>OY728134.1:1380860591-1382110591 GCA_963277665.1 Viscum album | reverse complement strand
TA
This sequence comes from Viscum album, assembly GCA_963277665.1. Lineage (NCBI taxonomy): Eukaryota > Viridiplantae > Streptophyta > Magnoliopsida > Santalales > Viscaceae > Viscum > Viscum album. The sequence goes on along the minus strand of OY728134.1, from coordinate 1,382,110,589 downwards.
ATATAAAAATAGAGATTTCATAAACATGTCTGTTATTGACATTTTTTTAATATGGGGTTTTATAAGTGATATATTAAACTATAAATAGTCCTTATAAATATAAAAATATTATATATATCATGATAATTTATTTATAAATTTTATACATTAGATAATTAAATATAATTATGATAGAATGATGATGGATTAGTAAATTTATTAAGAGAAGAATCAAATAAATAATGTTAATAATATTAAAATAAAATTAAATTTAAATATTTGATTTCATCCAAAAATTTTATGGATGAATTTGACATGTTATTGATTTGTTTGAGTATTTTTTTCTAAGGAATGAAGTTTGTATAATTTTTTTAAAAGTCATGTAATGAATAGTGTCAAAATTGACATAATTAACATTTTAAAATATAAAATATTTACTTAAATGATATAAAATTTATAAAAATATAATATTTAGCCAAAATTTTAATATATGTCTAAAAATGCCAAGAATGACTCAGTAATTATAATTTTGAAATTTTATGATAATTATTTTAACTCTCAAATTGTTAATTACTTAATAAAATGGTAAGAGTTAAAAGGGTTAAAACAAAAATTTAAGGATTAAAAAATATCCAAAACTTGTCTATTTTTTATTTTATGAATTTATTTTGACAAATAATAATCTTATATTAGAAATAAAACAACTTGAACCCATTTTTAATTGAAATGTAATTTATATTAATTTAATAATTTTAATAATCGCAAGAGTGATCCTACCCTCCCCTATAAAAAGGTACTCTTCCTCTCTATTCCTTACACTTTAAAAATACCTTTTGGTTTGGATACTATATACCAAAACCCATTACTATATTCCATACCCACATTATTGAGGCCTTAGTTTTGGTAGAAAACCTTTCTTAGAGGTGTTAATGTGTTAAGAAGTCTAATCATATCAAGGTAATGTAATGTTTTTATTTAAGTGTTTCTATTCTATTTCTTCTTACACTTCCTTCAAATCTCCTCCAACCATGGTGAGATAATAAATAAATTATAATAAAAATACTGAGATGTTATTATGTTAATTTCATCACATAAATCTGTTGGATCAGATTAAACCAAATATACACAAGAGGGGTGTGAATTGTGTCTTTTCAGAAATCTTCAGGAGATTGTGTTCTGCTCTTTTACTTTAATTAGATTAATTAATGCAACAGAAATATGAAGTGAAGAGACACACGATGTATAGTGGTTTGGGGAACAAAAGGCCCCTAGTCCACTCCACCAATGCTCTACTCCACGAGCTTAGTGATTTTCACTATCTGGTCCTCGTTTCAACATACCTTTCAACAACTGAGTACATGTAGTTGAAATATTTACAATCCAAGGAAAAACAATGCCTTCTAGTTCACTCACAGAACCTACAGAGATTAGTACATGAATCCGGTCACTCAAGAATATAAAATAAATATTTTTTTTATTCTGAATTTTTTTCCAGATTTTCTTCACAATTGCAATAGCATGCAATTGACAGTAGATAGATCATCACCTTTAGAAATAATGATCTTCACATAAGATTCATTCCGAGTTGATCCCGTTGTAGTAGATATAGAAATATAATTCACAACTTCAGCAGTAGAAGATTCACATTAGATCTTCGATGTAAAACAAGTGAATCTTCTATCATGATTTTTCATTATCAATAAAGAGAGCTTTGACGCTCCTTTGAATCAGAAGATCTGTATGTTTTGATAGACTCTGTTTTTCTTTCACAGAATGATAAAGAGAGAGATAGAGAGATCTCACTTACTTTTTTGATCGAAAAAGGCTCATATATAAAATACCAACGAGCACATATCCTGCAAATTTAGATCTATAAAAGTCACATTTTTACTCGCGATATTCAAACATTTGAATTTACAGAGTACTCGTAACTTTCCTAAAGTCTCGACATAAAAAGCTCCTTCTAATTCGATCCTTAAATCATTTATAAAATGACTTGGAATCAGCCAAAGTCACACTTTAAAATCAGCTTTAAATCCAGCTTGAAATCAGCCTATTAATCAGCTTGCTGGCCGTTGCTTAAAAATATCATCTTTTAAACTCTCAGACGCCAAACATAAGGTTGATGACGTGGACTTCAAACATAGGGTTGAAAACGTATGGTTGATCACAAACGTAGGTTTCATGTTACATTCTTCAAACGTAAGGTTTATCATAAATGTAGGGTTGGTCATCCATACTTTTCTCTTTAACTTTCAAATCTATGATGAAAGATCCATACTTTTACTTGATCCATACTTTTCCAAGAACATATGGTTGTTTAAAAAAGTAAGGTTGATGAACCGTACTTTTGAGAAACAAACATAACGTTTAATACTTACGCACGGTTCTCCTTCCATACTTTTCTAAAATCCCAATCGTAGGGTTCATTCCTAATGTAGGGTTCTTTTTCATACTTTTCTGATAACGTATGGTTGATTAACCATCCTTTTCTCTTATCTCATAAAGTATACACCGCTTTTCATCCTTACGATACCATTCTCTACGTAGGGTATGAACATTGTTTCCAGAACGTGCTAAAAGAAGATCCCGAATATATAAAGCATGACCAGTGTTTCCAGAACGTGCTAAATGCGAAGAATAAAATAAAATGAAAAATAAATTCCTGCAAAATACTTAACAAATAATATCATTAGAAAATAATTAAGGGTATTTGTGAGCATCAAAATTATCATAAAGATATAGAGTATTGTTATAAAAAATATCTCCCTTTAAATAACAATATTATGTATTGTTGAAAAAAACACTTGCTCAACAATCTCCCCCTTTTTGATGATCACAAAACCCATAAATAAACCAATGAAATTAAATTACAAAATTAATTACATATAGTTTTGAATTTTGAAAAGATAAATACAATATTAGTTTTAACATAATTTCTCCCTTTAATTTATTCATTTTTAATTTGTCCCCCAATAAAATGAAACAGACAAGAATGTTGTGTTTATCCAAATTTCTCCCCCTTTTTGTGATATCAAAAAGAATGATAAAATATGGAATACAACACATATTAATGTAGCACTGAACATAAGTAAATACTATAATTAAATGTTTAGCAATAATTAAATCTATATTACTTGCATAGGGAAACAATTACAGTAAAACAAATAAATATAATGAAACATATTTTCATTAAAAGTAAAAAATTGATAAATACAAGAATCATGTTTTGATCCGGGTTTAGGTAGGGTTTATCTCCTCTGGGCTGCAGACTTGATTTCTGTCAACTGTTCCCTCATCCTTTTCATAATTCCATCAACAAGTTTAATAATAAGATCCCTGGTCTCTTGAGTCATATGAATGTCTTCTGTGAGTTTCACTCTGAAAAACTCATGAAGCCTTTCTTCCTTATCCACAAATAAAGACAACCTCTCTGTGAATTGAGTCAGTATAAGTCTAAGAGATGGTTCACTTGATGTCAACTGATCATCCAAAAATTTCTGATTATCTAACAAGACTAATAAAGGAGCATTACTGCATTGAAGATCTTGAAATCTATCATTCATGTTTCACATTGTAGTTGTAATAGCTTGAAACCTTTTGATTAAATCAGGGGAAGTGCCTGACCCACTAGCAGTACTATTTCCAACAGATGAAAACTGTGTCTCCATAAATAATTTGAGATCTGATAAATTGGACTTCATAACCATTTCAGATTTTAATTGTGCAATAGCATTCATCATATCCTTCTTAAAAATTTCACCTTCTTTCCTTGAAACTGTACTATTCTTAAGTCTTTGAAATTTCAACTCTTCTGATTATAAGGTTCTTCTCGGATTATAATTTTTATTTTCCAATTTAGACACCTTTCTATATAGCTCTTTACCTTCCTCATTCCCTAAATCAGAGGCACCCTGTGCTTGATTTTCATTCTCAGTTCCAGTGTGATGCAGTAGTACTAAAGGTAGTGAATCTGCATCAGACTTGTCTTGATCCTTCTTCTGAGTAGGTTGATCCATGGATTTTTCCTCAGAGTCCTTTCTAGACTCTTCCATAGAAAAATCCTCAGGAATTACTTCTTTGTGATATTTAGAAGCATGCTCATCACGAGGATCTGTAAATTGTTCTTCCAAGGGATTTTTTAAAATTATATCCTTTGGAGTTTCCCAAGGTCTGACCACTTCCTCACCAGGCTCTACCTCATGTTCCCGTTGAAGTTTAACTTTAACATCATTTACAACTTGTTCTTGAGTCTCTCTTTGAGCTTCTTCTTGAAATCTAGATTGAATTTTAGATCCTTCCACTAGTTATTTCCTCTCAATAACATCTTCCATTACTTTTTCAGAAGCAACTTTTCTTACAAAATAGTAAGAGTGTAAATATCTTATTGTCAATACAGGAGAAGTAATTTCCTCATTAATAGTTCTTTTTCTTTGATATTGAAGTCCCTCCTGACTTCTTTCTTCATCAGTATCTTCCATTTCAAATCTGATTCTTCTTGCTATAGTACTGACTCTCGATTTAGCCTATCCCTCTTTGGACTTAGCAGACTGAACTTGAGCACTCTATGATTCTTCCTCTACTCTTACTAAAAAAAGTTTCCCTTTTATAGTTCTCCATAAATAGCCAATTTTTCTTAGGGTTCCTACATTTAAAACATTACTGTGATGACATCTAACTCTGGCATCCACCAGTCTTACCATATCCTTTTTGAACAAAAGTTTGGAGATGAATCAACCAAAAGGGTAGAAATTCATTCAGGCATCACTCTGACAACAGTATCTTAGGTATCTGACCATGTATCTAGTAAAATTTAGCTTTATATCATTCATGAAGAGAAACATTATATACATATCAGGATATAGAATTTTCCATCTCAAAGATCCTCGGTGCAATCCCTGTTTGCACAAATTTTACTAAAATTTTCTGATCTGGCTCCAGATCCTTTATGAACATTTTCTTTATAGAAGTAGATCCAAAAAGAAAAGACATAATTTCATCAAATTTATGTACCAAATCACCAATATTTTTCAAATAAAAATGAAACACTCCCTCATGAGGGCAGTTCAAAATCGGACCAATTTCTATTGAAGAGATCAAAAAATCTATTTCCTTTATCTTAGCTAGGATAGTGTCCTCATTGTCTCCCAGACTAAATTCTACAGACTTAAAGAAATATTGAAGTTCTTCTTCATACAAAAACTCATACTTCTCACCATTGAAGGTCTGCTCTAGATTTTGAAAAGCGAGAGCTTGTTTCAATAGAATATTTGTCTGATATAGCCATTCCAGATCAATCACCTTTCCTTGTAAGGTTTTGCTTCTTCTTGAGATCTGTTTCTTGGAATTGATGGTCTCGAATTCATCAGCTCTCTTAGTCTATTTCATTTTGCTAAAATATATGAATGTTTTAAGATTAGGGTTTCAGAGGTTTGAAGATTAGGGTTTGATGAGCAGTGATGCGGTTTTGCATGTTTGAGAAGGTTTTGGTATAAATGAAACGTTTTAGCAGTCTAAAGGTTTCTGAAAACCTTGATTCTTGTGTTTTTATTAATAATTACATAGATTTTGAATACAAATAAAACGATTATGTCGGAAAAGAAGAGAAAAAAAACTTATTCTGTTTGAAAAACAAATAACTAAATTAGTTTAAACACTATTAAATCATAGTAAGATAAAAATTTATTTAAAATTAAATAAACCTAGCGCCCCCTTAATAAAATAAAACCTTGTAGTGGGAAGTGGTTTAGTAAAAATATCATCTAATTGAATTTCAGTACTTACAAATTCCAAAGATATATCCTTTTTAAAAACATCTTCTCTTAGAAAATGATGTCTGATATCAATATTCTTAGTCCTCAAATGACTAATAGGATTTTTTTGAAATATTTATAGCACTAGAATTGTCACATAAAATAGGCGTATTATTATAATTTATTCCAAAGTCCATAAGAGTTTTTTTCATCCACAACACTTGTGCACAGAAACTGCCAGCAGAAACATATTCTTCCTCAACTGTTGACAGGGAAACTGAATGTTGTTTCTTACTTGACCATGACACCAGGAATTTACCTAAAAAGTGAAAAGTTCCAGAAGTGTTTTTTCAATCTAATCTGCAACTCCCAAAGTCTGCATCTGAATATGAAAATAAATTAAAATAATAAGTTTTGGAATAAAGAAGAGATTGAGAAACAGTTCCTTTTAAATATATAAATATTCTTTTAACAGCAGTTAAATGAGATTCATTAGGATTTGATTGAAATCTTGCACAAAGACATACTGAATACATTATATCTGGACTACTAGCAATAAGATATAATAAACTACCAATCATACCTATATATAACTTGTTGTCAACTGATTTTTCTGTTTCATCCAAATCATGTTTAATATTAGTACACATAGGAGTTGTATATGTCTTGCTGTTTTCAAGTCCAAATTTCTTTAATAAATCAGTAATGTATTTGCTTTGATCCAAAACATTTCCAAAAACTTTTTGATAAATTTGAAGACCTAAAAAGAAATTTAATTCTCCCATCATGATCATTTCAAATTATTTCTGTATTAAATTTGAAAACTCATGACAAAAGGATTTATAAGTTGATCCAAAAATAACATCATCAACATAAATTTGAACCAATAAAATATTAGAATTTACTATTTTCTTAAAAAGTGTTGGATCTTACATTCCAATAGTAAAATCATTTTCCAATACAAAATAACGTAATCTTTCATACCAAGCTCTAGGTGCTTGTTTAAGTCCATAAAGAGCTTTAGTAAGTTTAAAAACAAAATATGGTTTTTGAGAATTTTTAAAACCAGGAGGTTGCTCAACATAAACTTCCTCCATTAAATAACCATTTAGAAAGGCAGAATTATCATCCATCTGAAATAATTTAAAGTTCATATGAGATGCATAGGCTAAAATAATTCTAATGGCTTCTAATATAGCTACAGGTGAAAAGGTCTTATCATAATCTATACCTTCTTCTTGGTTATATCCTTTTTCTACAAGTCTTGCTTTATTTCTAGTTATTATTCCTTGATCATCTTGCTGATTTCTAAAGACCCATTTGGTTCCTATCACTGGATAATTCTGTGGTCTTTCAACTAATTCCCAGACTTTATTTCTTTTTAATTGGTTTAATTCTTCTTGCATTTCTATCATCCAAATTGAATCATCTAAAGCTTATTCTATAGACATGGGTTCTAACTGAGATAGAAAGGAAGAGAATTCTACAATATTTCCTATATTTATTATAGTTTTTATTCCTGTATCTAAGTCACCTATTATAGTTTCTAAAGGGTGATTCTTTAGGGTTCTATCCTGTCAAGGTAGTACACTCATAGGGTCTTTAGTATCATGTTCTTCTAAACTGGACTGAATTTAATTTATATCTTTTTCAAAATCATTTTTCATGTTCTCAAGTATCATGTTATCATTAGAGTCAGATTCATCCATTTGGTCTGTCCTTTTATCAAAGGGATCAGATTAATCAAATTTCACATGAACTGATTCTTCAACAATCCTTGAATTTTTATTATAGACTCTATAAGCTTTGGAAGTAGCTGAATATTCTAAGAAAATGCCTTCATAAGATTTTGGATTGAACTTACCAAGATTGTCCTTGGTGTTCAAGATGTAAACCTTGCATCCAAAAACTTTAAAGTAGTTTACTTTAGGTTTTCTGTTATTCCAAAGTTCATAGGGTGTCTTTTTCAAAAGAGGTCTGATTAAAACTGTATTCATTATATAGCAGGATGTGCTTATAGCTTCTGCCCAAAAATAGGTAGGAAGACTTTATTCATTTATCATAGTCCTAGCCATTTCTGTAATAGTACTATTTCTTCTTTCAACAATTCCATTTTGTTGAGGTGTTCTTGGTGTAGAAAAGGTGTGTTTAATACCCATATTTGAGCAGAAGGAATTAAATTCATGATTCTCAAATTCTCCACCATGATCACTTATTAATGAAATTATTTTAAAGCCTTTTTCATTTTGAATAGCTTTAAAAATTTTTTCAAATAAAGTAAAAGCTTCATTTATAAATTTCAAAAAGAAAATCCATGTAAATCTAGAATAGTCATCAACTAAAACATATACATATAATTTACCAACCAAGCTTACTACCCTTGAATGAACAAACAAATCCATATGGATAAGTTCTAGAGGTTTAGATGTAGAAATTCTGTTAATAGATTTGAAGGATGATTTGTGTTGCTTGCCTAGTTGACATGCATCACAGAACCTGTTGCTTTCAGATCTGAGACTAGGAAAATAAGAAACTAATTGTTTCATAGATAATTTATGTAAAACAGATACATTAAAATGTCCAAGTCTTCTATGCCAGATCCAAGATTCATTCACTTTAGTAGATAAGCAGTTTAATTGTTGTTTACACAAGGAATTTAAATACAGGGTATACACATTTTTAGTTCTAGGTGGTCTAAATTTAAGCAGTTTATTTTTGAAAACAAAACAGCAATTATTAGAAAAAAAACAGCTTAACCATCATCACATAATTGAGAAATACTTATCATATTGTGTTTCAATCCTTGTACATAGAGTACTCTATTGATTGAGATAGCTTCTGGATTCCCAACTTTTCCAATACCAATGATATTCCCTTTGGCATTGTCACTAAAAGCGACTAGTCCACCATCTTTTTATGTGAGTGTAGAGAAGTTCAATGAGATTCCAATCATATGTCTTGAGCAACCATTGTCCATATACCATATCTCCTTTTTCTTATGTGACCTTCTCCTTGCAAGGGCATTTATACAATTTGCTTTGGTACCCATATTCTGTTGGGTCCAGAGGTGTTAGCCAACAGAGATCTAGGAATCCATACTTGCTTTGTTTTTCTAATTTCACAAGAGTCAAATAAATAATTTGATAAAAAATCCTTATTAATACGACTTATTTGGGGTTGTATTAAGAAATAATTTTTATAAATATGTCCTCTTATTCCACAGTAATTACAATCTAGTCTTTTTTCGCATGGAATTAAATAATTCTTGTACAGCTTGGGTTTTTCACATTTATTGCCAATTCCAAATCTTTCCTTTTTAATGAAATTTTTCCTAAGAATTTCATATAAAGTTTTTTCTCTTTTAGTAAAAACAATGGATTCAATTTTATAAGTTTCCACTTAATTTTGAAGTTATTTTATTCTTGATTCATAATATTTATTGTTAGTGTTAATTGAGTCAAACTTCTCAGTTAACTCCTTATATTGTTTCAGCATTGTATCTCTTTCATCAGAAACAACCTTATGAATGTTATTTAAAGACTTATTCTTCTTAAATAGAGAATCATATTTTTCTTCAAGCATATTGCAGTAGGCTGCAAATTGTTCATTAGAGTAACAAGATTTATAACTAGAGTCAGAAGAGTAGTAAGATTATAACTCATCTGTTTCTTCCATAAAACACATGTTGGATTTTATATTTACTTCTTATTTCTCTAAGTATGATTAAAAAGTGCTAATGGAGTCTTCAAATACACTCCATGTAGCTTTCATGGCTTTCTTTTCCTTATGATCATAGTCATTTCTTTTGAAGAATTTCTTTTTTTTGTCTTGTTTTAGTTGAGGACAGTCAGGTTTGATATGTGCCATTTTCTTTCATTCATAACATCTGACTTCATTTTCATCCTTTTTTTAAGGATTTTCTGAAGCCCTTCTTCTTTCTGTATAATTTGGTGAATATTTTGTCTAGCTAATCCAGTTCCAATTTAGAATTTGATAAATCAGAACTTTCTGATTTCTCTTTTACACATTTCTTCATCTTTCTATTTTTGCTCTGTGATGACACTTTCAAGGCAGTGTCATCTCTGTTGATAATCAGTTTATGTTCATTAGATTCATCTTGCATCTCAGCTTCATACATCATTAGTGTTCCAATCAGTTTTCTCATGGTTAAGTCTTTTACAGGTGTCGACTGTCTGATTGCAGCAGAGATTCCATTCCATCTTGTAGGTAGTACCCTTAGTAATTTTAAAGCTTGATCAGCTTGTTTAATGGGATCTCCCAAGGTGGTTATGTTATTGACATTCTATGTCAATCTTCCATTCATTTGAGCACTAATTTCACCTTCAACCATTCTGAATGAATCAAATTTAAGCTTAGTAGTAGCATATCTCATTTCCCTGATATTGTTAGTTCTTTCATAAGCAACAACAATAGTTTTCCACATTTCATATGTTGTCGGGCCTTGAGATACTCTATTAAATTTTATCAGGTCCTAGACCACATATAATTTCATTAATTATCTTTGAGTTCATATCATATTCTACTTTAGTAGCTGCATTCCATGTTTTCAGTTTTTCTAGTATTTCATATGGAGTCCGAATCTTAGAATATACATTATATCCAAGGTTTTTCAGATAGATAATCATTTGCGACTTCCTGCATCCATTGTTTTATCTATTGAAGTATGGTTCTCTGACCATAGACATTCCCTCTTTTTTATCAGTCATCCTTCTCTGTGTATAATCACTTTCATCTTGTTAAGGCTTTATCAGAAAGCTCATCCTCTGATACCAACTGTTGGATCAGATTATACCAAATATACACAAGAGGGGGGTGAATTGTGTCTTTTCAGAAATCTTCATGAGTTTGTGTTCTGCTATTTTACTTTAATCAGATGGATTAATGTAGCGGAAATATGAAGTTCAAAGACCCACGATGTATAGTGGTTCGAATAACATAAGGCCCCTAGCCCACTCCACCAACGCTCTACTCCATGAGCTTGGTGATTTTCACTATCTGGTCCTTGTTTCAATAGAACTTTCAACAACTGAGTACAGGTAGTTTACACCTTTACAATCTAAGGCAAAACAAAGCCTTCTGGTTCACTCACAGAACCTACACAGCTTAGTACGAGAATCCGGTCCCTCAAGAATAGAAAATAAATATTTTTATATTCTGAAAATAATTTCTAGATGTTCTTCACAATTGAAACATCATGAAATTGATAGTAGATAGATCGTCACATTCAGAAACAATGATCTTTACATAAGATTCATTCTGAGTCAATCCTGTTGTAGTAGATAGAGAAATATAATTCACAACTTCAGCAGTAGCAGATTCACAGTAGATCATTGATTTAGAACAAGTGAATCGTCTATCGTGATTCTTCTTATTCAATAAATAGAGCTTTGACGCTCCTTTGAATCAGCAGATCTATGTGTTTTAATAGACTCTGTTTTCCATTCATAGAATGATAAAGATAGAGATAGAGGGCTCACTCACTTTTTTGATTGAAAAAGGTTCATATATAAAATACCGACGAGCACTTCTCCTGCAAATTTTGATCCTTAAAATTTGCCTTTTTTATCTAGATATTCAAACATTGGAATTTACAGAGTACTCATAACTTCCCTGAAGACTCGACATAAAAATATCCTTTTAATTATATCCTTAAATCATTGATAAAATGGATTTGAATCAGCCAAAGTCACACTTTAAAATCAGATTTAAATCCATCTTGAAATCAGCCTATTAATCAGCTTGCTGACCGTTTCTTAAAAATATCATCTTTTAAACTCTCCAACGCCAAACGTAAGGTTGATGACGTGGACTTCATATGTAGGGTTGACAATGTATAGTTGATCACAAATGTAGGGTTCATGTTACTTTCTTCAAACGTAAGGTTGATCATAAATGTAGGGTTGGTCAACCATACTTTTCTCTTCAACTTTCAGACGTATGATGAAAGATCCACACTTTTACATGATACATACTTTTCCAAGAACGTATGGTTATTTACAAAAGTAAGGTTGATGAACCATAATTTTGAGAAACAAATGTAACGTTTAATACTTATGTATGATTATCCTTATATACTTCTCTAAAATCCCAAACGTAGGGTTATTTCCTAACATAGGGTTCTTTTTCATACTTTCCTGATAACATATGGTTGATTAACCATACTTTTCTCTTATCTCATAAAGTATACACCGATTTTCATCCTTAAGCTATGTTTCTCTGTGTAGGGTATGAACAATGTTTCTAGAAAGTGCTAAAAGTAGATCCTGAATATATAAATCATGAACAGTGTTTCCAGAACATGCTAAATGCGGAGAATAAAATAAAATTAATAATAAATTCTTGCAAAATACTTAACAAATAAAATCATTAGAAAATAATTAAGGGTATTTGTGAGTATAAAAATTATCATAAAGAGATAGAGTATTGTTCTCAACAATATCCCCCTTTAAATAACAATATTATGTATTTTTGAAAACAACACTTTCTCAAAAAATCCATATCCACTTCCATCAAATGGGAATGGAATTAATTGTTTGTTCGTACGTGTGAACTATCACCTCCCTGAACTGATATAATACATTTTCCATAAATGAATATCATGACTAGTTATAATTAAGGAAGTAATGTTCATATATGATATCGATGACATATAAATAATTTAAGATAATAATATATCAGTTATGTTCCAACTTTATATGCACATAAAAATGACAACATCGTTCGTTAGTACATGTGAACTATCACCTCCACAAAGCGATATGATTCCTTTTTATACACTACATCAATTGTATGATATATATAAGTACATTTAAATTATTAATATGGTATTAATAATTATATTATAATTGTATAATGATAAAATAATAATTACCATATTTCCATAATGATCAAGGAAAAATGGAAACCTTACCCATGAATATGTACGACCTACCATCTCCATGATTATATCATTGTTCATTTTTCATAACCATAATTAATGGTTTGATTTAAAAGTATAATTAATTTATAAAAATTTATAATTATTCTATTAATATTATTCTTTAGATGAAGGACTTATGATCACAGGGACAATTTATATCATACCAAGTTCATTTTTGAACTCAAGTACCAAATATTGTCAAAGCGTCCGACAAAAACTTAAATAATTAAGAAATTGTTATAACATTATAAATAAGTGATAAAAAGTGAATAATAAACTTGATTTTTTTTCATTCAAGTAGAAATTAACCTAATTTTATTATTATGGAATATAAAGAATGTATGAGACAAGTCAGACTCGAGGTAAGAGACTATGTCTCAATATCCTTTCATTGAGGCATATTTTGATGGTATACACCATCTTTTTTTATAAGGTGTATAATAAACCCTTTGACTTTTAATTTCATTTAAACGTTTTCAAAATGAATATTTTTATATGAATTATTGTTTAAAATTAAAAAATTAATGTTTCTTAACATACATGACAATAATGAAATTTCCACCACTGTGACTATTATTTGATATTTGGATTCCCATATAAGCCATAATATATTTAAAAGAAAAATAAATAACATTATCCATTTTTAGGCATTTATGAATTGAATTTTTTTTGATAATTTATTGATTATTTCAATATCTTGAAATGATATTTGGTTATTTGAAAGTGGAAATGTTAATTTTTTATGCTTGGTTATGTGTTATGATTATATTATAACTATTAGGAATTGCTTCGGTATACAAGCAATTATATGATAAACTAAGGGAGGGTGATACCATGATAGCTTTATAATGAATTGACTAATGAGACAGGGTTAATTGATTGGGTTTCTCTTATGATATTTACGGAATATACTATGATGAGAATTCCAAATGTAACCAGGAATGTCACTCCCTATGTAGATGTGAAAGCTTCAATGTAAGTATGATATGGATGACACAAGTTACCTTTATGATTTATGATTTTTATGGTGTTTTTTATAAATATTATGATTTCATGAAAAATGGTAAAGAGATTATGTTTTATGGGTGAAAAGTAAGAATTTGGGAATATGTTTTCATGAGTTTAAAATATTCACGGACTAACAGTTTCATTCATTATTTTATTTCCCTTACTGATATTTTTGTGCTCATCGAATGTTTTTGATATGTTTTCCATACGGTATATGGATGGTTAATATAAAGTAATAAGTCAAAAATATTTTTATCAAGAAAAGAAATAATGTTTTATTTTAATGTTTTTTATTTTGTGAAAAATGGATAGTGAGTAGATGTTTATACTTTTTAATATTTGAGTTTTTATTTAATAGTTATTTCCTAATTCTATAAAACTCTAAAACTAAAAATATCCTTAATGTGAATTCTTCAATTAACTCAATATTATGTAATTTTTAAGGTTAAGGTCTTATAGTTGGTATCAAAGTTCAGTTTAAACAACTTTAGGGGTTATGATATTGTTAATAGAATATCCATAAATGATTTTTACATTATGTTCAAAATGAAATGATATAGTATTTGAATATTACCATGTTGATTTATCAGTGATATGTTTGTTATGAATTGTTTTCTATATAGGAAACAAGGCATTTGTGTTGGGACTATAACCAAAGGAAAACAACCTTCCAAATGAGAAACATGAGATGGTCAGAATTGGAACTGAATGGTTTGTTGTTGTGATGGATCAAGTGAATCAGGCTATAGATGGTGGTGGAATCCATGCACAATATCATCTATATCAACCATATAGAAAAATTTCAGCCATAAATCATTTCATGAGGCAACATTACACATCATTCTAAGGATTATCTAACCCAATGCTATATGAAGGGTGGATTAAATAACTAGAAAAGATTTTAAATGTAATGGGGTGTTCATAAAATCCAAAGGTTAGTATTCCTATTTACTATTTTGAATATTAAGCTAATTCGTGGTAGTATATGGTTAAGAATATTAGAGAAAGTGAGGATATTTATTATATCGAATGGGATGATTTCAAAAATATATTTCTTGATAATGACGTTCCTAAGGTGGTTTGACTTATGAGGGAAAACAATTCTTGGAAATAGGTAGGAGGATGACTCGGTGGCTGATTAAAAAAAAATTCATTTGACTGGCAAGGTATTTTTTAAATTTCATCCACGATATTAATAATAAAATAAATCATTTTGTACTCAGTATTAAATACAAAGTATCAATGGGAATTGGATTCTCATGAGTTCAAAATATATAAAAAACTTTTTTGATGTGCATAGAAGGTGGAAATGGATTTTTTAGATGATCATGTCTAATTTTAAAACAAGTAGAAAAAGAGGTTGTGGTGGAAGAAAAAAGGGAATAATTTTTCAAAAAATTATGATGATAATACAATTAAGTGTACATTTTGTGATAATTTTTGTAAATACACACTAGGGAGTGACTTTTAAATTATATTAAGTGCTTCTGATGTGGTTAAATGGGACATAAGGTTCAGAATTGCACCAAAAAAATATGAAGGTAGTGGTAAGAAAAAATATGATATAGATTCAGTATTTTTTTAAATTGTAATGAGATAGGTCATTATGAAAATGAATTTCTGATAAATATTTTGAATGATGGGATGAAACTAGACTATAAGAATAACTGTGTGGTGAAATACTTTCTAACAACTTCAGCAGATGATGGTCCATTAAATAAAGTTGTATTAGGTACATTGTTTTCTTTTTAGATCATGTCAATGTGTTGTTTGATTCAGAGTATACACATTATTTCATTTCTGAGAAATGTTCTAGTAAATTTGAAATTCCACCTTAAGAAATTAATCCAGAACTTATGGTAAAAATACCTAGGGGAAATGTTGAGGAAAAAATAAATTATAATAATATTCATATCCTTGTCTGTGGAAATAATATACATTTAAAACTTTTTGTTTTTTACTCTACAAGAGTTTTATGTTATTCTGGGTATGGATTGGATTTCTGTTTACCATGAGAATATTGACTATATAACTAAAGATGTTTCTTTTCAGAAAGAGTTTCAATATTTTTAAAAGAAGAAAACCTTACCATTTATAACATATGAGAAAGCTGAGAAACAATTAAAATATAGAAATGGATGTTACCTTGAAAATACTGTTGAAAACAAAGGAACTAATCTAATTAATTATGTTCTAGTGGTAGATGATTATCTTGATGTTTTTCCTGATGAGTTGCCGAATATTATATCTGATCAGAAAGTTGAATTTACTGTTGACTTAGTTCTTGATGCTAAACCAATTTCTAAAACCCCTTATGGAACAAACCAAATTTAACTTTTAGAGTTGAATAAGAAATTATATGAGTTTTTATATAAAGGTTTCATTCGACCTAGCACATCACCATGGGGTGATCCTATCTTGTTTGTTAAAAATAATGATTATTCAATGTGACTTTTCATTGATTATAGATCCTTAAATAACATCGTTGTAAAGAAAAAGTATCATTTTACTCATATAAATTATTTGTTTGATCAGTTCTAGGGAGTATAATATTTTTTGAAGGTTTAATTGAGTTTGGGAAACCATCAGTTGAAAATAAAGGATGTAAATATTCTAAATACTATGTTTCATACTAGATAAGGCCATTATGAATTATTTGTTATGCTGTATGGGTGAAATAATTTACCTTTTGTATTTATGGATCTTATGAATTAAATATTCCATGAGTTCTTGGATAAGTTTGTGGTTGTGTTTATTGAATACATTTTGGTATTTTCTAAAATTAAAGAGGAGTGTGAAATTCATCTAAGGGTTTTTTTAAAAACCTTAAAAGAAAATAAACTTGATGGGAAATTCCGTAAGTGTGAATTTTGGATGCAAAAAATTTCATTCCATGGTCACATTGTTTCTAAAAATGTCATATATATTGACCCTACTAAAACTAATTTTATTGAAGAATGGCCAAAACCAACAAATATAATGGATATTTATAGTTTTCTTGTTTTAGCAGTTTGTTACCAGAGGTTTGTTGAACATTTTCCATAGTTATCTATCCCACTGACTAAGTTAACTCAAAAATGTGTTAGTTTATCTAGAAACAATAATGTGATGATTTTTTTCAAGAATTGAAAAGAAGATTGGTGAATTCTCCAGTTTGGGAACCACCTTTCAGAAATGGTGAATTTTTTATCTACAATGATTCTTCATTGAGAGGACATGGTTTTTTACAAATGAAGAATGATTAGGTAATTTCTTATTCTTAATTCCAATTTAAAACTCATGAGATAAATTACCCTACACATGATTTGGATTTACCTATTGTTTTTTTCTTTAAAATTTTGGAGGAATTATCCATATGGAATAAAATGTGAAATATCAACTGACTATAAAACATTGAAGTATATATTCACATAGAAATATTTCAACATGATTAAGATAAGATGGTTGGAATTAATCAAGGATTATGATTTCAGGATTCATTACCATCTTGGAAAAGCAGAAAAAGTGGCCGATTCTTTGAGATGAAAAATTAATGAAACATTAATCAAGTTATATTTGGAATGTGACCCTTTGAATAATTATATGATGAAATTTGGAATAGAATTTGTTGGTGTAGGAAATTACTCTGTCTTGTTTCATGTTTTAGTGAAATCGTCTCTATCAAACATAATTAAGAAATCATAGAAACAAGATAATGAATTTCATAAGAAAGAATAATTGGTTCTAAAGGGTAAGTTTCTTGAATTTAACATTACTAAAGAGTGTGTTTTGAGATTTTGGAAGAGGTTATGTGTGCCTTATGATTAACAGTTGAAGACATTGTTTTTATGTGAAGTTCATAGTTCTCCATTTTTAGTTCATCCTAGTAGTACTAAGATGTATAGAAACCATTGGGAGTATTACTGGTGGGATATAATGAAAATAGATATTGCTAACTTTACTATGATGTGTTTGACTTGTCAACATGTTAAAGCAGAATGATAATTTCCAAAGGGGATGATTCATCCTTCTCCGGATCCCGAGGGGAAATGGAAAATATATCCATGGATCTCAAAGTGGTATTTCCAAATACTTCTCAAGGTAACAATGTTATTTGGGATATTATTGATAGAAGGACTAAATATACTAATCTTATTTCTATTTGAGATACACTATCTATAGATCAAATTTCTCGGTAGTATCTTAAAGAGGTAGTTAGGTTACATGGCGTTCCTCTCTCCATTAAATCCAATCATGGTACCAAGTTCACTTATAACCTTTGGAACGACCTTCATAAGTCATTGGGAACTAAATTAAATTTCAGCATAACATTTGATCCTCAATCATACAAGTAGTCAAAATGAAAAATTCATACCTTGGAAGATATGCTATGTGCTTCTTCAGTGGAATACTAGGGAAGTTGGTATCATGATCATTCTTTCTTTGAGTTTTCTTATAAAAATAGTTTTCATTCTAGTATATAGATGGCAGCATTTGAGGCATTATATGGAAAGTGGTGTCGAACTATAGATTTTTCGGATGAAGTAGGTGAAAGGGAAGTTGATGGGACCAAAATTGGTAGAAGATATGAAAAAATGTCTAGTTGATTTAAAGACACATGAGGACAACTCATAAGAGGTGAAACATTTATGGGGATATCCATAGGAAGGATATTTATTTCGAGGTAAGTGATTATTTCTTTCACAATGTTTCTCCATGGAAAAGTGTGTTGCGTTTTGGAAATAAGGGGAAACTGAGTCCATGGTTCATTAGACCTTATGAAATCCCAGAGGAATTTGTATTAGTTTCTTACCAAGTGGATTTACCTTCCAGTTTATCCTAGGTACATAATGTTTTTTATGTTTCAAGGTTAGGAATGCATATGTCATATCCATCTCATGTTTTGAGTCCATAAGTAGTTCAGTTTGAAGAGAATATTTCTTATGAGGAACAACCAGTCCAGATTCTTGACCAGAGAGAGCAAGTGTTGTGGAATATGGAAATTCATCACGTTAATATTTTGTGGAAAAACTATATAGTATTAGTTTAAGAATATTAATATGATAATGATATGAGGGAGAAATAGCCACACTTATTTGATAAGTGAATAAAATCATGAGGACACAATTTCCAAAAGGGGTGAAGGACGTAACATCCCATGTAATTATAGAATAAAACCTTTTCATATCTATTAATGTTTATGTATTAAATATTAATTTTAATTTAAAGGGGATTGTTTGTTTGATAGTTTAACCGACACAGAACAATGAGTTTCTCGAATATCTTACGTTGTACAGATGACCGAGTTATACAAAAAAATACTGCATTATTAGTAATATTATTTTAAATGGAAGTTATCGCCTAGCCATTGTATTGGAGGGAATGAACAAAACTAACAATATTATGTTTAAACATGTTTATTAAATGTTTTTTATTTCTTCAAATAAATTTTACTGGATTAAATAAAAATAAATCAAATTTTATGCATAAAAAGCTCTAATAATTTTAAAATGTAGTTTTACCACCTATTGATGGAGAACCCATTTTAATTATAAATAATTATAGTTTTATAATTTTTATATATCATATTAAAATTTTATTTAGAAGTGGAGTATCAAAATTTACAGTGGTTTAATTTTTTTTATTTTACTGATAATATTCATTTTGTAATGAATAGTGTAAAATAATGCATTTTAATGTTTATTTGTCTAAATTATTTATATAGTTATAATATACTTTTAATTGGTTTTAAAGTATAATTAAATAATGTTTTTATAATTTAATAAAATTTAGGTTATAGGAGTATTTTATATTGAAATTAGATATAAAAACATATTGATATCTTGAACGTCTCATTTAACTTTCTTCTTGCCACATTTGTAAGATTATCGTTAAACATAATTTAGTCACTTCAGTGAATTGAATTTTCAAAAATGGACATAAGTTGTTGTAATATGTATGAAAAATGTGATCTAATTGGTTCAAATTAATTTTTGGTGAATAAAAACTTTTGTATTTTATTTACGGTAGTTAAAAGTAAATCAGGAAATTAAAGGTTAAAATAATATTATAACAATATAAAACTACCCTAATACTTATCCTAATCTTATTTTATAAGTTATTTTTAACTGCGACAATACATGGCTGAAATTTTGGCCTTTATAATCCACTTGGGTGTGATTATGACATTAATAACATTTTTTTTAAAGTAAACAAAGATATTATAAACATGTCTCTTATTACTAATAAAATTTTAATATTTTTGTTTTATAAGTGATATATTAGACTATAAATAGTCCTTATACATATAAAAAATATTATACACAACAAGTTAATTTTGTTATAATTTATAGAAATTAAATAATTTAATTTAATTATTACATAATGATGATGCAATAATAGATTTAATAAAGGAATAATCAAATAAATTATATATATAATAAAGAAATAAATATAAATTGAAAACTTTTATTCTATAAAAAAATTTCTAGATGGATTTGACATGTTATTGAAGAGTTAAAGTAGTTTTTTTGAAGGAATAAAGTTGTTATGATTTTTTAAAAAGTCAAGTAATGAATAGTGTCAAAATTGACATAATTCATACTTTAAAATATAAAATATTTAATTAAATGATATATATATTTTAGAAAATATAAGATTCATTAAAAATGTTGATATAAGTCTAAAAATTTCATTAATTACTCATTAATTGTTCTTTTGTCATGTTATGGTAATTATTTTAGCTACCAAATTGTAAATTACTTAATAAAACAGTAGGAGTTAAAAGGTTTAGAACATAAAGATAAATATTAAAAAAATTCCAAAACATATCTAATATTTTTTGATTAAATTGATTTAGACCTATAATCATCCTATTTGTGAAATAAATCGTCTTTTACCCATTTTGTATAGAAAAGGAATTTATATTAATATAATAATTTTAATAATTTCAAGAGTACCCCTCCCCTCTCTTATAAAAGGCACTCTTCTTCTTTATTCCTTACACTTCAAAAAAACTGTTTGGTTTGAAAAAGATCTTCCAAAACCCATTACTAGATTCCCTCCCACATTTTTATGGTTATAGTTGAGGCAAAACACCATTCTTATATGTTTTAAGGCGTGAATGGTTGGATTTGATATTATTTTCCTGATACAACTATTTTATCTCAACAGAATAAAAATTGGTGCCATTGTTCGTCAAAATAGTATTAGGGACACCAAATATAGTGATGATTTTAGTTTTGACAAAACTAATAATTATTTTGGCTGTGACTTAATTTAGCAGTTTTAACTCGGCCCATTTAGAAAATAAGGCAGTCGCAGTAAGAATATATTTGAACTGCTTAGCTGTAGCGGGAGGATAAGCGACTACTACATCCATTTACCATGTGGAAAATGGATAGGATTATTTAGCTATATATAGAAACTCTAGGGGTTGATGAATGAAGTTGACATGCATTTGAAAAGGATGACATTTCTTCGTGAAATCTGTGCAATCCTGTGTTAGTGAAGGCCAAAAGTATCCAATCCTTCGGATCTGATAAGAGATTTTGTGCCTAGAATGGTGGGCACCACAAGCTCCTGAATGTACTTCTTTCATGACAGCTGCAATCTCTTCTCCATCAATACATCTAAAGATCATTCTATCAAATCCATATTCATAAAGAATCTTCTAGTTGTCTAGACTATCATAATGAGTAAAATTTTCTGCTCATCGCCGTATATGTTCTTTATCAACCCTATTCGGTGGAAGTACTCCATTTTTAAGATATTCCATTATATGTGTTCTTTATCCCATGGTATGAACATATGGCTCAGAAATAGGCCTAATTTCATTAATTTCCTCCATTCTAATTTGAAAAAAAGGTAATACCACACAACGATAAGATATGCTAATGACTGTCTCATCCCGATTTGGATCTGTCAAGGCTGTGGCTGGATTAGCCAGTGCATCTTCTTGAGAATTTTGTGATCGTGGAACATAATACAATGTCGGATCTGAGGTAAATTCACCCATTAAACCTATAACGTAATAACAAAAAGGAATTAATTCTTCTTTTCTGATAGAATATTCTCCATTGATTTTCTTCATTACCAATTTTGAATCACCTTTCACTTTTAAGTGATTCACTTGCACCTGAATGGCCAATTCCAAACCTGTGATGAGAGCTGGATATTCTGCCTCATTGTTGGTACCACCTTCCAAAAACTGGAAGGAATAAGGAAACACTTCCTTTTCTAGGGAAATAAGGAAAATTCCTAACCCAACTTTGTTGAGTTTATGGTTTTCCATTAACTTCCATGTGAGACCTCAGGAGGCACCATAAAAATATATTTCCAATCTTTGGGAATTATCCTAAATAATGAAGAATTATTCATTAGGAAGTTCAATATTTAATGACGTATCTTCCGCAGATGGATGATCAGCAAGGAAGTCGGACAGAGCATGGACTTTTATTGCCTTTTGTGGTACAAATTGGATATCAAACTATTGAAAAATAACTTCCCACCATTCGATATTCCCTATAAGCATAGGACGACTGAGGATAAATTTGAGTGGGTTCTTGCGAGATATCAGTTTGACCTCATGATGTTGCAGGTAGTGCCTCAATTTCAGTACTGCAAAGATTAATTCTAGGAAACACTTTTCAATACTTGAGTATCAAGTTTCTGCATCAAGAATAGTTCGAATGAGATAGTAAAGATTATTTTCATTCCCAGCATCGTTCTTTTGGGAAAGGAAGGAACTCAGTGATCGCTTAAAGCTGTCACATAGAGGATAATTGGTCTTCCTTCAATTGGTGGTATTAATACCGTTTGAATCAAGAGATATTTCTTGAGGGTATCAAATGCTTCTCGACAGTCTTCGGTTTATTGATAAGTGAACCCCTTCTTCATTAATGTTGTGATGGGAAAACACTTGCCTTCCAAATTGGTGATAAATCACCGAATTTATGCCAACTTCCCTTATATTCCTATTTATTCTTTCAAATTTCTAGGAGGTGGTATACCAAGGATTGATTTTGTTTTCGCAGGATCAACTTCTATACAATGATGGCATACAACGATACTAAGGAACTTTCTAGAGGTTACCCCAAAAACACATTTCAAGGATTTCATGTTCAAACTATGTTGCCGAAGTTTATAGAATATGGTTTCGAAATCAACCAAGTGATTGGAACTTTGTATGGATTTGACCAACAAATCATCCACATAACATTCAACAAATTTTCCTAAGAAGGGTTTGAAGATATGGTGCATGGCACGTTGGTATGTTTCCCTTGAATTCTTTAAACCAAAGGGAATTACCCGATAGAAAAACAAACCTTGAGGGGATCTAAAGGCTATAGATTCTTCATCCTCTGGGGCCATATGGATTTGATTATTCCTAGAGTAACCATCCATGAAGGAAGGTGCATCATAGTCAGCTGTTGCATCAATTATAAGCTCTGTATTTGGAACTGGAAAATCATCTTTAGGAAAATTATAGTTTAGATCTCTGAAATCAATGCAGACTCTAATTTTCCCATTCTTCTTTTTCAGTGGGACAATGTCAGCTAGCCATTTGGGATATTGAACTTCTCTAAAAAATTTACCCTTTATAAGATTATCAACATCAGCTTCAATTTTAGAGGCATGAGTTGGGTGTTTTTTTCTTGCTACTTTCTTGAATCAAAGATGTTCTTCTAAAAAACCCTAAATGATGGGTGGCTACATTAGGATTAAGACCTGTCATCTCTATATAATTGCAAGAAATTATATCTCAATTTTGCTTTATATATGAATTATACACATCTTTTTATTCAGAGGTCATGGCCACACTAATTAGAGTGGGGCGTGGATATTATCCTGTACCCAGATTTATTTCTATGAGATCATCTACAGTGGTAGAGACACCTTCCTCAAATGCTGGAGGATCATCCCTAAAATCTTCCTCTTCTTCTTCATTACGTGTTACCTCTTTTGTTTCCACTTTCATAGTATATGACGAGGCAAAAATCCCAGAGTTATAGGGGGAGTTCATATTTGAACATCCTAAAGAAGATGCCACCATCTCTGACCCTACAAATGATGAAGGGACTTCCTGTGGTAATAAAGATAAGATGATGGATTGAGAATCAACATCTTCTTCTTCCTCTAGCATTGCTATAATTTCTTCTACTCTAGTTGAATAAGTAGAGTCTTGTTGTAGTTCAGTGGAAAAAATAAATACTTCTCCATTTAAACTTCCATCACTGCTTGGTGGATCAACATTTTCTCCCATGTTGTTAGGCTCAATTTTTGTAATTGACATTATGGAAATTACTTTACTTGTTCTCGAATTTGGGTTTACCTTTTCAATTTGATTAATAAGTAACACATAATCTAAACTCAAATTTATGAATGAATTTGATGGAATATTTTCCAATCCATTTAGAGCATTAACTCTGGTTATCTCCTTTGTTATGGAATTCATTCCTTTTTTGTAATAAATATTTACCTCAATGTATTGAGACTCACACGTTTTGAATGGATCCTTGTCACCATACAACATCTTGATTTGACCATTGAAATAGTACTTAAGACACTGGTGGTATGTTGAAGGAATGGATGGATGATGATGTAGCCAAAACCTTCTAAGTAGAATATTTAAGGCTATGTCATGAAGAACAAACATGAATTTGAATTAGATACAAGATCTCCAAACCGAGTTCCGAGTGTAATTTCTCTGAGAGGTTCTTGCTCATTCTTATCATAATCTTGCAACATTAATTTTGAAGGAGATAAATCATATTCTATTAGTCCCAATCAACGAAGTGTATGAACTAGAATGAGGTTCACTTCAGAGGAAATATCAGTGAAGGGTCGTCGGATGTCTATGTCATTGACCGTGCCATACAAATACAAAGGTCTAATATTTCCATGTAAAACATCATCTTCATCTTCATCTGTAAAAGATATGACTGCAGGACATTCTACGGAATCATTATCTATATGGTAAACCTCTAGAGCAACAAATTTTATTTTAAACTCTTGAGGACTTGACAAAGCCTCAATGAGTGCTTCTCGAAGATATTTTGACAGATTCAAAGCATCCATAATTGATAACATGGCTGGTACATGGGGAAATTGATTCAAGACATAATAATTTTGGTCCAAAGGTCTACGTATCATAGTATAGAGATGTGGTTTTGTAGGCGCTTTGGAAGTAGATGCTTCTGATGTAGTTGTATCCTATATCGAAGAAGATGCTGAAAATACTCTTGGATTTGATAGATTCAACTGACTAGGTCAATTCATTTTATTATAGGAAGACAATGTGACTTCCAATCAGTCCTCTAAAATAATTTTTTCAGAACCAAACCTGTCTTTCATGGAAGAAACTCCTTATTCCTGTTGATCCCACAGAAGGGATCTTCCATGAATTTCTACTGCATATATGGTTCGAACAGGGGTAGAGTTAAAATGGTGCTTTCTATAATTCATACATCTTCCCATGTATCATCGACCCTGGGATCTTCCTCTAGTTCCCCAATTTGGTACAGGAAATTATGGCTCATTATAATCAGAATCACCATTAGTATAAGGATCTGTTAAGTGGATAATGTTGATGGAACGAAAGATCAACTATTCCTCTAATTAATATTCTTCTTGACGGGTTAATTCTAGTTGTCCTGTTTGGTGGGGCGGTGCCCATGATTTTGAAACAAATGGCATGAAATCTACCAGAGTCTAGGAAAACATTGGACTTAACGTGAGCTCATCTTATTCTGATTTCTATTTGTCTTTATAATCACTTTGTTTGTTAGAGTAATGACCTTTTGATGAAAATAGTTTTGCTGTGGAAGGAGTGGCAGAAGACACAATCGATTATTTTAACTATTTTCATAAAATGTCATGAGTCTGGTTGATAATTTTCCTGATCATCCAATCATCATATTTTTGCACATTTTTACTTTTTTCTTCTTTCCATTTTCCTTCTTCATCTGGATCTTTAGTAGTAACACACGCTACTTGACCTGATGAACTTTTCAATTTCACCTGTCTAGAATTTACCATCTTTTTCAAGAGGTCATTGAAAACAAAACATTCCTAGATGGGATTCCCTAATATCTGGTGAAAGGGAAAATAATTCTGAAGATATTCATCTCCTTATTTATTTGGTTTCTTCGGCCTTGACAACTGAGCTGAATTTTTTTCCAGAGCTGAGATGAAGTAACCAGGAACATGTTCATTTCAGAAAGAATAAACATTATTTTCTAATTCCTCAAACTATTTCAGCCTTTGATCTTTTATCATATTGATAAGGTAGTCATTGCTGCTGATGCTGAGGAGGCGGAGCCTTTTGAAATGATGAAGGTCTTAAAGTAGAAGTAGATATAGGTGCCTGCTTGAGTGTAACTATAGCACCTTCTGCCTTTCCTATTCTCCTCCTCGAAGATGATGTAATTACACGAGTTTTGGAATTTTTTTCTATAATAGAATCTTCTATCTATTGATCTATTGAAGTAAGGTCTCGAAACCCTCTTGTGTATTTCACAGGTATCAATGGTGTGCATAACTCATCATGTATATTTTCCACCCAAATTAGCAGAAACTCTTCTTAAGGGAGTTCTATACTTAAGGAATATGTTAATCCTTTCCATATTGTAATGAAATATGAAACTCTTTCATTCTTCCTTTTTTATAATTGTTTATATAAAAAACTATCGTCTTTAGTAGTGTTGAATGAAATTGAAGAAGGAATTTCTAATGGAGATCTTCCCATCCAGTAATTGATCAATATTGTAAACTAGTATACCAGAAAAAAGTTGGTCCCTATAATGACAGAACAAAACACCTAAGCTTTACTGCTTCTTGTTGTTGGGAAGTTCCCATCATGGGATCCCAATGAAAAACAAAATATATCACGTATTATTCTAGATCTCCTGAACCATTAAAGATTGGGAATGTGGTGTTCACAAAATTTGGTGGGGGAGGAATTACATCCATCCACTCAGGGTCAGATCTCTTTTCTGGCCGAACTGGTTCACGCTGTTTCTCCATAACTTCCATTCGAGCTGTTAATGCCTCAATTATGTTCATAAGAATTTTGAGAACATCTAGATGAGCTGTAACCTATGAAGGTATAGAAAATGGATCTTAAGATGGTGCAATGACCGACAAAACCAATGATGGCGGTTCAGATATTTGCCTTGTATAACCCTGAGAACATGCCTATTATGATGTATCTGATTCTGACTTAATTGTGTACCCATTGGAAGGAATTAATTATCCACATCTGTAGTTACTAAAAATCCTCTTTTTTGATAAGATCCTACAGGATGTGCAAGTTGAGGACCTTCCTGGAGAGTACGTCTAATAGAAATTCTGCTTCGAAGTAACTCTATATTGATTCTTTTTATCCCTTTCATTTCCTCTTCTTTCTATTCAAATCTCTCTTCAAGAAAATGAGATTTACCTTCTCCAGTGGAAAAGTGAGATGAAATCTGAATTTCTTTATTTCCCCTTGTTAAATTCCTTTCAGAGGGGTGGGAGTTGGTTATTTGAATGCATACCTAGATTCTAGGTAAGCCTCTGATTTAGGGTATGCACACCTTCTTAATTTTCCTCAGTGTGTACCACATTATAGACAATAAATTTATCTTGTGATTCCCCTGAACTGTACTCATTTTCTAGAAGATATTCTGTAGTGGTGTTAATGAAATTCACTGACACATAATGCATCAATGGAATTCTGTCAGTATTTTTATAAGATTTTCTCCCTCTGTATCATCAATGAGACTCTATTATCTTATATAATGAATTCCTGAGAATTGTTTGGCCGATAGTAACCCAAAGGAAATCCTTAGATTGTTCAGCTCTATGTTTTACTTATGGATTCTTCCCTAATTAAGATAAAACTAACTTCTGTTGAGGAGGGGATTGCATATGTGAAAAATCCCCCAGCCCTATAGGCTGGGGCTGTTCTTATTCTCTTTCTTCAAATCTCTAAACATTATTTAATTAATTTGATTGTTGAATTAAATGAGCCCCCAGCCTTGAAAGTTGGGGTGATTCTTGAACTGCTAGGGCTGAAATTCGTGCAACTACTCTTTTGATGTTGAAAATTTTGGTTTGGACATTAGATGGGTGCATTATTTGACAACCACTCAAATCACCTATTTCAGAAGATCTCCATGATATTTTATAAAATTTCATTCTTTGACAGCTGACATCATCTAAGAGGGACGCTTGGTCAAGATTATTTGATTCATGATGTAAAAGTAACTCAACAACTTCTTTTCTTTGGGAATGACTCTAATGAGATTCGTTTGTGGACTTTTCTTGATCATACATTCGATTACATACAAAATCTGTTGATTGTGGCTGACTGTGGGATATAAAATTGCATAAGACCAATTTTGGCGGACATTGCTAATTTTGGAGTGTAGTGAAATGAAATTATCCATGTACACCCCATCCTCTAATATGAACATTAGATGGGGAATCAGAAATTAACCATCATAGCCTCTTTAGAGCATTAATGCATGCACACTGAAGGATTCTCTGCTGTTTTTATACTTTTGGATGTTGGAAAACTGAGAGAGACACCCAGTCAATTTGGCATTGCAACCCTTCTATTACCTTTACATGATTTTTATATTCATCATATGGTAATAAATTGGTTTTTAAATGATGAATATTATTCTTTAAGTTGAGGTAGATATCATGAATACAATCTTCTGTCATCAATTATGGAATGTTATACTAAGAATTTTCTGAAGGTCAGAACATGACTCTTACTTCTCCCTTAACCAATTTTTTCCTCATGTTTAACACATCTTCATCTTCTTTCACTAGAGGTTTCTCCAATTGGTCCGACCAATGTGGATGCTCTATATTAGATGAAAAATGACCCAAGGGAGGTTCATAGAATGATCATTCCCTTGAGATGTCTTATGGTTGAGAAAGTGTTTCACCTGTCAATGACAAGGCATCAAACATGACTGGAATTCTCTTTGCAAGTGCCTCAAGATAGAAGGGATTTCTCATCGCTACATTGTCAATTATAGAATTGTCTTGACAATGTGAAATAATAATGAGGAAAGGACTTTCACATAAAATTCCATCATGAAGTGGATCACAATTTTGGATTACATCAATGGATAAATCTTCTTGATCCTTGGTCTTCTGGCCACACAGAGTGTTCTCGTGGCTCTCATCCAGAGATTGGTCCCATAGATTGAAAGAATTCTCATGAATCAAGATTTCATGAGGAAGTGACTGATGAGGAACATCATAATTACTACTACCAATCTCATAATTTGGTAATGAGAGGATAAGATCTTGATCTTCAATAGATAAATCTCTGAGGGATTAAATAACTCCAGCATTAAGAGGATCCAAATCGCAACTTGACTCTTGATTTTACAACAGTTCATGGAGAGACTTCTTCTTGGATGTTCTCTTATACATAGTTGGGCCCAATTCCTGGGAAAATTGGTTACCATGGGCATGTGTATGTGCCTGCCTTGGATTGGTTACTGGAACAGACCGATTACCTTCAATTGGAAATGGTGTGTGTTCCCGATCCTGTTGTCCATATGATATGGGGGGAGTATTCCCCATGACCCTCTTGTACTGGAATAGAGGTGTGTATCTGTTCTGGGATTGCATGCCAATGTGTCATCCCATGTGTGGGAAAAAATTTATGTGTCTGCTTCCCCAATACTGCTGAAGTGGTTGTTATAATATCCCAACATGCTTCTCGAATATGGGTAGTGATTTGTGTCTTCCCACTCACCATTAATAAGATGTATTCAGTGAATTTAGTAGCCGGAATGGGAATATACATCCATTTTGTATCTGGAGTAGGTGTATGTGCCTGTTCCTCTCCTCCTTTTCATGTCAAGGGATATTGAATGTACTCATGCATGGGGGAAGAGAGTTGGGTCTGTCCCAAATTTATCATTGGAGATTTCTGACTGACTTCTTCGGGTGCTACCAAACAAGACTATTGGAAGACTTGATGATCATTGGATGGTGTATGTGCTTGATGTATATTTCCAATCATGTATGGTTGACAAACTTCCTTCAATACTGTCATATGAGACTACTGACAGAATTGGTGATTGTAAATAGGTGTATGTTCCTGTTTACTAGTTTCCACCACATTAGATTGGCTGGCTTCTTTAAATGTAGTCAGACGAGTCCGCTGACTGGTTGATAACCCGTAAGCAGGTTTATTTACCTATTCATGGTACTCTACCAGATTTATCTGGTGGTATTGGAAGGTTGCTGCCTGATGAGTCTGCTGAGAAGAAAAATTTGGACGGACATGTGTATGTGCCCGCTCATTATTTGCCATAAAATGAAATTGATGGGATTCTCTGGAAGGGTTAGAGGTAAGAAACTGATCCCTGTTGACTGGACGTTGAACCCAATGGTTCATCTTTAATTCCCAGGTCTGATAGACCTGGGCCAAACATCTTGAGGCCACACCCCCATCATGTTGGGTGTTCCCTACTGTGCAATTCTGCTAGCTGTGATTGGTGGTGGGAATCCTTAGGAAGGACTCCTGCATTCTTGAATTGAGGCCTTGAGTGACATCTCAATCCACCTCTTTGTAGTATGGGAGGGTATGTTTATTGAATTTAGGGGATAAGGACCCAAAACGGTTTAAGATGGTGGTTGACACTGTCTATTTCTTGATCATCATTCGTCATTGTCCAGATGATCAAGGATTGTTATTGACCTGGAGGGCCTACCGAGCAGCCTCAAAAGTCAGGATTGTACCGTGTCAGTGATATTACTTAACCCAAACATTAGAGACCCCACATTGAAGATGTTGGGTTGGTGATGATTTCCTTCCCGTGGATGAGGATCCAGCTTGAGCTGCAGTCAGGAAGTTTATAGATGTTGTCTTGAAGAAATCCATTTTGGAGTGAAGGGAATTCAGAGAAAAAACATGAAACAAAAACAAACTTCATTAAATAAATGTCTTTTAGATGGATACACATGTCATTGATTCCTTTTTCTAGCCTTCTTTTATCAATTAATATGGGAATAACATGTGGGTAACATTATTAACTTGGTTAAGGATTCACATCGGGTTCACCATTTTTGTTTTGTATGTCCTTGAAATGTGAATTTTTGTTTTATGAATCACTAATTCCATGCAGTTTCCATTATATTTATTTATAGAACCATAAATTCCAATAATTCTTTATCCAAAGAGGACCTAATTTCCAAAGGCAGGTGTTCATTATGTTTGAACTTCACGATAATAGGAACATACATTGGTCGAGAGGATGGGAGGTCGGACTCATCACACCCTTTTGGGGTGAATTATTGTCTACTCTAGGACTCTCTTTGTAAATTTAAGATATTTTCATGAATCATTATTAATTCAACAAGTGTGAAAAAAGTTTCCCATAGAATTTACAATAACTTATTAACCTTTGTAAAATTTAGAATCATTAGTATGCATTCAAGGTTCTTCATCAATGGAGATATCCGTATGTATTCGAGGTTTTTCATTAGTGGCATCCTCTATTATACTGCTCAGAGATTATTTTAATCATCATTATGATGATACTAGTTTTTAAGTCACTTAGTGGGGCACTGTAGAATTTATTTTCATTCAGGGAGATGAAGGATTGGTTTGATTTTGGGATCGTGACCATAAGATTGGCTACCTATGTATCCTTGTGAAAGGAATAAGAAGCCTCGTAGTTTGATGTCACTGAAAGGGAAACATCATATCTTTTAAGGTCATATGTTAATGACCTAGTTGTACAGTTTAATTTCATGTGGTATGGACATCTAAGCGAAAGGTGCTTAGTCAAAAAATAGTGCGAGACTTATACTGAATCACCCCAAGGACTTGGAAAGGATATGGGTTTCCAAGTAGGATCAGACCCTGTTGGGTATATGGACCAAGGAGAACATGGTTAATTTAAGGTTTTTTTGTGTGAACCTCAAGGAGGCTTCATACGTATCCCATATAAATGGGAATAAAAGCCCACATAGTTTTATTAAGTCTCATAGGAGAGTATAATACTTTTGAGAGAAATGAGTTTGGGATTACTTTCTGAAAATGATGCCTTGGTGACTTGAGGGTTTAATTTGGGGCTGATTC
Source organism: Viscum album (assembly GCA_963277665.1). Taxonomy (NCBI): domain Eukaryota; kingdom Viridiplantae; phylum Streptophyta; class Magnoliopsida; order Santalales; family Viscaceae; genus Viscum; species Viscum album. The sequence goes on along the minus strand of OY728134.1, from coordinate 1,382,078,827 downwards.
CTATGGAGGATTCCCAGATTTAGGGAATTAGGGTTGGATCCCTGAAGAGGATATCCAGTGAGATTCAGCCCTAAGAAAGCTTCTTATGTATCCCAATTTTGGTGGCAATCAAAGTTCTCATAGTTCTTTCAATTTTGAAAATTTTGTGACCATGAAAAATCTCTAAGCCCACATGAGTCATGCTCAGTGTTAGAAACAAGAGGATGTCAAAGATTTCACAAATGAATTCACACTTTCAAAATTTTCCACCTCTGCTGGTGGAAAAGGGTGCGTCAACCGTGTAAGAGGGCGAGGCGATGAGATTTCCCTCTGTTCTATTTACATTGGGCAATAGACCAATGTAAGGAGGAAGGGATGAAGGTTAGGGGGTTACACCAGGATGGATTCTCATGGTGAAAAATACCAACGAGAGAGGGAAAGGGTAACAAAAGTCCCTGTACCTATCTCCCCTCTAGTCTTCAGCACCGAAGAATAGAGGAGGAGCAATGATGCCAACTCTTGAAAGAAAGGATAAGGGATTATTCTAGGATGGTTTCCCTAAAATTTATCCTAGTAGGGGAAGGAGACTTCTCTTTTACTTTCAAGGAAAATCAAGTTTGAATAATACATTCCCTACCAGTGACCTGATTTTTTAGGTTTTAGAGACGAAAAGGGTAGGATAGAACCCAAACCCAAATCCTCCAAACTGGGAACATTCCAACACTATTTCTGGGAGAATGTTCCATGTGACTGTGGATATACAAACCCACAGACATTCCATTTATCCTAACTCTCTTATAAAACAAATGTGGTAAACCTATGACTGTGGAAATAAAAACCCAAATAGGAGACACACTAATGTGCCTTTTCCAAAGGTTTGATAATTCAAGAGGTTTTGGTGGAGGTCTCAACAGAATACCTTTTAGACAAGGGAGCCAAGGAAGAATAAGCCTTTCCATGAATGGCTTTGAGGGAGGCTTGATGGCTTGTAGACTGATTAGAGTAAGTGAATCAAAGAGGGGTTCCCAAGTAGGTAAGGGCATGAAATTAAGGCCGCGCAAGTAGTCTTGGGAGACTTGATGTTCACTTAAGTGATGAACAACTTGTATGTTAATAATTGGGAGGGACCTTGCTCAAGCCTTTAAGAGTATTCACAGGTAGTCCTAGAAGCGGGCAGCTCAAGTTCCTATAAAAGTAATAGGTAGCGTTTAAGTATTTCTAACATGGAGAGGTTGGGCGCTTTAGGAACACAAGTTTTATGGTTTTCAGACACTAAAATGACTTAAGTCCAATGATCATCCCTTAAATCCTCCACTCAAGGTGTTGAATAACTACATTGAATGTTTCAGAAGACTGGGGTGAAGTAATAGGGTGACCATAGTAGCAATTAGTTCTCAAGGAAATTCGTCCACACAAAGAGGGCCCAAAGGGTCTATTTATAGGAAAATAAGTGACCCTATGGGAAATGAGTCTGGGCACATAAGTAGGCTGTGCTGCTGGAATGTGGCGAGCAAGTGGCTGTGTGTCAGATGGGTGGGCCCCAAGTATACTTACGTACTACCGGTGATTTTGATAGACTAGAACGATCCAAAAATTATACCTTTTCAAATCTTGATTTTCTTCATTTATTTCCCCTTTTTCTTTTTAAGGGGATTCCGTTTGTCAGTTTTTAGACACTTTGACGAAATGGAGGGTCAACAGTGTTATACACCGGTTTTCCAACTAACTCAATAACAGGATGGGAGGACCTCTAGCAGTAGTTTTTATTTAAGTTCATCTCAATGTTTCCAAAGACAATAGTTAATGACTATATGAACTACCAAAGTAGGAGAATGATAGAGTTTCACACTTTATTTCTAGATGGAAGGATATGAATTATTCTCTAAACTAGTCATCACCCCAATATGAGATGCTTTCCATGTGCATCGATCATCTTTGTGATGAGATACGAACACCACTTATTTCAATAAAATACAAAATTTGGTTTTGGGATTTCTTCTCCATTTTAGAAAGGATAGAATATTCCTTAAAACGAACCAATATCAAATCTAGGGAAATTCCATTTTCCCTAAGGAAGAGAGTGGGATGATTTGAAGTAGATTTTGTTACATGTAAACAACCCCCTACACCAACACCAGCTGCAAGGCCTGCAACGAACTATACAGCCCCCCTGGATGCATTAGCAACCACACCTGCCTTGGTAAGATGAGTGATGGGGGCTAGGAAAAATCAATTCGAGTAACAGATAAATAAATTCCACTTATTATGAGATGATCCAGTTCATAGATATTTTTGGGCCACCATGAATTGCAACTTTCTCGAGCATCCAGAGCCAAAGAGGGTTGATAACATAGGTCTCAATAACTAAAAAAATTATTTCCCCTTCCATCAGATATTAGGACACACCATTTAGAAGTGTTTCATCTTTAAGGAAAATCTGTAAATAATGATAGACTCTAGACAAGTCAAGATGGTACCACTGCCAGCATAGGTGGCATATGTTTCCACCACTGACCCGAATGAAGGAGGGGATTGGAAAATGGTTGCTAATAATAAAAATAGATAGTTGGAAGACTTGGAAAAAATTCAACTAACCTCATGGAATACTCAAAAAATAGTTGAGGAAACTCACTATGCCCAGAATAGATTCTGACGCAACACATCCATCATCCTTGTCCCCAAAATCCTCAAAGGTTCAGCCGTCCAGAAACCAAAAAGGTAAGAATAAAGTAAAAGAATATAAAATCACACCAAGAACAATGCTAGCTTTGACCCTATAAAAATTTATGATGTGATATCTGAAAAGATGGGAATCGCCCCTCCAAACAACTCCACCGGAAGAATCCAATCAAGTAGAATCATCATTAGATGAGGAACTCATTTTTATCTCCATTAATTTCATACACTTAATGGATACCTTCTCTGATGTGGAATATGGTTAGAAAATAGAGTTCCCCACATCCAATCGATGAGATGGAGGAAGATGCTTTAGAAGCTGATGATACCAAGGAAGATGTAGTCATGGAAGAAATCAATTTCCGGTCCATGATCCATCTTGAACTCTCAATGTTGTAGAAATGCTCGAAAGAGACCTCCAGTGGTCCCAATAAGAACAAAAAAATAAAATACCCAACAAAAATAAAATCTAGTCCGATCATCATAGAGTATCCATCAAGAGGGGAACATATGCCTAATCTCTCATGGCACGCAGGCACTAATTCCAAACCAAGCCCACCAAGTGCAGAAGCATATCCAGCTCACGTCTTAGGGGATGGTCTGTCAACATCCAATATCCAAGTGCCTATGAATGAGCATCCCCAAGATGGGAATCAATGGAATTTTGAGTTTAAATATGATATTCTAAAATAGCTAGCCTTGGTACCAGAAAATCTATCAATCCCGGATGCACTAAATCTGTCATCAGATCTCAGGGAAGTGATCATAAATGTTTTACTAAGTGCACAGAATTTTGAATCCAAAGTAGCCACCACTGAATTATATCATATAGAGACTTATCCTATAGAATTTCTTGCCATATTCTCCTTCATATATCAAGATGAAGATACCATCATGAAAGGGAACATTAAACCTTTATATAAATCTGACTAGATAAATGGTGTCCATATCCAGAAAGTTTCATCGAAAATGGATCTGGGGTTAATATCTTCCCACTATAAACACTTCATCATCTCGGCTACAGTGAGGATAACTGGACATCCTGCACCAAAAACCTACTAGGATATGACAAAAGTTAAGAGAATCTGCTGGGAGAAATCAAGCTCAAAAATTTGTTTGGTGACTTCATAGTCGAAACCGAATTTAGGGTTTTCTAGAAAAACACAACCATCAATGTACTGCTAAGAGGGCCCTAGCTGCATCATCACACAAAAATTACCTCATCATACTATCAGTGGGCCAAATATTGCATTAATGGGTAGAATGGGAGATTGCATGCTGATAAGTCCCCATTCAAATCCTGTGAATCACACTACATTGATGTGGGATTTTACAAACTGAAAGGGAATAATTCTTTATCCGATGGAATTGATTGGGTCACTTCCCCAAATAGATTGGAAATGGTTACCTATGACTCCCTAAACCAGATCAGTGAAAAGTGCATACTACCCATCAAATAGGTCAAGTGCATGGGACCAAGTTAGGATGTGTATTCTATAGTATTCATGATCTCAATCATGGCCACTGATCCTAGCAGTTTTGAAGTGTCCACTGGCCCCCAAGACAATAGTGAATGCTCAGATATAAATTTCTTTAATCCATCTTCAGGTATCTCGATACCCCAACCTCACATACTAAGGTAGAAAGAGATGTCACTTCACCAAAAGAAGATATAGATACTCCTCCATAATTCACTCCATCATCTCTAGAAGATCCTCTACTTCCATTCAAGACAGAAAAAATAACTTCTATCTCCAAATACTAGAATTGCGACTTCTCTCCCAATTATCAACAGATTATCTCAAAAATTGTTTCCCCATCAGAGGAAGAAAATGATGAGGAGTATATTGAAGAGGAAGAAGAGGAATAACTATGGGATGCACCTCCAACATTCAAAGTGGGTGTCTCTACCACCATTGATGAACTCATGGAAATAAAACTGGGTACCGAAGAAGACCCACAAACCACCTTGATTAGGGTGTCCATGTCTTTCGAAGAGAAATAGACATGTTTCTATTTCCTAATGAAGAATAGATATTTTTTCACATATAATTATACCAAAATTCTGGTCCCCAATCTTGAGGTGGCCACTCATCACATGGTACTACTAGAAAACATTTGTCGCTACAAACAAGACACCATAAAAATTCTCCCGAAACGTGCGGAGAAAATAGAGTCTGAAGTTGAAAAATTCATTATATTAAACTTTATTCGAGAGGTCCAATATCCCATTTGGATGGCCAATACAGTCTCCCTCAAAAATAAGAAAGAGTAGAGCAGAGACTTCATTGATTTTAGTGATATCAATTGGCATTTCCTGAAATATGATTTCTAAGTCCCTATCATAGAACTGTTTATTGAAGCAACTACCAGATATGAGGCTCTATCTTTCATGGATGGTTATTTTAGATATAACTATATCTGGATATCCCAAGATGATGAGGAATCCACATCCGTCATGGTCCCCCATGGATACTTCTGCTATATGTAAATTCCCTTCAGGTGAAAAAATGCTAGTGTTAAATACCAATGTTCCGTGCATTACATTTTTAAACCCTTCCTGGGAAAGTACGTTGAGTGCTACATCGACAACTAGGTGGTTAAATCACCAAAATACTTGAACCACATGAATGATCTTGAAACTAACTTCAATAAAATTTGAATACATAGTCTAAATATGAACCCCCAGAAATGCACCTTCAGTGTTACCACAAGGAACATACTCATCTTTGTAGTACACCATCTCAACATCGAAGTCAACCATGAGAAGAAAAAGGATATATTAGGCATGTCTCCTCCTTGAAACCTCATTGAGTTGAAAGGTCTCCAAGGAAATTTGGAAACAATTCAGCACTTCATAGAAAACCTGGTAGGAAAATATTTTATTTTCACCAGATTGAGGGAAAGGAGGTTCACATAAAAGTGGACTGTTGATTGTTAGGAATCATTCGACAATCTCAATCGATATCTTCTTGGCCCACTTGTGCTAATTTCACCTATCAAAGGAAAGCCACTCATTCTATATGTGACTAACCTAGAGTGATCACTAGGCGCATTCCCCACATAGAATAATAACACCGATAGATAAAATAGGCTCTATTATCCTCTAAAGACCATGATTAATGATGAGTCTTGTTATTAAAATATCAATAAGAGCTTCATAGACCATATCTCTTTAGTCCAAAAATTGAGACACTATCAGTAGCACCACGAGGTCCACCTGGTCTCTCGTAGCAACCCCATAAAGTATATTCTCAGTCATCCACTATTTACTGGATGCCTATCATGTTGGGTTGTTATTCTACAACAGTTTGATATATGATTCATGCCTTAGAAATCCATCAAAGGCTAGGCAATGGTGGATTTCCTGGTGGATCACCCTTCTCTGGAAATGAATCCATTGGATGCTGAAATACCTGATGAAGAGGTGTTCTCTATTAAAAACGAATCCCAAACATGGGAAATTAATTTTTGATGGCGTATCCAGATTCCCAATAGGGAAAAGGCTTGAAGACCCCAATCTAAATATAGTAGGGTTGGGAGTCATAATCATATCTCCAGAAAAGGCAGTCTTGCCTTACACTTTCCTAATGTATGAGGGGTACACAAACAATGAAGTGGAATACCATGCCCTCATTATAGGCCTTGAACTAGTGATTCAAGAACAAGCAAAGCACTTGAAGATAAAAGGTTACTTAGAACTAGTAATTATGAATTTTAAGGGTGAATATGACATCAATAAATAGGCGCTACTCCCATTGATGAATCATTTCCAAGATCTGATGGAAGAATTCCCATCAGAGCCCACATTAACGCTTATTCCTAGATCGCAAAATGCACAACCTGATGCATTGGAAAATGCTATCATAGCTCTGAACGAGCTAGACTAGAATGAAACAATAATCGATATTTCCCATCATCATAAGGCCTTTCCATTCATTCAGGCCAACATGGATGAAATCAACAAGATTAGCCCCATCCCCGAGCCATATGGCCATACCACCTAATGGATGATTCCTATTGTAAATTACTACATGAGGGGATAACTCTCACAAGATAAGGATGTAAAGAAATAGATCTGGAGATGAGCATACAAATTTATTCTATACGATTTGACAAACCAATAAAAGGTCCTCTACAGGCAGGGCCTTGATGAGGTCCTTCTCAAGAGCATTGATGAAGAAGAGACCACTGTCGTCATGAAATAATTACATGCTACAAATTGTGGGGAACATAAATAAGCATCCAAGGACTCTCATAGAATTCCAATCCTTGGATACTATTGGCCCACCATGATGAAATATTGCTCTATATTCACTAAGAAGTTTCATTTATACCATGTACATGACAAATTCATCCACCAACCCCTAGAGTTTCTTCACACAACAATGTACTCCTATCCATTTTACATGTGGGTAACAGACATCGTGGGACTGTATCCTCCTACCAAAAAGAAAAAATTCAAGTTTATTCTCACAACAACTAACTTATTCTCCAAATGGGTAGAAGTTGTTCCCCATAAAGAGGATGAGGAAAGAAGTATTTTCATATTTTTGAAAGCCAACGTCATTACCAGATTCAGTGTCACTCATACAATAATAAAAAATGGCACCAATTTATGCTCTACTGAGTTCGAGAATCTATATCAAGAGTATGGTATTAAGGACAATTGTCCATCCCACTACCATGCAATGTCCAACAGACAGATAGAGGCTTCCAACAAGACCCTATCCTACATACTTCATAAAATGGTAGACAAAGACAGGAAAATATGGCTAGATAACATCTTCCATGATTTTTGGGAATACCTGAACATGACCTACACTACCACTCAAGATACTACGTACTCACTAGTATATGACATAGATGCTGTTCTACTCATCAAAGTTAAACTTAAATTGCTCCGTATTTCTATCCATGATCCACTATCTACAAATGTGCAGTCTCAAAAAAATCTTTATGAGTTAGAGTGATTGGATGAGAAAAGGTTTCACAGATTACACCATTTGGAGGTTTACCAGAATCAAATCACATGATCATTCAACAAAATGTTTTTCCTCTCGTCTTTCCTCGAAGGAGAAATGGTGTTTTTCCTCAGAATCCTGATAATACTTTGGAAGAAACCCCAAAAATTTGTACCAAAATGGGAAGGACCATATATCATACACAGGGTCTACTCCAATGTAGCATATGACTTAATCTCAATGGATAGACATCTTATAATGACCCCTACCAATTCAAGGTTCTCGATGAAATATTTTATATAGTAAAAGGAAAATCATCCTAACCACATAACATAAAACTGCAAGATGAAGTAGTCTTAGATGTATGATGTTAAACTGCATAACAGCATATACATCCATGCTGCATGACATTAAACTACATAGAATCACTGAACTTTCTGCAATAAATTAAAAAACATTTTCAAATCATCCCAAACAAATGAAATTATAATATACATGGGTCATTTTGTTTCGACCAGTGATTCATTGCACGTAAGTTTGATCTATCCAGGAGATAAAGGAAATGCCCCTATTTCCATGAAAGGCTCAACCCCACATGGGAACTCTCTCATGTTGATAACTACATCTGTATTGATTCCTACTATCATAGGATATGTAGTGACACATTAATTCTACATCTCGGTCGATCAAAAAATTATAAAAAATATAAGAAAGGAAAAATGACCCCCTTCCTGGTGTGCGGGTCAGACCGGTACATGGAACATATTTCCAGAACAATGTGTAACTTGATTTATCCATTTGTAGGATACATAGTGATGAACTGATTATACATCTTGGTACATCCACCACAAACATTAAAAAAATGTCCCCTCTATGTCTATAGGTTTGATTGGTACATGGATCATACTCAATAACTTCCCATGTCTTGATTCTGGACCTTGCAGGACACATAGTGATGCCTAGATTCTACATCATGGTCCAACCACCATTAAAAGAAAAACAAAATTCCCCTCCTTTCATATGAAACAAACCTATTTAGGGAGGTATTTTATAGATAAATATGTACATATTGATTCCCATTTATCAATGGAATACATAGGGATGCCTTGATACTAGATCTTGGTCTAGACAACACATGATGCTAAACACCTTTTTCATACCCTCAGTGGCCTCTATACTATGATAAAAATCCTTTTAATTCATTTTTTCTCACACAGAGTATAACTCACATGAGATTAGAAATGGGGGAAAGTGTTTCCCCATGAGAAAAAAATCACAAAGGAATATGATAATCCCATCAACTTTAAAGAATGGTTAAGAATTACCCCTCTCCATGTGTATGGATGAAACCTATATAGGGAGGATCTTTCTAGAATTATGTGTTTCTTGATTACTACCCTCATAGTATATGTAGTGACACCCAGATTCTACATCCTGGTTGAGGCACCAAAACTTTCTAGGAAAACTAAAATGTCTCTCCTATACCTATGGTCCAAACATGCATAGGGAAATTCATAGAACAATGCTCAGATTAGCTATTATCTACACATGGAATATAGTATTAACCAGGTTCCCAAACCTAGGCCTAGCCTCATAAAGGATCAAAGGTGAAATTCCCTAATCCTTTTTTACATTACTATGATATAAAGGAGAAATTCATTTCCATCCCTTGTTTCTCACAATGATAATAACTAAAGTGGGATTAGGAGTTTTGGAAAGGGATTGCCCTTGAGAATGTTAATCCACTATAGATGATGGTTCTAATCGTAAAACATTAAACTTAATGGTTCTTCTGGATTAATGTGTGACTTGATTTTTTTCATGGTGAGATTTATAGTGACACCTAGACCAGAGATCCTGGGTAAAACCACGCAAAATGGAAAACAATTCCCCCAGTCTCCTTCACGTTAAATGCATGTCGATGCATGATATTCTAAATTTTAATTCATATGACAAGATAGTTTCAAATGATCATGCCCTATCCCCTATGTATGTGTCAGATCTACGCAGGGAATTCCACACTTTAGAGCTAATCATGGTTGGGGTAGTTCTTACATATTTGGATAAATCATTTCCAGTCACCATACACCATGCCATGGAAAATCTTGGATCCTCATAATCATCCTTAGACATAAAAAATTGGCAACTAGTATCTCGTGGAAACCTTTTTTTGTCTATATGCATAATGCCACAATGAATCTGCATAAGTTTTCCACAAAACATTCATATCAATTAGAGGAAAATTCATTCTTGGGAGAGGCTCTTACTATATATGTATGCCCAATGTATTTCAATCCCCATATCATCCCTCATGATATGAAGTCCCCCTTAATAATTGATTAAACTTTCTACTCCTACTCATGTCTAAAATATTCCAGAGCATCCTGACCTTATTAACCTAGGGATACTCATGGGCTTTAGGATAATTTGTCCCTACAACACGATGTTAACCTATTCTGCCAATGTACTTTTCAAAAGACTTAAAAATACATGAATCCACCATATCCATTTCATTCACATCAGTACGAGGATTTCCTTAACGCATGATGATAAACTACATAGACAAAATGTCCTTATTACATGACATGAAACTACATAGCACAATAGTTCTATCACTAAGAAGACATTACCTATGACATTTATCACCTACCATGTAGTGTCTTAGAACAATTTATGGATTGATTACTATCTTAATAGGATACGTAGTGATTCCTGGACTCCCATTCTAGTCAAGTCACCATCATAAAAAATGACCTCCCCCTATGTATGGGATAGACCTATGAAGGGAATGTTCATTGGATACACATGTGTGCCTTGATCCTCATCTTGAGGGATATACAGTGCCTCCTGAATCCTATGAGACATTCCTAGACATAGAATGCATTGAAAGTCCCCTCCTATACACAAAAAATAAATCAATGTTGAGAACTCCTAGATAATCCCTATTTGTTGGACCGTTTTGAGGGTAATCACATGTCCCTTATTTCACATCGGGTTATATATATCCTTTACACATGACGATTAACTATATGGAAATTGTCCTTGTGGTATGATGGTAAACTACAAAACATCATCCTAAGTATAAAATACTCCATTAAACTGATTATTCCTTCCTTGGGTGGTGAATTGAAAGCCTTACCACCCCTTATTTCTAAAACCGAGTATAGCTCACTTAGGCTTAGGAACCCCAATAGGGAATTCAAAACAGTGCCATGGTGAATCAATCCACAATAGTTAGTCCTTGTTAAATGACCTTAAGAGGCATGTTGGGGTTATCCTCTCCACAATTAGGGAACTGAAGGTCATAATTTCATGACATTAAAATTCAAGGTGTTTCAATAACTACATTTGACTCGATTCATGCACAAATTGGATACATAGTGATGCTGGGAAGAACATATCTTATGACCAATCACAGTTGTTAGAAACAAATAGAGCTAAAATTTCCCTCCCTACATGTGGAAAAAACCTATACAGGGAGCCTAATTATAGGACACCTAAATCTGAAAACCTAAGGACAGCCTCAACAAAGGAATTAAAATACCCCACCCTATGTATGAGTCGAATCTATGTAGGGAAAATTCTTCATTATGTGGGTAATCAAGGGATGAACATTCTAAATATGTTCAGATACATTCTTTCTATCCATAAAACTCCATGATTTGAGTGATTTTGTATCTTCAAAAACATCCACAAGCATAAAAAATGGATGGTCAGTGTCCTGCAGACACCTTTTATTGACTATGTATATAATGACCCATACTTTACATACATTGTTATTACTTTAGAATTGAAGCACACTTATTACAACATATAACAAAACAAGTAAAGGACCGTATAGGTATAGAGTCTTTAGAAACTGGGAAACATAACCAACTAGTTCATAAAGCATCTACATTGTCTCCCATTTATTTCATCATATCTAGAGTCCCTTTTGGCATATCCTACTTAATAACCTTCTTCCTGACCTGGGGAAAGAAAACATACAAAAGGGTGATCTCAAATGCCCAGTAAGAGTAAACAAAAAAAATATCAATCACATTATATTCATAAGAACATAACATTGTGTAAATCTTAACCTGCAAAGGAGATCATAATTTCATAACATGGGATAAATCACAGTAGTGAAATGTAATCCCAATAATCATAACTTAAAACATGAAACTTTGTGGCATACACAAATAATCATAGAAAATAATTTATTATTAGTCAAGACTCATATCCAAGACTATCTTAGTGGACAAAGTCCATTTTTGAACCGAGTACACTCCTCGTTTCAGTCCTGTTTCACTGAATCGGTTTAACCTTCCGTTCCAGCCATGTCTATCTCATGAGATATAAATCTTTACCCAATGCATTGGAGGGAGATATAGGTCCCACCCATCTCATAATGATACCATTCTTATGTGTGCCACATGATCATAAATCATACATCATAGCATAACCCATGTAATAAAAATGGGATTCTTAAACATCATGCCATCATAAGATAAAAGGACATCATAAAAACAATTCCATCATAACATAATCAAATAAATGTAAAAATAGGGATAGAAACAGAACCCTATATTATCTTAGATGGAAAATAATTTTGATAAAACGCTTGAACTCCATTCTTGAGGAAAATATCCTTTCTACTTCAAAAACATTTTCCCTCTTTTAAAATGTCATACAATTTTAACTAAAAGAATTTGATTAAAAATAAACTTTAAAACTTGTAAAGGAAGCTTCATGGAAATAATGTTCTAATATTCCATTCAGGCCGTATAATTTAAAAAAACATTCTTCTCGTACTTTGCCCGGAAAAGTCAAAAAGTGCCTCGTACTAAAAACGACAAAAGATTCCTTTCATATCTTTTACTAAAAACTCGTCAATGGGTAAAATTGGATTTAAACAATTTTAGGAAGATGGAAATATTAATACATATTGAGGAAACATGTATGTGGATGATAAATATTCCCCAGTATATTCTGAAATATAAACAATCTCGGATAAAAATGAGATTGTGACATTTTCCCTTACCTTAGGTCCGATTTGCTTCGTAAGTGTCCAAAACTCCTGTACAATGATTTAAATAATTTTATTGACTTATTCCAGAATCATACTTATTTTTATGATATCATATATGGTCATATTCTTAGCTTCTTATTAGTAATATTTCATTGTTACTTGTTATTCGGGTGTTTATTGCTTTTTGTTCTTATGCGTGTTTTGTCGAATAAATTATTTTTATTCTTTTTAGGTTATAGATACCTCATTTACAGAATGGTATTAGTGTAATACATATCATATTTATTCACTAAATTCATTTATATAATCATTATGCAATGAAAATCATGTAGAACGAGTCGCATCACATCGTGGAGACGATATTCCGTACGTACGCACGAGCGATGATATCATTCCCATGATCGTGGAATTGTATTGGAGTGTATGTATACTATTTTATAATCAATATCACTTTACAATAATCATATATAGTTATTATTTACACCATTATACCCATCCAAGAAATGTGGTGGTGGAAAATATATTACACCACGGCGTGGAGACGGTATTCTGTACGTATGCACGCGCGGTGATTTCGTTTTCTGTAGGATGGATAGATGGTGAAATATGGTTGTTTAATAATTATAATAACATATAAGTATATGAGTGATACTGATTTTATTACTTCATAATGAGAAAACTAAAGAATAAGAAGTCGAAGAAGAAATAAAGTTAAAAGAATCGGTAACGGAAATTACCTCTTCTTTGAAGCGCCTCTTTGAGACCTCCTCTTAGGGCACTAAAATTGGTCTTTGAAGAAGACCAGGACCTCTAGGATATTTCTAGGGAAGTGTATAGGAGAATTTTTCAGGTTTGTTCTGATATTGAAGGATCAAAGTGGTGTGAGGAAGAGACGGAGGAGGTGCCCTTTTATAAGGGTGAAGAGGGGCACATTTAGAAAAACTAAACATATTATTTTATTATAAAGCCATATTCAGTTTTTAATAGCTCAAAATTGATTTATTTCGAAGCTAAGGTGGGGATGGGTCGATATAATCTCATCCAATAGAATTTGGACAAGTTTAGGTTACTAATTTATCCTTATCATTTAGATTTAACTTTAAGTTAGATAATTTTACTTTTACCGTGTCTTTTTGTTTTCTTGCACTATAAGGTTAATAAACTTACTATAACAAGCCAAACGAACCACAAGTTGTTTATTATTAATATATATAACATTATATAAGTCATTTGGCTGAACCGTAGATTTTTAGGAATAAAATAACAATTAATAATATAATATTTGTTTTAAAAACTATTTTATGTCAATTTTGACACTATTTGGTAATTGATTTTTGTGAAACTCATAACAGAATTATTAGTTCGAAAACAGTAAATTAAATCAATACTAAAATGTCATATTAACCTATAAAATTAGTGGAATTCATAAAAAGTCTCAAATTACATTTATTTGGGTATTTATATCATCAATTATATCAATATTTCATTAATAATAAAATTACCGCATCATCATTGTGTCATAAATAAAATAAATTATTTAAAGTCTAAAAATTATAAATAAAATACCATTATTTATGAAATATATTTAGATTTATGTGGAATATTTATAGTCTAATTTATCTTATTTATAACCCTATATTAAAAAAGATTTAGTTATTAAACTTTTATTTTAACTATTTTAACCCTTCTTTAAATAAATTAATAATAAATGTCCTAATCTAATCCAAGAGGGCCTAAATGGTCATATTTTATTTCTAAGGTTTTTTTTGGTCGAATTAAACTTATCCAATAGAATTAGGACATTTTTTAGGGTAATAATAATATCATTTTTACCCTTAATTACCCTATTTACTTTTAACCGTGGTAAATAAAAGTAAAAAGTTACTTTTCAGCAAAAATTATTTTGATCTAATTGAACCACATTTTACTTACTAATATCAACCGTATCTCTTAGATTTTTTAAATTCCATTCACAAAAGCGGTAAAATTAAGTTTTATGTGAATTTGGAAATTCTCCTAGGAGGTGGGTAAAAGACGGTCAAAAGTTCAATAAAATTTTTATATATCTTAAATTATTATAAAATGACTCCAATGAATTAAATTGAACTTATATAAGTATTATGTATAAATTTTTACCTAAAATAAATTTAAATAAAAAGTCGTTTTTTAAATATTAACCCAGTGTTTTCACTATTCATCAAAAATTGAATGTTTTTAGAAAAATACCAAAATTTCACCCTAGGCTAATTTCGATATTCCGAATCCAAAAACGAATTCCATTTTGAAAGATAAAATTTATAAAATTTCAAAAAGTGGTTATTACTATTCATAATGGCTAGTTTTAATAATATTTTAATATCATTTCGTTGTTTAGTGAAACTCGATATTGCGTACGATGCAAGCTATCGAGGAAGGTCGTGATTGCGTGTAAAGAAAGCCAAGCTAGTGTTGTGTGTAGTGAAATACTCCTTTGATGATTCATATAACATAAAAAAAATATTTCTCATAAAAGTCTCAGGTGTTATAATGTACCCAATTCCCTAGCAGCAATGCATATTTTTCCGACAAAAGGCCCTATCAATCAAAGTTAAATTCTTCCTCAGAAGTGTATTTTCATATTTCCATACCCCCATTAGCCTTCAAGTCCCATGTTATTCTTACTGATCCAAGATCCCCTAGAACCATGGTTTAAATTTTTCTTTATACCAATGTATGGGATTTTCATAAAATCCTGGTATGGTTATTCCATAGTTAATAAAGGATTATATATCAAATTTTTATTCTCACAAAATTAATACTTTATGATAATTTAGTCCCATTGATCACTCTTGTGCCCATACATAACAAAGGTTATTTCCCCATACGTTTCTATGCATGAAAAAAATTCTCACAAGAAAGTTCGTTTTGAGCCCCACAATATGGGTAACCCCGTATACAAAAAATCCCCATCCATATGCATGAACCAGATCCACATATGAATAAATCTTGAGAAGAAATAAATTTTTCTTGATTCCTATCATCATAGGATACATAGTGACACCAAAACATCATATCCTCTGTCCATCCATGAAACAATGTTGTCCCATCCTTTCCAGCACAAGGGTTATACATACTTAAGGAACCTACTCACACTTGTATTGGGAAGATGCATCTTCATATTCCTTGTAATTTTTGTTTTTAAATTATCCCTTTCAGGTCCATTCACCACCAAATCAAAAATGACACTCTATTTTAAGAATGTTCTGAATCCCTATAATCATATGTGGCCATCAGAAATGGAAGGTTAGTGTTATGAAGACACCATTGTTTGACTATGTGCACAATGCCCCAACAGATCTGCATATGATTCCAACAAATGGTCTTATACATCAAAGGAAAGTTTTCCCCAAGGAGAAACTTTTCCTACCTCCGTATGCCGCAATGATGATGACGTATCATCTCATTCCCTCATTTCGGAAACCCATAGATTAAATTTATGTCTTTTCTCCCCCTTTCATGCTCAAAGAAGATAGAATGTTTCTAGTCTAATACCATTAGAATAGGGTGAATTGTTTATATCATGGTCAAATTAAAATGAATGAAAAATCATAAGTATCAAATGTCCCAGTTGTATGATGTTAAACTGCACCATGCTTCAACCCTCCTTTACACAAGTCAAATATGAGAGGGAGTGGTTTCTCAACCAAAGCCAACATAAATTCCCCTAATAATTTTAAACAAGTTTTCCTCAATAGGATACCCACTATGGTTTTAAACAATAAAAAAATAAACACCCATAAAATTTCATGGCCATCATAAATGGAAGCCCAGTATCCTACAGATACCTTGGTTGACTATGCACACAATTCCCTGGGGGCTTGTCGTAATTTTCCTAGAAAAAGTCCTACCAATCAAAGGAAAATTCTATCTCATGAGAGGATTTTCCTACTTCTGCACATGCCATAGCTTCCATGCCCCATATCATGTTCTATATCCAAAATTTACAAAATTAGGGTCAGGAAAAATAACTTATCCATCTCAAAAAGTTATTTGGAAATCTGCAATTAATGAATCTTAAATTGCGGCCCTCACCCTTCAAATCATGTTCAAAGTTGTTCAACCTAAAATATCAGTCATGGTCAAAGCTATTTGACCTAAAACAGAAGTAATGAAAATTCTATTAGGAGAGACTATAAACTGCCAATGAAAAAATTCATGAAACTCTCTATGTTGAAAACCTTCAAAGGAAACTCTGGAAAAAAAATCAAATACTAGATCGCTAAACCTACGATACATACAGTTTATAAAAAATATTGAGAAATTAAATAGTAAAAGTAGACACAAATCTTGTTAGGTTGAGAATATGCAAAGGGCGGCCTAAGAAAAAGTCAAGTTACACCCACTAAGCCTAGGAAAATTTTTCTTAGTAAAAAATTATTGTAATAATAGAAAATACATAAATCTAGTAGGGGTTTCTATGTGACACTAGAAATATTCAAACTACACCCACTGACCCCCTTAGATGAGGAAAAAATTAGAGTAGAATTTTATTATTTTGATAATCCTGAATTATTATATGGATCAATATCTGGTTAAACTTTTATTCAAAATATAGTGAATTATAATCGAGCGACATTGCGTGAAATAATGAAACAAAGTAATTAGGGAGAGAAATTTTTTCATTCATTTAAAAAGAAAATGAGAGGAGCATAGCCAATCTTGAGTGTCCCCCTAATTAAAAAAGAAATATGGAATATGAAAACATGGAAGATTAAAATGAATCTCGACCAGTGCGTTCCAACATATTGATAACCTCATAATGTGGGCCATCAAGAGACTATTCCAAAACAACACTCTATTTATATTATTCTTCAAAAGTTGGATTCAGTAATTTCATAATGGAATAAGTGATTATCCACTAGAATAGGATAATATTTTTTTAATATAATATTAATGTGCTTTTTTAATCATAAACACCATTTTTAGTGCATTTTACTGTTTGAACGCTATTTCACATTGTGATTGTAATTCCTTCTTAAAATGCACTATTACATGGTACATTATTGAACATATCATAAAACAAAAAATGGTCTTGATTTTATTTTAATATTTTATTTTCAGGTATCCCATGATCTATGAAACAATTCATGCTTTTGGATCACTTGAATATTCAAATTGGTAGACCACCAAATTGGGCCTTGAACCAACAAACATTTTGGGCGAAGTTAACTCGAAAATAGCCCAATAAAAGTACTGTAGTGGTGAAGGTCCATTCCCAATGATTCTAAAAATTTAATTGAAGATAGAGGAAATCACGGGGAATATTTCATTAAATAGTGGGAATAGATAATTATGATGGTTTAAGGGAGTTCCAAGCGGCCCAAGTTAAAGATTCAATTCTAGGCCAGATTCTACGACCCAGAAAAACAGCCACCATTGAAATCATATCTCGCAAACAACAACGTATTTGGGGCTGAAATATTTCAGGATTTTAGGGGACATCCAGGTATTCATTTAAGTATTCTATGTCCCACTCCAATTTGGCACTCTAGAAGGTGATTTTAGCGCTTCTATTCGGTGGATGCATGCTGGCTCCCACTTCGAGGCAAGAATTGAAAAGTATCCTATGCATTAAATGTCCACCCAACCTTTCCCAAAAAAATTAATTAAAGAGACTTGGGAAGTGGTGGATCGACACAAGGATTTTTTATTTCCTATTTAATTCATCCTTGGTGGAGGATTTAGGGATCTTTAGGTGCTTTTTTTCATTATAATGTTATGTTATCTATTTGATGTTGTAATCATTCATCATTCTCATGTAAGTTGTTTGAATCACATTAGTTATTAATAAAAGATCTTCATTTCCTCTATTTATTTTGTTATTATTTTCACATTGATACCATTTCCTCAAGGTGTGATCTTATTCACACCAACACTTGTGCATTTATTCACACAACGGTGGAGTGATCATTTCTTTGTTTTATTTTTCTTCTTGAATTTTGCCCCTATGAGTCTAATTTTCGCTTACTTTGAGATCATAGAATTATTGGATGGCTAAACCCTTATGGGTTGGTCCTAGGGAGTTGAATGGTTAATATTGGATGCTATTTTATGATCTTAAATTCGGTAATCATTTCATTACTTTAAGATTTCCATTTGATGATTTATTTTCTTCTTCGTCTTCACCTACTTTAACAATTATACATTTGGAGTTCTAGTACAATCCAATTCCTTGGAGTGATCATTAAATTGATCCTCTAAGTTCATTAGTTATTATCCTTGGAATTTTGTAGGGATTAAATTGGTGAATTATGTTGAGGAATTATATCAATTTGTGGATGTGTCTTGAATTAGTGAAATGAACACTATAAGAAAATAAATACATGCAATCTAACCCAAGTAACAACTTAGGATCAACTCATCTGCATTAATTGTTTTAGACTAAGTAATTTTATGTTTTTTTTTTATTTTTTTATTTAAATTAAATCACTAGTTATTCAAATCAATTCAATTTGATTAGTTGGCCACTTCATATCCAAATCCTTCCAAAATCAGAGTGTCTTTAGGTTCCTTCTTCATTCCATGTGGATTCGACCCCTACACATACTAAAATGACTGAATACCTGTTGGGTAAATTTGGGTGACACCAAATTTTGGCGCCATTGTCGGGGACCCAGGTAAGTCACCTTAGATACTGAATTTCTTTTCTCACACCAAATTTTCCTTTTTCACCTCCATTTTTCTTCTCTCTTCCCCTGTCTGTTTTTATGTTTCCTAAAAATCTGAAATCTCTCTCTCGAATCCAATGGATTGTCTTCAACAATACCTCAACATATAACTAAGCTGGAATCAAATGGAAAATCAATATTGGGAATTAAAAAACTCAGGGAAATATGTTTTTAGTGAAGTATATAATGATCAACCCCCCATCATATCTGTTCCACAATCATTTCTTGAAAAATTGTGTAATAAAATGGAGATAATGAATTTTGAGGTTTTATATTTGAGGTTAAAACTACAAAACATTAAAACATTTGAAGAACCCACTTTAGAATCTGGGAAATCAGAGTTAGAGAATGAAGTGAATTGGTTAGGTAATGTTGAAAGTTGGGATGAAGAGTGTTTAAATCAGGAAGAAATTGATTTTTTGAATTAAAAAGATAATAACATGACTTCATGGATTGAGTTTCCTAAACATAGCTCCCTTAGTCATTTTTAGGACCACCGATCACTGAACCATTGGAAGAAATCAAAAACATTGAGGTAACACCCACTCCTAGAATTCAAATGGACACTTTTGGGGATGAATCATATTTTTATAAGGAACCAATTCATTCTAAAAATTTTGTAGAAGAAACTAATTTTCATTCAAATTTCTAATCTGGTTTAGGAAAATTCAATCAACCCAAACTCAAAATCATTGTCCTTCCTTCCCCAATCGAGTATCCCATCATTTTTTATAGGTAAGAGATTGAGGTTTTCATTCATTCATCTCACGAAAACCACAAAGGGGGGTTAATATTTCATTTATTAGGAAATACCACAGAAGAAAAAAGATCAACCATTTTTGATACTCCTTGGATTTTTCTATTCATTTTAGAAAATAGGATTGTTCATGAATTAAATTCAAAACCTTCTTACCAACCACAAGGGAGACTCATTCTCAATCAAGTTGAAGTGGAGAAATATGAGGTAATTAAAATTTTAAAATTTGGAATTGGATAAGTTGGGGGGGGGGTTCAAGTCGATATAAAGAAATTAAATTAAGCACTGCATGAGAGGCAACCCATGGTTTTCATGTTTCCAATCATTATGAATCATTTTTTTCATTTAGATATTTTAAAAAAAAATTAGACTGTTGGAATGTTCTTCTTTTAATGAGTAAGTATGGGTATGAAAGGGGAGAACCATATTCCCCCATGTCACGTGGTGTGATCCCTGAGTAATTCGTTACCCAAAAATTTAAAAGAAGACAGTGTATCATCAGTTTATTTTATTTTATTTTATGTTTTTGTAGGTATTTAAAAAAAATAGACTGTTGACCTATTCTTATTTTATGAGTAATGATGGGTATGAAATGGGAGCATCGTATTCATCTATGTCATGTGGTGTGATCCCTGAGTAATACCTTACCCAGGAATTTAAAATAAGACAATGTATCATAAGTTTGATTAAAAAACAGGAAAAACCATAAAAATGTTGATACTTAGTTTTAAATAATTGTAGTGTTTTTTTTTCTGGTCTGTTCTTCTTTTTATGGTTCATGGACTATTTTGGGTGACACATATTCGATCAAGGGGGTGCCTACATGTCCCAAGAGATCAGAGGAGTAATCTGGAGCATCATGAATGAAAAATTCAAAAACCAGGTGAATTTGTTCCATGTTTATTGTTTCAAATTACTTTTAGAACACCTCTCATATACCTATACCCCTTCTATTCTTTATTTTCTTTAAACACCGGGGACAATGTTATTTTAAGTTGGGGGAGATGAAATAAAAAAATTGATCTTGTGTGCATAAAAAAATGTGTGGAAATAAAAATTTCATTAACCTTGAACATGATAACACACATTCAAACCACTGAAATTGGATATCAAATAATTTTGCATGCCTTGATTCTGATTTTAATGAATTTTTAGGTTCATGTGCATTGATTTTGGAAAGTGCGGTTTCCCGATGTAATTTTTCAGCGTTTATATTTTCATCCATATAGCTAAAAAACACATGGCACGTCCTCTAGATTGTGGAATTTTAGTTTGAGTTCTCAGGGTCCCATAATAAATGGCATTGGTTTAGTGATCATTTTAGTTTTTGATATTATTATTCAAAAAAAAATCAAAAACAAATTCCAAAAATAATAATAATAAATTGGCGCATAGAGCAATGAAACGGCCTAATGTGTGGCTTTCGGCACTTGGGGATCGTGACTCCATAGTTGTCTGGCCTGGAGTTGGGAATTTTATCTCAATTTTTGGTAATGTGAATTTGTTTTTGATTGAGTAAACTCAAGACGATGCCCGAGTATGCGAGCTTCAGTTGGTGCCCTAAGGTCTTTGAGCCTGGGAGTCATCAGAAAAGTCTTCCTACATGGGTTTAATCGATTGAGTTCAATTTCAAATACCATGGAAAAATTGCAAAAAAAAAAAAACAAAAAAAAAAACAAAAAAAAAAGAAAACGGAAAAAATTGAATACTCATCTTAATATTAAAATCTCATTCTTCATAGCGCTTAAATATTTTCTCCCTTTGAATGAAAATGATCCCCCATGCCTATTGTGATGCACAACACTTCGTCATGCTTCATTGAAATTAGATGAAATATAGCGATGAATTTGAACAAAGGAGTGGGCTTGGGCTTGGGTTATGCCTCTTGACATAGCTTGTTTTAAATGATTTTTATGGGTTTCATAATTTTTTTGGTATGAGGTCTTTGGGTGGGCAATGTGTATTCAAATGTTTTTGGAAAAGGGAATTCAGATTTCATATTTTTGAGATATATTTTGCTCAAGACTAGAAAAACTCAAGTTAGGGGTGTGATTATCCACCAGAAGAGGATAATATTAATTGTTTTTAATATAATATTCATGTGATTTATTAATCATAAACACCATTTTAGTGCATTTTACTCTTTGAACATTATTTCACATTGTGATTGTAATTCCTTTTTAAAATACACTATTACATTGTACATTTTTGAACATATGATAAAACGCAACATGGTATTGATTTTATTTTTATATTTTATTTCCAGGTCTAATATTCTATAAGGACCAATTCATGCTTTTGGAGTACTTGAATATTAAAATTGGAAGACCACCAAAGTGAGTCTTGAACCAACAAACATTCTGGGTGAAGTGAACTGGACAACAACCCAATCAGAGTACTATAGAGGACAAGGTCCAAAACCAATGATTCAAAACATTTAACTGGTGATAGAGGACATCATTCCAAACATTTCATTAGATATTGGGAAGAGCTAATTTTGAGGTTTTAAGTGATTTCCAAGAGGCCCAAGTTAACAATGCTATTCTAGGAAAGATCTCACGGCCCAAAAAAACAGCCCACTATTGAAATCATATCCCGCAAAACACAACGTATTTTGGGATGAAAGTTTTCAGGATTTTATAGGACATATGGGGATTCATTTAAGGCTTCTATGTCCCACTCTAATTCGGCCTTATAGAAGGTGATTTTGGCACTTATGTTCGGTGGATGCATGATGGATCCCACTTCAAGGAAAGAATTGAAAAGTCTCCTATGCATTAAATGTCTACCCAACTTGGCCCACCAAAATTAATTAAAGAGACTTGGTAAGGGGAGGATCTACCCAAGGCTTCCTTATTTCCTATTTAAGTCAGATTTGGTGTAGGATTTAAGGATATTTTTGTGCTTTGTTTCATTATAATGTTATGATGTCCATTTGATGTTGTAATCATTCTTCATTCTCATGTAAGTTGTTTGAATCACATTATTTATTAATAAAAGTTCTTCATTTCCTCTATTTCTTTTTTTCTTCTTTTCACATTGATACCTTTGTCCCATGGTGTGATCTTATTCACACAAACACTTGTGAATTTATTCACACAACGATGGAGTGATCGTTTCTTTGTTTTATTTTTATTCTTCAATTCTGCCCCTATGTGTCTACTTTCTGCTTCCTTTGAGATCATAGAATTAATGGAGGGCTAAACCCTTATGGGTTGGTCCTAGGGAGTTTAATGGGGAATATTGGATGCTATTTTATGATCATAAATTCTGTAATCATTTCATTAATTTAAGATTTCCATTTGATGATTTATTTTCTTCTTTATCTTCGCCAAATTTAACAATGACACATTTTGAGTGCTAGTACGATCCAATTCCTTAGAGTGATCATTAAACTGATCCTTTAAGTGCATTGGTTAACAACCTTGGAATTGTGTAGGGGTTAAATTGGTGAGTGATGTTGAGGAATTATATCAATTTGTGTATGTGTCTTGAATTAGTGAAACGAACATTATAAGAAAATAAATACATCCAATCTAACCCAAGTAACAACTTAGGATCAACTCATCTATGTTAATTGTTTTAGACTAAGTAATTGTATGTTTTTTATTTTTTTCTTTAAAATAAATCACTAGTTATTCAAATAAATTTAATATGAGTAGTTGGCCACTTCATAGCAAAACCATTCCAAAATCAGAGTGTCTTTATGTTCTTTCTTCTGTCCCTGTGGATTCAACCCCTACCTATACTACAACGACCGCATACCTGTAGGGTAAATTTGGGAAACACCACTGAGATCTCACACTTTCTATTTTATGGCCTCATAATTGGCATTGGTTGATTCCAATTGTGTCATCATCTTGATTATATAATCCTCTCACTCCCTCAGCTCTTCTCTCTGAGATATCACTTGTTCATGATCATTTTCTTCCTCGACCTCCATGTGGTTTAATTCCTCAGAAATATCCAAGAAATTATTTGTTTTGTGATGGGAGTCACTAAAATAGATGTGATATCCCTCAAGATTATCCAAATCCTTTTGAGCTATCATGATTTGTTACATGAGAAAGTGAAGGTGTCAATAATCAAACCCTCATGAACCCAAATGAATAAAAAATTATAAAGAATTTTATCATCATCTAGAAATTCCTCTCGTGGAGTTTCTATGTTCATCATGAAAACATTATTCCACGCCCACCTCCATATATCTTGATATTTCTTAAGGGTATTGGGGATTTGACTTTTCACCTCCAAAATAATTGGTATATAATCTGGAAGTGCCATCACAGCAGACGAAGCTGCTCTAAGTTGTGTTACCCAGGAAAGAGGGCCCTCCCTTCTAAAAGATGGTTCAACCCTTGTGAATAAGCAATGGGGATTGACTAAAATATCTAGAATGCCTTGAGATGTTTCACTTGGGATAGCTTCAGAAATACCACAGACCCTGTCAGCAGAAGGTATGGGGTTTGAGTCAATCTCCAAAGGGATAGATTGTGCAGACGAAGCCCCTACCAAGCGTATGTAATGCCGGATAAAATTCCTTAATATAGGGACAGAGGAAGGTGGCACCGCTAGCATAGTTGGGACAACAATAATATCCTTCAATGGCTTATGAAATCATCAAATTGGACTCTCCAATACTCCATCAAGGTATCACGACACACATTTGTGAATATTCCAAGGACAGAAAAGTTGAGGCTATTGTGGGAGGAATGTGGACTTGTATGCTAGTTTCCACCCATGTCCTTATCATCCATAACTATTGAAGGATTAAAATATGATATTCTCCCTTAAACTGGGTTGCAGGGAGAAATGCATTTTCTTGTAAACACTCAAGTTCTCTAGAGAACCTATAAGGGATATACGATTCAAAAATAGTCACTCTTTCTATTCGCGGAACTAGAATATCATCCTGAAGTGAAATGATATAAGAACATTCTTATAAAGAATACCTTCCATTATACACCACTCTTCTAGAGATAGAAAAATATGTATAGAAATAGAATTGAGAAACATCACTAAACAATTCATCCATGTCATCGATGTTCAAAGATCGAGGATGAATGACATAAACATTGATAAGAGACAAATGGGAGATGGAATGAGGAACTATTTTGATATGTCAATACTCATACTAGGAAAAATTCTTTACTATCCATCCATAAAAAAAATTAAAATGGTCCACTAAGATTATGTAGAGGCCTCCCATCCCATATCTTACCTAATAATTCATAGACGTAGGTGAGTGTAGGATTGTCCAAGTTGATGGTTTGTCCCTCTACAAATGTGGATGCTATTATCATGGTAAATGATCTGAAACTGGTGTCAACATCACATGAAGGGAAAATCCATCCACTCAGAAATAGAGAAAAGAAACCAGATAGTCTATTCTCATGAGACATGTTTAACCGAATCCTGTAACCCCAAGTGGTATACCGACCTACCTTTAGGATATCACAATATGAACCATGAATATGCCATGATTATTGAGTTGGATGTGTCCAGTTGTAGTGTCATTTCATCCAAGGCCCAGTTTTTGGTAAGAACATCCATATCCAATCTTTAAATGAAGAAAGAGAGCAAGCATGGAGAGGCTGACAAAATAGTCCATATTCCATGACCAATAAATACCTTTACAGTGGAGATACCTATTCAAAATTATCCCAGGCATTGGCCTCCAAAAGAAATTCATCACACATGTTTCTTAGGATAGGAAGAACTCATAGATGATGGATGTCCCATATGATAATTCCCACCTCTAAGTGTGACAAGTAGAAGTTATTGGGGCTCAAACACCAACAACTTTGTAATTCAAAAAACATTTCGCCAGGTAAATAAATTGAAATCTTGGAAACCCATACCGCCTGATACATATTTATAGCATCAAATTGGTCAGTGGACTCAAAGTAGGCTTGGTGTTCCCATAATTCCCAGTCCCACTATAACACCCCATGATTTCATAGTACGTTATTTCTTTAAAGTAAATCAATAACTTGCACTACACGCAACACTGAGTTCAAGCGCACTACGACTTACCAAACTAGCCGTTCAAAAGCAGTTATAAATAGTATTTACTGAATTTTGAACTATATACAATCCTTATAATTTTATAATCCATATTATGAGTTTCTTAGACACAATGTAAGAACTAATAGATTTTTTTTCAGATAAAAGAAGTATTTTTCAAAAAATGCACGTTTACCGTCTTTTAATGGTGAACCATTTTTAAATCCAATATTTGAAACTTTTATATAATCAATTTGAGAAAATAAACTTCTTCTTTAGAATTGGGACATAAGAATTTAGTTTCAATAAATTTTTGACGTTTTTTTGAAAACTTTCATATTTGGGTGAATAGTGAAAAATACTATATTTTAACTGAAAACACCTTTTTTAATCAAAATAATTTATAGCAATAAATTATACATTTTAATGGTTCAGAAGTATAAATATATTATATATTTTCCATTTAATCCAATTCTGGTCATTTTATGTAATTTCACTTTGAAATTGGACATAAACAAGTGTCAATCTTTTGATAGTTATTGTTTCTTAAAAATACCTCTTTTGGTTTTAACAATGGGTATTAATTTTAAATTAATAAATGAAACTTCTATATTTTTAATTTTATAAAATATACTTTGTTTTTGAATTCAGAATATCAAAATTATCTTATGGTGAATTTTTGGTATTTTTCTGAAAACTTTCAATTTTTGATGAATAGTGAAAAACACTGAGTTATTATTTAAAACCAACTTTTTATTTAAATAGTTATTTATTTTTTTTAAATTTATTTTATGTAAAAATAGATACATAACACCTGTATATTTTCATGGTAATTCATTGGAGTCATTTTGTATTAATATTAGATATATAATATTTTATTGAACTTTTCACCGTCTTTTACCCACCTCCTAGGAGAATTTGCAAATTTGCATAAAACCTATTTTTACCGCTCATGTGAGTGAAATTTAAAAAATAATAGAGACACAGTTGATATTAGTAAGAAAAATTTGGTTCAATAAGATAAAAATAATTTTTTGGTGAATAACAACTTTTTACTTTTATTTACCACAGTTAAAAGTAAATAGGGTAATTAAGGGTAAAAAATGATATTATTCTTACCCTAAAACATATGTTAATTCTATTTGATAAGTGTAATTCAACCAAAAACAAACTTAGGAATAAAATATTATCCTTTATATCCACTTGGATTAGATTAGGACATTTATTATTATTTAATTCAAAGAAGAGTTAAAAAAGTTAAAATCAATTTTTAATAACTAAAACATTTTTAATACAGGGTTATACATAAGATAAATTCGAATATAAATATTCCATAGAAATATAATAAAATTTACTACATAACTGTATTTTATTTATAATTTTTTGACATTAGATAATTAATTTTATTTATGACACAATGATTATGCAACAATCACCGTATTAATGAAAGATTAAAATAATTGACATTATAAATATCAAAATAAATGTAATTTGAGACTTTTTACAAATTAAAATAATTTTCTAGGATAATATGAAATGTTAGGGTTGGTTAGATCAATTTAGGTAGGAGTAATAATTCTATTATGAGTTTAACAAAAACAAATACCAAATAGTGTCAAAATTGACATAAAATAGTTTTTAAAACAAATATTATATTATTAATTGATATAATAGTCCTAAAAATCTCTGGTTCGGACAAAAGACTTATATAATAATATATATGACATTAATGAACCAATTAGGGTTCTATTGACATTTTATAGTAATTTTATTAACCATATAATTTAAAAATACAAAGAGACATGGTAAATGTCAAACTATTGAACTAAGAGTTTAATCTAAAAGTTAAGATTAATATTGTGACCTAAACCTATATAAAATCTATTGGTTGAGTGTTTTGTGACCCATATCAACCTTATCCTTTAATTAATTTATTTTTTAGCTATTATAAACCTAAGATGAATTTATTATAAAATAATATTTTAAGTTTTTCATAAGGTTCCCCTCACCCCTCTTATAAAAGGGAACTTCCTCTTCTCTCAAATTCGCACATCCAAAGCCATTTTTCTCTGCAAAACCATACCCAAATATCCTTAAAACTATTATAACTTTATCCTAGAGTCCTTCCTTTTGTCAGAAAGCAAACCTAGGTATCCCTTTTGATCAAATCAAAAGGAAGAACCTGAAGAAGAGGTAATGATTTCACCACCCTCTTTCACGTTCTTTTATTCTTCCACTTACTCTTTCTTTGTTATTAAAATAAGAAAATAATAACTACAGTTCCTTATATATACTATTATGTTATTATAACTATTGAATAACCATATTCATTATTCTATCAATCCTAGGAATGATAATGTCCCCATGCATGCGTACGTACGACTTACCGTCTCCACGCCGTGGGGTAATTTGTTATTCAACACTATTTTCTTTGGATGGATAAATGATGAGTAATATATATGTAAATAATGAAAATAACAAGATAATTTATTTTTAAAATTAATATACCATCCAATTACACACCTTTTTGGAAATTATATGTTCGCTCGTGCGTACGTACAGATTACTGTCTCCACGACGCGGTGAATTCATTTCCACATTCACCCTTCATCGACGATTATAAAAATATATATTACTAATAAGTATGTAATATATGACATAGTAATTATACTGGATATATATATATATATATATGTATTTATGTACTTACATATATCTTATTCACTTACTTCCGTTCAATACGATATGAAAACAGAAACATCATTTATGCATACGTACGACCTACAATATCCATAAACAATGTTTTCCATTTCATATATCTATCTATTATAAATATTTATACTCTAAATATATATGATATATAAATCAAGTTTTGTATTCTGGAATTATTTAAATCATGATCTAAATGATACGGTCAATAATAACAAGTTAAAATACGTACGATAAAGAAAGAGATTATTACCCGAAATGTTAATTTAACATGGAAATTATTTTTAAATGGGTAGTATAAAGTCATAAATGAATCATGTATGATATCATAAATATTAATATGGTTTTTTTATAATTTAATAACATAATATGGTATTTATACTGGAGGTTAAACATACCCTCAACTAAAGAAAAGTGCAAAGTAAGGGTTAATTCCTCAATCTCATTATTATCCGATATTTTTTATCTATATGTATCTACTTGGAAATATTTATTATCCATGTCCATGTTTCATAAAAGAGTTTTCAAAGGGATTCTTTTTAAGAGACTTGTTTTTTACTAAAACATCATTTTAAATGTTTTAAATATTTATTCTTCTAAATCATTTTCATTAATGTCCATGTTTTCAAAATTGGTTTTAAGGATTTATTTTTATGGACATGAATGTTTTTAAAATGTTAATTGCTTTCAAAAGTTTCAAAGTGCTATGGGACACTTTTATTTAAAAATTTCAATAAATTTATTCCTTTTGAAAGGGTGTGACTTTTAAATGTTTTTATGAAAAATGGATATTTCTCTCAAAGATTTTTACAAATAATTTTCATCTATATCAACATCCCTTGATTGATTTTAATCTTTTTTGTAGTTAATTTATTATGGTACAAATCTTCCATATTGTATTGAAAGTTTTGTGATATGTTTGACTAGGGATGTGTTATTTTTATACCATTCATGGATTCTGGATAAAGTATTGACATTTCGTATGCTAGTTTTAATACGAATGTTTATGTTATATTTAAACCTTTTCATATGAGGAATGCATTGGACTTAGTAAGTAACGGGTGGAGCCTACTATAGCTCCTCGATGCATCTGTAGTTCCCATGAGACAAACTAGTGTCTTGGCACAAGGCCTTGAAAAAATCTTATTTTTAGTCTTGACACAAGGCCTTGACTATGTGGTTATGAAGTCTGGCATTATATATCCTTATGAAAGTGGTTATTGGTATTGCATATGATTATTCGATTAGTAGAATATACATGTGAATAAGTAAATGGAATTATTTTATTGTATCTTTTCCATATTATGCTAAATTTTAAGTTTCAAAAGATTTTGTTTTAGTCTTATAGATTGCCTTAAATGTTTAGTCTTATTTATGAAAGTTTCCGCTATATTGTTATCCTTACCGAGCATTTGAGCTCACCCCTTTTTATGTTTTAATTTTTCCAGGATTACAAGAAGTGTATTAAGATTGATAAAGAGGGTTAAGCTAAGGGATTAATGGAGTTATCAAAGGATCATTTATGTTGTGTTTTACTTTCTAATTTGTAACGTAACGTTCATGTATGTAATCTATTTTCCAAGACTACTAAAACGATCGGTCTTTCAGGACTTGATTCCTTGTAATCATGCCAATGTATTAAAATAATGCACCAACTCTAGGCTTCTGGGGTCAGGCTGTTATAGTTGGTATCAAAGAAAGTATAGCAATAACCGTGGAAATTATATTTAGATAAACTCTGATTAGTGCACATTACAGTAAGATAGACTTTGAGGATTAGTATAGAAGAACTTCCTAGAATTTTGGTAATTTATAGATTTTGTAATTTTTCCAAGAAAATACATCCCTGTATGGATACGAGTAGGTAGAGGCAGCTCTGGAAAAGATGTACCTAGGGGTAAAACCAGAAAACATCACTTTCATCTAGACTCGAACATGAACTGGTGCACGACAACAGGCCTTGCTGTAGTCTTGGTTACGACACTCCCTGGGGATATACTTACAATAATTCTCATTTTCTTTACAAATAATTATGAAGGATTTACGAGTATATAACTCATAAAAGAAAATATTTTTATGATTATGGATTATATACACAAACTATTCAATTTTTGTTAGGTATTTTACAAGTTTGGATTTATTCATTGCAATTCCTAAACAGACCTAGTGTATGTCATTGTACAAAAATGGCACACAGTAGATGGAATGTGAACTCCAACAATACATTTGATCCAAAGAGTAATAAGGATCGTATATTTCATTGTATTAAGACAACATTTAGAAGGGAAATAGTCTACCATGTATTCTCAACATATGAAGAAATAGAATCATGTGTTAATAATATAAGTAAAGAATTCTTTGAGTCCTATGGATTTTAAGGGAAGAATGATATGAAAAGGATGGAAGAGAGAAAGATGGATAAAGGGAAGAAGTTAAAGAAAGATTTTCTCATATGTGATAACTGTGGTAAGAATCACCTTGGTAAATGCTTGAAGGGAATGAGAGTTTGTTATAAGTGTGGAGAAAAAGGACACCATGTACGCGATTGCAAGGGTACGAAAAAGGGTTTCAGATATACAATGCTTCATCTGCAAGGAGTTGGGACAGTACACGAATAAATGTCCAAATCATCAGAGTATAGCCCAAATGTTTCTATTGGATAATATTAAAGTTATGATATTACCGAAGATGAAGAGGAATGATTGGATTTATTACGTTGTTATTAAAGTATTATGTTATTTGAGTATTGTATTAATTATGTACATGTTATATTAATTACATAGTATATAAGGATTGCACTGTAGTACTATTTCATTAACGACATGAGATTGTGTGGAACCAAGAAAAGTGACTCAATAGTAGGTTAAATTTTAGAAAAATATATGATTGAGAGAAATATAAACCATAATATGGTTCTGATACCGAGGGAGTGATTTTGGAATAATACATGACTGATTTGGATAAATTATATTGGATATTATTGACTACCTCGAAACTGATTAATAATTTTTATATTCCATCATTGTTGGATTTTACATCATTTTTGGACTAAAAGAGTATATCCAGTATTCTATAAGAAATAAGGGAACATGAATGTAATGAATAAGGTTTTATGGTAATTCAGGATGTTGCAGTGTTTTAAAAGAATACACGATGAAGGTGTTCACATGTTATTACGTGGGAAAAGGATCTTTATTGTGTTTACCTTGTAAGAACCCGTGTTTTTGAAATGGGTTAAAATTCCCGGCCCTGTTTGAATTTTCTGCTTTTCTATAAAATATTTTGGCTTATTTTTGAGAGGTCTGTAAAATCTGGGATGTTTCTGGAAATTTCCAGACTACACACCATGTACTTTAAGTACATGCCATGTAGATGTTAAGCGAGTGACCGACCTTGTGATCACCGAGTACTTGCCGTGTGATGACCGTGTAGAAGTTTCTCACTACACGGCGTGTAGTTATAGACACGCGGTATACCCTTAACTGTGCGAGGCCAAGTACATGTCGTGTGGTGCCCAGGTATAAATTTCCATCTACACGACGTGTAGTATTCCTTGACATGCCGTGTAACTTCATCCTGTGTAATGGACAAGTCCCTTGCTATGTGTTGACCATGTACACGGTCCAATCCATGTGCCAGACTCCTCTTAATTCGGAGTATGGAAAAGTCATCTACACGACGTGTAGTCTTAAAATACACACCGTGTAATTTTTTTTATTTTCTCATCCGGGACGCCGTCACCTCTTATTTCCAGAACATTCTTCTTCTTCCCCGTTGGATTAACCGTTCATCCAAGAACCTCCGAAAACAGAAAACCTCCCATAATCTTCATACGTTTTCCGTTCTTCGAGCCATCGGTGTCAGCGGGACCACATCGGAGAGGCTAACCCCGCACACCCTTCTTCATCCTAGATTCCTTGCCTGTTTTTCTACAGATTCCATCCGAACAGAATTGCCAGGATTTTACAGAAACGCAGATCTACTGCAATTTAGTCCGATTCAAAGGCTTATATCAAAGGAGTGTAATTGTACGAGTATGAGGCGGGTGGTGCATACCTTCTTTCATGTTTTCGTAGACTTTTTGGGGTTGCGAACTTCGGGTGCGACGTCGGGTGTTGAGCAAAACCCAGTTTATTTTTTTAATTAATTATCTGCTTTGTGGGATGCCTCTAGGTATTCCCTGACCCTGTTGTGATTGAGCGAGGTCGGGTTAGAGGTTTTTGCTCATTTGGGGAAATTCGGCCTCAGGTGCCGAAATGCATATGAATTGGACCATTGTTTAAACTACTATGTTTAGAATGCTGATTGAATGTCTTGAGTTAAAATTTTTAGTTTAATTATTAAATTATGAATGAGTTAGGTGCTGGTATGGGACAAAAAAAGTTAGTGCAATATGACTCTTTAGTAATTGTTTGTTTAAAGTGATGCTTCTGTGTAAAATTATGCAATGAGTGGTATTGAAATTGATGAACTGTTGAGTTGTATTGGGCGTGGACCATATATACTATTGAGTGATGGGAATCATAGGTTGGGTCTTTTCCCAGGTTACCTTGGGTGGTTGCTACCATGGGATTGGACATCATGAACGTCGGTTGAGGCAGTTGGACTATCGGGTTGGGGTTGGCCCGGGTTACTTGGATGGTGAGGCCATCAGACTTGAGCGATAGGTTTTCAGGGACACGAGGTGTTAGAGGTGTTGTGTCTTGGGGACATACTGAGGTGATTACCGCTCACCGGGTACTTTTGAGTAGTGTGCACACAGATAGACTTCGGGATGAGGTGGTACGACCACTCGCTGGGTAGAGTCCCCTGCTAGATGCGGTTAGGTATTTTTGATTTGGGGGTGATTGACATAGGAATCCACTTGGAAGGTGAGGAGCCTTCGGGAGACAGCTTTGAGGCGGTCAGGTTGGGGGAAAAGGCTCGCCGTTATTTGTGGGCAGACATCATTGTCCCTCCGGTTATTATTTGAGGACAAGTATCGTTGTTCCTCCGGATGTTGTTCCATGAGCTAGTTGAGCTTCCAAGCTGGGTTACGATTGTTGGGCGTGCCTTTGGGATGTCGGTACTTGAGACACATGGTGTCAGGAGGCACGAGGTACCAGGCTATAGACAAAATATTTCGGCGTTGGCCAAAGCAGGTGACACTTCATGGTGGCTGTTGAGCACCAGTGAAGTTTGTGTTTACTTTTGGGCTTTGTATTGTTTACTA
The DNA here is from genome assembly GCA_963277665.1 of Viscum album. Lineage (NCBI taxonomy): Eukaryota > Viridiplantae > Streptophyta > Magnoliopsida > Santalales > Viscaceae > Viscum > Viscum album. The sequence continues at coordinate 1,382,044,806 of OY728134.1, read as the reverse complement.
TTTTTCTTATATAAGAATGTCTTCTGAAACACTTATATTAGGTACGCACCCTTGGGTGGTATCCTACTGAGACTTGTCTAACACCCTACGAGGGCCCATCAGGACGTGTGTAGACTTTATGAAATTGTGTGCAGGTAGATGGTCAGCCTTAGGAGATTGACTTTAATGCTATGGCATGGAGACTGGTATGGACCTTGAGGTCATTCCTTGCTGGAGTTACTTTGTTAAGTTTTTCCTTTTCATATCGGCATGTTGTATTTATTTTGTAGGTATTGCTGGTTAGCCATTGGCGCCGTTATATATTGATCTGTATGACTTGCTTGAGATGCATGCCTTGTTTGGTTATAGTAGTAGTTTCTTGTATTCTTCAGCATGTTGTTCTTTTTACTTTCCACTGCTGTTGTTTCTATATTGCTTCCGCTGATATTTAATATTGATATGCTTCCGCTATGCGGGTCTGGTTCGAGTATGCTGAGTCTTTCTTTCCGCTTCATCTTTACTGTTATACATGGACCAGTACCCTTATTATGATCCTTCAAGCGGGTATATCCACTGCACTATACCTAACAGACCCTCACTGCTTGTCGGCAAACTTTGGCGTTTAGGGGAGGTGCGCCTAAGGTAGTAACACCCGACCCGTTTGGCACTGTTTGGGTGGCTGGCCGGGTCCGGGTTGTTACAAAGTGGTATCAGAGGAGTTCTTGACAAGGATTTAGTAACATTTCTTTGCTGGCTACAATGAGTTTGAGACATCTCTTTTTATTTCTACTGGTTTTACTATTTGGGATATGGTAGATTGGAGATAGGTGGTTGTTGGGACTAGATTTTGAACATGTGCTTGGGTACCTATAGCCCCATGTACGAGTGATTGATTGAGTTGTCGTGGATGGGAATTTCTATTTGTTTTTGCTCAGATTATAGTTTATATGATTTACACCTCGGTGGATCACTTGTTGTGTGATGTTATTGATTATGATATGTAAACCTTGGTTGGTATGGCAAGGGTTTCTTGCTTGGATTTTGATAGGAACATTTTAGGGTATTTCAATTTCATAACTGCACGTATGATTTGTGAAGTGATAATGCCATGTGAATAAAAAAAATCAATTTCCATGCTTTATTTTCTTTGAAATACGAATAAATGAAATTATTGATAGAATTTATAGTTTTGAAAATGTGTATTGCCATGGTTTATGTTTTTTTAGAATTCCATGTTGTAGGATATTTGGGTCTGGCTCTTATGAGAGCAGGTAGGTACTATGGTTGAGGCAGTATAACTATTAGGATTGGGAGACTCGGTCATCGGTTTGAGGCAATGTGAGTTTTCAGGATGGGCATGGCCTAAGTTAATTTTGATACTTGGCTCTGTTGGGGGCGGGTAAGGAGGCTATGAGGTCGGGATGCCATGGGGCATGGGTTGCGGTGAGGGGGGAGTAAGGGTAGTTGTATGCACTACCTTTTACTGCTTTCCTTGTCGGCGTAGAATATATTGTAATAGATATATATGGGATGTCTGACCATTTATGGTATTCAACGAGTTACTCCTTCATGACTCGATGGAGCGTCAGGAAGGAGATGATACGGTGCTGCAGGATCAGGGTCCGAATTCGGTATAGGAAGATCACGAGCAACAAGTATAGGCTCAGGGACAAGATTGGGTTCAGGATCCAATGCAGGTAGGACATCAGCCGTGTTTGGCATCGTTCGGGCCGTGGATTGACGAGCATCTCCGAGCTATCCTGGTACATGTCTTGTTGGGGATTGACAGAGGCATGCAGGGTACAGAGCCTTCTATGGAATATCTGAGATAGGAGTTCCAGTCGCAGCACCCGCCACTTTTTCAGGGTGAGGGTGGTCCACAGGCGACAGAGAACTGGATAGAGATTATGAAGATGATCTTCGAGCAGCTCGAGACGCCTCTAGGGCGGAGGGTCAAGCTGGCAACGTACATGCTGAGAGGACCAGCAAAGCATTGGTGGGATGTACAGGTACATGCTCGTAGGCATGTGGGACTCGCTTAGAAGGAATTCGAGAACAAGTTATTTGAGCAATTTTATCTGGAGACACTGAGGTCGGAGAGAGATAGGGAGTTCTTGAGTCTTCATCAGGGAGATATGTTTGTCATGGACTATGCGACTACCTTCACAGAGTTGTCTCGCTTTGCACCTGGTATGGTAACCAGTGACGTAGCTAGGGTGAGGCGCTTCGAGGATGGCTTACGACACGCCATTCAGGTCCAGGTGAACATCCTTAGGCTGGGTTTCTTCTTTGAGGCGGTGAACCAGGTGCTTATATCAGTGGGAAACCAGAGGGATAGGCCCCATATTTGTAGGGCGGTAACTTTATGTGATGGTTCAGACAATAGGAAGCGAGGTAGATATGAGTTCCAACAGGATGGTTAGGTCAAGGACTCAGCTAGGACACCTCGTGGTAGTTCAGAAGTGGTTTGATTTCAGTGTGGACAACTGATACTTGTTCAGGACCAGTGCGATAGGCCTCCAAAGGAGTGCCGGGCGTGTGGACAGGTTGGGAAGCTGGAGAGATTTTGCAGGCATCCTTCTCAGACAACCGGCAGGTAGGGACCGAGACAGACTGTGGCGTCAGGTGTTGGCTCAGGTTTGGTACTAGGAGAGGGTAGTTGAGGTTCAGCGGTGCATGGAGGACGTGACTGAGATGGTGGGACCCAGCTGAGGGGTCAGTGGCTGGTGACTGGAGCAGCACCGCAGGGAGGTTAGGCATCAGACAACCATATATCAGGCAAGGTTCATGCTGTGGAGATGCCAGGGACTGAGCAGGCTAGTGAGCCGACGACGGTGGCAGGTACACCGAGGGTGTGGCCGTAATTTTCTTTTCTTTCTTTTAGCATGGCCTCTTGAGGTATGTCTGGTTGAGTGCACGAGCTGCACATGATACTTGTGGACTAACTAAGTGCTAGTTAGTGGTATTGTCTTCATATCCGATGCGTTATATATTTTATTTATATATTTGAGATGCGTAGCATTAAGAGCATCATGGATGCAGGTTATGTGAGGTGCCATGGGCATCAGGGCATCGTGGATGTCGGTTAATTGAGGTTCAAGGCACCATGTTTGATTGGATCATCTATGAGATGCAAGACCTCTTGTAGGTGGACACCGATGCGGTGAGGGTTCCTATGGGTGTCGGAGGAGACGCGTGAGCACCGAGGAGGTGCAGGGGTGACGATGCATCACAGGAGGACCATGGGTCTGGGAAATAGGTTGTTGGACCTTGTCTGTTTATTTTTATTTCTTGAGCTTTGTTTCGGGTTTAGACCAAGTAGGACATTCCTAAGGTGGGGAGCCCCTTCAGGAATTTAGCCAGATCTTTGAGACTGGGGTAGTTTAGGTTGTTTAACTAGAATGGGCATGTTTGGAACCATCTCCGGGTTTTGTTAGGTAGCTCGGGGACGAGCTACATTAAGGTGGGGAGTTTTTAAGAACTAGTGTTTTTGAAACGGGTTAAAATTTCCAACCCTGTTTGAATTTTCCGCTTTTCTATAAAACTTTTTTGCTGATTTTGGAGAGGTCTGGAAAATCTGGGAAGTTTCTAGAAATTTCCAGACTATACGCCATGTAGTTTAAGTACACACCGTGTAGATGTTAAGTGAGTGACCGGCCATGTGCTCACTGAGTACATGCCGTGTGATGACCGTGTAGAAGTTTCTTACTACATGGCGTGTGGTTATAGACACGACGTGTACCCTTAACCGTGCGAGGCCAAGTACATTTCGTGTGGTGCCCAGGTATAAATTTCCATCTACACGGTGTGTATTCTTCCTTGACATGCCGTGTAACCTCATCCTGTGTAATGGCCGAGTCCCTAGCCATGTGTTGACTGTGTACACGGTCCAAGCCATGTGCTGGACTCTGCTTAATTCGGAGTACGAAAAATCCATCTTCACGACATGTAGTCTTAAAATACATTTCGTGTATTTTTTTTTAATTGTTCATCTGATACGCCATCACGTCTTATTTCCTGAACATTATTTTTCTTCCCCATTAGACGAAACATTCGTCCAGGAACCTCTGAAAAACAGAAACACTCCCAGAATATTCATACGTTGTCTGTTCTTCGATCCATCGGTGGTAGCAGGACCGCATCAGAGAGGCTAACCCCACGCACCCTTCTTCGTCCTTGATTACTCGCCTGTTTCTCTGCCAATTCCATCCGAACAGAATTGCTGGGATTTGATGGAAACTCATATCTACCACGATTTAGACTGATTCAGAGGCTGATATCAAAGGAGTGTCATCGTACGAGTACGAGGTGGGTGGTTCATACCTTCTTTCGTGTTTTCGTAGACATTTGTTGGTTGCGACCTTCGGGCGCGACGTCAGGTGTTGAGAAAAACCCTGTTTATTTGTTTTTAATTAATTATATGCTTTGTGGGATGCCTCTGGGTATTCCCTGATCCTATTGTGATTGAGCCTGGTCAGGTTAGAGGTCGTTTCTTATTTGGGGAAATTTGGTCAGGGGTGCCGAAATGCGTATGAATTGGACCATTGTTTAAACTACTGTGTTTAGACTACTTATTGAAGGTCTTGAGTTAAAATATTTAGTTTAATTGTTAAATTATGAATGAGTTAGGTGCTAGTATGGGAAAACACAAGTTAGTGCAATTTGACTATTTAGTAATTGCCTATTTAAAGTGATGCTTCTTTTTAGAATTATGAAATGTGTGGTATTGAAATTGCTGAACTATTGATTTTTGTTGGGCGTGGCCCGAATATACTGTTGAGTGATGGGAATCATAGGTTGGGTATTTCCTTGGGTTACCTTGGGTGGTTTCTACCACGATATTGGGCGTCATGGACGTCAGTTTGGGCTTGGCTCGAGTTACTTTGATGGAGAGGCCATCAGACTTGAGAGATAGGTTCGCAGGGACACGTGGTGTTAGAGGTGTTGTGGCTTGGGGACATACTGAGGTGATTTCCACTCACCGAGTACTTTTTGAGTAGTGTTCACACAGATAGACTCCGAGATGAGGTGGTACGACCACTCATTGGGTAGATGTCCCCAGTATATGTGGTTAGGTATTTTTGATTTGAGGGTGCTTTCCATAGGAAGCCACGCAGAAGGTGAGGAGCTTTCAGGAGACAGATTTGAGGTGGTCAGGTTGGGGGTAGACACTCGTCGTTATTTTAGGGTAGACATCGCTGTCCCTCTGGTTATTATTTTAGGACAAGTATCGTTGTTCCTCCGGATGTTGTGCCATGAGCAGGTTGATCTTCCGAGTTGGGTTACGATTGTTGGGCATGCCTTCGGGACGTCGGTTCTAGAGACACATGGTGTCAGGAGGCATGAGGTTCCAGGCTACAGACCAGAGATTCCGGCATTGGCTGAAGCAGGTGACACTTCTTGGTGGCTGCTGAGCACCAGTGAAGTTTGTGTTTACTTTTGATCTTTGTACTATTTACTATTTTTCTTATATAATCATGTCTGCCAAAACACATATATTAAGTATGCACCCTTGGGTGGTATACTACTGAGACTTGTATCACACCCTACATGAGCCCTTCGGGACGCGTGTAGACTTTATGAAATTGCATGTAGGTAGAGGGTCAGCCTCAGAAGCTGGACTTTAGTGCTGTGGCATGGAGACTGGTATGGACCTTGAGTTCGTGCCTTGATGGAGTTACTTTGTTTAGTTTTTACTTTTCGTATCAGCATGATGACTTTATTTTGTAGATACTGCTGGTTAGCCATTGGTGCCGTTATATACTGACCTATATGACTTGATTTAGATGCATGCCTTGTTTGGTTATAATCGTAGTTGCTTTTATTCTTTATCATGTTGTTTTGTTTACTTTCCACTACTGGTATTTCTATATTGCTTCCGATGATATTTAATATTGATATTCTTTCGCTATGCGGGTCTGGTTCGAGTCTGCTGAGTCTTTCTTTCCGCTGCATATTTACTATTATACTTGGACCAGTACCGTTATTATGATCCTTCGAGAGGGTATAGCCTCCCCACTATACCTAACAGACCCTCGCTACTAGTTGGCAGCCTTTGGTGTTCAGGGGAGGAGCGCCTAAGGTAGTAACACCCAACCCGTTTGGCACTGTTCGGGTGGCTGGCCGGGTCCGGGTCGTTACATACCTTCCTTATAAATTTTGTACTGTGAGTTTGGAAAAAAGTATTTTGGATAATTCTAGTTTATGATTATTTTTGTATTACCATAAAAGGACAACCTAGAGGACGGGCGACAACCCGTCGCGTCCGGAAAGGCTGCGAGACTTGAACCCGCAACTAAAGGGCGACAAGAGTTTATCACCTACCACTGGCCCACATGATGTCCTGGATTGAATAATTTAGTTTTTTTTAAAAGTTTTGGTAGATGAATTATAAATTGCTTTTTTTGGAACCCTATACGAATAGGATAAATAGAATATTTTTTAAGTTCTATTATCGTTTTGAGTGAAAGATGTGTTTGTGGTAGAAATTTGTTAAAGAATGGAACTCTACTTGTCAAGTATATATATTTTTTTATTCTACTATTATATGAAGAAATTAATTATTAAAATTTAGGTAAGGGATCTTAAAACTTAAAATGTATTAACCTAATACATTATGTTTTGTTGAACCGATGATATTTTAAATCATCATAGATTGATGGCTTTAAGTCCCTCAATTCTACAATTGTTTGTGACTAATGACCTCAATCACTCTCTATAAATATTTATGTTTTCCCTCCAATTATGTGTCTCTAATTTCCACTAATGTTCTTCTAATTTATATCATAATTTGGTGGTGACCCTTTCATTTCCCTTTTCCTCTTATTAAGACTAAATTTTATTAACCCAATTTCTGATGTGGGTTTTCCCACAAAGGTATTTTCTATTTTCAACCTTTTATTTTTGAAGAACAATTTCAAAATGCAAGGAAGAAATTTATTGAATGATGAAAAAATGTAACACCCCAAGATTTCATAGTACGTTATTTCTTCAAAGTAATTCAATAACTTTCACTACATGCAACACCGAGTTCAAGCGCACCACAACATACCAAACTAGCCGTTCAAAAGCAGTTATGAATAATATTAACTAAAATTTGAACTATATATAATCCTTATATTTTTAGAATCCATATTATGAGTTTCCTAGACATAATTTAAGAACTAATTCATTTTTTTCAAATAAAAGAAGCATTTTTCAAAAAATGAACTTTTACCGCCTTTTAATGGAGAACCCTTTTTAAATCCAATATTTGAAACTTTTATATATTAAATTTGACAAAATAAACTTCTTTAGAATAGGGACATAAGAATATAGTTTCAATAAATTTTTTTGTGTTTTTCTGATAACTTTCAAATTTTGGTGAATAGTGAAAAATACTATATTTTAACTGAAAACAATTTTTTAATAAAAATAATTTATAGTGTTAAATTATACATTTTAATGGTTTGGAAGTATAAATAGATTATATTTTTACCAATTAATCCAATGCTGGTCATTGTAAGTAATTTCACTTTGAAATTGGACATAAACAAGTGTCAATCTTTTGATAGTTATTATTTCTTAAAAATACGCCGTTTGGTTTTGACAACATGAATTAATTTTAAATTAATAAATGAAACTTATATGTTTATAATTTGGTAAAATATAATTCATTTTTGAATTCTAAATATCAAAATTATCTTAGGGTGATTTTTTGGTATTTTTCTGAAAACTTTCAATTTTTGATGAATAGTGAAAAACAATGAGTTATTGTTTAAAACGGAATTTTTATTTAAATAATTATTTATTTTAGTTAAATTTATTTTATGTCAAAATAGATATATAATACCTATATATGTTCAATTTAATTCATTGGAGTAATTTTATAATAATATTAGATATATAAAATTTTATTGATCTTTTCACCGTCTTTTACCCACATCCTAGGAGAATTTGAAAATTCGCATAAAACATAATTTTACCGCTTCTGTGAGCATAATTTTAAAAATATGAGAGAAATGACTGATATTAGTAATAAAAATGTGTTTCAATAAGATAAAAATAATTTTTGGTGAATAACAACTTTTTACTTTTATTTTACCACAGTTAAAAGTAAATAGGGTAATTATGGGTAAAAAATGATATTATTCTTACCCTAACACATGTAATAATTCAATTGGATAAGTGTAATTCGACTAAAAAAAAATTAGAAATTAAATATTATCCTTTAGGTCCACTTGGATTAGATTAGGAAATTTATCATTATTTAATTCAAAGAAGATTTAAGAGTTGACATCAAAGTTTAATAACTAATTTTTTTTAATATAGGGTTATAGATAAGATAAATTCGGCTATAAATATTAATTATAAATCTAAATATATTTACAACATAATGGTATGCCATTTTTAATTTTTAGACATTAAATAATTAAGTTTATTTATGACACAATGGTGATGCAGTAATTACCATATTAATGAATGATTAAAATAATTGACATTATATATATCCAAATAAATGTAATTTGAGACTTTTTATAAATTCAGCTAATTTTCTAGGATAATATGACCTGCTAGGGTTGTTTTGATCAATTTAATTTGATGTAATCATGCGGTTATGATTTTAACAAAGAAAAAAAATACCAAATAGTGTCAAAATTGACATAAAATAGTTTTTAAAACAAATATTATATTATTAATTGATACAATAGACCTAAAAATTTACGGTTCGGACAAAAGACTTATACAATGATATATATAATATTAATGAAACAATTGGGGTTCTATTGGCATTTTATATTAAGTTTATTAACCATATAATACAAAAATACAAGGAGACATGGTAAATGTCAAACTATTTAACTAAGAGTTAAATCTAAACATTAAGGTTAATATGGTGACCTAAACCTATCTAAAACCTATTGGATGAGTGTTTTTAGACCCATCCCAACCTTAGACTTTAAATAATTAATTTTTGAGCCACTATAAACCGAAAATTAATTTATTATAAAATAACACTTTAAGTTTTTCCTAAGGTGCCCTCACCCCACTTATAAAATGACACTTCCCCTTCTCTCAGATTCACACCTCCAAAGCCATTTGTCTCTGCCAAATCCTGACCAAATATCCTACAAACTATACTAAGTTTATTCTAGAGGCCTTCCTTTTGTCATAAAGCCAACCTAAGGAGCCGTTTTGATCAAATCAAAAGGAAGAACCCGAAGAAGAGGTAATGATTTCACCACCCTCTTTCAAGTTATTTTATTCTTCCACTTACTCTTTCTTTGTTATTACCATAAAAAAAATAAATCCAGTAAATTATATATAATTTTATGTTATTATAACTATGGAATAAACATATTCATCCTTCTACCCATTCTATGAATGATAATGTCACCATGCGTGCGTACGTACGGCTTACCACCTCCACGCTGTGGCGTAATTTGTTATTCAACACTATGTTGTTTGGATGGATATAATGATGAGTAATATGTAGGTAAATAATGAAAATAACATGATAATGTCTCTGTAAAATTAATATACCATCTAATTCCACACTTTTAAGGAAATGATATTGTCGCTCGTGCGTACGTACGGATTACCGTCTCCACGACGCAATGAGATTCATTTTCACGTTCACCATTCATCAATGATTATAAAAATATATATTACTAATAAGTATGTAATATATGAAATAGTAATTCTTCTGAAGAAATATATATATATATATATATATATGTGTGTGTGTGTGTGTGTATTTATGTACTTACATATATCTTATTCACTTACTTCCGTTCAATACGATATGAAAACAGAAACAACGTTTATGCGTATGTGCGACCTACCGTCTCCATAAACAGTGTTTTCCATTTAATATATCTATCTATTATAAATATTTATATTCTAAATATATATGATATATGAATAAAGGATTGTATTATAGAAGTATTTAAATCAAGATCTATATGATATGATCAAGAATAACAAGTTAAAATACATACGATAAAGAAAGATATTATTAACCGAAATGTTAATTTAACATAGAAATTATTATTAAATTGGTAGTATATTTTCATAAATGAATCATTTATGATATCATAAATATTAATACGATTCTAGTATAATTTAATAATGTACTACGGTCTTTATACATGAGGTTAAACATACCCTCGACTAAAGGAAAGTGCAAGCTAAGGGTTAATTTCTCAATCTCACTATTATCTGAGATTATTTATGTGTAAGTATCTACTGGGATATATTTATTATCCATGACAATACTTCATAAAATATTTTTCAAATGGATTCTTTTTAAGGGAATTGTTTTACTAAAACATTATTTTAAATGTTTTAAATATGTATTCTTCTAAATAATTCTCATTAATGTCCACGTTTTCAAAATGGGTTTTAAGGATTTATTTATATGGACATAAATGTTTTTAAAATGTTAATTAATTTCAAAAGTTTCAAAGTGGTATGGGAAAATTTTATTCAAAAATGTCTTTAAATGTATTCCTTTCTAAATTATGTGACTTTTAAATGTTTTTATGAAAAAGGGATATTTCTCTCAAAGATTTTTACAAATCATTTTCATCTATATCAACATCCCTTGATGGATTTTAAACTTGTTGGAAGTTGATTTGTTATGGTACAAATCTTCCATATTTTATTTAAGGTTTTGTGATAATATTTATTATGGATATGTTATTTTTAAATCATTCATGGTTTATGGATAATATATTGACATTTCTTATGCTAGTTTTAATACGAATGTTTATGATATGTTTAAAACTTTTCAAATGAGGAATTCATTGAGATTTGTCAGTGATGGGTGGAGCCTGATATAGCTCCTCAGTGCATCAGTAGGTCTCATGAGACAAACTAATGTATTGGCACAAGGCCTTGACAAAATCTTATTTATAGTCTTGGCACAAGGCCTTGACTATGTGGTTATGAAGTTTGGCATTATTCATTCCATCATTATGAAAGTGGATATTGATATTTCATGTGATTATTTGACTCGTAGAATAACCATGGGAATAAGTAAATGAAATTTTTTTATTCTGTCTTTTCCATATTATGCAGAAGTTTAAGTTTCAAAGGCTTTTGTTTTAGTCTTATACATTACATTAAATGTTTATGCTTATTTTTGAAAGTTTCCGCTATATTGTTATCCTTACTGAGCATCTGAGCTCACCCCTTTCTATGTTTTAATTTTTCCAGGATTCCAAGAAGATTATTATGATTGATAAGAAGGGTTTATCTAGGGGATTAATGGTGTTCTCAAAAGGATCATTTATGTTGTGTTTTATTTTCTAATGTGTAGTGTAACATTCATGTATGTAATCTATTTTACAAGAATGCTAAACTGGCAAGTCTTTTGGGACTTGATTCCTTGTAATGATTCCATATTATTAAAATAATTAACTGACTCTAGGCTTCTGGGGTTGGGGCGTTACACCCACTCATCGGAGAATCACCCTTCGGATCTCAGGTCCCATTGGGAGCTCCATCCCCCATTAGGATTTTCTCATGAAGGGTTGACTATTTCTGCGTAATCCTGGACGACTGATCCCAAAGATGTGTTATGATGGCGTCATTTACTTAACATCCATGTAGATCTTTTAAGAATGAACACATATTCTTGAGTCATTGTAGTTACGGTCTCCCCCATAGAATAATTACTTTCCTGATCTTCCCCTCGGGACGTCTCAAGGTTAACGGTGGGGTCACTACAATTGACCGATGGCAAGGGAGCTTTGTCTTTGAGTCTGAATCTATAAAGTGATAGTTGGTTAGAAAAAGGGTAATCCATAAGTTCTAGTGGAAGGAGGTCATTTAGGATACTCTCTTGAGGGATGAAAAAAGAATGAAGATTTCCATCGATGTTCTTAGCCATATCTTCCCTTTTTTGGGTCACTTCTAATGATGTAAGAGGAATATCCATGGTTGAAATGCATCAAACACCATAAATAAGGTTATTCAAACCATTTTTTGGTAAAGAAATAAATTCCAATTGATGTAATGATGTCTTAGGAATGTTTCATGAAAGGTATCGTCCATGAACCACCAGTTTTTGGAAGCCTGCGAGGCGCTGGCCTGCAGAGCATTGGCCATTGAACTGAACGGTTTTTGGAATAGGTAGGATGCACACCAGTCCTCACTACTTGGTTATCCAAAATCACCATTTTATGATTCAAATTTTTTTTCATGTATTAAAAATTCAGGTCATGGATGAAGGAAATCGTGAAGGGTTCTAAGTTCACAGAATGCAAGGATCAGTTCTTGGGAAAAGGGAGTCTGCAAATGTGATGGTTCGCAGAAGCTTGCGAGTGATAGAGAATTGAGAGCGTAGAGTTCACTGGGAAGTGGTAAAAGGAAAATTAAATGGTACCCTATATATTGGAACATTCCCCTATATGTGTCCACATTTATACCACAAACCAGTTCAAGTCAGGACCAATTTATATATCAGAATAACCTCCTCTTTGTCCCGATCAGAAACCATTTCGATGGGGGGAATTTTTTAGGTCCTAAAAAAATTAAAACGGAAAAGTAAATGCTACCATAAATTTGAAAAAATTAAATAGGTAAGTTTTAATGAATATTTGAAGAGGAATTTTAAATAATCCCAAATTTGGAAAGGGAAGATAGCACACTACTAAACATAAACCCTTCGCATACCGCCACTCTACATGGTAGTCTGCGACTTTAAGAAAAACCTGTGAACTAAAAAGTTTGTGGGATGTTGATTAAGGATGTTGGTCCACCAATTAACAATGTCATCTTCATAATGGAGGTGGAGAGATCCTCCACTAGATACCATCCCAATGAACTAAATGGTTCACGGGTGAGGCGTAGACGACGACCTCCCATGAATGAAATGAAGTTATTCATAGGAGAAAGCTAGAGACATTCACCGCTGTGAATGATGACCATGTGCCCTCTATTGAATGACTCATCCACATGCCAAGTTTCCCCCGTGGGATTTCACAAAAGGTACCATGCGACCCATAGATCCATCTCCCTGATGATTTATAAAAGGACCTCAAAGGGGAGATGAAGAGTGGAAGATTATGAAGGAAGGATGCAATTTAGGATGACCGACTTTTATGAAGAAGGATCGATAAAAATTAGACCCTTTGGATGATTCCTTATATGTACAAAACCACTAAATAACATTAAATAAGGAAACATAATATTAATTTACAGAATAAAAACCTAATTTGTGAACCGCAGACCCAACATCCCTCGTAGATGAATTTCCCACAAACAGAAGAAATAATTCCCCTTATACAATCCGACGGTCTACGATGGAAAATTCTACATGGGAAGGGCACTGCACTACATAGAAAATTTCTATGCAGATGCAGTTTAGCACCGTGTAGCCAACCACTTCATAGACAGAACTTGGATTCATATAGAAAAATGCCATGCGGACTACATCATGGTCCACATACCATCATAGTATGCTGACTCCCCCTCCACCTGCATGGAAATATGCTATGTGGGAAAACCCCCATCCTGCATGATGAAATGGTACATGGAATGGGGTGCCTTCTAGAATTTTATTCTCCAGATATGATCATTTCCTCCCCTTTCCATAAAACACTCCAAATCCACTTCACAGACCAGTCCAATGACATAGGAAAAAGCCTCTTCCAAATCCACTAGACCCATATTATTAGGACATTGGGCATACTAACAACCCCTTTTGAGTATGCATACCCATGGTAAGCAGAGACATGTGGGAAATCCTTATAACATGGTGGACCCCTGAAATGTCCCTAAGTATACATTCCCATGGTAACTCAGGGTCCAACCTTAGGATAATCGCAAGTTTATTACTGTTCTATGGATCAAGGTTAATCACTATATATTCCCTTCCATGAGGGCCAATGATAAATGATGATATCATGCATGTGTTTCCTTTTGATGAGGAATGACGCTTCTCCCTTTTCCTAGAAATAGTTTTAGGTAACTTTTCCTGAGGCAAGTCCCTATCATTTCTTGTTGGAGGTGGTGCTCTTCAACCACTTAGAGGGTTTTTATGATCAAAAAACCCAAATAATACACTCAAATGGGCCTCCTTTATCATGTAAGTCCATTCCAACCAAACTATGAGAACATTGATTACTTAACTACCCAAAATATGTAGGACTCCCATATAATGCATGAGCTCAATGGTTCTCTAAATTTAATCCCCCAAAACAACCACAACTATGTAGAAATTGATTCCCCACTGGTCATGATATATTGAAAGCCTCCCTGAGGTCCAAATCATGCTCTTAAACCAACCATAATATTCCCTAGACCGTATCCCCGGTAGGTCCACATCCACCCAGAAGACCACATCTCTTATGGGTCCCTCATACCGCTTTGATGTAAGTACCATACCAATTATTTACAATTAAGCTTCCACCCGAGCATCCTTACCACACAACATTAAACTACATTGATGGGTCCTCATCACACAACCATAAAAGGCAATGTTTCCAGTTTGGTGGTAACGAACTACATGGGTTATGATTTCTCTCATGAATATACATAGGAATACCATCTTATGGGTTCAATAATAATATTGAAACAAATTTCCCCCCTTGGACATCAATAAGATCTAGAGCGACTCATCACATGGCTTAAACTACCTTTGTCTTTATGATTCCAGACCCTTGTATACCCATGATCGATCTTTCAACCTCATGGTAATCTGCAGACACATTCTTGGTAATGAACCAAAGATTCATGAACCTATAAAAATTTATTAAATCTATAAGAGAGTCCCGAAATAGGTAACAATTCCCCCTGAACGGTGTAATGATCCTGACTTCATATCCTCTCGAACAAAGGAGTCCTTAAGTGTTTTTGGCCAAATCATCCAATTTCCACCTGCCTTTGGAAAGCAGGACCATGAATCATAGATAAAAGGGATTTTTTGTGTTTTTTTCCACAAATAAACACGTTGGAGACCATCCTATCACATTATACTCAACATGGACCAATTTCACAAACACTTAACCCCCTACAATTTTCTGTTAGGAAAATTCAACTATGGAACCTCCTTCACAACATAAAAAGGATACACTTTCTAATCCTCATAGGTCTATCTGAACAAAAAAAGGGGTACGATGCAAATCAGTTAAAAACACATTCATTTGTATCTCATGTAACATATAGAGATTTTTTTGATTCATTTATAGAATTTTTGTATCATTTTATAGTGGGATTATATATTGTAACTAATATTTTTTATTGGATACAAGATGAGTATTTTTCATCGGTGGTGGATCTGTCAATATTACAAGGATGTATTTGTAATATAGATCATTTTAATTATTTATTTATGTATTAATGAATTTATATTAAGGTATTTAAATGGGGAATAATTAAAAATATATATGAATTTAGGTTATGTTGAGTTAACATACCATTCCCCATGGTTGGTGTCAGTTGTTAGAATATTTTTACTAGGCCATTAGTGGTCAAGGGATGGTGAAAAGGACCATGAAGCATTCTAATTTGGATTAGGGTTGGGTTTTGGATGTTGTATAGGATTGAAATGTTATAAATGATGTCATTTTGGTTCAATTAGGTCATTTTCCCCAGAGATATAATATGTTCATGGCCTCAGGTAGTAGCCTATATAAGCCATAGAACAACAAATTTATCACTAAAGATGAGTTTCTAGGGAATTATAAGAAATATGAATTATTTTTTAACATGTGAAGGGTAGGTTTTTTTTGGTTATTAGAAGGTTAGGTGTCATAAACATTGAATTTTATACATTATTTTCATCTAAATCATCATAATATACCTTGATGCATATTTCATGGATTATTATTAAACTTTTGTTATTGTTAATATGTTTTAACTAAATTAACTTAGAATTGAGGAAAAGAATGTGCTTTTTAAATGTTTTTATATTTATAAAATGAAGTTATTTAATATGATTTATGGATTCTATTTATTTTTTTATAAATTCATAAAAAAATTTTCTCTATGAAAATGGAAATTAAAATGTACTTATTATTCTGTAATGATTATATGTGTTTCCATTTCTTCCTGTATAGTAGAATTGATATTTATTTTTATTTTACTTTAGGTTTAGATGATTATTATTTTTAGGTAACAATAATTGATGTTGAGATTCAATAAAATGGGCCAAACATGAATCTTTTTAATATTAACTAAAAGAATGCATTGATATGTTTATATGTTTAATTTTGTAGTGATAAAATCTATTAAATATGATTCGATCAATTAAAATGATTGTTTTCTTTATTTTTTGGATAGTCTATAAAAATAGTTAACTTTCATTGTGATTTTTAAAATATATTAAAATATTTTAAATAGATAACATGATTCCTTTGAGCTAATTGTGTTTTTTGGGAGTGTCTTCTTTACCCAATTACATTCTGGATTGGAAAATAATTATTTGGTTTTGAAAAGATTTTTAATGACCTAGGGAAAAAATGAAATAAGAAGATGATATTAAAATATGAATTTAATTTTTTTGATCATTTACATGGTGATGGAATATATCCATAAAAATACTGTAGTTCAACTCATTTATCGAAATGATGTAATATAAAAGTTTGACATAAAATGTGTTTTTCAATAATTATATTCAATGACTTATATGATATGTAGTATTAGGGTAATTTTTTTTGGAATTGTATATTTTTGTTTGTTCTCCCATTATTGTAGAAATTATATATTTTTTATGTTAATATGAATTTATATAGGATTCAAAAAGGGTGGAATAATTTTTTTTGATATGGAAAAAGTGTTTTTCGGAACGAAAAGTTTTTTATGGGAAAGTGGATTTACTGAATATGATAAGGGTTTTACAATGGTTTGTAAAATTTAATATTTGGGACAATGTTTATATAATTGTATTCTCATTTAATGATTTTGACTAAGACAAGTATAATTAGTTGTATTCAATTTTATATATTATTTTTGAAAAAAATGTTTCTATTAGAATAAATTAGTGAAATCAATTTATATGAGTTAGATTTTTATGATGATAAGGTCCATTATTTCTATGAAACAATTAGAATGGTTTGTTGTAAACATTAAATGTTTTCTCAAGGATGTGGTTTCTATAATATTATATTTCTTATGATTCTTATCATGTTTTTTAAATATGAATATCCATGTTAATGATATAAAAATTGGTTTCAATAAAAATGACATTGTAAAAAATAACCATCAATAGTTATTATAACATCTTATTGTCCTAAAATAATGAATACTATAAAATTTAATTTTATAAAATTGTATTATTTAGAAATGGGGAGATTCTTTTGTAGTTGGAAAGATAACCTATGGTGGAGTGGGTTTTCTCTATGTATTGGAAGTTTATATTTTTTTTGTTCACATCACTGTTGTAATGGGGTGATAATTATGTTATACCTGTAAACCAATCAACATTTTTATTAGTTAATATGACTCCTAGTCTAGATAGAGGATCTAGAAAACTGGATTTTTCTTTTTTGTGATATTTCATCATGAATATACGAGAGAGATGAACATTTTAATTTATCATTTGGGTGAAATAACCCTTAGTAATGATAATAGTGTTAGAAGATATGAAAATTTGGTAATGATAGTATAGGATATCATTATCAGTAGAGGATTATGATCTATAGGATTTACATGGTTCATGATTAATTGTTTTCATAGTCTTCAATAATAGGATTTAATATTTGAAATCGAGGGAGCATATTATTCCACTATAGTAGTGTACTGTATCCAAGGGAGATATATGTACTAGGGGTATGTCTTAACTACTTATGTGTGGATACCCTATGGGAGATTGATGGTTATTTTTTAATATATTAGAAGATATAGCTCAGGTTTGGGTTATACGTCATTTGATTAAATAATTTTTCTCATGGGTTGTGGAATTTCATTATTTGTCTATGTGTCTCTTTGGTGATGGAACAATGAATGGATAATTGGTGTATTGATTTATTGTGAGAAAAACTAGAGTGGTACCCAAGTAATTTTACTCTTTATTTCATAATATTAACATATTGTTTATATATTAGTTTTTTACCATATCATTGACTTTCAGGTTATGGTAGTGTTTTTGTTATATTGGAACGATGAAATGGGTTGTTTTTTAATGTATTGTACAAGAGTATTTAAGAATACAATGTTTTGTATTATGCATGTAGATTTATATAATAATTCACAATATAAGGTTTTATATACATGTGATTTACATTACATGATGATAATAGAGAAGATAAAACATTTACGGTTATTCTATTTTTTTTATGAATTCGGTATGTATTTGATTTAGTATGTAATATTTTCAATTTTTTTATAATATAATGGTATATGGGTTTTTAAATAACATTCAAAACAAACATTTGAGTTTGGTGTAGTATTTTGTATTTTAGTAATACATTTATATGTTAATGATCTGTGTCTAATAGTTTGTTATATAATTATATTTATCTCAAAATTAACATTAGTTTTGTTAAACACAATTATTTATATTAAAATGGAAAGCTATTGGTATATAGGATTCGTTTTGTGTAATAATTAGGTTCTTTTTTTGTGATTCTATTATGTGAATATGTTTATTGTACTGATTAAATAGATAGTGTGTAATTTTTTAATATTCTTGGGGACATTCATTTAGTGTATATCATTATAGGTCAACCATCATAGCATCAAAAAATTAAATTATTTCACATTATTCCAAAAATCAAAGAACATTTGGATTAGGAAATTTTATGAGCTATAAGGTTCTTAGGGGATTTTAGGTTGAAAATCATAAACATTCACCATTGAGTAAAATGAATATTTTTAGTTGAATGATGGATTTGTGTTCCACTGGATAAATTTTCTAAATATATATTATGTGGAGAAGTTATTGAATATATTTTTTATAATTATTTTATAGTTTTATTTTGATAAATAATTTCATTAATACACATAGTTTTTGGGATAATGAGTTCAAGAAACATTATTTCATTTAATGAGGATATATATTTGATTTAGGTTTTAATTATCATAAAAAACTCATTTTTAATAAAGGTCTAGGAATGGTTTGGGTCTCACCTAGATGGGTAATTATGGTCATGGTTGTTTCTGTGTTTTATTAAGTATAGGATAATGGGGGTAGTGGTAAATAAAGTCATGTATTAAAATTTCATATTCTTGAGTTGGAGGGGTACTCATTTAAAAACATAGTAGGAAACAAGTTTTTGTATTCCCACTATTAGACACCATTCAGTAGTGAATGGGGATACATGATTATTTTGAGTGCAAAACTGAACACAATTCCAAATAAATTGAATATTTTTTGGCCTAATATTCAAATTTTTCTGGTGATAAAATAATTTATGATGAGAGGAGTCATCCCACTATGACTTTTGTTTTTTATTCGAGTGGTGGGTTTTGAATTGTTTTTTATGGAGATACATGTTTAAGAAAGGTATAATTAAAAGGAAATATTTTTTTAATAAGAAACATGTTTGTGTTTAGTAGGGTTAGATTATTTTAGACGTTTTTTGGGGTATCTAGTTGTGTTGGTATATATTTTTAGTTTTGGGATGTGTTGGTAGGTGTTTTGTGACGATTAGAGTAAATTTATGGATAAATGAAAGAATTAAAATAATTTTTTTTAAACTTTTTCCATTAGTCTATAAAAAATGATTATGGATCCTGGAATTTATGATAGAAGAAATTTTTGGTCCCATACAAGGTATGATTTAAAATTTAGTTGAGCCATAAAATCATTAATAATGGCTCGAAAATATTGTATTTTCCCTAAATATTAACGTTTTACCGCATATCATGAAAATATGGGAGAGAACCTTCATAAGGGATTTTAGAGAGTTTAAGAGGGACCCAATTATCTCTGAACCTTGTGATTTTAGTTGAGTCCCATATATACTTCAATCTGCTTCTCATTCTTGATCTAGCCTCATATAAGTGGTTAGATATATGTATTTTTATCAAGGCTACACCATGTCATGCAAAAAAACTCTTGATATTTAGGTTTTTTCATGAGTAATCTAGTGAATGATTAAATAAGAAGTATTAACATATTTTGATCCTTGATTGGTTTTTTTCCTTCCTAGTGAATGTTTTATCATTTTGATCAATTTCTATATCCATATTCACAATATTAACCTTATATAAATTAAAAATTTTATTTGAATAGGATAGATAATGCCTAGGTTAGGATTCCATAAACTAATGAAATTTATGTTAATGTTGGGTGAATAGGAAATGATTTTTTCATTATCTATGTATTAATTTGGAAGATTTTATACATATGTGACAAAATGAATTAAGGGGAGTTCTGTGAATTGGATAGTATGGGGTTTACTTTTATTTGTATTTTTGTGAACTAATTTAATGATGTGATGTGGGTAAGGTGGATTTTCATTTTCTTTATAATGTCATAAATTTCATTCAAGCTTGTTTTATCTTAGATAAATATTTTTCAATATTTAATATGATTTCTTATTTTGGAATCATGTTGTATGATATGTGGTTTTGGGATGAGTGTATTTGAAAGGTAGGAAATATTGTTTCATTAAAGAGTGATCTCTAGAAAAACCATCATTTGGTATAATATGATTCGGGTTGTGGATTATTTCGGTTTATTATTTTAAAATTTAACTATTTGTGATTTTATTATTGATATATTACCTTTAATGTGGTGATATGGTTGTTGGACTCTAGTAGAGGTCATGTTTTGGGGATCTTAATTATGTTTTGGGGATGAATCCACATCATTTTTGATGAGGTTGCTTTTAGAATCATTCTAATATATGGGGACTTTTTCAGTAAGACATTAATTGACTTAGATGAGTGTAAACTGATGGTCATGTAATTGGCCTAGAGTTATATCCAAACTGATGTAGAAAGGTGTGTGTGAGATGGTTATAATGGAATGGGTGGTAATATATAATTTTAGTTAAAAAAATATTGATTATGATAGATATATGTTAATTAAAAGATATAAAATGTATTGGGTGGTATTTAAAAAAAATACATATGGGATGCTTAGTTTCGACAAAAATGGGTCATATGAGAAGTCATCCAGAAAATATTTTTGACTTATTACTCTCACCCCAACATGTGATTATTTGGGTACATGAAAATGATGATTATATTTTTAATTCCTCATTCGGAACCCTTAAGTCCATAATGAAGTGTCACATGACCTCATGCATGCCTCCCTATATACAAGAGAATTCGAAATAGTAGTGAGGGTCTATGTCAGGCAGTGGGAAGACTATACACCCATTATCATGTATTATGAAAAAATAAACAATTTTAAGAAATTTAAATTCAATATTAAGAGTAATAATGTTATAACTAATAGGAAACATACATTTCATAAATTAAAAATAGAAACCCATAGTTGAGAACCAGACCAAAATATATCAAGTATAATGGAAGAATAAAATTAATATAAATAGTCCAAATTTTGTCTTATAATGACTTAGACTACAGTCCTCTATCTCCAAAACACCCCATAATATGGAAGATTCCCTTCACTAGAACCATGGACATGAAATCTGCACATGCATCAAGATTACCATGAAGCGTGTGAGTAATAAACCTTGTAGAACATCAAAAATACCTCCTTTTCATAATTGTAAATAATATATAACAACTTATTCCATGAAATTTGTAAATGTTCAAATAAATTTATAGTCTCTCATGTGTAATGTTATTGTGTACTAACCAAGAAGCAAGAACTCCAAAGCTACCCAATTCGGCATGATGCTGGTAAGGAAGTGGATCGTTCTCAAAAAAGTATCTCCATTTAATGAAAATTCCATATGAACTACCTTGATATTGGTCATTATCAAGAACACCATACAACCAAACATGATTATGGTTTTTATCTCTAGAACACTTCATACCTCACCATAATAGGGTATGTTATCATTGGAACACCTTTCCATCTACCAATTGGATAAATTTTCAATTATGAACATTCCAATACAAGGATAGACATAGCTTAATGTAAGGAAATATGCACCATGTTGGAAGAACAAAAAATCAAAAAATCATCTATCCAGTCACTAATACACATCCCTATAAAGGGATATCCATGAATTCATTTATGGTTGTTTGGACATGTCAGATTGGTTAACCAACTACCTACACACATCCCTCTATATGGATATCAATGCCCACCTTTAAGAATGTTTAGAACACACTGACCAAACCACATAGATACACCTACAAATTCAACCATAATATATATAAAAAAGAACACACCAATACCATAAATTATTTATAGTCTATAGATATTGTCACCACTGCCGAGTCACCTTTTCCCCCTCTATGGGGATATCGGTTGAAACTGTGTAACCTAATCATCATTTCACGTAAATAGATATTCCCAAGTCGATGAAATATAATGAGAAAAATAGATTAGAACATGGAACAATTGGGAATAATAAGAAAAATCCACAATAGGCTATATATATATATATCATATAATCACAATCGACCAAAAATTAAGGAAACTTAAAAACCACATGAAACACATAAAAATAATGGTTACCAAGAATAAACATCATTCAATGAAAACATCATATAAATGGCCCTAAATTGTAAGGAACTACCTACTTCAAGGTTCTCACATTCAACATCAAGTTTCATCGAGGAATCGTCACTCGAACCATGTACATGTGGTCATTGACACAAATATATATTGACCCAAGATTAACATAAATGGATATTACATCATTTTATTTGAATATTAATCACATTACAAAAGTTCAAGCCCGATGACCGTAATAGTTTATTTTATTTGGAAACATGGAATACAACCTTTTAACTTGGTGAAAGATCTTTAATGTTTCCCATAAAGATATTATCATTTAGTACTCAAAATTAAAACATTTCTTTATAGCTCTTGGAAATAAAAGATAAGAAATGAGGACAATGAGCCTATACCGAAGTGTTAAAAGAACCTTATTGGCATCCAAAAGACCCAAGATTGAATCCGAGTAGGGAAAACTTTTACGAGTACGGTAGCATCACTATAGTAGTGGTGGGGATTTTAGTAGTAGTGGCACTGTAGCAGAAGAGGCAATGTAGCGGTGGAAGTAATGTAGAAGGAACTATAGTAGCCCAGTTACTGTAGTAGTAATGTTCGCCGAAGGGCCCTTTGGGAAAAAATGGTATTTTTAGCCTTGTATTCAGGACACTAGGCCTTGGGGCTTCATGGTATGTTATGGGTCTCCCTCTACCAAGGCATAAAGTTGTCTTCAATTTAATAATAAAAATGATGCTTCAGAACCAACCATTAAAAAAAGATAATAAATGAGTGATCTTAGATGATAAGTAAGGGTAAATAAGGAGATATTTAAGAATAATCATGGGCATAAGATTATGAGAACGTGAGAATAACATTTGAAGATCATACCCTGCATATCATGTATCATATATATGATTCATGAAATAAATATTGGTAGTTTATAAGATATGAATCATAAGTGAATCAACAGAATTATCCATGAGAGCATAACATAGGAATATGATATATAATTTATGGAACATATGTAACCATATTAAATCATAATTTATAAGTCCAGGATTATTTATGAAACCATTTAGGGCACTTCATAGTGGCTATAACTACTGGGTGGGACAAACCACCAACCCTAGTTGCCTCCCATTACTTATAATGGAATGGTTTCACTCCCGAAACTATATCAGCCGTCAAGGTTCACTCCCAAGACCATATTTGAAATCAATGTTCACTTCCATAACCATCTTAGCAAAATAATTCCTTTACTGAACCAAGTGCACTCTATTTTATAGTCATGTCTATCTCATGAGATATAAATACTTACCCAATGTATTGGAGGGAGATAAAGGTCCCACCCGTCATATAATGAAATCACACGTACATGTGCCACAACATAATAAGACATTAATCATATCATTACCCATAACAAGAGGTGGTTTTCATAAACATCATTTCATAACCCATGAAATGAAATGGATATCAGAAAAAATTCATTAAATCATAACATTTGTAAAAGATACAGGTTTCAAAATCCTTTC
This sequence comes from Viscum album, assembly GCA_963277665.1. Taxonomy (NCBI): domain Eukaryota; kingdom Viridiplantae; phylum Streptophyta; class Magnoliopsida; order Santalales; family Viscaceae; genus Viscum; species Viscum album. Next base: position 1,382,020,782 of record OY728134.1, on the reverse strand, counting down.
ATCATAGAATAACTCATTAAAATAACTAGGTTCCATAAAAATACAACCCTTGAAAGGGAAAAAAGTTTCATAACCATAATTCCATCGAAACTTAAACCATTCAGAGAAAGAACATGAATAGAACCATTCGATCAAATCGTTATAAAAGAATGAGTAACCTTTATGGATTTCATCCTAGATGGAAAATAATATTGGAATATATTTTAAAACAATTTCTTGAGGAAAACATCATTTAATAATTGAAAGGATATTATTGAAACAAAAAACCTTTGGAAATCCATTTATTTAAAATATCCTTGAAAAATTATAAAGAAATCTTGAAAACATTATGAAATAATTTTTCTTTGATAATAATTTGAAAACTTATAAAGATATTTTTAAATCATATTGAAAACCTTTTAATTTTAAAAGACATTGAAAACATTTAAAGAATGATTGATTTTTTTTTGAAAATATGAATATTAAAATAATAAAAAGTAATTATAAATAAATATTGAACAGATTTTGGAAAACTTTTTCTTTGATTTTTTTAAAACTTATAAATAAATCTCAAAAACATTTTAAAACCTTTTTCATTGAAAATACATTCAAAAAATAAAATTAAATCTTGAATGTTGATAATATTTTTATTTAATAATAAATTTAAAACTTATAAAAAAATATTTAAAAAATTATGAAAACCTTTTTATTTTAAAATACTTTGAAAATATATTAATAAATAATGAAAAAATTTTGATTTTTTTTACAGAACATGGATTTTGAATAAAATAGATTTCTATATAAAGAGAAAAATAATGTCACGTTTTATTAAAAATATTTTATTAATCATATTATGTACCATAGAGTGAAAAAATGACACCTTAACATGAGGATACCCTGAATAACAAGAGTAGAAGAAATTTCATGAGTGTTCTTGAGAGGTGTATCATAATATTCCCTCAATGGAATCATTATCCTAAATAACCTGGATAAATGATATAGTTGTAACAATAAACTCTTACCTCTTTGGTAACATTGAATCATAATCCCCATGAGAAAATAACATTAAATTAATCTTATAATATCATTAAAACAAAAAGGTTCATGATATAAAATGTCAAACGGATAGTATATACACATTGTAAAATTATATAAGTGCATAGAAAAACATGTGTCTCAAAGCAAAAGAATTGATAGAAAATTACCTTACTGATTGGGTAAATTTTGAAACATATAACCCCTGAAATAAAGATCAAATTTTTTTTATTTAAATAACAATACATTTATTTATAATAATAATATAATACATTAATGGGTATTATATACTCCATATAAATGAAATGAGTGTTGAATATGATGTAAGTCTCACAGAAATAAAATTGAGACTACAAATCCCCTTAAAACTTGAGTTACTTCTGAATCATGAGAAACATGAAATAATAACATAAATTGAAACTTTTAATAACATTACATAAAGATAATTCATGATATAAAATTCCATAGGTACGTATATACACCACACAATAAAAATAAGTGGTGAATATAGCATGTATATCAGAGAAAAAAAAGTTAGATGAGAAAACCCTTACCTTAAGACTTGGATTTATTAGTACATATTGAAACCTCTGGTATAATAAATATAAGTTTATTATACATATAAAAATGAAAACTATTACTATATCCCAATTCATACATGATTTTACTATGACTTAATGTTACATATTTATTATCAATTCCTTGTTAAAGTTATGTTTCAGGTAATAAAGGCTTTGTTTTTTTGTATATGTTTTGAAATGTTAGTCTTGATGATATTACATAATAAATGATATAAATATCATATATATTCATTATATAATTATTTATAATAATCTATAAAAGAGAAAAATATGAAATGGAATACACTATTCATGAATATGGTAGGCCATACTTACGATTGAACGATGTTTCTATTTTTTTGTCATATTGAAAGAAAGAAATAAAAAAGAGGGTATATATATTACCATTAAATTATAATTATCATTTCATATTAGTTTAATAAACCCATCCTTAACACATTCCATGTAAAGTGTGAAGGAATCACACAGATTTGAGGAGGTGGTAATCCACACTACCACAAATGAAGTTATCGTATTCTCAAAAAATTGAAAGCATGAAGGTATAAATTATATAATAATTAAAGAATCATAAATACATAATAAATATCATATATATAAAAATAAAAAATTTATTTACATCATTATTCCCATACATTAATGTTGGTAATGGAAGGATGAATCACATCGGTTTGCAAGGTGGTAGTCCTCCATACAAATGAATGATGATTGTGTCTCCCATTAGAAGGATGTGTGTGTGAGTGTAGGTAGAAAAATTAACATAAAAAAATATAATTATATTTATTATATTGAAGTTACTAAATAATATTAATATAATAATAATTTAAGGTGTTTATAATGAAACAAAACAAAAGTTCTTGTGGAAGGATGTTACCTCTTCTTGGAGTAACTCTTTTTATTTTGCACCAATGGGATTCCTTGGTTGGATTTATTCCCAAATTAAGGCTTCTAAGATGTGGTTATGAATGTTTTGAGGGTATTATGATAGGTTTTTTGTAATAAAAAGTTATTTAGGGGTGTGAACAGGTGATGAGGGTGAGTTCCCTTTTATAGCAAAGGAGGAGTAGAATTCTTGTAAATATAAAAAGGTAAACACTATTGAGAGGTCTCCTTAACATCATGTGCCTCTAATAATGGTCCATTATCAATAAAAGGTATTATGGTTGAAATATGGATATTAAATGAATTTTTGACATGTTCCTCGTTTATTTGTCACCTTAGTCTAAATTTTAACTAATAACAGAACTCGTTTTTTACATTAATCATTGTAATTAATTTTAATTACTTTAAAAAATATTTTTTGATCAAAAACTAAGTTGAACTTAAAATAATTTATAAGTCACTATGATTAGAAATATGTAATCCATTTTTCCAAATTCCAATCATAGAAGTGGCATGAATTAATATAAAATTAATATCACAAACATGACGGGAAAACTTGTTTTTAAAGTTAAAAAGTCCAAAAGATTGAACTATTTTATCTTATTTAAATGTAAAAGTAAATTCCAATGACCTAAATTGGAAATATTATTCTATAACCAATATAATTATACTATAAAACCAATTTAAAATATAATTTAACTATATAAATAAAATAGATGAAAATGCAGCCTTCAATGAAAATTCGGTGTTTTTCACTATTCATCAAAAAATGAATCATCTTAGAAAACTACAAAAAATTCATCCAAAATAAATTTTGATATTAATAATTCAAAATTAATTTTATTTTTTCAAATTAAAATATTAAAAGTTTCAAAAGTTATATTTAAAATAGGTTTGGCATTATAAGGTAATAAAATTACCTTTTAGAAAAACACACCATTTTATTTATAAAATTTTATTTATTCTAATATTATACCTATAAAATAATTTGGATGAGTTTAAATTTTATTTATTGAATATATAATATATAAATTTTATTTAAAAAATTCATAAAAAGGGGTTTGTTTAATATATTGAGATAAAATTGTGTTTGTACATTGAAAAATAGCTTTCTTAGAAAATATAATTCTTTATTTTCAGATAGTTATTACTTTCATTTATATGTAATTTATAACTAAACGATTAATTTTATATATGTCATGTGTAGACACAATGGGGCTCGAGCCATGACTCCCCAAGACCGCCTCCAATAGGCTAGGGGTTAGAGACTAGAATCGACTAGGTTATCACACACATGGGAGGCCTTAGCCAAAGGTACCTGTTCACACGCACCCACATACACCTCCATGAAAAAATGTAGATTTATATAAAAACTGAAAACTAAAATGCATTCCTACATTTATCCCAAACCAGAGTATAACCTAAGAATAAAAAGGGGAAATACAGGGCCCACCAAAATAAAACTACTATAGCGTCCAACCTACTCTAAAAGAAGGGATCACTATCAAACACCTGACGATAATGTCTACAACCAATATATAGTGAAAAACCTTGTCAATAGAGCTACTATGATATGACTTCCTTGGGTCTTACTAGGACCCTATAGAAGGACCTTCGGTCTGTACAAGACAAAACATGTGCAGGGAAATCCCAAGAATGGGTGAATATAAAAATACTCCGTAGGTTCCCTAAAACCCAAACCAAGAAGGGAGTAACTGATAGGCATCAATTAACTCGACCAATCTTGAGGGAACCCAAATGAGAGAGAAACTCCATTTAAATATAATCCTTGGATAAACATGACTATTCAGTTTGACATTCTTGGCATATCAATGAAACGACACACACCACAATGACTCCCAAAACATACCCAAATATACTCACAATAGAATCTCAAGTCTAATGGTCCTGAACATAGACTATCCATAGTATCTAACTGAAAGATCCAATATAACACTCACAATGACCTCATGTGGTATCGACATAATTGACAACAAAAATATCCTACTCGATACCTGAAGGTATAATCCTTCCTTGAATAACACACAAAAAGAGCCTAGACATCCTAGTTGGCTCATAGAATTATATGGGGAAAGAATTGATAAATCAATATCGATGAGTCAACCTTTCCATCCCATATAGAACATAACTGAGAGGTTTCACTATATTGAAAAAAAACTAACAGAACCACCTAATAAACCCATTTGGTATCTATTCATTAGGAAACACTCATCATACAATGCTAGGGAAGAGTTCACCTAGTGACTAAACCAACTCCAACTCCTCAGGTACGAGATCCCACCCAGGGTCCATTGGGGGACACTAAAACCCTAACTAGAAACACTAAACACAGAAATGGGTATCACACAATAACCCAAATATAGAATAACTCACCTAGAGAAAGATCAACTCTCATAAAGAAGAATTAGATATAAGGATCAACGTCCATTGAAGGAAACATCATGATAGATCACATAAGGAATAATCAGATATCAATACTTAGATAGAGGGTCTGTGCCGAGGTCGCACTAGGAGATCCATCCCCTATTGGAAAAACATCCTAGGTAGAGGATTGATGCCTAGGTAAATATTTTTCACACCGATTCCATTAACCCTATTTAGGAAAATCTAAGGACAAGAGGATCATGCTGGGCCTCTCGGGGTGACACATGCTCCAAATCCGTTGAGTCTTATATCAATTAATATTGAGGCAACTCACCCTAAAAAGTGGGAAACACACAAACTATACATACATAAAGAAGTCTAATAGGGGTCACAATCTAGTAAAGAGGTTGGGTAATCAATAACCGTCATAATTAAAGCACTAAGGGGACCCACTCAACCCTCCTAGTCTAAACATTGCTAACATAGACTAGGGGGACCCACTAAACCCTTCCAGTTTAAATGTCACTCACACAGGCCATGGAGACTCAATCAACCTTGATTCCCAGTGTCGGTACCCCATGTGACCCACATAGTGCCTCCTTCACACCGTAACTCACATGCGCAAACAGAGGTCACAATCATTTTCTGCATGGAATAATACTCAGGATATGCTACTCGCGGGCCTGAATACAAGCTATGAAGGAGGAGTTACGGTAGGCAGAAGATCTCAATAAGATCCTCAAAAAATACATGTCATGTAAAGGGGTGCACATGACATGTGAACCCTCCCAAGCACCTAGACATGTAATATTTCTACATGGTTTTCTAACCTATTTAGTAGTACCCAAAATGTAATGTAAGAACACATAGTGTCCCGCTTCACCTAGCCCCTAGCCGTGTTTCGCATTCACATATCCTAGACAGCCATGTCCAATACAATCCCTGTATCCCATACTATATGCAGTGTTTAGGTTATATGGCCACCTGGCCATGTGTTTGTTTTGAGCCCATGTACTGGACCCTTTTCCCTTGTACATTGGTTGTGTTCTTTTACATGACCATCTACTATTACATGGTTACCCTGACCATTTCCCCCTAAAAAATTGATGAGGGTCTCTAAATGGTGTGTATCCCTCGGTACATGACACGTAGACCCTAAAAATTCTTCTTCCCAAAATGGGAAGAATACATGACGTGTAGGACTAGTCTACACACCATGTAGGTAGGAGAATCCATCAAGAATTCCCTGAAAACAACCCAAATTAGCTCCGTTCACCCCAAAACACACAGATCAAACCGTTAGGGGTCCCTAGAAGTTTTATATGGGAACTATAAACTTAAAAAAACACATCAAAAGGGGGATCCACCTATCTTGTAGGGGAAACACTTAATCTTTGGGTACAGATTGAATCATGTGACATGTTGATTCTTGATATAGCAATGATCAGTGTCAAAAATAGAACATGGTGGCACCTATTATCCTCAAATCATCCATATATCTAAGTGAGAGGAAGAGGGGGAGAGGGGGATTAATGTCCCTATATGCGCACAAGGTGGACGATAGGGGAGAGTGATTTAATTTTTAATTACACTCACCCATCAACTTAACGTCCCAACCCTGAATCACCTTCATCCTAACACCCATTACCACAAAAGTATATGTTGTGCCTATGGTAAAAATGACATTTTGAACTCAACCACTATCTCAAAAATTGGATCTATAAATCCTCCCCGGAGTTATCTACATATCATGAAAAACTGTGCATGGGTGATAAAATATATTCAATATTTTCAATACCACCATGTTGAGGCTCTCCATCCCTCAAATTCCTGCACCAACATAGCACCAAGATTTTGAAATATTCCTAGAAATATTCCAAAGTATTATTGGAAAAAACATATGTAGCTAAATCCTCCCCACGTTAAGGCTTCTCGTCCCCAAAATGAAAAATACTGGGAACATGATAAAAGACTCGATCTCTTCACTAAGACTCCCACGATAGCGAGATCACATGAGGTTCATATGATATAAAAAACAAACAATAAGAAGAACCATAACACCACAAGACCACCAAAAATGCCACAAAGGGTTCCAATTATAGTCATAAGAACACAATCATGGGAACCTTTAAGCCCAACCACACACTATCCAACTACCATCAGGTTAACATCATGAAAAAGGAAGCACATGATTCCTCAGCTGTGATAGGTGGAAAACACTAAACATATACCAGACGATTACACATAGTTCTAGCAACAAAAAACCTCAACAACCCACATAACCAATTAAAGAGATGTCTTAAAAAACTCAGAGATAACCTTCAACCCCATCTAATACTCTGAACCCTCAATGAGATCTGACCGAACATTATACCTCATCGTCAAACACCCTAGGCCACCATCATTGGTCTAAAAATACACCGAACGAGACCCAACAGACCTCAAATAACTCTATACATTTGGTTCCAACACCAAAATGAAACCAAGGGAAACACAACACCTCATCACCTCATGTTACAACATGACTGGTGCTAACTCAGAACCTCATAAGGTCAACCCACTCACCACCATAAGGAAAATACATTGAGAACATAACCACTAGATATCCTTTCATGTGAGACCTCACAACTAAACAAAAACACCTAAAGAAAAACACCCCACCACCTGGAGATAAAACAAGGTTTCCCAAGTGTACACACTAGGTGCTACAAGCCCTTATAAAACTACAACCAACACAAGAAACTAACCTCAAACTCACAGGTTGATGGAACTAATCCACCACACCTTGATACAATCTACTTTGGGAAGCAGTGACTCAGTCACACTGTTTTTATTACATCTCAAGGACTCATCTTAGTGGGTGATGTTTCCATCCTTCCTGCGAATTTGAATCCACGACAAACAACACACCAACCTCCTCAAGTGTCCTGCAAACAAGCTTACATCGAGCATGCGAGTGTACTAATGTACATCAAAGTCTTACCCAGATGCTCAAACTGGGTCTTACTAGGTCCTCCAGCTACTAACCTACCTCACAGAAAAGATATGAACATGTAAATATAAGGGAATCATCCACCAAACCTTGATACTATATTCTTTGGGAGGCACTGAATCACCCTCATAGTTTTCTTTGTGTCACAAAAAAACGTCTCAGTGGGGGAAGGATCCCTCTTCCCTTTTTATTTGAAGTGACCAACATATACAATGAAACATGGCTCCCCCGACTCCCTATGTCTTCCTAAATAAACCCATAAGAATGAAACAGAAAGGAAATTCTACCTCCCAATAGTTTTTATCAATCCTACTATAGAAAGTATAAAGGACAAAAAGCATACATCTACTCAGCTGGATCCTTTGGTTCAACAACCTATAGTTCCTTCAACCACCCAAGTCCCTATCCAATAGGTCCTTGATCCTATCCTGGACCGCATGGGGTGGTGGTGGTGGCAACAGATCAAAGCGCCAATGACCTCTTGAAGCTTCAGCTCCAACATCTCATCTACTACATGAAAAACCTCATTTAAACTGCTTCCATTTCCAAGAAATTCCATCAACTCGCCCTCCCTCAATACCATGACAGGTCAGATAGTATATCGAAATATTTCCTCACTATCACAAGTGTATCAGTGCCTCTGACACAGCTGAACATAACCCTGGTGCGGATCCCGAGTTCGGGCATGGGTATGTCTCCAGAAATTATATTGATTCCTATGTTGCATGCATGGTAACTATAGGTCCTTGTTTACATATACATCAAGATAAGTATACTTATAAAGCTCATGGTACATGCGATACCCCAACACATCGTCATCCAACACCAATAGATCCATAAACAACTCCATCTGATAGGTTTCATCCACCCGAACTCTTGAAAGTGGGTTATCACGCTGCTCGATAGGTGGTGTCTCCACTAGCTGTATAACTGGAGAAGAACCTACCTCATGACTATGCCCCAACAAGGTGACCTCGTTACTCATCGGGTTGAACTACAAACCCGTATGTGGAAATCTCAAAGGTGGTTATCATGGAAACATCTTGAAACAAATTCAAGATGCACTATAATCCAAGAGTATAGATGTGGAGATGACTCAAGAAGGACATGAAAAACTCAAAACTCAGTCCAATATGTTGCATGTACCATTATTTTTACTATGAGCAGTTTTCTAATATATCGAGTCGAAATGCAGGTTCTTAGAGTCCTAGTGAATGGATACATCATCCACCCGCACCAACACGGGAGTCCCTATCCTGAAAGCCAAACTCGGCCATCCGATTACAGTCCCAAAGTGGAGCCCACTTTGATACCACTCTATCATGACCCAACCCAATGAGTATCGACCCTCAACTCCCCAAGCCCAACTCCAATAGTTCGTAGACTGGATACTAGTTCCACACAAGCTATCACACACATGGGAGGCCTTAGCTTAAGGTATATGTATGCACATACCCATATATACCACAATGAAACAGAGCAGATATATATAAAAACTAAAAACTAAAATGCATACATACATATATACCAAACTAGAGTAAAATAGAAGAACAAAAAAGTAAAATACATGCCCCAAAAAATATAAATAAAAATGATTTTAACCTACTATAAAGGAATGAATCGCTGTCAAACACCTGCTAGCAAGGTCCGTAGACAAGCTCCGGTGAAAAGCCCGGTCAGTCCATCTACTACACTCTTCCTACTTCAGGTCTGACTGGGACTCTTTCAAAGGACCTATAGTCTGCAAATGACACAACACGTTCTAGAAAATCCCATATAGAGGTGAATATAATAATACTCATTAGGCTCCCAAAAACTAAAACAAATAAGTGAGTAAATGATAAGAATCCATTAAATTGACCTAGCATGAGGGAAACCAAATGAGAGAGAAACTCCATCTGAAGACCATACTCGGATAAATAAACTCCATCTCAAGGCCATCCGCAGCCAAACAGAACTGGTTAACTCAATGTCCCCAAAATGTAAATGAAACGACTCCCACCACCGGGACTCCCAGATCGCACCAAGTTATACTGAAAATAGAATCTGAAGTATAATGGTCCTAGCCATAGATTTTCCATGGTATCCAACTCAAAGATCCAACACAACACTCAAAAATGGTCTCATGTGGTACCAACCACATAGATAAAAACAACCTCTTACTAAATTCCTGAAGGTAAAATCCTTCCTTGAAGCACACCCAAAAAGAGCCTAGCCATACCTGATGACTTTCATAATGAGAGGGGGAATACATCTACAACTCAATGTTGATGAGTCAACCTTATCATCCCAGATGGAACTCAACTGAGAGATGTCACTCTATCAGGAAAATGAACTAATGACACAACCCGAAAAACCCTCATGGTATCTATCCATGAAGAAACACTCATTGGATAGTGCAACAGAAGAGGTCACCCAATGAATAAACCAACTACAACTCCTCAGGTAGGGGATCCCACATAGGGTCCTCTTGGGGGCACTAAAAACCAAGCTAAAAACATTTAACATAGAAAAAGGTATCACGTAATATCCCAAATCTAGAGAAAATAAACAATAAGAGGATAAATTCCCATGTAGCATTGGAAAATCCAATTTTGATAACTCTATAGAGGAAAACATAAAAATAGATCCCAAAAGAATGAATCTGTTCTCGATACTCAGTTAGATGGTTTTTACCCAGGGATAATTGGGGACTCTGTCCCCTATTGGAACAACATCCTTGGTAAAGGATCGATTCCAATGTAAATATTGGTCCCACCAATTCCAAGAACCCTACCATGTAAAATGCTAGGATGTGAGGATCACGCCAGACCTCTCAGAAAAAAACATGAACCAAATCCGCTAAGTCTTCTATCAATGAGGATTGAGGAAACTCACAACAAAAAGTGGGAAATAACTATTCTACATGTACATAAAGAATCTGAAGAGAGGACACAATCTAGTGAAGAGGATTTGATACTGAAAACCCTCATAACAAAAGGACCAGGGGACCCACTCAACCTTGCTAGTCTAAATGTCACTAATAGAGACCAGGGGGACCCACTCAACCTCGCTAGACTAAACGTCACCCATAGAGACTATGGGCACTCACTCAAACCTACTGATCAACATCGCTAACCCAAGATACCCACACTATGTTACCTGTAAACTATAACTCCTAGTCCTAAACTAAGACCACCATCATGTTCGACAAAGAAAGCTACTCAATATAGTGTAGTAGAAAACCCAAATATGAGCTATGAAGGAGGAGTTATGGGAGGTAGAGGATCACAAGAAGATCCTCAAGGAATAGATGGCATGCAAAGGGGTACACACGACTTGGGAACCAACTTGAGAACCAATTCGTGTCACATTTATACATGTTTCTCCGAACCATTTACTAGTACATGATTTGTAATGTATATACATGTCATGTCCTTCTTCACCCAACCCATGGTTGTGTTTATACTTCACACAAACCAGCCATCCGATTCCCTTACTCATTGTGCATCCCATACTATATGGTGTGTTTAGGTTATATGGCCACCTGCCTAGGTTTTTTTCCCAATCCCATGTACTCAACTCCATGTCTATGTAATTTGGTCTTGTTCTATTACACAACCATGTACTATTACACAATTACCCTATACGTTTCCCTTGGCCACACAATGAGGATCCCTACATTGTGTATATTTCTTAGTACATGGTTTGTAGACCCTAAAACATCATCTTCCCTGAACAGGAAGAACACACGGTGTGTAGAACAAATTTACACACTGTGTAGTTCGGAAAATCCATTGGGAATTCCCTATAAACAACCAAAATTATCCCCATTCACCCAAAAATACAGAGATCAAATCATGAGGGCCCCTATAAGTTGTCTATAGGATTTATAATATTAAAACAACACATCAAAAGGGGGATCAAGACTCAAATACAAAACCAACTACCTCATGGGTGAAATACCGAAGCTTTAGATGCATAATGATGTATAAGATGCCATTATTATTTATCTAATGATGATCAAAATCAAAAATAGAACCTGGAAGCACCTCCTCACCTTGGTTTGTCTGTCAGTCAAAGGGAGAGAAAGAGGGGGAGATGGGTCTTCAGTTCCCTTCATGCGCACAAGGTGGAGGAGAGGGGAGATGGATTTAAATTTTAATTAAATAATTCCCTCCTCTTAACATCCCCACCCCGAATTTCCTTCAACCTGACACCCAACACCAACACTGTCTATGTCGTGCCTAGGGTAATCATGGCATTATGAACTCAACCACAATCTCAAAAAACCAATATGATATTCCACCTAGGAGTTATCTATGTTTCAAGTAAAACTATGAAAAAGTGATAAAATATATTTAATATTCTTAATATGACCACACTAAGGCTCACTGGCCATTGGATTCCTGCACCGACTCAACACCAAGATTCATAAAAATTATTAGAAATATTCCAAATTCTGACAGGTAGAAACTCAAGTCACTACAATATACATGTGTAAAAAATATTTTCAAAATTTATTTAATCTTATTAATAAATAATATTCAAACATCTAGGTGATAACTATAATAATATATTAATAATAAGATTAATAGTATATTGTAGTTATGTAAAACTTGGTCTTGAGTATAACACAAGCTATCGAAATAACTTGGTATTGTGTGTAATAGAATAAATGCATAGTGATTCATGTACCTTAACCTAATGTAAGTGTTACATGTAGAACAATGTTTACTTGGTGTTGTGAACAATTAAATCCAAACTTAGTGATTTAATATAACAAAATCTATATTTAGTGTTGTGTGAAAAGAAAAATATCATAAAGTTTAAATTAATTTGAAAAAAAACATTTCCCAAATTCTTAGTGTGTTACATTATACCCCCCCTAAAAATAATTTTTCCTTCAAAATTGATTATGGTTATAAATGATTAAATAATTGAATGTTACTTTCAGAGAAACCCATATCATAAAAATGAAAATTAAAAATTCATTGAAAAAAAAGAATGTTTGGAATATAAAAAATTACCCAAAGTAACTCATAAATATGTTTAATCATATGAGAATGAATATCGGAAGAGAATATTGGAAATGGAATAAAAACATAAATAATTATAGAGAATTATTTAGTTCATTGATCACAAGAAAGTGAATGATCAATGTAAAATTAAAGGCCTCAAAACCATAGATGTATGATGATTTAAACGACCATCAGTTCAACAAAAACAAAGGTATTAGAATAAATATTTTTCAATATCCTTAACCTATAATTGAGGAATTACTTTACTATAAAAAAACATAAGGAAATATAAATACTTGATTATATACCATTTCATATACACAATATCACCCTTTGGTTTTTCTTGGTTTCATTTCCACATCATCTATTAATTCTTAAAATTAAGGTGAATTAATCATTCCTGAAGTACTAATAGATCATGATATCCTTACATAGAATAACAGTTCACTCCATCTATATTTTTTTATCATCACAAAAAATGGTTAGCACAGGTTATCCAATATGCATAAATCCTCATATAGAGATATAATACATTAATATCTAAAACCTAATATAATGTTTGTCTTAAATAATTATATAAATGGTTAAACTTGTAACCCTTCCAAAAGAAGAAAATACAGAACATTAGAAATAATGTCACTAAATCATATTAACATTGTTCCCCAACATATAATTAATTAGCTATTTGTTTTCACATTCCAAACATTTTGATACCTTCATTGTATATTTTCCTAAAACATGGTATAATAATTTGAATTACCATAAATCCTTTTGGAATAAATGCATGCTTACTTATTCAAAAGACTAATATATATATTCCTTAATTACAAGATGTTGTAAAATTTATCCATGATAACATATGCCACTTTTCCAACAAATAAATAATCATTTATATGGTAATCTCTGTTGTCCATTTTACATTATCCATATCAATCATCTCTTTATAAAATCTAAACACAATTTTCTCAAAATTAGGAAAAAATTAAGGGTTACCTTCCCTTAATCAAAATATCACCTTTCCATTAAATCACTTTTCTAGGTCATCATCACCATTCAAAATATTTTTAAAACATTTAATGGAGGTAATATACTTCATGATTCATATAACATAATTCTGGAATTCCAATATATAAAAACTTTAATCATCAATTGTTTCTCAAAAAACAATAATTAGGATTCATAATATTTTTTCTGAAAACCCTTTCTTAGAATTTGAAATATGAATAATATATTAAGGTTCCTAAAACTCAATTTAATCATGCATCTTATGTTTAATGTAAAAAAATACTGTTAGAACATCCCATACCATTCACATGTTATTCGCGGTCATTTTATCTTCAGCCGTATAACCAATATTCATACCGCCTTTCTAATTCTAAATAACATATTTCCACTTTGGACATCCATTTTTATAATTCCCATAATTTCCATATCTGAAAAAATAAATATTATCCTAGTTCCTTCTAGTTCACACTATTAACTAAGTCTTTAAAGCATAGTGTGGGGAACACTTATTATAGAAAAAAACCAAATAATCATGAAAAAATTACTTGTTATGTGTCTAAATCATGACACCATATTTTAAGTCTATGACACATTTGGATTATCCTCAGAGACATCATGATACATATAAATAAAATATTTCTAGTGATATCACTAAAGTCTTCTCATCTTAGTTTCCAAAGGATGAATAAACCCTTCCTTTAATAACAACAACAGCAACCCGTATTTAACATAAATGGATATAACATCATTTTAAAGAAATATTCATATCATTACAAAATTATATGACCTAAGACCATAATATTTTAGTGTATTTTGAAACATACAACACAATCATTTAATTTACAGAAATATCATTAATATTTTCCACAAAGATCTTCCCATTTAGTACTCCTACATAAAACCCTTTATCATAAGCTGGGGAAATGAAACCTAAAAATGGGAGAGATTAGATGTTCAGTAATCACAAACAAGGAAATATTTAAGAATAATCAATATCATAAAAGTATAATAACATGATAATAAAATTGGTAGATCAGATACTACATACCAAGGATCACATACATGAGTCACGAAATAAATATTGGTAGTTTTTAAGACATGAATCATAAGGGAATAAAGATTATTATCCATGATATCAGAACGTAGGAATAAGAAATGGAATTTTTTGGCACACACATAAGCATATAAAATCATTCCCTATAAGTCAAGGCTTATTGAAAAAACCTATTAGCAAACTTCATGGGGGTTATACCTACTAGGTGGGACACACCACCATCCCTAGTTTCAACCCATTCGTTATAGTGGAATGAATTCACGCACAAACCATATTAGTATTCGTGGATCAATCCCAATACCTTGTTAGTACTTGAGGTTTACTCGCAAGACCATCTTAGTAGTCAAGGTTCACTCCGAAGACCATTTTAATGGAAAAATTTCATTACTGAACCGAGTTCACTCACTATTCCATCCATGTATATCTCATGAGATATAAATATTTTCCCAATTCATCGGAGGGAGATATTGGTCCCACCCATCACATAAAGAAAGAATAATTACATGTTCCAGAAGATAATGAAAAATTCATCATATCTTGACCCATTGAAAGAGGCGGGTTTCATGAACATCATATCATAATCCATGAAATGAAATGTGTATCTTAAAAATTTCAACCTATCATAACCCATGTAAAAGTAACAGGTTTCATATAATTTCTTCTAGAATAATCTGTGAAAAGAAGTGGGTTTTATTATCATATAACCCCTGATAGAGAAATAGGTTTCATAACTATCATTCTATAAAAATAAACCCTTTAAATAAAAAATATGAATGGAAAACTTGGATTATATCCCTATAAATGTAAGAGAAACTATTATCCCAAATAGGTCAAAAACCCTAGGGGGAATCAGGATAAGAAAAAATAAAACAACTTCCCCTTATAATATTGTTTCATTGATAAACATAAAACTAATTTATCCCTTTCCGATATCAATGTATAAAAAAAATGAAATCGTGCACAATACATTGCAGTTTCACTTAGTTCACCCTCACTAGGATATACACAAGGAGCATAAAAAAGAAGTGTATTGATGTACCAAATCTATTAAGGTTCATTGATAAAATATAGTTCGGGATAGATCACTAATATACCTAGGATCACTACCCTTATAATGTTTCGAATGGACTTAATGAACCTCCTAGTTTACAACCAATTACAATTTGAAATATTACTATTCTCTCAATTTAAGTGTGCTAGCTTCTCCTCCAGAAGGATCTCCTATAGACCTAAATAACCTTTGAGTTGTTTCCCACATATATGAGGGTTCCATTATGTCCAGTTTTCACATAGTAAATGAAATACACTTTTTCTGAGTATGGTTAGTTTGTGGAAATTTCTTTTGAATACTATTTTTAGTACCTTAACCAAATTTCCTTCACCCTATGTGAACTATCTTGAATCCTCTTTGAACTACCTTACACCGCATGGCATGAGTGATTTCCAAAAAAAAATTTATTTGTGGGTCGCCTATGCTTTGTGGATGGTTGATGCCTCACGAACCACTGATATGTCATAGGTGCCTGTACTTCATGACCCAATTTTTCTTTGTGATCTAATAAACTCAAGAAACCCCTTCTATACACTTTCTTCATTGATTATCACATTTGTCTAATTTATCCCTCATGAAAATAATCCCCCTTGTGGAATCCTCCCCCGTAAACTACTTCTACTTCGAGGAATCATTACTCGTGAAATAGTTCAGACTTACATGAATTATTCTAGTGATAATTTCTCTAAGGTTGTTCACTCTATTTTATGATATCACTAGGGGTATTTAAATAAGAAAATAGATCAACAAAACACACTAATCCTAATTACCCAACACTTTGATGTGGTAAATCATTCACCAAGACCTTAGTATGTGGTTTTCATATCACCATTATCCTTTACAGTGGTTGATGTCATCCAAAAAAGAAAAACCTTGTGGTAGCCTTAAATCACCATCTCCACCAATAATTGACAATCCTCTTGTGAACTAATTTCACTATGTGGTTTTCATAGTGCACTTTGTGGTTTTCGTAGCATAAAACCCTTTATGTAGGGATTAATTCACCACCCTCATTCGCAAAATGTTGACTTCTTTTGTGGTTTGATATACTTCATTTGTGGTCTGCATAAAATAATTGTTATACCATAAGGTTAGAAAAGTCCATGCTTTATGGTCTATGAACTACAGTATTTATACTCCATTAGATGTTTTTTGGTTTATTAAAAATTTTATGCAATAATCCTTCCAATTCTAGAGAAGAAATCCCAATTTTGTGGCCCAAAAATTTAGAATACACTTGGAAACTGTGCCACCTTAAATGAATCTACTTCGAAAACACCAACCATACTAAAAACAGTCATCTGGAATTTTCAAAAAACACAATAACCCTAAAAACACCAAGATGGAACCTTGAGATATTTCCCCCCAACAATCTACCCCTTTGGGTTTGATGAAAACTCTTCATATTTTAATACAATATTAAATCCTCTTCTATATTTTACCAGCATTATCTTCCTATGATTCTGATAAAAATTAGACATTTTACCAAACACACACTCTAATCCCACATGATCCATGATCAATGTGAGAAAAAAGAGTAGTATGAAATGTTCATCAATCAATTACTTAATTATAAAACCACTTAACTTCTTTTATGACGAACCCCATATGCCATCATATATAACATTTGATCGATCATCTTTACCTTCTTCTTGTTTAAATATCTACAACTTTCCTCCCCCCTTCTAGATTCTGACTATCTTTATAAATACATTATCTCCCCCTTCTATAGAAAAGGATTCTCCCCCCTTGTCAATGATCCTTAAGGTCACCCCATTGTGGTCTTCCATAGAGGAATGGACAGAGATTAGAATATTAGGGAAAACAATCATACCTCAGGGAGAGGGGGTCCCACATGGAAACTTTTTCAAGTGTGAGGAGTTGAATGAACTCCCATATCTAGTTGATTACATCCAAACACTTCCTTGGGTAAGGAAGCCATTAGAATGTCTTTAACCTATATTTCTATAGGTGCATACTCCAAATTCACAAGACCATGTTCCACCATCTCCTTGATAAAATTATAGTTTATTTAGATGTGCTTTTTTCTTTGAGTGATTGACTATATTTTTGTAAGATTAATAAAACATGAATTATCTAATGGGAATCTGATCAGAAACTTCACTTAAACTCCAATATCATCAAGATTCTACTTCATCAACAATAATTTCATGCATGCTTTAGTGGATGCAATATATCCATCTTCTGTGGTTCTCAATGAAATGAAATATTTATTCTTTCTAATCCAATATATACATAATAATACAATATAGAATTCACCACATAATGTTGATTTTATATCATCTGCTGAACTGGCTCAATCAATATCTATATAGACAAAAAATCTTGCTGATATTTATCATCATACATCAAAAAAAATCCACCATCCCCTTGATATTCAAAATTATTATTTTTACTGTATTTAATTGGATTTATTTTGAATTTATTTAATATCTTGATTCTTAGAATGTGGGAGAAAAATATGAGGTATTTTCATTGTTATGTACAATAGGCTACCAAGGATTTTCCTATATTTTGTGACATTAACTACATTTCCATCATCATCCCATGAAAGTATTATTTAGGAATCCATCAAATTTGTTTTATACTTTTAATTTTCCAATTAAAATAATCTAAAAACCTCATAGGAATATTTATATTTAGAAATTAATGTTATATTCTTTCTTTGTGTCACTAGTAAAACAATAAAAAACATCAGTTCATCAATCATTGACATTTAAAATTCACTTTAATAAATTTGGTGAATTGTTTTCCCTAATATTAATTTGATCCACTATAAATAATATTTTCAACATACCCTAGTACCATCATCCTATGATTAATATCATTGTGACATGGATAGTTTAATCAACACCACCTCACTAAAAACAGATCTTCTTCAAAAAAAGATCGAGTCATGAATACCATGTTCTTGGTGCTTGATTCAACTGATATAGTCTCTTCTACAGCCAAAAAACTCTATTATCATCTTCATTAATGAGAAAACCATCTAGCTACTGAATATAAAATTCGTCTTCTAAAACCCCATTCAGAAATGATGAATTTTCATCCAACTGAAAAACTTTGAACCTTCATTGAACTACTATAGCCAAGAATAATTTTATTCTCTCTAAAATTTAAGTAGGTAAATTTTTTCACCAAAATAAATACCCTATATGAGGGAGTAACATTTTTACACTAATTGTTCTTTGTTTTCAATCATTGTTCTATCTTCATTAATCATGTTGCAAAAGACCCATTTAGTCTCAATGACCTTTTTATCTGTTGGTCTCGAAATAATATTTCATTATTAATTATTTTCTATTTGGTAAAGATATTTACTCATAAACAAAACTGAATTCTCATCTCTAGGAACTTCCTTAAAACATTTAATCTCTAACTGAGATATGAATGATTCCTGCTATAATGGATTCATTCTTTGTATATGAATTAACAATGCCTGATCACCAATGATGTATTGTCTTTTAGTTTAATTTGAATCTCCAGTTTTTTGT
Organism: Viscum album; assembly: GCA_963277665.1. Lineage (NCBI taxonomy): Eukaryota > Viridiplantae > Streptophyta > Magnoliopsida > Santalales > Viscaceae > Viscum > Viscum album. Next base: position 1,382,001,306 of record OY728134.1, on the reverse strand, counting down.
GCACATATAGATTTATATTCTCCCTATTCATCATCAATATATTCTTATAAATTAGCATTTTCCACTTCAACTCCCCCTGATGTTCTTACCTTCTAATCACATTCATCAGGAAACTAGTCTCTATGTTGTTAAATATTCTGTTCATTCTCTAATATAGTGATATCATGGTGGTCAATGACCTTTCCAATACTATTGTTGAAACATTTATATTCTTTTACATTTCCTAAATATCTAATAAATATCACTTTATGTTGACATGATCAAATTTACTGCGTTTATCCTTATTGAGAATAAAACATTAACTTAAAAATATTTGAAAGTATTTCAATGTTGGATTCTTCCCATACAATATCTCATATGATGTATTTTATTCCTTAAAAAAGTAGAGTCCTATTAGATATGTAGAACTATTACAAAACCACTTCCTTTCAAATTTTCTATAGTAGGTCCTTTTCAATAAGCATTGTCTATCCATGTTGGTGATGATATGATTTATCCTCTCAGCCACTCCATTTTTTTGAGGAGTTATTAATTCTAAAACATGATGCCATATACCATGTTTCTTTAAATAGTCTTCCACTTGGATATTTTTTAATTTCATGTAATTATCAGTAAAAAAATTCATAATCTTCAATCCATGAATCCCTTCAGACTCCCTCCTACATTGTTTTATGAAACTGAACACAATGGTCTTATGAGAAATGAAAAATACTTGTTCAGCCCTATTGAATTCATCAGTGAATAGACCTTAATAGCTTTTTCAATCAATGGATCTTGGTGAGATAGGTCCATATACATCTTCATGCACCAATTCAAGAATTGTGTTCAACTTCTGTTCTATTTTCTTTCATTTATTTTTGATAATCATCCCTAGTTGACAAGCATGGCATATATGAGTATGAACCCATGATATATTAGGGATATATAGAGTTTCATCACATTTGATCATTTCTTCCATGGTTATTTGGAATATATGGATATGTTTTTTATGAAACAACTTGTTTTCTTCCACTATAGAAAAAAACATATCTTATTCTCCCCTCACAAGTTCAAGATTCACCTTTGTTCTTTTTCCCTATAGAACAACTAAACCATCTCTTCCTTTGATAGCACACAACTTCTTAGTAAATCTTATAAGATTCCTTGAGTCACATAAATTACTGACACTAAGCATATTATGATTGATACATTCCTAACCTAATAATCTTACAGAATTCATAATTTCAAAATTTGACAACACCTAACTTGTCATATTTTATGCATATAAGAATATCCTTATTAAATTTCATATGGGATATGAATAAAATATCAAGGATCCATACAACGTAATGATATGATTCTTTATGGGAAATCATTGGAACCACTGGATTCTTAACAATTTTCTTTTTGATCTATATTTTTTACTTCATAATCTATATGGATTGATAATATTGATATTCCTTTGAATATGATGGACCAACTTAATCTTCCATAGTTGTAAATAAAATTTTGAATTTTCTTCTCATTTGATGATACATTGAGATGCTACATATGACAACATTCAGTCTTCTTCAGTAAATTCCCTTGTATTATTGATGAGTAATATATTTCCGTGTTTCTGAATCCTCCCACCCAAAATAGATACCATCAAATGATATCTTGGAATATCGATATTTGTATGACTAACTTTATTGGTTATGTTCCCTTTGGTACCTACTGGATTTGGAATATTTTTTTTTTGAATGTCACATATTTCCAAAATAATAAAATCTAACATGGGGTTCATTCATGTGTGTCACTACTACACAATTAATTTTCCCTTGGGTTCTCTAATTTCTTTTCCTGATTTGTACCGAAATAAAAATTCCATCTCAGTGTGGGTTCTTATGGAATACATTCAATCATTAATATTTTTATCAATATTTATACCAGTTGTATCATTTAAATATATAATTATTTACCTTTAAATTCCTTTTTCCATTTCAATAGACATTTGAAGTCTATTTTTCCATTTTCGTCTTCTTTTGTAACATTCTTTGTTAGAGTAAAGAGTTTCTCCTGATCTTTGACATACCTTCATAGGATAAAAAATTCCTATTCATGTTATTTGATATATTTGATTTGATCTTTTCTAGTTTGATCCAAACTATTGATTTCCCATATTTGTTCTTTGATTTTCATCTTGTACTCAAAAACCCATTCTGATCTCTTTGGCATGGAATACACAACTTTTTAAATTTCATTGTTCAGCTTAGACGTCTCTTATTCTTATTAATACATATAATGTTTGGAATCATGAACCATTCTTTTGGATTTCTTCATTTTTTTTCTCTATAAACATCTTTCTCATCAAGAATGACTTATAATTCAGCCTTTATATCAAATCTTCCATTGACTAATTATTCATCATTTTTACTTTCTTAGATTTTCTGGGAGTTACCTATATCTTCCGCCATAGAATTTTTTCCATGATCTTTGCAGTTCTCCATCCCTTTAACCTCATATTATTCTAAACTTATATTTTCTTATGAATGAAGTTTCTTATTTTTGAAGAAATTTCTCAGGAAAATTGTCTTACCTTTGTCATAGGCTAAATTATTCTTCATGTGAATTTTTATTTCATCCTCATCATATTTTTTAATCTTATTGGGTCACCTTGCTACAATATTTACAACCATTCTCCATAAAAACCATGAAAGTGGAAGTTTTCATTTGAACATTACTTTTTTCCTCTAGGTATATTTTAGTATAATAATAACAAAACCTCATATGTAACTTCTTCTTCTAGTTCATATTTAATGTTAAGATTCTTCATAGCATTTAATTACACCTCTTTAGACTTCAATTTTTATACAAACTCATTATCATCATTTCTCATATTGTATGACACAAGATTACTATGTAAACTATCCAACTTCATCTCCTTTGGATATTTATCTTCCAAAATATAAACTCTTGAATTGATCTGAGGTGGATTTTGTATCAATATGATCTTAATGATATTTAAGTCTAAAATAATTTCTTTTAGACCATGCATTTATTCCATAGTAACATTAATGAAATCAATGAACGAATATAGGGACTCATTAGGGTGTATTCTCAGATCCTTATACTTGTTCAATCGAACATGTAGCTTTGCTTATCTGACTATTGAGTCTCCCTCATAAATATTCAGCAACATTTTCTACTAAGAATGTGATGTTTTACATTATGTAACCTTCATAAAGAATTAATTTTATTGAGATACCCTTAATGTATTGATACCTTTGGATTTAGCATCCAACTCCCTTTGGTCAGCTTTTCTTAAAGAACCACTAGAAAAATTCGATGAAATACCATGAATCATTGCTGTAAAGATATCCATTATTAATGAACTAAAGTAGTGATGCATCATATTATTCGATAATTGAAAGCTATATCCATTGAAGATCAGAATCCGCATATGATTGATAGCCTCTATTGAAGCCCCTTAGAGAGAAAAAAATGAAATTAACCTTTGGATCTCACACAAGTTATTAGCCAAACAAGATTAAATACCCTGATATGGGATAGTGATGAATAATAGTAAGATAGATTAAAATGACCACCCCTTTAGATCTTTATTCACCATTAAATGAAACACCCTCATCTCCCTTTACCATAGAAATATATAAAAAAATGAATGAATGCACAAGAGACTGTAAGTTTACCTTGTTTACCCTCACTGGGCTACATCCAAGGAGCATAATACAAAATTGTTCCAATGTACCAAATCCACTAACGATAAGTTCCAAAATAAGTCTTGGGATAGATCACTTCTATGCCTAGGATCATCGACATTACAACATTTAGAATGGACTCACTATCCCTCCTGGTTTACAACCAATCAAAATTCAAAAGCTCATTGCTCTCTCAACTAAAGTATTCTCACTACTCCTATAGTAGAACATAATATTGATATAAATCATATAAAAATTGTTCCCCACATATATGAATGTTCCATGAAGTCTTATTTTTAGGTAGTAGATGAAATCCACCTTTTATATTCATGTTATTTTGTGTTCATTTATATGGAAAAATGTTTTTACCTCTTCTCAAGATTCCTTACACCCTCCGAGAACTATCTTTCATCCTCTATGAATTAAATTTCATAGTGTGGAATTAGTGATTCACAAAAAACCATTTTTTGGACATTATATTCTTCATGGACGACTGATTCCTCACAAACCACTATTACATTGAAGATGATTATTCTTCACAACCCCTTTTTTCTTTGTGAGTTAATAAATCCCACAAACCCTCTATACACAATCTTCAAAAACTATCCCATTTGAAGAATTTTGCATCAAAAAACTCATCTCCTTCAAATAATCCTCCCCCATGAACTACTTCTACTTTGCATAATCCTCATTCATGAACTACATTTCACTTAACTAAATTCTTCCAGCGATGATTTTTCTAATGAAATTTGATCCCTTTTATGATATTGTTATGGGTCTTTATATGTAAAAATATATACAGAAAAAAACGAATAATTATTTCCCAAAACTCATACGTGGAACATCCTTCACCATGAACTTTCTAGGTAGTCCAAGTAACACCATTATCATTTACAACAGTTGATTTTGTTCGCAAATGAAAACCCTCTACAATAGACTAAAATCATATACTTCACTCAAAAATTAAAATCCTCCTAAAACTAATTTCTTTATGATGTTGGAATAGTGAAATTCATTGTTTTCATAGTGTAGAAACATTTGTGGTGGGCTTAATTCACCACCCTTATCTGAAAAACATCAACTTCCTTCACGGTTTGGCATACCTCTTTTGCACTATGCATAGTTCAACTACACTACCATTTGGTTCATGAACTCCACACTTCATGGTCCATGAAATTATTTAGTGAGACCAACCATACTGAAAAAAAATTCATCTCTCTTTAAAAATGATGATAAGACACATTTAGGGTATTTGTTTCCAATTGTAACACCAACTAATGTCATATTAGATGAAAAATAAATTTGAAATATCTTTTAAAAACATTTCATGATTAAAATTTCATTTCTTAATTGAAATTTATTTTTGATACATAAAAAATTTTTAAAATAATTTTCTTCTAAAATAACCTTGAAAAATTATAAAGGAATCTTGAAAACATTTTTAAAACCTTTTTATTTAAAAATACTTTGAAAACATAATAAATATTTCATGAAAGCATTTTGAAAAAAATTTCCTTTGTAATCACATTGAAAAGTTTTAAAGAATTGCTGAAAACATTTTGAAAACCATTTTTTTAAAAATTCTTTGAAAACTAATAAAGAATGATTGATTTTTTTGGAAAATATTTTTATTTTAAAATACATTAGAAACTTATATAGGAATCTTGAAAACATTTCAAAACCATTATTCTTTGAAAATAGTTTGAAAATTTATAAAGAAATATTAAAAACATTTTAAATATATTTTACATTGAAAACACTTTAAAATAAATAAATAAATCTTTAAATCTTTTCTATAATATTTTTATGAAACATTGGTTTCGAATAAAACATACTTACAACCAAAGAGAGAATTATGGTTGGGTCTTCTTAAAAAACATTTCTTAATCATCTTAAGAACCAAATAGTGTAAAAATTATACCATTACTTGAGTATATCATGAATAAATTTAGGATAATAAATTTCATGAGGGTTATTTAGATATTTCTCATAATATTTCATCAATTTAATCACAATCATAAATAATCTTGATAAATTATGAGATTGTAGTAATAAACTCTTACCACTTTGGTAACATTGAATCATAATACCTAGGAGAGAATAAAATTAAATGAATCAAATAATATTATTAAAATAATAAGGTTCCTGATATGGAATTTCATGGGTTATTTATATACAGCTAATAAAATAATAGAGGTTCGTAGAAAAACATGGGCCCCAAAGAAGGTAAATTGAAACAAAATTATCTTACTGATTTGGTAAATTTTCAATTGTAAACCCCATAAAACAAATATAATTAAATAGATATATAAATATCCATACATTTCAGTATAATAATTCAAAGAAACATTTATGGTAATTATATACACCACAAAATATAAACGAGTGATGAGTATGGCATAAGTCTCGCACAAATAAATGTGAGACTAGAAATCCCCTTACTACTTGAGTAAATTTTGAATCATTAGCTTTGTGAAAGAATTATATAAATTGAAAAATTTAAGTTCACAAAGTAATATAAATTAATGATATAAAATTTTATAGGTCAGTATATACACAAAAAAACATGAATAAGTGGTGAATATAACATATATCTCAAAGAAATAAATGTTAAACAAGAAAACCCTTACCTTAAGTCTTAAATTTCATAACACACTTTCAAAAAACATGTATAATAAATATAATTTAATTATAAATCAACGACATAATATTATTATTATATATCATACCTTATATTATTTTATTTTTACTTTCTGTAACATTTTTATAAATAATTCCATTTTAAAGTTACTTTTCGTGTAATAACCGCTGTGTTTTCAATATATGTTTCGACATGTTATTATGGATCCCTAGAGTAGATCGTGATTTAATTATATACATAATATAAAACATTATATAAATATAATATATATTCAGTATATAAGTATTTAAAATAATCTATAAAATATAGAAATATGAGATGTAATACATTGTTCATGAAAATTCTAGGGCGTACGTACACATAAACACTGTTTCCATTTTCTTATCATATTAATATAAAGATATTAAATAAAATATATGTATATTTTAATAAATATTATCATTATAGTATAATTATTATGAAATATATATCAAATAAGTTTAATAAACCCATCCTCAATACATTCTATGTAATGTATGAAGGAAACACATCACAAGGAAAAGGTGGTAGTCCGCACATCAATAAATGATGTTATCGAATTACCAAGAAATGGAAAGCATGAATGTATGTATTATATAATAATTTTTGAAGAATAAAGACATCATAAATATCAAAAAATTTATATTTAAATAGTAATTCTATCATTAATCCCAACCATGAAATGCGTTGATGGAAGAATGAACGACATCAGTTTGTGAGGTGGTAGTCTATTGTACACACGGACGATGATTGCTTATCCCATTTGATTGAAGTGTGTGTGAGTTTAGGTAAAAACATTAACATAGATTCATTTTTGTATATTTAATACACTGATTTTATTATATAATATTTATTTAAGAATAATTTATTGGATGAATAATGAAATAAAACAAAAGTTTTTCTGGAAGGATGTTACCACTTCTTTGGGTAACCCCATTTTGGTTTTCCGCAAAGGGATTCCTTGGTTGGATTTATACCCAATATGAGGGTTCCATGATTAAGGGGGGGGGGGTAAGTTTATAGTATATTTACATTTGTTTTTTCAACTAAAAATGGTTTATAGGTGTAAATAAGTGAGGGGGTAGTTCCCTTTTATAATGGAGGAGGGGTGAAATTCTTGTAAATATAAAAATGTAAACACTATTGTCTCACTTAAATAATGTGACTCCAATAATGGTAAATTTTATATAAACTGTAGTATATGATCTATATATTTCCAAAAAATATATTTTGTACATGTTTTTAGATTATTCGTCCCCTTAAGATAATGTATAACCACTATGTAAATTTGTTTTTACCTTAATCGCTATAATTAACTTTAATTACTCTCACTAATATTATTGGGTAAATTTTTTTTAACTTAATAGATATTATTAATTAATATTATTCCAAATATATAATAAAATTTTCCAAATTATAATCACACAAGTTGCATACATTAATTTAAAATAAATCTCGTAGACGTGACAGGAAAAAAGGGTTTTAATGTAAACAATTCCGAAGTTTGAATTGTTTTTTATCCAATTTCACATTTAAAATGATTAAAATGAACTAAATTGGATTTATTTTTGTATAATTTAACTAACTATACTGTGAAACCAATTTTAAATATAATTTATCTACATAAAATAAGTATATGAAAAAATAGTTTTCAATTAAAATTCATTCTTTTTCACTATTCATCAAAAAAAAATATCATAAAAATACAAAAAAATAAAAAAAATTAAATTTTGATATAACACTTTCAAAAACTAATATATTTTTTCAAATTAAAATTATTAAAGTTTCAAAAATTATATTTAAAATAGGTTCTCCATTAAAAGGAGGTAAAATTACCATTCGGAAAGATAAATCTTTATATTCAAAAAATTGGATCTATTATTATCTTAAACCTATCAAATATATTGTATGACTATCAGAAAACATGATTGAATATATAATATATAAATTTTATTAAAAAAATTAATAACAATTTGTGTGTATAATTTATTGATATAAATGTTTGTCTGTACATAGAAAAATATTATTCTTAGAAAAGAATTTCAATATTGTATGATAATTATTACATTAATTTCTAACTAATTGACAATGAAAGTATTCATTTTATATACATTTGTAAAAAAAATTCAAAATTTAATTAATCTTTTTCATAACTTTCATTCAAAAAGCTAGGTTATAACTATAATAACTTTTTAATAATAATATTAATAATATATTGCAGTTTGAAAAAATATGGTATTACATGTAACAGATACTAGCGAAGGAAAACATAATTTCATGTAGCACAAGAAAAACATAGTGTTTCATGTACCTCAATCTAATATAAGTGTTGCGTGTATATAAAGATTAAATTGGTGTTGTCTACAATGAAAGAAAAACATAGTGCTTTCATATAATTAAATCTATATTTAGTGTTGTGTGAAATAAAATATATTAGAAAATTTCAATTATTTCAATATATATATATATAAATATTTGACAACATATTGGGGTGTTAAAAAACCACTAAAAAATTATTGTTTGAATAAATTCTACATATTATTTATAAAAGAAATAAAATACCACATGCGATGATATATTCACTATATTATATATTTTTTAATTTACCAATTATTTCAATTCACATGATAGAAATTTCTTCCTCTAAAAATAAATATAAAATAATGTGATAATACACTCTCTCTCAATAATAATCTCAGATATGCATGTGATAATTCATTATTATTATTATTATACTTCTAAAAATTATCATTTCATGAATTCTTTATTAATTTCTAAAAATAAAATATGAACATAGAAGATATTTTTTAAAAAATATTACATTTATATTACATAAAACGATTATTTTATTACATTTTAATACTATTAATGTAACACCCCAAAGTCTCGTAGTACAATATCTCTATAATGTAATTCAATAGCTTGCACCTCACATGACATCAAGTTAGAGCACACAACGACTTACCAGACTAGTCGTTCAAAAGCAGTTGTGAATAGTATTAACTGAATTTGGAATTTTATATATTCCATATAATTTTAATATCCATATTATGTGTTTCTTAGACATAATATAAGAACAAATTCATTTTTTTCAGATAAAAGAATTGTTTTTCAAAAAATGTAATTTTACCACCTTTTAATGGAGAACCCTTTTTAAATCCAATATTTATCACTTTTATATATTTAATTTGACAAAATAAACTTCTTATTTAGAATCAGGACATAAAAATTTAGTTTTGATAAATTTTTGGTGTATTTCTTATAACTTTCATATTTGGGTGAATAGTTAAATATACTAAATTTTAATTGAAAATAACTTTTTTAATGAACATTATTTATAGTGTTCAATTATAAATTTGAATGGTTTTGAAGTATAATTAGATTATATTTTTACCATTTAATCCAATTTTGGTCATTGGAATTAATTTCACTTTGAAATTATACATAAACAAGTGTCAATCTTTTGATAGTTACTGTTTCTTAAAAACAGGCTATTTGTTTTGACTATGGGAATTAATAGTAAATTAATTAATGAAACTTATATGTTTTTAATTTGGTAAAATAGACATCATTTTTTATTCGGAATACCAAATATAGATTCAGATGAATTTGAGGTATTTTTCTGAAAAACTTCAATTTTTGATGAATAGTAAAACCACTTAGTAGTAGTTGAAAAATTGACTTTTTCATTTAAATGAAATTTAACCGCTTCTGTGAATTGAATTCAGAAAATCTGACATACATGGTTTTTATTAGTAGGTAAACTATGGTTCAATAAGATAAAAATAATTTTTGGTGAATAGTAACTTTCCACTTTTATTTACTGCGGTTAAAGGTAAATAGGGTAATTCAAGGTAAAAAGAATATTATAATAATACAAAATTACCTTAACACTTGTCCTAAACTTATTGGATGAGTCATGGCCTACCATGGACATTCTTGGGTCGATTTTGGGACCCCATGGAGCCACATAAGTGTGATAATGACACTTTATTTTAATTAACTTAAAGTAAAGATAAAAATGACATTAACAAATATCTTTTAGTATATCAATTTTTACAAGGGGTTGTATTGTAAATATAAAAATATTTTCTACATTATGGGATTTTGTTTATAATTTTTAGACATCAAATAAATTAAATTATTTATGACAAAATAATGATGTAGTATTTACCTCATTAATAAATGATTTAAATAAATAAGATTATTAATAATAAAACAATATCCAAAACCTATCCAATTCTTATTGGATGATTTTATTTCGAACTTGAGTCATATTATCTTGTACTTTAATTAGTTTTGGACCATTAAAAACCGAATATCACTATATAATAATATAATATTTTCACACTATCCTAAAGAGCCCCTCCCCCCCTTATAAAAGGACACCACTTCTAACCCATTGCACACACCACTCAAGCCCCTTGGATCATACAACCCCTACCCAAATAAGCTCTCAATATACCTATAGTACACCTAGAAGCCTTAACTTAGGCATAATTCACTTCAAGAAGTCCTTTTGGTTCAAACCAAAGGAAGTTACCCAAATTAAAGGTAACCGTTTCTCTTAAATTATTTTGTTTTATTATATTTTATTTTACTTCTCCAACCATATAAACTCTTTTTATACCTTTATTTTATAAAAAAACCAGTATCCTCAATATACTAGGTTGTTTTTATGATAATTATTTGAACTAAAATTACACACACCTCCATCTAATGGATGAAGAACATAGTGTTTCTTGTGGTTGACAAACTAACGCCTCACGAAAGGATGATTGTTCGATTATCTCCTACCACCTCTCATAGTGTCCATTAATATGGAAATGTATTTATATATGATATATATATTTTTTTTCTTTGTGCTTCTGTATTTTCTATTTATATCATATCTTTATGGTTTCCATTATGGGTAACACACAATAATTTCACTTGAGGAAGTGCGGACTACCGCTCCCTCAAAGTTATATGAGTCGTTAATGACTTTTGTGGGGAATATAAAGTTTGTATTTAATGATACTATATGTGATATTATACTGTAATTATAATATAAATATGTATAATTATGTTTTAATTCCATTAAAATACAAAATAGAAATGAAAGTAGCGTTCATGCGTACATACAACTTACCGTCTCCATGAACGGTGCATTTCCTTTATTATCTCCAAATGTTATGTACTATTATAAATACATATATATACTGGATATATAATATATGTATGATATCTAAATCATGTATATCATTCTGGAGATAATGTACTTCTGAACACATGGAAAAATTGTAATTATAACATGTTCATTTTGGACTCAAGTTCCGAACATCGATAAAATATCCAATATGAACTCAAATAATTAAGTAATTGTTATAGAAAGGTAAAAAGTGATATAAAAGGAATAATAAAATTTAAAAATGTTATTAATAAAGTAGAAATTAACTTGAGTTTATTATTAATGAAGAACAAGGAACATACAAGACAAGTCGGACTTGAGGTAAGGGGTTTCTTATCTCACTATTAATTCTGCAAGATTTCCATTATTCGCCACTTATTTATTGGATGTGGTGTATTGTGTACTGAAATTTGATATATATTATCGTTATTATCTTTATATTATTTGTATTATTTTATTCATTTTGTGTTTACTAACTTTTGGTTATACGACTCGATTGATTACAATGAAGTAAGGGTTTTTCATCCCATTTTTTTTATTCCCATGAGATTCATGCTATATTGGCCACTATTTCCTTTTGTGTGGCGTATTTACTATCCATGATTGTATTCTGGGAATAATATACTTTAATTTATGGGTATTCACATCTTCATTTTATGATCCTTCTTTCATGGGTTTTATGTTTCATAAGTTACCAAATCGGTAAGGGAATTTCAAATTTCAATTTCCACTCAGTGGGCTTTACGCATACATCATTGATTATTTTGCTCCAAGATTATGTGTAGAATAACTTTTTCTTATTTATGTATTAATTTTCACTCCCTTTTGCATGGATATACATTTGATACACATAATAACTCCATTGATAATTTCTAAAGTCATTTATATAAACTTGATCTTAACTCAATTTTCTATTCTTTGAGTTAAACATCAAAGTCATTGGTGTTGTCTTTACAAGAATATGTGTGAATGTCCTATGATTTATTTATAATTAATATCAAATCATATTAAGTTTATTTATATTTTCACACATAATTATGTCATTTATTTATCCTTTACCTAAGGATACTGTCTTTATAAGGGATTTCATCTCAATTTACATTCCTTTGAGTCTTCTTTGTTGTTATCCACCAATTCACTTTTATATGGTGTATATACTGTCCTTTTACATAGTATATAATTAATTACTTTATTCTCAAGATATTATAATGTTTTTATCACCTCAATTATTTGTATTCATGTGTCTCTCATTTGGTTAGGAACTTGACTAAAATATCATTTTAAATGTTTTAAAAATTTATTCTTATAAATATTTTCCATTAATGTACATGTTTTAAAAATGGATTTAAGGATTTATTTATATAGAAATTAATTTTTTAAAATTAAAATTCCTTTTAAAAGTTTCAAAGTGGTATAGGACACTTTTATTCAAAAATCTATTTTTAAATGGCTTCTTGACAAATAGTGTGACTTTTAAATGTTTTCAAGAAAAAGGGGATATTTATCTCAAATAGTTTTGATGATTATTTTCATCTATGTCAATATCCTTCATTATTCTCGATGGAGGTTAATATATTATAATACAATCTTATATATTGTATTGAATGAGTTATGTTTGACTGTGGATGTGCTATTTTTATACCATTCATGGTTTGAGGACAAATTATTGACACTTTGTATGCTGGTTTTAATAAGAATGTTTATGTTATGTTTCAAAATTTTTGTATGAGTAATGCATTGGACGTAGTAAGTGATGGGTGGATCCCGCTATAGCTCTCAATGCATCTATAGGTCTCATGAGACAAATTAGCATCTTGTCCCAAGTCCTTTAAACAATCTTATTTGTAGTCTTGGAACAAGGCCTTGACTATGTGGTTATGATGTCCGACATTATACATTCCATCATTATGAGATTATATATTAATATTTATTGTGGTTATTGGACTAGTAGAATAACCATGACTATGTTTTTTATGGAATTATTTTCTCAGATCATATTCCTACCAGAAAGTGTTCATGTTAATTATTTTTAAAGGCACGTGTTTTCAGTTATTCACCATGCCTAATGTTTATGTTATCTTCCATTGTATTGATTACTCTTACTTATAATTTGATCTCACCACTTTATTATGTTTCATTTTCCCAGGATATGAAGAAGTTAGTTATGAGTGAATTGTAGGAATAATCTAAGAAGATTGTATGTTTCTAATGGAATGATTTAGTGTTGTTTTTCTTTACAATTTTCAATGTTGAACTTATTTATGTATATTCTTTCAAAGACTACTAAACTGATCAGTCCTTTTAACTTGATTCCTTGTAATAATTCCAATGTCTTAAAATAATGCAGTGACCCCTAGTTTCTATGGTTGGGGCGTTACAGTTGGTATCAGAGGAACTTTGATAGAAACCCTTGAAACTAGATTCAGAAAAACTATGATTAGAGAACATTACCCTAATATAGTATTTGAGGATTAGTATAGAAGAACATCCAAAATTTTTGGTAATTTAATTGTTTTGTGGGTTTTCCAAGCAATACATCCCTGTATGGATATGAGCAGGTAGAGGTGGATTTGGCATAGATGTACCTAGGAGTAAAACCAGAAAACAACACTTTAAACTAGACTCGAACGAGAACTGGTGCATGACAATGGGCCTTTCTTCACTCTTGGTTACGACACTCTTGGTGAATATTCTTAGGATAATTCACATTTTCATTACGAACCAATTAGAAGGATTTTAATATAATATGAGAATATATAACCTTGGTTAATACTAGGGTGTTTTAGATTGAAAATAAGGTGTGATGATATTTTATAAATAAATTTATGAATATTCTTACTCACATAATACTTTATGGTTTTAGTTAATGGATGGATTCCAAGGAAGTCATAGTAACATTGATCATGATGTACATGGTGGGAACATTGGTGGAAATGAGAAATGAAATGGAATGTCGATAGGCATAAAAGATATTGTCTTCATGCCTAATCAGTTTTCCAAAAATATGATCAACAACATATATATTAAGAAACTCCCAAACTCAACAATGAAGAGAAATGCTGTGAATGATAAGAGATCCAGCAGTGAAGACCGTGGAGAAAAGAAATATCAATTTCCATCATGACAGAAATGTGGAAGGAGACACCTAGGAAAGTGTCTCAATGGAATAATGAAATGATTTATGTGTGCAAATGAAGGGCATAAAGTAAAGAATTTCCATGGAAAAATGAAGATTACTATGGAGGAAAATAAAAATGATCATAAGAATCCAATTACAATCATTTTTCTTAAATGTAAGGGACCTTGGCATCACCCAAGTCAATTACCTATTCTATAGGATAACCTATTGGTCAAGAAAGAACCTATGTGGAAATAAATGGATGAAAAAATGTTTAAAGGTATTAGTGATCTTTGTTAATGGGATTACTTTGGATGAGTTTTCTCTTGTATTTTAAACCCTGAAATTCATCATGTGAAAATGATTTTTGAGGAATAATTATCTTTTCTCTTATGGATATAGTTATTAATAACCAAATGGTTTTATATGATCCTTGAATTTGAGGCAATTACAAGTTATTAAATTTTGGATGAAAATACGAGGTATGAGATAACAGTTGTGGTTAAATTATTTTATGGTTATTTTGAGGAATTTATCTAATTTTGGTTATGTAATAAAATATTGTTTTTGAAAAAGGACAACATGCAGACCGTGTGACAACCCATCACGTCAGACAAAGCTGTGGGAATCGAACTCACAACCAGAGTGGGATTGGGATTTATCGCCTACCACTAAACTACGTGAAGTCCCTAGTTAGTGTGATTAATTATTTTTTAGATAAATGATTTTATTAAGTTTATTTGGGACATTATGTATGATCAAATGGATATCCTTAGTTTATGAAAATGATTTGGTGATTAAGTGATAAATGTTATTTTATAAGACGTTTACTCGGCTGGGAACACTATATGACTAAGGAAAATAGAATACTATGTGATTTTATTTGAGTAACGGTGGATATTTTTCAATGTCTGTATTGTGGATTTATAGTGATTTGGGTTATTTATAAAAATGATTAACCTATCATAGAGAATATGTGATTAGGTTAATTACTTTTAAGTATGTGAACTCAAGAGTAGTCGAAGTTATTTGAAGATTCAATTTAACGTAGAAGACTATGTAATCAAATTATTCCGAGTTTTGCGTTTCAATCTTAGTTAGGATTATATTGAAGGATTTTAAGGACAATCGTTCATTGAAGGGTATTTGTTGAAAATTGGGTATTTTTTATTTAAATTTTGGAGATTAAGAGATATATTTCTTTCTATAAAGGATTGTACTTTTTGGGGATCATATGATCATGTACTAACCATTTTGGTATTAGTTAATGTTTAATGAAAATGGAAATATATAGTTCCTACTTTATGGATTATGTGATTCTCTATAAGTTGATTGTAGCGCTTTAGGTGTAACCAAGTCATCATGAATACTCATCATTTGGAGAAAAGATGAATTTTTGGTAGAAATGTATTAATGGATGAAAATCTACTTGTGAAGTAAGTATATATCCTTATACTCTTAGTCAATATCATAAATAAACTCATCAGCATTATGAAAAAGAACTTGAAACAAAAATTTTGTTTGTTTACTTTTCTTACTGGGTAATCAAAGACCTTTCATCCCATCACATGTTTATGGCTTTCAGATCGTTGAATTTTCCCTAATAATATTTAAGATCACTATCCATCAGAACTTCATGATTAGTTTTCTCTTCCATATCCATGTTTTCCTACATGGAACCCTAGTATGTTTTTTTTGGTAACCATCATACTTACCTTTATTTATTTTAAAATAGAGTCCCCCTTAATCAATTTTCAATGTGGGATTTCAACTAAGATATTATGAAATGTCAAAACCCACGTTTTCAATCCCGATTTTAAATTTTTAGGACACAATTTATTGAAGGAGGGGAGAATGTAACACCCCATGGTTTCATAGTACAATATCTCTTTAATTTAATTCAATATCCTTCACCTCACACAACATCGAGTTCGAGTGCACAACAACTTACCAAACTAGCCGTTCAAAAGAAGTTATGAATATTATTAATTTAATTTTTAATTTTATATATTCCATATAATTTTAACATCAATATTATGTGTTTATTAGAGATAATATAAGAACAAAATCATTTTTTCAGGTAAAGGAAGTATTTTTTAAAAAATGAAAATTTACCGCCTTTTAATGGTGAACTCTTTTTAAATCCAATATTTGACACTTTTATATATTCAACTTGTCAAAATAAACTTCTTATTTATAATTGGGACATAAAAATTTAGTATCGATAAATTGTTTGTGTATTTCTGATAACTTTCATATTTGGGTGAATAGTGAAAAATAATAAATTTTATTTGGAAACAACTTTTTTAATCAAAATAATTTATAGTGTTAAATTATACATTTGAATGGTTTTAAAGTATAATTAGATTATATTTTTACCATATAATCCAATGTTGGTGATTTTAATTAATTTCACTTTGAAATTATATATAAAAAAGTGTCAATCTTTTGATATTTATTATTTCTTAAAAACACGCTTTTGGTATTGACAATGGGAATTAATTTTAAATTAAATAAAGAAACTTATATGTTTTTAATATGATAAATTAGACATCAATGTTTAATTATTAATATAAAATATAGATAAGTCTTAATTTTTGGTATTTTTCTGGAAAACATCAATTTTTGATGAATAGTAAAATCACTAAGTTGTAGTTAAAAAACTGAAATTTTCATTTAAATAAAATTTTACCACTTATGTCAATTGAATTTAAAAAATCCAAAATATATGGTTGTTATTATTAGGTAAAATGTGGTTCAATAAGATATAAATATTTTTTTGGTGAATAGTAACTTTTGACTTTTATTTACCGCAGTTTAAGGTAAATAGGGTAATTCATGGTAAAATGAATATTATAATAATACAAAATTGCGTTAACACTTGTCATAACATTATTGGATGAGTCATGAGAGACCATTAGCATCCTTGGGTCTATTTCGGGACCCCATAGATCCACTTAAGGGTGATAATGACACTTTATTTTAATTAACTTAAAGTATAAACAAAAATGACATCAACAAATATCTTATAGTATCTCAATTTTTACAAGGGGTTATATATATATATATATCATATTTTCAACTATAAATATTAATTGGAAAGATAAAAATATTTACTAAATTATGGGATTTGTTTTATAATTTTTAGACATCAAATAAATTAAATTATTTATGACACAATAATGATGTAGTATTTACCTCATTAATAAATGATTTAAATAAATAAGATTATTAATATTAAACAAATATCCAAAAAATGTCTAATTTTTATTGGATGATTTTATTTCGACAATGAGTTATCTTATATTGGACTTTAATTAGTTTTGGACCATTAGAAACCGAATATCACTATATAATAAAATAATATTTTCACACTTTCCTAAAGAGCCCCTCCCCCCTTATAAAAGGACACCACTTCTAACCCATTACACACACCTCTCAAGACCCTTGGCATGTCCAAACCCTGACCAAATAAGCTCTAAATATCACTATCTTACACATAGAAGCCTTACCTTAGGCAGAAGTCACTTCAAGAAGTATTTTTGGTTCAAACCAAAGGAAGTTACCCAAATTAAAGGTAACAGTTTCTCTTAAATTATTTTTTTATCTTACTTCTCCAACCACCTAAACTCTTTTTATTCCTTTATTTTATATCAACAACATTATTCTAAATATACTATGATTTTGTTATGATAAGGATTCGAACTACACTTACACACACCTCAATCTAATGGGTGAAGAACATAGTGTTTCTGTGGTTCACAAACTAATGCCTCACGAAACGATGATTTTTTGATTAAATCATACCGCCTCTCATGGTGGAAATTAATATGGAACTATATTAATATCTGATATATATTATTTATATTTTTTCTTTGTACTTCTGTATTTTCCATTTATATCATATCTTTATGGTTTTCATTATGGGTGAAACGCGATAATTTCATTTGAGGAAGTGCGGACTACTGCCCCCTCAAAGTGATATGACTCGTTAATGAATTGTGTGGGATGTATAAAGAATGAGGTTAATGATATAATATATGATATTATACTTGAATTATAATATTAATATGTATCATTATGTTTTAATTCCATTAAAATACAAAATTGAAATGAAAATAGCGTTCATGCGTACGTACGGCTTACCGTCTCCATGAACAATGCATTTCATTTCTTATATCCAAATGTTATGTACTGTTTAAAAAAAAAAAAATATATATATATATATATATATATACTGGGTATATAATATATATATTATATCTAAATCCTGTATATCATTCTTGAGATAATGAACTTTTGACGACATGGAAAAACTGTAATTATAACAAGTTCACTTTGGACTCAAGTTCCGAACATCGATAAAATATCCAATATGAACTCAAATAATTAAGTAATTGTTATAGAATGGTAATAAGTGATATAAAAGGAATAATAAAATTTAAAAATTTTCTTAATAAATTATAAATTTACTTATGTTTATTATTCAGGAAGAACAAGGATCATACAAGACAAGTCATACTTGAGGTAAGGGGTTTCTTACCTCACTATTAATTCTGTGAGATTTCCATTGTTCACCACTTATTTATTGGATGTTGGGTATTTTGTACTAAAATTTTATATATATTATTTTTATTCTCTTTATATTCATGGTATTCTATGATTAATTTGGTGGTTATTAACTTTTGGTCATACGATTCGATCGATTACAACGAAGTAAGGGTTTTTCATCTCACTTTTTATTCCTGTGGGATTCATGCTATATTGGCCACTATTTTCTTTTGTGTGGCATATATACTGTAAATTATTGTATTCTTGGTGTAATATAATTTAATTTATGGGTATTTAAATCTTCATTGTATGATCTTTCTTTCATGGGTTGTATGTTTCATAAGTTACCAAATCGGTAAGGGAATTTCAAATTTCAATTTCCACTCAGTGGGATTTACACATACATCATTGATTATTTTACTCCAAGATTATGTGTGGAATCGCTATTTATTATTTATGTAGTTATTTCCACTCCACTTTGTGTGGATATACTTTTGGTACACATAATCACTCCACTGATAATTTCTCAAGTCATTGATATAAACTTGATCTTAACTCAATTTCCATTCATTGAGTTAAGCATCCAAGTCATTGGTGTTGTTTTTACAAGAATATGAGTGAATGTCCTCGGATTGATTTACACTAAATATCCAATAATAATGAGTGTATTTATATTTTTCACACATAATTATGTCATTCATTTATCCTTTACCTAAGGATATTGTCATTATATGGGATATCATCTCGATTTACATTCTTTTGATACTTGTTTGTTGTTATGCACCAAATTCACTTTTATATGGTGTATATACTATACTTTTACATAGTATATAATTAAATCCTTTATTCTCAAGATATTATCATGTTTTTGTTACCTCAATTATTTTTATTCAAGCGTCTCTCATTTTGTTAGGAACTCTAACTAAAATATCATTTTAAATATTTTAAAAATTTACTCTTATAAATATTTCTCATTAATGTATATGTTTTAAAAATGGTTTTAAGGATTTATTTCTATGGAGATTATATTTTAAAAATTACAATTCATTTAAAAAGATTCAAATTGGTATGGGACACTTTGATTCAAAAATCAATTTTTAAACGGCTTCTTGACAAATAGTGTGACTTTTAAATGTTTTCAAGAAAAAGTGGGATATTTCTCTCAAATAGTTTTGATGATTATTTTCATCTATGTTAATATCCTTCATTATTCTCGATTGAGTTTAATATGTTACAATACAATCTCCCATATTATATTGAATGAGTTATGTTTAACTGTGGATGTGCTAGTTTTATACCATTCATGGTTTGAGGATAAAGTATTGACATTTCATATGCTAGTTTTAATAAAAATGTTTCTGTTATGTTTCAAAATTTTTAAATTAGGAATCAATTGGACATAGTAAGTGATGGGTGGAGCCCGCTATAACTCCTCGATGCATCGGTAGGTCTCATGAGACAAACTAGTGTCTTGGCACAAGGCCTTGACAAAATCTTATTTGTAGTCTTGGCACAAGGTCTTTACTATGTGGTTATGATGTCCAGAATTATGCATTCCATCATTATGAGTTTATCTATTTATATTTCATGTGGTTATTCAACTAGCATAATATCCATGACTAACTTTTATTATGCCATTATTTACTCATCTCATATTCCTGCCATAAAGTGTTCAATTTAATTATTTATAAATTCATATTTTTTTAGTTATTCACCATACCTAAGGTTTATGTTATATTCTACTATATTTCTTACTCTTACTGAGAATTTGAGCCCACCCATTTCTTATGTTTCATTTTCCCAGGATATTATGAAGTTATTTATGAGTGACTTGCATGCATAATCTAGGAAGCATGGATGTTTATAATGGAATAATTTATTGTTGTTTTTCTTTTCAAGTTGCAATGTCGAACTTATGTATGTTTCTTGTTTCCAAGAATACTAAACTGATCGGTCCTTTGGGACTTGATTCCTTGTAATCTTTCCAATGTATTAAAATAATGCACTGGCTTCTGGATTCTGGGGTTGGGGTGGTACAAATAATGTTACATATTTCCCCACTAATGAATTATATTTCTCAATAATTTCCTCTAATGGTATTTCTCAAACAACATAGGTCCCTGAGTTCAAACATTTGAATCACACTCCCACATCTCCTCATTGATCCATCCATGATTCCCTAGGTTTCAGAAAAGTGATAACATTTTTCATTGAGGGAATTTATGTCCCATTTTAATGATCCTCACGTTGTGTTCCTCATAATATGCACATGGATTCTACTCAAAATCCTTACATTCTATAATATACATTGGATTGGGAATATACCTCAGAAGTTTTAAAATGTGGATTACATCATGTGAACCTCATTAATTTTGAGGATGGTGAAGATGTTATGCCATTATACTAACTTGTTCAATGATCTTGAAGGGTCCCACTAACTAAGATTCATGTTTCCATATCTTCCACAAAGAATGATGCACCAAACAAGGTGACACTTGAAAGAATGAATTTTCCCTAATAGTGAACTCTAAAGGTCATACCCTCTTGTATTCATATGATTTATTTCTTATATGAGTAGTCAAAAACTACTTTATGGTTAACTTAATCCTCTATGAGGTCTCCGATAATAGACAAGGCCCAATAACAACTGCCTCACCCAACTTGTGCCGACATAGTAGTGAACGACATGAAATATAAATCAATCCTCAAATTGTTCCATCTGAATAGACACCTAGAAACTATTATGATATGTGAACTACGCCAAGTAAAGGTTCTAATCCCATTATCCACTAATGTCTAGAACAAAAACTTGAAGCATATCCTCTATTATGTCAATTGTATGCTTGTAATATCCATCTGTCTAAGGATGGTAGATTGTTCCCAATCAAAACCGAGTCCCTTGGGCCTTCTATAATCTCTTCTAAAACTATGAAATAAAATTTGTGTTTATATTTGATAATATTATAAATAAAAATACCATTGAGTATATGATCTCATGGAAATAATATTTTACTTTGTCTTGTACTGAGAGGGTCACATGATTGGTATAAAAAGAGAATACTTTATCAACTAATCAGTAATCACTTAAACAATGCCGTGAATCATCAGTATCCTAGGAAATCTCATTAAAAATCTCATCATGATTTACTCCCACTTATATAAGGTAAAAATAATTGGTTGGAGTAATCAACTAGGATAATAGTGCATTAACTTTACCCTCTAATAGGTAAGACACTAGGAAATATACCTAAGTATGTACCTATTCATCCCTAGAAATTAGAATGTTATCCGGAAGACTTGGCACATATTTATGACACCATAACGTACAACCCATATAATGTTATTTAATTCCCTGATTATCCCATATCATATGGTTGTAGGGACTAATAATTTCGCATGAAAAATATCACATTGTTATCTCCCAATGACCACTTTGGTGTCTAGTCTTTGCCTACTAGTTGTTCCCGTATAACACACTCTATTTTAATATCCTATCAAATATTTTCCTAGTCCACTAAACACTATGTGACCACCAATGGATCAAACATAATTTATCTCTAATCCTCTAAATCATCCATCCTACAGTATGTCAATAAGATCACTAGGTGACGTTATTCCTCTGAAGGTCATTCACCATGATCCTATGCCAGCTACTCCTTATATATAATAAAATATTTTATGAGGTCAATTTTCCTAGATTCATACACCATATAAAATTTAAATATTTATATATACTCTACCCAGATCCTCTACCTCAATTTTAGGTCATGTTTTATGGGGATGTAGCGAAGGTTATTATGGTCTATGTGGCCTATTAATCTCTCACCAAAGATATAGTTGTGCTAACAATTCTTAGCATGAAGTGCAGATTCTAGTTCTAGGATATGAGTGGTGTATTTTTTATTATGTGGTCATAACTGTATTGACCCATAATCTAATACTTTATCTATATTCATTACTACCACTCCCAAACCAATGCCAGATGAATTATATTAATATTCTTTTTCGATTCTAGTATTAGAATATATCAACATTGGAGTTGTAGTGAACCTCCTCTTCAACTAATGAAATGATTCCCGACACTGGTCCCACAACTTGAACTTTACTACCTTATTTTCTATTGTATTCAAAGGTGCTAAAAATCAAGAAGAGTCTTAGACAAAACATCAGTAGTATGGGTACAAAACTAAGATGATCCTCATCATGAACAAATTCCTGATACATGTCTAGGACATTATTTACTCCACTTTCTCTTGGTCAATTTATATACCTTTCTCAGGCACCACATGCCCCAATAATGTAACAAACTAAATCCAAAAGTTAAAATTTGACAACATTGTATAAATTCATTGTTATCAAAGCATAATCAAGAATTTCTTGAGGTGTCTAGATTGTTTCTCTCTACTCAGTGAGTAGATGAGTATGTCATAAATGAACAACATAATGAAGGAGTCTTTGTATGGGTGGAAGATATTGTTTATTAGATCCATAAATATAGTTGGCACATTAGATAAAACAAATGGCACCACTAGATACACATATAGACCATACATACTCTAAAATTTCATCATTAGGTTTTCCACCTCTCTAACTCACTGTTGGTGGTAGCATCATAGAAGTTCATTCTAGGAGAACCATCAGGCACCCCATAACTAATCGAAAAGGAAATCATTCTTTGGAAAATAATATCTATTTTTCACCATCACATAGTTCATTTTCTAGTAATAAACATAGAGATGAATACTACTATAAAAATTCATTAAGAACAATATAGATTCACACCTTGATGAAATAGTCAGACAGATAAATCCATTCTACTCCAATATCACAAGATTAAACTTGATGTCCTTCATATTTTTCGTCACTATACAATACAAGTTGAATGAAATGAGTTACACATGCATACATAGATATATCTCAACATTATTTTCACTAGGGGAAATATTTTGAAAGAGATACTTGACTAGAAAATTTTTTGAGGGGCTTTCCAATGATATTTCAAAAAGTACCAATGCCACCATATGCGTTGTGGTCATCCCGAGATGACTCAAGTATGAAACAAGTCTTCCTTCTCCCAATTCCCATTATCCATTAATCAAGTACCTCTATACCTTAGTTAAGATATTAGAATAATGATTTCAACCCATTCCATATGAAACCCAAGGGACTACGGTCTCCTGAATGGATGAATAATTTTGGTGTTAAAAGTTATAACAATTCAGACCATATTTTCAATATTTTACACATAAAACAATAAGTATGAGAAAGAATTATGTATAAACTTCCTCAACTACCTAAGCCAAGGATCCGTTGATGGATAATGATTATATGTATACCCCTACACATGTGGTGGGTAAGTAGGACCATTCTTCCTTATAGGATAATTGAATCCCAACTTCAAATATAGAAACACAAGGTAATGTTGAGGAGACTTGTTTTTTAATATAATTAAATGTCATGAATGAGATAAATCTATTAGGAAAATATTAATTATTCATTGGAATCACACATATTTTATCCTATGAGTCTACCCTAAAAAGAATATATATCCCTCTTAGTGATAGAAAAATTATCATCACTACACATTAGTCATAGTAATCACATATGTACTATAATATCATAGTAGGGTATGTTTATCTAATTAATGTAGAAAAATATATATCATATAAGAATATAAATAGATATATCAGGCAATAAAGACTAAAAGTCCATCATGAATAGATAACACAATTGAGGGAACTAAATTAAAGAACTAATTTAAAACACAACACACACACACACATACGTGGAATGTGATTCAAACATTCCTAGTAAGGATGAATGGACACACCCAAAAATAGTATAAAATTTTGAAATAAATATCATAAATGGTAACTTAGTGGTCTTTTACACCTAAGATATATAGGCACATAGAAACACGCCTATAAAATTCCAACACAAAAATATCCATTTTAACATCACTAAAATTATCCCAAAATGAATGGAAGAAATTATACACTGATAACATGTTGTAATTCTGTGACCTGAACAACCATGTCCATACTAGTGTGCCACATGACCTCATGTGGTCCTATGCATATGAAAGAGTCTACCGACTAAAGAGAAGGTCAACCTTCATTAGTGGGGAGACTATACCCCCAGTATCAATTCAAATAAATGGTAATAAATAACAAACAATATTATAAAAAACCATATTAATCTTGAGGAAATTAATAAATGATATAAATGTAATACAATAATAAGTAT
Organism: Viscum album; assembly: GCA_963277665.1. Lineage (NCBI taxonomy): Eukaryota > Viridiplantae > Streptophyta > Magnoliopsida > Santalales > Viscaceae > Viscum > Viscum album. The sequence goes on along the minus strand of OY728134.1, from coordinate 1,381,975,885 downwards.
ACCAGAAAGTGGAATTCCATACCAGATTATATCAAGTATATAAGGAATATAATAAGCAGTAGAAATAGTCTATAGTGTGTGTATACATCACCCATGACATTAATACCCAGACTCCCAAACATCCCATCATGGAACCTTTCCCTTTACGGGAACCCTAGTCAAGAAATCAGCATGCGTATAGACATGTTGGTCCAAGGTGTGAGTAATAAATTGAGTTATAGTCCACCAATATATACATAACTTAACAAAACCTAATATAAAATATTATATTCTTAGAAATAAGTAAATGAGAATATAGACACATAGTGACACATGTTTCGAGTTATCGTTATATTATGAAGAAATTATGGACCTTAAACCCTCTTGCTTCAACATGACACCGGTAGGTAAGTTGATGTTTGTTAACCCAGTATCTCACTTAAGGAAATCACCCCACACCTGAACTTAATGATGTTCATTTTTAGGAACATTTCACACCACCAAATTATGGTGTTCATTATCTTTAGAAGAAAATATGACCAACCATGAAGGTGGTCATAATATGTAGAACACTTCACCATCTATCAATTGAATATGAATGAAATTGTACACATAACACTATTGGTAAATTTATGCCTTTATTTAAGGATATTTGGGCCACATCAGAAAACAACATCATCTACTAATTGTCCATCCATTCCCTCATGAACATCCCTCTACAATTATATCCACTATTTCCTTTAATGACGTTTAGACAAAATCAGATTGGTTCACTAGAGATCTATGCACATACCTCAATAGTGATATACACACCAACCTATAAAGAATTTTAGACTAGATAAACCCAAACTCCCTGATCCACCTAGACCATTAACCATAGAATCCAAATTAAAACACACCCATAGAATTGATACATATTTGTCTATATTAGTTGTCACCACTACCAAGTCCCCACACTCCCCCTCTATGAGGAAGTCAAGATAAAACTATGCATCCATTTCATCTTCTTTCCCAAGGAAAGATTGCATAGGGTATGGAATACCATGAGAAAAATATAACATAATAAGGAAAAATAAGTCATTACCAGAACAATTCAAAATAGGATATATGTAATCATATGATCCCAATAAATAAAATCTCAAGGCCACTCAAAAACCCACATAAAACACATAACATGAAGGGGTTATAAATCATAAAAGACATGATACCAAAACATAATATATAAGGACCTAAATGTTTAGGAACTCCCTACATCAAGGTTTTTAATGTCAACATCAATGTTTATTATCTAATAATTACATGGACCACATAAACATGTTTGTAAACTCAAAATTCTCTTTTGGGATTCCTAGAATTGATTCTATTATTTATCTCCAAAATAATTTAAAAACCACATGTGATAATAAATTTTATATCCTATTTCATTAAAAAATCATGAATTATTCATGAATGTTATAGAAATTTCTTCCTCAAAGAATAATTCCAATACCATAGGTGATAATACTCTATCTCTCTAGAGTAATCAGACAGTTTCAAGTGATAACTAATTATTATTATTATTTTATAAAATTTTATTCCAATAATTCTTGATTAATTTCAAGAAATCATAGGATGACATAATTCATAATTTTATGATAAAAATAACTTTTATATTACATAAAATGGGGTTTAGAACATTTTAAAAATAATAATGTTATAATATTAGGTGACATGTTATGGGGATCATATATTTTCTTTATTGGATTGAGTAATAGGGTTTCTTATAGAGGAAATAATGATGATATTTCATTAATGGTGCTTTTTTATTTATAGAAGTGGTTATTTTTACGTTGTGGTATTTTTATTATTATGGAATATTTGTACACCTTTACAGTCATGCATGAAATTTTCAATTAGTTACACACACACACACACACACATATATATATGTATGTATAAGTTTTGAGTCTTTATTTGATATTTTTAAACCCATGATAGATATTTTAAAATGGTATTCTTTTATTTATAATTTGGGGTTATTGGATGAGATTTAAGGTTGAATAACTAGGTTGAATAACTAGGTTGAACCATCCTTCAAATAGAAACTCATTACTTATTTGTGATTGATTATATATCAAAACAAACAGATAAATCACTCCCCCTAGAATGTGTAGGTTTATTATCTTTATGGATTATCACTATAAAAGATTTATTTTATGACATAATGTAGATTTCATCCAAAAATTCATAACAAATGACTCACTTAAAACATATAATGTATAATATTCAACTTTCTTTCCTCGGGAAAAGAAAAATAAAAGAAAAGGGTGAGCCAAAAAACTTGTTATAGTGAAAAAAATAAGTGATATCAATTAAATCAGCATAAATGATAAAAAAGAATGTCAATAAGGAGTAAACATAAAAAGAAAAAAGGTATAGGAAAACAGTCGTAAACTCATAGACAATAGTGTAAGAAACATGTATTGTAACATTAATCATAACATATATCCATGTCATAACATATAAATGTTCTATATAAATAATTTTTAAAATTCTAATATAAGCCACCTTATCTTCCAAGGTCATCACCAGTTAGTTGATGTAATATTCCCATAACATAGTGGACTAATATAACCTACAATATTCCAATATATAAAATATCCTTAGAAATATGATTTATATAATATATTAGAGGGAGATATAATGTTAGTCCCTCACATCACATAATGATAAACCCTATATATTTATGCCACATTAAGGTGAAATAAATCTATCAAAACATAATATAATTAATCCATGATAATAAAATAGGTTTCATAAATTTTTTCATGTCAGAAAATATTGTATTAGATAGGGAAATAAATTTTTTATCCCTTAAAACATATCCATAATGAATCATAAAATATATATATATATAGGGTAATATAAAAGGGTATTGATATAGATCAAAAAACATTTCAGATGAAGATAATAAATTATACAAATATCATGTTGGAATACACTATCCATTGAAACATTTATGCAGTGAAAATAAATAATGAAAAATAATTTTAGATTTAAGGATAAAGTGAATAAAAGTTTTTTAATAATCCAAACATAATAATGATTAATAAAGAAACATTATAAATAAAATCTAATGAATTTACAAGATAATGTGATCAACTAAAAAATGAAAAGAAATATAGAAAATGATTTATGTCCTAATTTTATAAAAAATATGAAATAATAGAAAAGATATCATATTAAATTATACAATTAGAGGAAAATATATATAATTCACCAATGAACATAATAAATATCATATACATGAAAGAAAATGAAAAAAACCATTATGGTGGAAAAATGAACATCCACATATAATAAACGTAATAATTGAAGTAAGAATTATTAAAAATGGGAAAAATGAAAAGGCATGCGAGGCCCTAAAATAAATATAGTGGAATATAAATGGTTATTCAAATTGAATTTATATAATAATTACATTAAGGATGTTTAAACAAATATTATCCTTTGTAAAAAGAGATATTTTTGTGAGAATCCCCTTAACATACTCTAAAATAATCAAATGAAATAAAAATACACTTATAATAATAATATAATTATTAATCATTTATTTATTTTCCTTATTTATATATACTTTATTTCACAGTAAAAAATTATTTTATCAACCCAACCCGAGAAAGAATGGATCCAGTGTTGGGCAACTATTACATTGGTATAAGATATATGAAAATAAAGTCCCAAAGGACTAAATATTTTAGTATAATTGGTAAACTAGCTATATACATGAGGTTTTTTTATTAAAATTGAGTAAACAAATATAAACATTTTCTTTTGAAAATAAAAATATTGGATCAAGATTATCCTTTAATATCTTTCTTAGTACACTTTAGGGAATCTTGGGGAAAGGAAACAAAATAAGTGTAATCCCAAATGAACCGAAAGGGTTTATATAGCAGAAGCATTAAAGAATCAATGAGAATAATAATTATGTAAGTGTAAATAAATGAACCCATGATCTGTGTAATCAATAAACTAAGAGGAATAATTCAAACATTATGGAAAAGGTAAATAACTGAACAAACAATCTATTTAACATAACTAGATAAGGAAAAATTAATATGTCATGGTAAATAACTGAAAACCAGCCACTTAATCATTAATCTGAGAATAAAATGCATCAATAGATTTTTTTCATAGTGAAAATATCATGGATAATAATTGAATAAAAATAATGTAAATATATAATTATTGGATTCTATGTTTCATAGTAACATGATACATTTACCTTAAAGACCTTTTGTAAGATGATTTATTACATTCAAGCTGAAAAACCCACTAAGGCTTGCCAACTGACTTAGCCCATGAGAATACTAATGCATTTATGGGATATCTATAACTAGGTCCCACCCTTTTCAAACCTATCCAAATCATTCCTTGTATATCAAATAATCTATTTAATTCATGAACAATGTGCCTTGTCAAATATATGCATTGAATAAAGGATACAAATTTATCAATAGTTTTCAAAATAGTCAAGTAACTATCAAAGGGAACACCATATGTGAAAATGGTATATGGGTTATTAAATAATATTATCCAATATAAATAATATGGATATTTAGGGGAAATTGAATGTTCAATGATTATATGCAATTGAATATTTCAAAGGAACTACTAAAATGACTAGAAGAAGTGAATGCCAATACTTTTATAACATCCCAGGTAACTATAGAATAGAATTTTTTTTATATCTATTAATATTTATGAATAAGATATTAATTTTTATTTAAAGGTGATTCTTTATCTGATAGTGTACCCGATACTGAACAATAATTTTCTCTGAAATCTTACGTTGCACACAAGACTGAGTTATACCAAAAAATAACACATTATTAATATTATTATTTGAAATGGTAGTTATCTCCTCGGAATTATATTAGTGATAATGAATAAAAATAACTATATTATCTTGACACATGTTTATTAAATGTTTTCACTTTCTTACAATAAATTTTTTGTTCTTAAAATTAGAATAAATATAATTTTTAGCATAAAAGCTCTAATATTTTAAGTTAGTTTTACCACCTTTTGATGGTGAATCATTTTTAATTATAATTATTTATTGTTATATAATTTTTATATGAAAAATAATACTTACTCTTTATAATATGATTATCAAAATTTACATTGGTTGAATTTTCAATATTTTTATGATAAAAATCATTTTTTAATGAATAGTGAAAAATATTGCATTTTAATTTTTTTCATCTAAATTGTTATATTATCCTTTTAATTATTTTTAAATTATAATTAAATAATTTTTTACCATTTAATCCAATTTAGGTCATTGGGGTAATTTTTATATTGAAATTAGATATGAAAACAAATTGATATTCTCAACGTCTCATTTAACCACCTACCTTCCATATCTAGACGATTGGTGTTAAACTTAATTTAGTCACTTATATGATTTTTTTTTTCAAATATGGATATACATTATTGTAATAAATATTAAAAATGTGATCAAACAGTATCAACTAAATTTTAGGCGAATATTAACTTTTGTGTTTTATTTACCACACTTAAAACTAAATCAAGTAATTAAAGGTAATAATAATATTATAATAATATAAAACTCCCATATCAGTTAATATAATATTACTGTATGAGTTATTTTTGACCATGATAATACTTGGGCCGAGATTTTAGCCTTTGGAATCTACTTGGGTGTGATTATGACACTAATAACATTTTATTTAAAGTAAAAATGAAGATGTCATAAACATGTATCTTATTAGAATTTTTTTAATATGGGGTGATATAAGTTATTTCATAGACTATAAATATTTATTAGAAATATAAAAATATTATCTATGTTATTATAATTTATTTATAAGTTTTAGACATTAAATAATTTAATTTAATTATGACACAATGATGATGCAGTATTAGGTTTAATAAAGGAAAAATCAAATAAATGGTATTATTAATATTAAAATAAGTATAAATTGAAATAATTGATACCATAAACGAATTTTTTGTATTCATATGAAATTTTCTTGAAATTTTAAATTAATGTTTTCAAAGTAATCAAGTTTTTATGATTTTTTAAAAATTCATGCAATGAATAGTGTCAAGATTGACATAATTCATATTTTAAAATATTATGTATTTAATTAAATGATTTATAATTTATAAAAATATAATATTTGGTAAAAATGTTGATATAAGTCTAAAAATTTAATTAATTTCTCATTCATTTTCCTTTTAACACTATATTGTAATTATTCTAACTCTCAATTTGTAAATTACTTAATAAAACTGTAAAAGTTAGAAGGGAAAAAACAAAAAAATATTGATTAAAGAATATAAAAAACATGTCTAATTTTTATTGGATGAATTTATTTTGACATAAAATCATCCTATGTTCTAATTAAATCAACTTGGAACCATTTTGAATATAAATTGAATTTATATTAATTTAATAGTTTTAATAATTCTAAGAGTGCCCCCCTCTACTATAAAAAGTATATCTTCTTCTCTATTAATTACACTTCAAAAACCATTTTTTTCCAATATCTTCCCAAAAACCTTCCTAGATTACCTCCCAATGTTATTGAGGCCTTATGTTAGGCATAAAACCCTTTTTAAAGGTGTTAAGGTGTTATGAAATGTGATCATCTGAAGGAAAGGTAATGTTTTTATTTAAGTGTTTCTATTTTATTTATTTATACAATTCCTTAAAATCTCCTCCAACCATGATGAGATAATAACTTCAGTATTATTAATATACTGAGATGTTATTATGTTAATATCATCACCTAAATCCATCTCCAATTACATAAAATGGAAAAATAATTAATCATTTGTGTGTACGTGCGGACTATCACCTTGATGAACCGATATAATTCATTTTCCATAAATATATCTCATAAATAGTTATAATGATTCAATTAATGTTATCATGATATAATAAATAAATATTAATCAGTATAAGATAATAATATATCAATTATTTTCATAATTTACATTCACATAAAGATTCCAAAATCATTCATGTGTACGTGTGAACTATCACCTCCAAAAAGCGATGTGTTTGTTTTTATTCACTACATCAGCTGTATGATATATATAAGTATATTTAAATGGTTAATATGATATTAATTATGTTTAAATATTTATAAAAATATTAAATAATAATTACATTACTTCAATAAAGATCAATGAAAAATGAATATGTTACTCATGCGTATGTACAACTTACCTTCTCCATGATTATAACGTAGATCATTTTTCATATCCATAAATAATTATTTGATTTAAAAGTATAATTAATGAATACAATTTATCATTAAATCATGAATATTATTCTGAATATGTTGTACTTATTACCACATGGACATTTTACATCATACCAAGTTCATTTTTGAACTTAAGCACTGAATATTGAAACAACATCACACATGAACTTAACAGAATTAAGTAATTGTTATAACATTATAAATAAATGATATAAATGGAATAATAAATTTGAAAAAGGTTCTTAAGAAATTATATATTAACCTACATTTATTATTCATGAATATTAAGAACATATGATTCATGTAAGACTCGAGGTAAAGAACTTAATCTCAATCTCCTTTCAATGAGGCATGTTTCGATGTTATACACCACCTTATTTTATAAGGCATAAAATTAATCCCTTTTACTTTTAATTTATTTCAATGTCTTTCAAAATTAATCTTTTTATATTAATAGTTTTACTAAATGAAAAAAATAATATTTTTAATGTACATGGTGACAATGAATTGTCTTCTGTCGTGACCATTATTTGGTATTTGGGTTCCTCTACAAGTTGTAATGTTTTTAAAAGAATAATAAATACCATTTCCCTTTTTACATGTTTTTGTATTTAAAATAGTTTTGACAATGTAGTGATTATATAAATATCTTTAAATGATATTTTTTTATTTCAAAGTAGAATTTTTTTTGTCCCTTATTCTTTTTTTATGTGTTATGATTATGTTATGGTTCTTGGGAATTTCTTATGTATACAGGTTTCTCTGTGATAAATAAAGTGTGCGTGAGCCCATGATAGCTCTATAATGAACTGGGTAATGATATAGAGTTAAATGATAGAGTTTCTCATAATATATTTAGGGAATATACAATGATGGGTATTCTAAACATAACTATGAAGGTTACTCTCTATGTAACAATGAAATCTACAATGTAAGTATGATATGGATGTCACAAGTTACCTTTATGATTTATGATTTCTTTGAGTTTTACAAGAATAATATTATTTCATGTGGTAAGGTAAATGGTTTATGTTTTATGGATGAAAATTATGATTTTTTGAAAATGTTTTTCTGATTTTTAATGTAACACCCCATGATTTCGTAGCACGTTATACCTTCAATGTAATTCAATAACTTGCGCAACACGCAACACCGAGTTTGAGCACACCAAAACATACCAAAATAGTCGTTCAAAAAGCAGTTATAAATAGTGTTAAATGAATTTTGAATTTTATATACTATATAAAATTTTAGAATCCATATTATGTGTTTCTTAGACATAATATAAGAACAAATTCATTTTTTTCAGATAAAAGAAGTATTTTTTAAAAAATGCAATTTTACTGCCTTTTAATGGTGTACCATTTTTAAGTAAAATATTTGACACTTTTATATATTAAATTTGACAAAAATAAACTTCTTATTTAGAATCAGAAAATAAAAATTTAGTTTCAATAAATTTGTGGTGTTTTTCTGATAACCTTCATATTTGGGTGAATAGTGAAAGTTACTAAATTTTAACTGAAAGAAACTTTTTTAATAAAAATATTTTATAGGGATAAATTAAAAATTTTAAGGGTTTGGAATTATAATTATATTATATTTTTATCATTCAATAAAATTTCGGTCATTATATGTAATTTTACATTTAAATTTGACATAAACACATGTCAATCTTTTGATAGTTTTTACTTTTTTAAAAACCCACTTTTTGGTTTTGATAAAAGGAATTAATTTTAAATTAATAAATTAATATTATATGTTTTTAATTTGGTAAAATAGACTTCATTTTTGAATTGGGAATATCAAAATTATCTTAGGGTGAATTTTTGGTATTTTTCTGAAAACATTCAATTTTTAAGGAATAGTGAAAAACATTTTGTTATTGTTTAAAACCAACTTTTTATTTATGTAATTAGTTATTTTATTTTAATTTATTTTAGGTAAAAATAGATACATAATACCTATATATGTTCAATATAATTCATTGGAGTCATTTTATAATAAGTCTAGATATATAAAATTTTATTGAACATTTTACCGTCTTTTACCAACCTTCTAGGAGCATTTGAAAATTTGTATAAATAGTAATTTTACCGCTTCTATGAGTTTAATTTCAATAATCTGAGAGACACAGTTAATCTCAGTAATTTAAATGTGGTTCAATAAGATGAAAATAATTTTTGGTAAATAGTAACTTTCGACTTTTATTTACCACAATTAAAAGTAAATAGGGTAATTAAGGGTAAAAATGGTTTTATAATTACACTAACACATGTACTAATTATATGGGATAAGTTTAATTCGTTCAAAACCAATCTTATTAATAATATATGATCCTTTAGGTCCACTTGGATTAGATTAGGAAATTTATTATTATTTAATTTAAAGAAGAGTTAAAAGTGTTAAATTCAAGTTTTCATAACTAAAACATTTTTAATATAGGGTTATACATAAGATAAATTTGACTATAAATATTTATTAGAAAGGTAAAAAGTCTTCCTAAATAATGGTTTTTTATATATAATTTTTAGAAATTTAATAAGTAAATTTATTTTCGACACAATGATGATGCATTAATTACCTTATTAATAAAAGATTAAAATAATTACTATTATAAATACCCAAATAAATGTAATTTTTGACTTTTTATGAATTAAACTAATTTTATAGGTTAATATGACATGTTATAGTTGATGAAATAAATTTCCTTTCAAAGTAATCATGTTGTTATTGTTTTACCAAAAAACAAACACCAAATCGTGTAAAAATTGACATAAAATAGTTTTTAATATAAATACTATATTATGGGTTGATATAATATTCCTAAAAATCTAAGGTTCGTCCAAATGGATAAAATAATATTATATATGTCATTAATGAACCACTTGAGGTTCTCTTTTAAGCTTAGAGTATTTTTAGTAACCAAATAGTGTAAGAATACAAGAAGACACCATAAAAGTTAATCTATTTAACTAAGAGTTGAATATAAAAGATAAGGTTACAATGGTAAACTAAACTTGTTTAAAACCTATTGGGTGGAATTATTTCGACCCATAACCCCATAAGGATCGACATAAATTCAATTGGATCAATTATATACCTAATATGATTGTATAATAAATAAATACTTTAATCTTTTCCTAAAGTAACCCTCGCCCCTCTTGTAAAAGGGCACTTCCCCTTCTATCAAAATCACACATCTAAAACCATTTTTATCGGCCAAAACCTGACCAAATATCCTCTAAACATCCCTCAATTCAACCTAGAGTCCTTAATGTGATCATAAATCCAACACAAGGAGCCATTTTGATCAACTCAAAAGGAAACACCCGAAGAAGAGGTAATAATTTCACCACCATCTTTCAAGTTCTTTTCTTCTTCCACTTCCAATTTCTTTGTTATTACCATAAAAAAATAATAAATCCAGTAACTTATACATATATGGATGTTATTATAAATATGGAATAATGATATTAATTATTGTATCCATCCAATGAATGATAATGTCACCATGCGTGCGTACGTACGGCTTACCATCTCCACGTCATGGTGTAATTTGTTATTCAACACTATTTTATTTGGATAGATAAAATGATTAGTAATTTGTATATAAATAATGAAAATATCATGATAATGTCTCTTTAAAATTAATATACCATCCATTTACACACCTTTGAATCATTAAAAAACTGATATTGTCGCTCGTGCGTACATACATATTATCATCTCTACGACGCGATGAGATTCATTTCAACATTCACCATTCATTAATGATTATAAAAATATATATTATTAATAAGTATTTAATATATTAAATAATAATCCTACTGTATTATATATATATATATATGTACTTACATATATCTTATTCAATTACTTCTGTTCAATAGAATATGATATCAGAAATATAGTTTATGCGTACATACGGCCTACCGTCTCCATAAACGGTGTTTTCCATTTCATATATCTATCTATTTTAAATATTTATATTATAAATATATATGATATATAAATCAATTTTATTTTCAGGATGTATTTAAATCATGGTCTAAATGATACGATCAAGAATAACAAGTAAAAACACGTACGTTAAAGAAAGCGATTATTATCTGAAATGTTAATTTAACATGAAAATAATTATTAAATGGGTAGAATAAAGTCATAAATGAATCATGTATGATATACTAAATATGAATATGGTTTTGTTATAATTTAATAATAAACAATGGTAATTATATCGGAGGTTAAGCACACCCTCGACCAAAAGAAAGTGCAAGGTAAGGGTTATTTCCAAAATCTCATTATTATCCAAGATTGTTCATGTGCAAGTATTTTCTAGGACATACTAATCATAGATACCCATATTTCATAAAAAACTTCAAAATAAATATTTTAAGGTTTAATGGGAGGGTCTATTTAACTAGATCATCATTTTAAATGTTTTAATGATTTATCTATCTAATACATTTTAATTAATGTTCATGTTTTAAAAATTATTTTAAGGATATATTTATATGAACATGAATGTTTTGAAATGATAATTATTTTCAAAAGCTTTAGAGTGGTATGGGACACTATGACTCATAAATCTCTTTTAAATTACTTCCTTTTTAAATTTCAATACTTTTAAATGATTTCATAAAAAGGGGTATTTCTATCAAAGCATTTTACTGATCATTTCCATCTATGTCATCAAACTTTGATGGATTTTAAACTTTTTTGATGTTGACTTATTATAGATAAAAGATTCAATATTTTATTGAAGGGTTTGTGATATGTTTGACTATGGATGTGCTATTTTTATACCAATCATGGTTCATGGTTAATGTATTGACATTTTGTATGCTAGTTTCAATTCGAATATTTATGTTATGTTTTAACATTTTCATACGAGGAATGCATTGGACTTAGTAAGTGACAGGTGGAGCCCACTATAGCTCCTTGATGCATTAGTAGGTCTAATGAGACAAACTAGTGTCTTGGAACAATTTTTTATTTGTAATCTTGTCTCAAGGCCTTACCTATGTGGTTACGATGTCCGACATTATGCATTCCATCATTATTAGATTAGTTAGTACATGTGATTATTCGACTAGTATAATATCCATGTGCATGTTAATATGGTAATGTTTGATTTATTTTTTCCATAGTATGTTCATGTTTAAGTTTAAAAGGCTGTTATTTTTATTAAAAAACTTACCTTAAAAGTTTATAGCTTCTGCTAAATTATTTACCCTTACTGAGCATCTGAGCTCACCCCTTTTTTATGTTTTATTTTCCCAGGATTTCAAGAAGTTTTTTATGATTGAGATGAAGAGTTATGCTAAGGGATTAATGGAATTATCAAAGGATTATTTATGATGTCTTGTATTTTATAATGTTTAATGTAATGTTGATGTATGTAATCTATTTTCCAAGACTGCTAAACTGATCGGTCATTCGGGACTTGATTCCTTATAATCATGCCAATTTTTTAAAATAATGTACCGACTTTGATTAAATAGGGTCGGGGCATTACAGTTCGTATCAGAGGAATATTATTACAAACCTTGGAAACTATATTTAGAGAAACTATGATCAGATAACACTACCCTAAGGTAGTCTTTGAGGATTAGTATAGAAGAATTTCTTAGAATTTTGTTACTGTAGATATTTTGTGAGTTTTCCAAGCAATACATCCCTATCTGGATATGGGCACGTAGAGGTAGCTCTAGCATAGATGTACCTAGGGGTAAAACACTAAAACTCTAATTTCAGCTAGACTCGAACGAGAACTGGTGCACAACAATGGGCCTTGCTGCACTTTTGGTTACGCCACTCCCATGGGATATGCTTCAGATAATTTACATTTTCATTAAAATCCATTATAAAGTATTTATGAATAAATAATTCCTCAATAAATTTTTTTTTGATTATAAATTATATCCATAAACTGTTCAGTCTACATTAGGTATTTTACAAGTTTGGAATTATGAGTTGTGATTCATAAAATGCCATACTATATTCCATTGTTTAGAAATGATGCCTAGTATAAGGAATGAGAACTCCAACAATACATATGATCCAAAGAGTAAGAGGGATCATATCTTTCATGGTATTAATCCAAACTTTATAAGGGAAGTAGTCTCCCATGTATTCTAAACATATGAAGAAATAATATCATGTGCTAATAAGATAAGCAAATAATTTTCTAAGTCATATGGCTTTGAAGGTAAGAAAGAGAAGAAAAGGATGGTAGAGAGAATGATGGATAAAGGGAGGAGGGGAAATAATGGTTTTCCCACGTGTGATAAAAAAGGAAATAATCACCTTGGTAAATTCTTGAGGGGGATGTGAGTTTTTTATAAGTGTGGAGAAAAAAGACACCAAGTACGTGATATCAAGGGTAAGAAAAATGTTTCAAATGTAAAATGATTCATCTGCAACGAGTTGGGACACTACGAAAATTAATTTCCCAGTCATCAGAGTATACTGCAAATGAATCTATTGGATAATAATCAAGTTATGATACTACAACAGATGAAGAGTAATGTCTAGTGTTCTTATTTCATTATTAAAGAATTATGTCATTTTAGTGTTGAATCAATGATATACCAGTTATATGAATTATGGAAATAAATAAGGATTGTACTACAATACTATTTCATTGAGGATTTGAGATTATATGGTTCTATGAAAAGTGACTCAACAACAAGTTAAACTTTTTGTAAAATACTTGGTTGGAGGAAAGATAAACCATAAAATGGTCTTGATACTGAGGTAGTAATATTGGAATAATAGGTGGTTGATTTGGATAAATTATATTGTATATTCTTGACTACCTTGGAACTGATTAATGGTTAGTTTATTTCATCATTGTTGGAGTATTAAAATTTTTGGATATAAGGGATATATTTTGTATTCTATAAGGAATGAGGGAGCATGAATGAAATCAATAAGGTATTATGGTAATTCATGGTGTTACCATGTTTTAAAAGAATACATGATGAAGTTATTCACTTGTTATTACATGAAAAAAAGATCTTCATTGTGTTTATGTTCCTTATAAAATCTGGACTGTATGTTTGGACATAAGTATTTTGGATAAGTCTAAAGGTTGGAGTGTATTATGTCTGAAATTGGATATTATTGTTAAGGTAAACACATTTATTAAGATTATTTTTGGATTGTTATAAAAAGGACAACCCGAAGGTCGGGCGAGAACCTGTCACGTCCGGAAAGGCCATGAGACTTTAACTCGCAACCGAAGGGCGATAAGGGTGCATCACCTACCACTGTCCTACGTAATGTCCTAGTTTGTGTAATGTTTTTTTTAAATACTCTGAAAAATGAATTATAAATTCATTATTTTTGGAACCTTATACGATTATGATAGATAGAATATTTTTGTATTCTATTATCTTTTGGAGTAAAAGATGAGTTTGTGGTAGGAATTATTTGAAGGATGATACTCTACTTGTCAAGTACATATTTTTTCCTCTTATTCTATGAATAAACTAATTCTTAAACTTTAGTAAAGGGATCTTAAAATAAAAAAAATGTTATCCTAATACCTTATGTTTTGTTAAACCAATGATATTTTAAATCATCATACATTGATGGCTTTAAGGCCCTCAGTTTTACATTTGTTTGTGATTGATGACCTCAATCACTCCCTATAAATATTTATGTTTTCCCTCTAATTATGTGTCTCTAATTGAAACCAATGTCCTCAAAATTCAGATCATAATTTGGGGGTGACTTTTGATTTCCGTTTACCTCTTATTAAGACTAAATTTTATTAACCCAATTTCTAATGTGGGTTTTCCACAAAGGTATTTTCTATTTTTTACATTTTATATTTGAAAACAATTTCAAATTGTGAGGACACACTTTATTTAAGGAGGGGAGAATGTAACACCCAAATATTTCATATTACTTTATCTCTTCAAAATAATTCAATAAGTCATGCAACACGCAACACCGAGTTTGAGAGCACCACAACTTACCAAAAATAGCTGTTCAAAAAGTGGTTATGAATAGTGTTAACTAAATTTTGAATTTTATATACTCTATAAAATTTTAAAATCCATATTATGTGTTTCTTAGACATAATATAAGAACAAATCATTTTTTTAGATAAAAGAATTATTTTTCGATAAATGCAATATTACAGCCTTTTAATGGTGAACCATATTTAAATCCAATATTAGAAACTTTTAAATATTAAATTTGACAAAATAAACTTATTATTTAGAATCAGGACATAAATATATAGTTTTGATAAATTTTTGGTGTTTTTTTGATAACTTTCATATTTGGGTGAATACTAAAAAATATTAAATTTTAACTGAAAACAACTTTTTTAATAAAAATAATTTATAGTGTTCAATTATACATTTGAATTGTTTGTAAGTATAATTAGATTAAATTTTTATCATTTAATAAAATTTTGGTCATTATAAGTAATTTCACATTTAAATTTGACATAAACACATGTCAATCTTTTGATAGTTTTTACTTTTTAAAAACCTGCTTTTTGGTTTCGACAACGGGAATTAATTTTAAATTAATAAATGCAAATTATATATTTTTAATTTGGTAAAATAGACTTCATTTTTGAATTTGAAATATAAAAATTATCTAAGGGTGAATTTTTGGTATTTTTATGAAAACATTCAATATTTGATGAATAGTGAAAAACACTGCGTTATTGTTTAAAACATACTTTTTATTTAAGTAACTTGTTTTTTTATTTTAATTTATTTTAGGTAAAAATAGATAAATAATACCTACATATGTTCAATTTAATTCATTGGAGTCATTTTATAATAAGTTTTGATATATAAAATTTTATTGAACTTTTTACCATCTTTTACCAACCTTCTAAGAGCATTTGAAAATTTGCATAAAACATAATTTTACAGCTTTTGTGAGTTGAATTTAAAAAATATGAGAGACATGGTGAATATCAGTAATTAAAATACGATTCAATAATATTAGAATAATTTTTAGTGAATAGTAACTTTTGACTTTTATTTACCACGGTTAGAAGTAAATTGGGTAATTAAGGGTAAAAATGATATTATAATTACCCTAAAAAATGTCATAATTCTATTGGATAAATGTAATTAGACCAAAAATACCTTAAGAATAAAATATTATTTTTTTCCACTTGTTTTAGATTAGTACATTTATTATTATTTAATTTAAAGAAGAGTTAAAAGTGTTAATTTCAAGATTTCATAACTAAAAAATTTTTAATATAGGGTTATACAGAATCTAAATTCGACTGTAAATATTAATTAGAAAGATATAAATATTACCTAAATAATGGTAGTTTATTTAAAAATTTTAGACATTAAATATGTAAATTTATTTATGACACAATGATGATGCAATAATTACCTTATTAATAAAATATTAAAATAATTGATATTATAAATACCCAAATAAATGTCATTTGTGACTTTAGATGAATTAAGATAATTTTATAGTTTAATATGACATGTAAGGGTTGATTCAATCAATTTTTTTGAAATAAATCATGTTGTTATGAGTTTAACAAAAAAAATACAAAATAGTGTCAAAATTTACATAAAATATTTTTTAAAACAAGAACAATATTATTGGTTGATATAATATTCCTAAAAATATAAGGTTAAGAAAAAGGGATTAAATAATATTATATATATCATTAATTAACCATTTTATGTTCTCTTGGAAGCTCATAGTAAGTTTATGAACCATATAGTCTAACAATACAAGAAGACACAGTAAAAGTTAAACTATTTAACGAAGAGTTAAATCTAACAGATAAAGTTAAAATGGTAACCTAAACATCTATAAAACCTATTGGTTGACAGGATTTCGAAACTTAACCACCTATGTCTTGATATTAATTCGTTTTTAGCCATTATAAATCGAATATTATTGTATAATAAATTAATACTTTAATCTTTTCCTACAGTGACCCTCACCCTCTTATAAAAGGAAACTTCCCCTTCTCTCAAAATCACACCTCCAAATCCATTTGGCTCAAACAAAACCTACCCAAATATCCTCTCAAAATCCTTACATTCAACCTATATTACTTACTTTGATCATAAAGAGAACCTATAGAGCCCTTTTGATCAACTCAAAAAGAAACACCTAAAGAAGATGTAATAATTTCACCACCATCTTTTAAGTTCTTTTCTTCTTCCACTTCCTCTTTCATTGTTATTACCAGACCAAAATAATAACTATAGTACCTTATACATACTGTTATGTTATTATAAATATGTCACAACTATATTCATTATTTTATCCATTCTATGAATGATAATCTCACCATGTGTCCATACGTACGACTTACCATCTCCACGCCGTGGTGTAATTTGTTATTTAACACTATGTTATTTGGATGGATATAATGATGAGTAATATGTATATAAATAATGAAAATAAAATTATAATTTCTCTTTAAAATTAATATACCATCCATTCCCACACCTTTTAATCATTAAGGAAACGACTTTGTCTGTCGCACATACGTACAGATTACCGTCTCCAGAATGTGATGAGATTCATTCCCACGTTCACCATTCCTCGATGATTATAAAAACATATATTATTAATAATTATGTAATATATTGAATAATTATTATACTGGATATATATATATATGTATGTACTTACATATTTTTTATTCAATTACTTCTGTTCAATATGATATGAAAACAGAAACAACGTTTATGCGTACGTACGGCCTACTGTCTCCATAAATGGTGTTTTCCATTTCATATATATATATATATATATATATATATATTATAAATATTTATATTCTAAATATATATGATATATAAATTAATTTTATATTCTTTAAGTATTTAAATCATGATCTAAATGATATGATCAAGAATAACAAGTTAAAACACATACGATAAAGAAAACGATTATTTACCGAAACGTTAATTTAACATGTAAATCATTATTAAATGGGTAGTATAAAGTCATAAATGATTAATGTATGATATAATAAATATGAATATGGTTTTGGTATAATATAACAACATACAATGGTCATTACATAGGAGGTTAAGCGTACCCTTGACCAAAGGAAAGTGCAAGGTAAGGGTTATTTCCTTAATCTCATTATTATCCGAGATTGTTCATGTGTAAGTATTTTCTGGGAAATACTTATCATTGATACCCATATTTCATAATTTTTTTTAAAAAGACATATTTTATGGTTTTATGGGAGGTTCTATTTAATCTGATCATTATTTTAAATGTTTTAAAGATTTATATTTCTAAACCCTTTTAATTAATGTACATGTTTTCAAAATAATTTAAAGGATTTATTTATATGGACATGAATGTTTTGAAATGATAATTCTTTCCAAAAGTTTAAAAGTGTTATGGGAAACTTTGATTCAAAAATCTTTTTTAAATGACTTCCTTTATAAATTCTGAGACTTTTAAAGGATATCATAAAAAATGGGTATTTCTCTCAGAACATTTTATTGATCATTTCCATCTATGTCAGCATCCTTTGATTGATTCTAAACTTGTTTGAAGATGATTTATTATAGATACAATATCACATATTATATTGAAGGGTTTTTGATATGTTTGACAGTGGATGTGCCATTTTTATTCCATTCATGGTTCATGGTTAAAGTATTTACATTTCTTCTGCTAGTTTTAATACGAATGTTTATGTTATAATTCAACATTTTCATACGATGTGTAAAGACTCGTAAATTACAAGGAATTTTTTTCTTAATTCTTTGGAATTTTATTAGTATGTGGCTTCTGACTGCACCTGATTCTGAGGCCCGGTGTGCCTGGAATCAATTTCTAATGTTTAGCTCGGGTATATTCAGTGAACGAACGAGATGATTTTTCTATATTTTGAACCGATGCTCAGAATTGAAATTTGAGGGAACCGATGAACTCGAAACACCGGTATATGCTTAAGGGGACCATTACCACAGTTGTGTTTGCATGGGAGGAGATGATAAAAATTTGTGGATTAAATGAGAAGTGAATAAAATTGTGGAACAATTTTATTTTTATATCTAAAGTGGTTATATCCTACATGAGGAAGTTCGGGTGGGACCGAAAAGCGTCTAACTAACTATGTAAGGATATTTGTTAGGTGGGGCCCACATGAAATCCAACCTTTCACATTCCCTTAACTCTCTTTGAACTCTCCATAACCCCTTGAAATCCCCATAACTCACCCCTTGTTTAATACATGACAACTCCACTCATTTATTGGAGTGGAGCTTCTCCACCTTCTCTCTCTCACACAACACTTAATATTTTTCCAACCATTCAATTAATTAATGAGTTTGAATTAAATTGAATTAGCTTGACAAGTTATTAAATTGGGGGAAACCTCATTTTAATATTTGGTTAGGAAAATATTGTGTGGGAAATTCTTAGAGAATTTAGAAGAGCTCCCTCCTTCCAATGAAGAACGTTCTTGAAGAAGAACAAGGCCTCTTCGACGAAGAACGCCTCCGACGATGAATGCCTACGACGAAGAACTCAATGTCACCGACTACGTGCCTTATATTCTTATTCCTCCATGTCAGGGGAGGAGACACCACCACGGGGAATGTCACCATCGACAATGACTCTTCCTCCAACGTCAAATGAATTGGCACCGATCTTCCACGACGACCGATCATCGCAACACTTGTCTCTTTCCGCGGCTCGACGACGTGCGATGTCTTTGCGAGGTAGGGTTTGTTTTTGTGTAATTCTAATTAGGTGAATTATACCCTCTAAGTTGGGTGTTCTTATGTTTGAACAATGGTATGAGCCTCTAACGTGGATGACACTGGCAAATGAATAAGTTCGGACCCTCCACAAGTTGTTTGATGTGTGCGGATTGACGGAGACGATGAAACGGGACCTCAAAGGCAATTTGAAGCATTCACATTGAATTTCGGGTCCCGAGGTGACCATAGGAGCTGACGGCGGGTAAAACGGACCATCGGATCACGTCCGGTGGTCCGCAGAAGGTGACGACGGTGCTGGCGACCGGAGGCGGTGGCTGGAGCCGTCCGGCTACCTGGAGGCGGCGGCACCCCAGCGCACTACCAGAGAAGACCCGCCGCGATAGTTCCGCGGCGGCGAGGTGGAAGATTCCGCGTGGTCACAGGATCTGGGACGACAAGGCGGCATCGAGAGCCGACAGTTCCAATCAGCCCCCCCCGCTCCGCGGCTTCCGCTCGGCCACGCTGGCTGAGCCGCGACTAGCCACGCGGCCGGGCTGCGCCGGTCGGGCCGGACCGCACCAGCCGGGCCGGGCCCAACTGGACCAGACCCGGACCCGGGTTGGGTCAACCCAGTTTGGGCCGACCCAGGGGGTATTGGGCCAGGTCGGACCGGGCCCAAACCCCCTATTTTCGGACCGTTTTCAGTTAAATGGTCGTAACTTGTGTTGTGGACCTCCAATTGATGCACCGTCAGTTGCATCTGATTAATTTGATCGATACGGTCGATTAAGTGAATTAAAATAAAGCTTTTGGCGAAGTTTGTGTACATCCGAGTTGGGTGGAACATGAATCCAACCGGGCCCTCGGAGCGGAAATGCTCATAACATAAAGATTGGACGTATGATTGATATGTCGTCGACTATGTTGGATTCCTTTTGATGAGAAAGATCTTTTAGAATACTTCACCTGAGGTTTGGATGCAGTTCGAGTACAGTCGGGTTGGTTTTTGCTTAAGAACCAACCGGGCTCTGGAACGGAAAAACCGATAACTTTCAGACCGGACGTCCGTTTGACGAACCGTCAGTGGATTTGGTAATGTCATTGAGAAACGGTCACTTTGAGTATAAACTATGATATTTTGGGGTATAGTTGAGATACAGTCGGGTTGGTTCGTACACGAAACCAACCGGGCCCCTGGGACGAAAAGGCTAATAACTCACAGACCCGACATCCGATTGACGTACCGTCTGTTGCGTTGAGACCCCTGTGATGAGGCGGTACTTTATGATACATTTTTTGGGACTTTGTGATACTTGGAGTATCGACCAGTAGATCGTCGAGTGGATCCTCCCGTAGATGAGCGTATGGTGTGCAGAGACCTAGTAGTTGTGGACCTGACGACTGCTTGAATGATTCGACTTGGAGTGAGTCAACTAGACCAGTGGATAGAGCACCTAGTATTTGGCAGAAGACCCACGACGGACGGAGCGCCTGGTAGTTGGCAGTAGACCCGCGGTACTCGACAGGAGTACCTCTGTAGGCTATTAGGGGAACCAGTACTGTGTTTGGGCAGCAGACCCCTGGCAGGGAGCACTATTGTGTTTGGGTACGGACCTGCGATACTCGACAGGAGGAGTACCTCAGCAGTCTATGGATAGAGAGTAGCATATCGGAGTCGTGACATGACCATTGTACTCGACAGATGAAGAGTTCTCCAGCAGCCGTGGTTTCGACATTATGAATAAAATCTTGGTTGTAGCTGAGTCAATGACCTTTGTGTTTACCTCATTATTGAGATTGTTCACTTGATAACTTAGGTATATGTATGGGCATATACCTAAGTAGTGGTTATCCATTGATTTTATAACCTTTGTGTTTCCTCATGAATGAGATGGGTTACTTGATAACTTAGGTATAATTATGGGATTACACCTAAGTAAAGGTTATCAGTTGAGATCCTTCTTTCTAGTTATCCTTGTTGGATTTAGTGAGACCTTGAGGGTCTCTAGGTACCTACTAAGTATTGTTATACTCACCCCTACATGGGCTATGCACGCACCCCGTTGTGTTGGAGGCAGACAACGGACATCGCTGATAGAGATCGAGTGAACAAGGACTGGACGGTACCTGAAGGTGGACCACACAATGAGTCAGTACCCGAAGGTGGACATCATGACGAGATGGTACTCAGAGGAGGTTGGCGGGAGAGAGCATTGAGGAGGCTATTTATACCTACCCTTCAGGTAGTATTCGTGGTGGACGATCCAGGAGCTGCTTCTATCTTCCAGCTGTTGGCCTTTTCAGTTGTACATTCGTTCAGTTGTAGCTGTAATACTCAGTTGGGTTTGTATTCTGGCCCATTTACTTTTCTGCACTTTCTTTTGTAATTAGTGAATTACTTTCGCTTGTACTCTCGTTGGATGTGTTTATGTTTTATAAAGACAATGCCTTCCCAGTTATCGGGATTTACGCCTTTTGTGCTAGTCGCCAGCGCCTGGCCTATGGAAGGAAATCTTGGGTAGTCACGACATAGGCCCCGAGGACGGGTTGTGACAAATTGGTATCAGAGGAGTTGGTTCTACCACAGAACTCATGACTCTGATCTTTCCTTTCTGTGAAGCAATAATGTTAAGGGTACCGAGTGTGGTCTTCGGTTCAGGGAGTATAGTGTTGGTGCGGCAGCTGACGTATCCATAAACCAGGACCCTGAGTACTGTTTTCCGACATAGTGCATGAAAACACAGATTGTGTGTGTGTTTCCAAAAGTTTTCTTTAAGTCAGATCAAACCAGGTTATCTCACCAGGTTTTAATCGTTTGACCGTGTCACATATGTTCAGGATGTCTCCACGTAGACAGTCAGTTGGAGTTTTGAAAGAATACTCGATGATGGCCCACCGAGTGATGATACTCCGGTGCATGACCCTCTTTCTATGTTGGCACCTTTGGGTGGTGTACCGACTGCACCACCACCTGTTAGGCAACAGATGCCACCAGCGGTACTAGTTGACGGTGAACGCTGACAGAGCGTGTTGCACGAGTTCCAGCAGCAGAGGCCTCTGAGGTTACGAGGCGAGGTAGATTCCCAGGTAGTAGTAGACTGGATGGAGGTGATTTCTAGAGTTATACGCCTAGTTTAGACACTAGTAGAGCAGATTGAGATCTTAGCTACTGGTGTTTCGTAGTGACTGACCATGAGGTTGGTCAGTATAGTGATAAGGCTTCGGTACATGGACCGATGCCTGAGATAGTGCCTTCGGGTAGTGTACCAGCTATATCACTACCCGTTGGTCAGCAGTTCCAACCGTAGGTACTGGTAGATGACACATGTAGGCTTAGTACATTACACGTGTTTTAGCATCAGATACCCCTCAGGTTCCGAGGTGAGCCCGACTCACAGGCAGCTGAGGACATGCTTGAGGAGGTGGCTGAGAGTTTTCTGGAGGGTATACAGCTTCGGCAGGATGACATGTCGGAAGCTGAGTATTTATCAAGGCGTACCGACCATTCCTGGTACTCAATTAATACGATGTGATTAGTGCTTCAGGGCTCGAACTTCTCAGCGACATGTGTTTAAAGGACATCCGAGCTAGCACTTCTTCTCCTGTGCATTTCTACTTATGCTAGGGTGCTAGGGGGAACCTTTATGGTTGAATATTCATTGGATGAACGAATATAGCTAATGAATATAAGCAGTAAGAAGCAAAAAACTGGCACCAGTCTCAGAGACTTGGGCTTGTAAAATGTTTCAAGAAGAGGAAGTGTTAAGGGCAGATGAATCTACAGAGCAGCAGACGTTGAAGCAGAGCTAGGAGAGCAGCATGAGGTGGTGTTCATTTTGACATGTTACAACCACCTGCCTTTGTAGTCCCCACTAGGCTCAGGGATCTGGAGGGCAGGGGAAGAGAGTAGCTGCATGCGGTCATGGAGTGCGACTGAAAGTCTCTAAGGATGATTCGAGGAAAGATATGTGTCTACTTCTAGATACTGTATCAACAGACATTGATACGAATCATTCCTTCCTTCCACAAATCTTGTCCAAGGACTAGAGTTTCCGGTTAAAACCATTGACTCGACCCTCACGTCTAGAGATACCTTTGATAGGTGACTCGATAATCACACTTATGCCGACAGTGTGATCTGACCCTTGAGGCGTGAGTTTCGTTTGGAACCTCTTGGTGGCAGCGTCGAGGCCTTACGACATTGGTCTGGGTATGGATTGGATCCACAATTCATACACAGATTGACTGTATTAGGCAAAAAGGTTGTGGTTTACCTACAACGTTGGGATGAGTTTTCCTTGGTCGGCGAAAAGGAATCCCCATTCATCACAAGATAAACTCATGCATAGGAGGGTGCGGCCGATCACTCATGAGTCGGCTAGCCTTACCCTCGTGGCAACAAGAGTTTTGAGTATTCAGTTCCTCCCGGACTATGACTTCGAGATAGTCTATACTCCTCGGAAAGGGAACGTTTTTGCAGATGCATTCAGCAGGAGGACTGGAATTCAGCTGCTAGGAGAGGTGACAGAGCAGCTGGTCGCATTGCTGATATCCTTTGTGGACAGGAGTAGAACTAGTTATAGGCATGGAGGCCTTTGTTCTTGGTGCTTCTAGTTTCCATGATGTTGTTGTCTGTGGTTGTTGTGTGTCTCATACTACGATCTTCAATAATAAAAGACACTTATCTTGTGACGTTTACTTACCTGTCCTTTTTGTTGGAATGATACTGAGAGGTTCCGGTTAAAAACTATTGACTTGACTCTCACATTCTAGATTCCTACTGGAGGAGACCCAGTGACCACACACTGATGCCGAGCAGTGTGACTCAACACTTGGAGACGATAGAGATGGTTGGATCTTTTGGAAGTAGTTTCGAGGCCTTACGACGTCATCCAAGACATGAATTGTACTATTCATGTCTGGATTAACTGTATTAGGCAAAGAACGTGGTTCATCCAGGGGATGAGACCAGATTCCTCTTTTCGGGAAAGGAGAAATCTTAGCAGCTGTTTTATATTTTAAGCAAATAAGGGTGACCGTCGACTGACTTACCAAGTTGGCCAACGTCCTACCAACCAGAGATGGTACGAGCTACGACGGAGAAGGTGAAGATCATCTAGGAGCGGATAAAGACTGTACAGAACAGACTAAAGTCCTATGCTGATAAGAGAAAGAGACCACTCGAGTTCGAGGATGGAAACCTTGTTTTCTTATGGGTCTCACCTCGATGAGTTCTACGGAGATGTGTCCATGGAGGCAAGTAATCTCCAAGGTTCATCGGACCCTTCTAGGTCCTCAGCAGGGTAGGCGAGGTGGCTTACTGCTTGACCTCTCCACCGCAGTTGCACCTGGTGCATGACGTCATCCATGTATCTCAGCAGAGGAGATGCATGCATGACCTAACCATCATCATCGACCACAGAGAGATAGATATCGATGACGAGACGACATTCACGGAGGTTCAAGTGGAGATTGAGGATCGACAGGAGCGGGTCCTGTGTAGACAATTGATTCCTCAGGTGTGCTTTCACTGGCAGCACGGGAACCTCCAGGAGGTCACCAGGGAGAGGAAGGATCAGATGCATGCTCAGTACCACATTGTTTTCCCTAGTGTGTTTAAGCATTACAGGGATGTAAATCCCTGAGGTGGGAGTAATGTAAAGACCCGTAAATTTAAATGAATTTTTTTCTTAATTATCTGGAATTTTACGAGTCTGTGGCTTCTGAAGGAACCTGATTCTGAGGCCCGGTGTGGCCAGAATCAATTTCTGAAGTTTAGATCAGGTACGTTCAGTGAACGGACGAGCGTGTTTTTCTATATTTTGAACCGGTTCTTGGAATTGAAATCCAAGGGCAACGATGAACTCACAACACCGGTATTTGCTTAAGGGGACCTTTACTACAACTGTGTTTGCACGGGAGGAGAAGATAAAAATTTGTGGATTAAAGGAGAAGTGAATAAAATTGTGGAACAATTTTATTTTTATAACTAAAGTGGTTATATCCAGCATGAGGAAGTTGGGGTGGGACCCACAAGCTTCTAACTACCCATGTAAGGATATTTGTGAGGTGGGTCCCACATGAGCCCCAGCCTTTCACATTCCCTTAACTCTCTTTGAACTCCACATAACCCCTTCAACTCCCCATAACTCACCCCTTCAATACATGACAACTCCACTCATTTATTGGAGTGGAGCCTCTCCACCTTCTCTCTCTCTCATAACACTTAATATTTTTCCAACCATTAAATTAATTAATGAGTTTGAATTAAATTGAATTAGCTTGACAAGTTGTTAAAATGGGGGAAACCTCATTTTAATATTTGGTTGGACAAATATTGTGCGGGAAATTCTTGGAGAATTTAGAAGCGCTCCCTCCTTCCAATGAAGAACATTCTTGATGAAGAACAACACCTCTTCGACGGAGAATGCCTCTGACGAAGAATGTGAAGTCACCGACGATGTAACTTCTCTTCTTCTTCCACCGTGTCAAGGTAGGAGACACCACCATGGGGAATGTCGCAATTGACAATGACTCTTCTTCCGACGTCAATGGAATCAACACCGATATTTCGCGACGTCCGATCACCGCGACACTTGCCTCTTTCCGCTTCTCGACGACGTGCGACATTGTTGCGAGGTAGGGTTTTTTTTTGTATAATTCCAATTATGTGAATTATACCCTCTACGTTGGGCGTTCTTATTTGTTGAACAATGGTATGATCCTATAATGCGGAGGGCACGGGCTAATGAACAAGCCCGGACCCTTCGCAGATTGTTTGATGTTTATGGATTGACGGAGACGATGAATGTAACAACCCGATATTTTATGATAAGTATTCTTTTTAATTTATTTGATGTCATGTGTTTTATGCTACAACAAGATTATCTTGGCTATACGAAACACCATATTATATTTCCGTATACGCAACACTATTATTAGATTGTGTTACACACAATTTCAAGTTCGTTTGATAATAGTCATTCTACGCAACATTGAGTGTATATATATATATATATATTCAATGTATAAATGAAATATGGTTGGATTCTGTTATACGCAACAACAAAGGAGTCTTTCAACACACGCAACCCTAACTTGGATTACATTACACGCAATCCTGACCTTCCTCGATAGCGTGTGTAGTACGCAATACCGAGTTTCACTAAACGAGATATTATTATAATATTATTATGAACTAGTCGTTATGAATAGTAATAACCACTTTTTGAAATTTTATAAATTTTATCTTTCAAAATGTACTTCATTTTTGGATTCGGAATATCGAAATTAGCCTAGGGTAAAATTTTGGTATTTTTCTGAAAACTTTCAATTTTTGATGAATAGTGAAAACAGTAGGTTACTATTTAAAAACCGACTTTTTATTTAAATAATTATTTATTTTATTTAAATTTATTTTATGTAAAAATTGATACATAATACCTATATAAGTTCAATGTAATTAATTGGAGTTATTTATAATAATTTTAGATATATAAAACTTTTATTGAACTTTTGACCGTCTTTTACCCACCTCCTAGGAGAATTTGCCAATTCCTATAAAACATAATTTTACCGCTTTTGTGAATAAAATTTCACAAATCCAAGAGACAAGGTTGATGTCAGTAAGTAAAATGTGGTTCAATGAGATGAAAATAATTTTTGGTGAATGGTAACTTTTTACTTGTTTTTACCACGGTTAAAAGTAAATAGGGTAATTAAGGGTAAAAATGATATTATTACTACCCTAACACTTGTCCTAATTATATTGGATAAGTGTAATTCGACCAAAAACAACATTAGAGATAAAATATTACCCTTTAGGCCCACTTGGATTAGATTAGGACATTTATTATTAATTTATTTAAGGAAGGGTTAAAATAGTTAAAATCAAAGTTTAATAACTAAATAATTTTTAATATAGAGTTATACATAAGATAAATTAGACTATTAATATTGATTATAAAGCTAAAATAGTTACTACATAATGGTATTTTATTTTTAATTTTTAGACATTAAATAATTTAATTTTTTTATGACACAATGATGATGCAATAATTATCTTATTAATGAAATATTGACATAATTGATGTTATAAATACCCAAATAAATGTAATATGAGAGTTTTTATGAATTAAAATAATTTTATATGTTAATATGACATGTTAGTATTTATTTAATTACTCTTTATCAAACTAATCATTCTGTTATGATTTTCACAAAAAACAATTATCAAATAGTGTCAAAATTGACATAAAATAGTTTTTAAAACAAATATTATATTATTAATTGTTCTATTATTTTTAAAAATCTAAGGTTCGGCCAAATTACTTAGATAAGGTTATATATATATTAATAATAAATAACTTTGGGTTCGTTTGGCTTGTTATAGTAAGTTTATTAACCTTATAGTGTAAGTAAAAAAGAAGACACAGTAAAAGATAAATTATCTAACTTAAAGTTAAATCTAAATGATAAGGTTAAAATAGATACCAAAACTTGTCTAAATTCTATTGGATGAGAGGATTTCGACCCATATCCACCTTAGATTCGAAATAAATCAATTTGGAGCTATTAAAAACCGAATATTACTTTATAATAAAATAATATTTTTAGTTTTTCCAAAGGTGCCCCTCTCCTCCCTTATAAAAGGGCACCTCCTCCCTCTCTTCCTCACACCACTTTGTGCCTTCATGATCAGCCAACCCCTACCAAATTCTCTTCTCCACTTACCTAGAAACATCCTAGAGGTCTTGGTATTCTTCAAAGACCTATTTTAGTTCCCTAAGAGGAGGTCTCATAGAGGCGCTTCAAAGAAGAGGAGGTTCGGATACGTACGAAGCATATCAGACCTAACGTAAGGGATAAATTTTCAATCTCATTTTTTATCCGAGATTGCTTATACGTAAGTATTTACTGGGGTTACTTTTATCATCCATGACCATGTTTTCTAAAAATGTTTTCATAAAATGTTTACTATTCTTCCATGAATGTTTAAAGTCATTTTTACCCTTTATTGACTTTTTACCACATTCTATGGATGGAATCTTTCCTTTGGTTACCATATAAGGTACTTTTTGACTTTTCCGAAAAAAGTATGAGGAGAATGTTATTTTTAACTTATATGGAATGAACAGATTTTTATGGACTTATAAAGCCTTATTTTCATGAATCTTCCTCCAAAAGATTTCATGACTATTTTCAACAAAATCTTTTTCTTTTAAAATTGCATGACATTTTGTGAAAAGAAAATGATTTTGAAGAAGAAAGGATGATTTCCTCAAGAATTCATTTCAAGTGTTTTATCAAAACCATTTTTCCATTTATGATGACATTATTTCACATGTGTATGTTTCAAGTATAATGTCTATATGATTTACATGGTTTGAATTTTATTATTATGAAATGATATCCATTACTTTTATATGGATTATGTGATGATGGAATGATGTTTATGAAACCCATTTTATTCGTTGGGCTATTATGAAGGATGTATGTTTATTTTGTGGAAAAGTAAGAATAATTTCATTAAGAGATGGGTGGGACCTATATCTCCCTCCAATGAATTGGGTAAATATTTATATCTCATGAGATAGACATGGCTGGAATGGTAAGTTAATCCGGTTCAGTGTTACATGACTGAAACGAGGAGTGAACTCGATTCAAAAAGGGACTTTGTCCACTAAGATGGTCTTGGCAGCAATGCCTTGGCTACTATGGAAGTCATAACATGTGCTTAATGGTTTCCAAAATTATATGTTTTATTCCCATGCTATTTTATCATGATTGATGTTACCTTATGATATATGCCTTACGTACTTCCAAGATTCATGTCTTTTATCAAGATTTTGATGTTTAGATTTTATGTTCAAGTTTTTGCATTCAAATTTTTATGGATTGTTTTATGTTCTCTATGTTTACCCTTATTGGGAATTTGAGCTCACCCCTTTTATGTTTTATTTTCCACAGGATATAAAGAAGGATTTTAGGTAAGAAAAAAAGGGAAGATCTTCATGGGAGATGTTGAAGATATTTCACCACGATTAGAAGTTTATATTCCGAGTTTCCAAATACACTAAACTATTACAATCCGTGTGTATCTGTTTTTGTTATGTACTAAGTATTACGCAAAAGTAATGTAATGTCCATTTACATCAAGCTTTGGGTCTCTAAAGTTGGTATCAGTGGAAAGGTTTAGTCAACCTTTGGAAACTAGGATGCGAAAACGTTAGTGAGATCCCTAGAGATATTTCTAAGGTATGTCTAGGGATATCCCTAAGGATAAGTATAGGTATAGGGTATAGTACTAGAACTATGGTAATGATATTAGGATTTAACCTAAGATGTTAGATATTAAGGGTACTCCCCCTTTACTATGTTATTTTCCCTAGCATGATTTTTGCCTCTCACACTATTCTTTTTGGGTTTTAAAAAATGGCTGGAAATAAGAAGATTTACGATAATGGAGGATATGGCAGACAATGGAATGATATTATTCATGAGCAACCAAATGAAATGGGATTTTGAAGTCCAAACATCGTTATTATGCCTAATTAGCAATCTCATAATATGATCAATAATCTCAACTTTGGTATGTTTCCCGACTCAGATAATAAGAGAAAGATGGAGTTTCATGATGATCATAGAGGAATTAAAGTTCAATTTATCTCATGTAAACCATGTGGGAAGAGGCATCAGGGAGATTGTTTCAAAGGAACTGGAAGATGCTTTGGGTGTGGAAAAGAAGGACAGAAAGCCAGTAAGTGAAAAGGAAAAGGTTCAGTTAACACCATGGACAAGGATAATGGTATTTCTATGACATCAACAATGATTAGATGTTTTAAATGTGGAATGTATGTGCATTATAAAAACCAATGCCCTAAGGGAAAATCTCATGAAGAGAATCAGCATGGTCATATGAGTAGTATTTATGTAGATGATAACGAAGAGACTACAAATGAAATATGAGATGAAAGAAATGATGAATCTCAGTTAGTGGTTTAAGAAGTTAGTGGAATGATTGTATGTTTATAAAGAATAATGTATGGTACTATGGAATAAAGAATCATCTAAGGATTGTTACACTATTTTTTTCCTAAAGTATTTGAAAGTATATGTTGAATGGTTCTGGTAACGATGGAAGGTTATTCAGATATTTTTGGAAAGTAGGTGATATGTGCATAATGAAGGGATAAGAAGATAATGAGATGTTTGATTGTATTCATGATCTCATGACTGATATAAGGACTAAGTGATATTATGGTTTGATTATATAGATTTTTGGGATTTTTGTATGTGGAAAGAGATAACTTTTGACAGTATTCATGTTTTCACTAAGGTTCGATGGTAATTTATGTTTCAAGAGAATATATGACTAAGGTATTCATGTGTTTGGAATACAACCAACAAGATATATCTTATGATATATGTGGGATAAATGCTTGTATTCACATTCTTGGTAGATAACCTTTATAGTAATTGTGTTCTTTATACTATGATCTTGGACCGAAGTATTTTAGATAAGCCTAATGATTGGAATGGATTATTTTGTACATAAGTTATTATTGTTTAAGGATATAACTTTTTTTTGATATTACTGATAGGATGTTATAGTAATGTAGTTTTAGAAAAAGGAAAACCTGTAGGACGGGCGACAGCCCATCGTGTCAGACAAGGCTATGGGAATCGAACCCACAACTGAAGTATGACTGGCCTTTATCGCATACCAATGGCCTACAAGAAGTACCTGGTTAGTAAAAACTAGTTTTATTTTATTAAGTAGCAGGATAGATGAATTATAAGTTCATTTTTGGAATCGTATATGATTAACCTCACCATAGATAGACTTATGTATATTTGATAACTTTTTCTAACCTTTTGTTTGAAACAGATGGAATGACCCATCATTCTATCACATGATCTGTTAACACTTCACGAATAAAAAAAGCTACTTCATTTCTTTAAGAGATAAAGTGGAAATTTTTCAAAGCACGAGCAACAGTGAGATTGTACCAAAATCAAGCAATTATTTCTTCTAATTCAAAATTTTCAACTTTAGGGAAATGATACTGAAAACCAAAAATGTTGTCCTAGTGCTCTTATATCCGATGAATCATATGGTACCTTAGATCATCACAAATTTATGGCTTTGTGATTAATGGATTTTTCATAGCCATGTTCTCTACCACTCTCCATCAGAACTTGAGGGTTATATTTTTCTTCCATATCCATATTTTCAACTATGTTCTCTTTTATGGAAACCAAGTGATGAGTTACTTTGGGTAACCATTACGTTTCATACATTAGTTTTTAAAGTTAAGTTTTGGTATTTCATTTTACGATGTGGGTTTCAATTAAAGAAACTTTAAAGTAGAAAACCATGTATAACCCCCAACGAATTTCGAGGGAGAAATTCATTTTAAGGGGCGTAGAATGTAACAACCCAATATTTTATGATAAGTATTCTTTTTAATTTATTTGATGTCATGTGTTTTATGCTACATTAAGATTATCTTGTTCTATACACAACACTGTATTAGCTTTCAGTATACTCAACACTATTCTTAGATTGTGTTACACATAATTTCAAGTTCGTTTGATAATAGTCATTCTACGCAACATTGAATATATATATATATATATATTCAATGTATAAATGAAATATGGTTGGATTATTTTACACGTAACAAAAAAGGAGTCTTTAACTACACGCAACCCTAACTTGGCTTACATTACACATAATCACGACCATCCTCGATAGCATGTGTAGTACGCAATACCAAGTTTCACTATACGAGACATTATTATAATATTATTTTGAACTAGCCGTTATGAATAATGATACCCACTTTTTGAAATTTTATAAATTTTATCTTTCAAAATGGACTTCATTTTTGGATTTGGAATATCAAAATTAGCCTAGGGTGAAATTTTGGTATTTATCTAAAAACTTTTAATTTTTGATGAATAGTGAAAATAGTGGGTTACTATTTAAAAACAAACTTTTTATTTAAATAATTATTTATTTTATTTAAAATTATTTTTGGTCAAAATTGACACATAATACTTATATAAGTTCAATGTAATTCATTGGAGTCATTTATAATAATTTTAGATATATAAAAAGGTTATTGAACTATTGACTGTCTTTTACCCACCTCCTAGGAGAATTTGAAAATTCACATAAAACTTAATTTTACCTCTTTTGTGAATGGAATTTCAAAAATCTGATAGACACGGTTGATGTTAGTAAGTAAAATGTGGTTCAATGAGATGAAAATAATTTTTTGTGAATAGTATCTTTTTGCTTTTTTTTACCACGGTTAAAAGTAAATAGGGTGATTAAGGGTAAAAATGATATTATTATTACCCAAACACATGTCCTAATTATATTGGATAAGTGTAATGCGACCAAAAACAACATTAGGGATAATATATTACCCTTTAGGCCTACTTGGATTAGATTAGGACATTTATTATTAATTTATTTAAAGAAGGGTTAAAATAGTTAAAATCATAGTTTAATAACTAAATAATTTTTAATATAGAGTTATACATAAGAAAAATTAGACTATAAATATTGATTAGAAAGATAAAACAATTTCCTACATAATGGTAGTTTATTTTTAATTTTTAGACATTAAATATTTTAATTTATTTATGACACAATGATGATGCATTAATTATCTTACGAATAAAATATTGACATAATTGATGTTATAAATACCCAAATAAATGTAATTTGAGACTTTTAATGAATTAAAATAATTTTCTATGTTACTATGACATGTTAGTGTTGATTTAATTAAAATTTTCCTAACTAATTATTCTGTTATGAGTTTCACAAAAATCAATTACCAAATAGTGTCAAAATAGACATAAAATAGTTTTTAAAACAAATATTATATTATTAATTGTTATTTTATTCATAAAAATCTAAGGTTCGGCCAAATGACTTAGATAAGGTTTTATATATTAATAATAAACAACTTGGGGTTCGTTTGGATTGTTATAGTAAGTTTATTAACCATATAGTGTAAGAAAACAAGAAGACACGGTAAAAGTTAAATTATCTAACTTAAAGTTAAATCTAAATGATAAGGTTAAAATAGATACCTAAACTTGTCTAAATTCTATTGGATGAAAGGATTTCGACCAATCCCCACCTTAGCTTCAAAATAAATCAATTTAGAGCTATTAAAAACAGAATATGACTTTATAATAATATAATATTTTTTGTTTTTCCAAAGGTGCCCCTCTCCTCCCTTATAAAAGGGAACCTCCTCCCTCTCTTCCTCACACCACTTTGAGCCTTCAAGATCGGCCAACCCCTACCAAATTCTCTTCTACACTTACCTAGAAACATCCTAGAGGTCCTGTTCTTCTTCAAAGACCAATTTTAGTGCCCTAAGAGGAGGTCTCAAAGAGGCGCTTCAAAGAAGAGGAGGTTCAGATACGTACGAAGCATATCAGACCTAAGGTAAGGGATAAATTTTCAATCTCATTTTTATCTGAGATTTCTTATACGTAAGTATTTACTAGGGTTACATTTATCATCCATGAACATGTTTTCTAAAATTGTTTTCATAAAATTTTTACTATTCTTCCATGAATGTTTAAAGTCATTTTTACCCTTTATTGACTTTTTACCACATTGTATATATGGAATCTTTCCATTGGTTACCATATAAGGTACTTCTTGACTTTTCCGATAAAAGTATGAGGATAATGTTATTTTTAACTTATATGGTGTGAACGGATTTTTATGGTTTTTTAAGGCCTTATTTTCATGAATCTTCCTCCAAAATATTTCATGACTATTTTCAACCAAATACCTTTCTTTTAAAATTGCTTGACTTTTTGTGAAAAGAACATGATTTTGAAGAAGAAAGGATATTTTCCTCAAGAATTCATTTCAAGTGTTTTATAAAAACCATTTTTCTATCTAAT
The DNA here is from genome assembly GCA_963277665.1 of Viscum album. NCBI lineage: Eukaryota > Viridiplantae > Streptophyta > Magnoliopsida > Santalales > Viscaceae > Viscum > Viscum album. The sequence goes on along the minus strand of OY728134.1, from coordinate 1,381,940,973 downwards.
ATGGCATTATTTCATATGTGTATGTTTCAAGTATAATGTCTCTATGATTTACATGGTTTCACTTTTATTATTATGAAATGATATCCATTACTTTTATATGGATTATGTGATGATGGGATGATGTTTATGAAATCCATTTTATTCGTTGGGTTATTATGAAGGATGTATGCTTATTTTGTGGCACAAGTAAGAATGATTTCATTAAGAGATGGGTGGGACCTATATCTCCCTCCAATGCATTAGGTAAAGATTTATATCTCATGAGATATACATGGCTGGAACGGTAAGTTAATCCGGTTCAGTGTTACAGGACTGAATCGAGGAGTGAACTTGATTCAGAAAGGGACTTTGTCCACTAAGATGGTATTGGAAGCAATGCCTCAGCTACTATGGAAATCATAACATGTGCTTAATGGTTTCCACAGTTACATGTTTTATTCTCATGCTATTTTATCATGATTGATGTTCCCTTATGATATATGCCTTACATACTTCCAAGATTCATGTCTTTGCTCAAGATTTTGATGTTTAGATTTTATGTTCAAGTTTTTGCATTCAAATTTTTATGGATTGTTTTATGTTCTCTATTTTTACCCTTACTAGGCATTTGAGCTCACCCATTTTATGTTTTCATTTCCCCAGGATATAAAGAAAGGTTTTAGGTAAGAAAAAAAGGGAATATCTTTATGGGAGATGTTGAAGATATTTCACCACGATTAGAAGATTATATTCTAAGTTTCCAAAGACACTAAACTATTACGGTCCTTGTGTGTCTGTTTTTGTTATGTACTAATTATTCCGCAAAAGTAATGTAATGTCGATGTACGTCAAGCTTTGGGTATCTACAATGAAATGGGACCGCAAAAGCAATTTGAAGCCTCCACAGTGATGTTCGGGTCCTGAGGTGACCATAGGCGCTGATGACGGGTAAAAATGAACACCAGAGCGTGTTCGGTGGTCCGTGGAGGGGGGCGGCGACACGGCGCGCCGGCGTGGCAGCGCCATCGACTGGAGGCGGCGTACCAGTGCGCCACTGGAGAAGACCCACCGTGGCTGTGCCACGACGGCGAGGCAGAAGATTCTGTGCAGCCGCAGGATCTGGGATGACAAGGTGGCACTGAGTGCCGCCGTTTCCAATCAGTTGGGGGCTGCCCCCCCCCCCCCCTTCCCTACTCCGTGGCTTCCGCTCGGGCACGCTGCCCGAGCCGCGGCTAGCCACGAGGCCGGGCCGCGCCAGCCGGGCCGGGATGCACCCAACTGGGCCGGACCCGGACCAGGGTCGGGTTGACCCTGTTCGGGCCGACCCAGGGGGTATTGGGCCGGGTTGGACCGGGCCCAAACCCCCTATTTTCGGACTATTTTCGGTTAAATGGACATAACTTGAGTTGTGGACCTCTGATCGAAGCACCGTCAATTGAGTAGGATTCATTTGATCGAGACGATCGATTAAGTAAATTACATTGAATCTTTCTGTGATGTTTGGGTATGGCCGGGTTGGTTCGAACACGAAACCAACCGGGCCCTCAGAGCGGAAACACTCATAACTTAAGGATCAGACGTCCGATTGACATGCCGTCGACTATGTTGGATTCTTTTTGATGAGACAGATCATTTGGAATACTTCACCTGAGGTTTGGACATATTTAGAGTATGGTTAGACTGGTTTTAACTTAGAATCCAACCGGGCCCCTAGAACGGAAAAACCGATAACTTTCAGACTAGATGTCTGTTTGACGAACCGTCAGCGGCTTTGGTAATCTCGTTGAGAAATGTTCCCTTTGAGTATACCATATGAGAGTTTGGGGTATAGTTGAGATACAGCCAGGTTGGTTTATACACAAAACCAACCGGGCCCCCGAGACGAAAAGGCTAATAACTCATAGACCGGGCATCTGATTGATGCAGCGTCTGTTGCATTGAGACCCCTGTGACGAGGTGGTCCTTTTTGATACTTCTTTTTGGGACTTTGTAATAAATGGAGTATTGACTAGCAGATCATGGAGAGGATCCTCCTAGAGACGAGCGTACAGAGTGCGGAGACCTAGTAGCTGTGGACCTGACGACTTCTTGACCGATTCGACTTGGAGTGAGTCGACTAGCCCAGTGGACGAAGCGCTCGGTATTTGGTGGCAGAACCATGAAGGAAGGAGCGCCTGGTAGTTGGAAGCAGACCCATGGTACTCGACAGGAGGAGTATATCTGTTGGCTATTAGGGGAATTGCTACTGTGTTTGGGCGGTAGACCCCTGGTAGGGAGCACTACTATGTTTGGGTACGCACCCGCGGTACTCGACAGGAGGATTACCTCAATAGTCTAAGGATAGAGAGTAGAAACCCAGAGTTGTGACAGGACCACTGTACTCTACATAGGAGGAGTTCTCCAGCATCCGTGGTTTCGACATCATGAATAAAATCATGGTTTGAGCTGAGTCAATGACCTTTGTGTTTACCTCATGATTGAGATGGGTCACTTGATAACTTTGGTATATGTATGGGAATATACCTAAGTAGTGGTTATCCATTGATTTCATAACCTTTGTGTTTCCTCGTGAATAAGATGGGTTACTTGATAACTTAGGTATAAGTATGTGCTTACACCTAAATAAGGGTTATCTGTTGAGATCCTTCTTTCGGGTTATCATTGTTGGATTTTGTTGGACCATGAGGGTCTCGGGGTCCCTACTGAGTATCGTTATACTCGACCCTGCACGGGCTATGCCCGCACCCTGTTGTGTTGGATGCAGACGACAGACAACGCTAACAAAGATCGAGTGAACAAGGACTGGACGGTACCCAGAGTTGGACCACACAACGAGTTAGTACCCAGAGGTGGACTTCATGACGAGATGGTTCTCAGAGGAGGTTGGCGGGTGAGATTATTGAGGAGTCTATCTGTACCTACCCTTCAGGTAGGATCCGAGGTGGACGACCTAGGAGATGCTTCTATCTTCCAGCTGTTTGTCTTTTCAGTTGTACTTTCGTTCAGTTGTAGTTGTACTACTCAGTTGGGTTTGTATTCTGGCCCATTTACTTTTCAGCACTTTCTTTTGTACTTAGTGTATTACAACATATTATACTCTGGTTGGATGTATTGATGTTTTATAAATGTAATGTCTTCCCAGTTATTGGGATTTACGCCTTTGGTACTAGTCGCTAGCCCCTGGCCTATGGAAGGTGGGCTTGGGGTAGTCACGTCACAGGCCCCGAGGACGGGTCGTGACACGATGAATGAATTGGACTTAGTAAGTGACGGGTGGAGTCCGCTAAAATTCTCGATGCATCGGTAGGTCTCATGATACAATCTGGTGTCTTGGCATAAGTCCTTGGAAAAAATTTGTATTTGTAGTCTTGCCACAAGGCCTTGACTATGTGGTTAGGATGTCTGACATTATGCAATCCCTCATTATGAAATTAGTTATTACATGTGATTATTCGACTATTATAAAATACTTGTTCATGTTAATATTTTAATGTTTGATTTATTTTTTCCATATTATATTCATATTTATGTTTAAAAGGCTATTGTTTTTATTACACAACTTTCCTTAAAATTTTATAGCTTCCGCTAAATTATTACTATTATTGAGCATCAGAGCTCCCCACTTTCTTATGTTTTATTTTCTCAGGATCCCAAGAAGTGTTTGATGATTGAGATTCAGGTTTAAGCTAAGGGTACAACGACATTATAAAAGGATTATTTATGCTACGTTGTTTGTTATAAAGTGTAATATAACATTCATGTATGTAATCTATTTTCCAAGAGTGATAAATTAATCGGTCCTTCAGGACATTATTCCTTGAAATCATTCCAACGTATTAAAATAATGCACCAACTCTTGGTAACTAGGGTTGGGGAGTTACATTTAATTATTCATGGAAAAATGGTTTCTTTTCTTATTTTATTCCCCTTACTAATATTTTTATTCTCATAAAATGTTTTTGAAATTTTTTTCACAGGGTATAAGGATGGGTAAGAGAAATTAAGAATTCTTTATGAATGTTATGAAGATTTTTATCAAGAAAAATAAATCATGTTTTATTTTAAAATATTTTAGATTATGAAAAATTGGATAATGAGTAGACTTGTCTACTTTCTAATATTTGAGTTGTTATGTAATAGCTATGGCCTAATTATATAAAATTATAAACTAGAAAATATATTCAATGTGAATGAATGTAAATTCTTTACATAACTAAATATTATGTAATGTTTAATGTTGGGGACTTAAAGTTGGAATCAAAGGGTAGTTGAGATGATTTTTTGGGTTAGGATATTGTTAATAGAATATCCATAAATATTTTTTACTTTATGGTAAAATTGAAATGATATATACTTTGAAGATTACCATGTTACTTCATCTAAGATATTTATATTTAAAATGGTTCTCTACAATGGAAATATGGAAACTATTTTGGGATGACATCTCGGGGAAAACAACCTTCCAAATTAGCAATGTGAGATGTTGGAAATCACAAATGAACAGTTTGATACAATGATGGTGAAATTGACTCAGTCTATAAATCATGGTATTATCCATGCATTAGATTATCCAGATCAACCATAGATGAAAATGGAGATAGTGGACCATTTCATGTGGAAACATTCCCCATCATTCAATAGATCATCTTACCTTGTGCAAGATAAAGGCTGTACTAAATACCTAGAAAATATTTTTGATATAATGGGGTGTTAAAACAATAAAAAGGATGGACTTTCTATTTATTATTTTTAAGGTAAATCTTAAAAGTGGTGTTTGATGGTTAAGAATATCAGGGACAGTTAATAGATTTATTCTCTTTATTAGGATGAATTAAAAATAAATTCCTGTGAAATATTTTCCAAAGGTGGTTTGACCTAGGATGGAAAAACATTTATTGGAATTTATGAATGATAAGGATTTATAGGCTGCATTCAATGAAAAATTCACTTGACTAGAAAGGTATGATACAAATTTAAACTATGATTTTGATAGTAAAATCAATAATTTTTACTCATAATTAAAGTCAAAGTATAAAATGGAATTGAATTCTTGTGAGTTTAAAAGATATGAAAAACTTGTTCGACGTGCAGAGAAGGTGGAATTGGAGTTTTACAATGATCATGTGTTCTTTGAAAATCAATAGAAAAAGAGGTATAGGTGGTAAGAAAAAGGGAAGAATTAATCAAAAAAGTCTGGTGGTATGAAAATTAATTTTACAGTTTTTGAAAATTGTGGTAAAAAACACATTGGGGGATTACCTTTGAATTCTTGTAAGTTCTTTCGATGTGGTAAAATGGAACATAATGCTTGTAACTATAATGAAAAAGATAATTTTAGTAGTAAGACAAAATCTAATTATATTTAGTATAATTTTTTAAGTGAAATGAGATGGTTCATTATTAAAACGAGTGTCCAGTAAAGAACATGGATGATAGGATGCAACCAGGCTATAAGAAGAAAGGTGTGGTGAAGTATTTTTCAACTACATTAGTAGATTTTGGTGCATCAAATGAAGTGGTATCAGGTAAATTGTCTATTTATTTAGATTATTCCAATGTGTTGTTTAATTCAGGGTCTAATCATTATTTCATTTTGATGAAATTTTCCGATAAACTAAAAATTCCACCTCAAGAAATGAATCCAGAATATATGGTAAAATGACTCTAGAAAATGTTGATTCTAAAATTATAATAATTTTCTTGTCCTTTTCTGTGGAAAGAATTTTCCTACAATCATTATTGTATTTCCACTAGTATATTCTAATGTTATTCTGGGTATGTATTGGCTTTCTTTTTACAATTATATGATTGATTGTAGAGCTAAATAAGTTTTTTTAGAAATAATTTCAGTTTTTTACCAATAATGAACCCTTACCATTTATAACATATCAGGAAGATGAGAAACTCTTAAAATATGGAAACGAATATTATCTAAAACATATTGTTGAGGAGAAAGGAACTGATCAGATTAATGATGTGGTGGTGGTAAATGAGTATCTTTATGTGTTTTCTAATATTATATCAAATCAAGAAGTTGAATTTTCTATTGACTTAGTTATTGATGCAAAGACGATTTAAAAACCCCCTTCTTGAATGGCTCAATTTTAACTTTTATAGTTGAAAAATAAACTTAAGGAGTTATTATATAAAGATTAAAGTTGACCTAGAATCTCACTATGGGGTGCTTCTATATTGATTGTTAAAAAGAAATACTGGTCAATGATACATTTCATTGATTATAGATCCTTGAATAACATCAATGTTAAGAACAAGTATCATTTTCCCCATATCAATGATTTTTTTGATCAGATCTAAGGAGTACAATATTTTTCAAAGGTTCACTTGAGGTCGGGGTACCATCAGTTGAATGTAAATGAAGCATAAATTCTAAAGATTGTGTTTTGTACTCGATATGGACATTATGAATTTGTAGTTATGCCATTTGGGTTATCTAATACACCTGTTGTATTCATGAATCTTATGAATAGAATATTCCATGATTTCTTGGATAAGATTGTGGTTGTTTTTATTGATGGAATTTTAGTATATTCTAAAAGTTAAGAGGATCCTGAAAGTCATCTAAGGGTTTTATTGAAGATAATAAAATAAAATAAACTATATTGGAAATTTAGAATGTGTAAGTTTTGGATGAAACAAATTTCATTACGTGATCACATTATTTATAAAGATGGAATAACTAATCATCATGAAAAACAGAAGTTGTTATAGAATGGGCAAGACCCAAAGATATTATTGATATTCTTAGTTTCCTTTATTTACTAGGATATTAATGGAGGTTGGTTGAAAATTTTTCACAGTTATGTAGCCCACTAAATTAGTTAACTCAAAAAGGTGTTAAGTTCATCTGGAAAAAAATAGTTTGATGATTTATTTTCTGGAATTGGAAAGAAGATTGGTGGATTCTCTAGTTTTGTCACTACCTTCTAGAAATGGTTCATTTTATACATACAGTAATGAATCATTGAAAGGACCTAGTTGTATCCTATTACAGAATGATCAAGTAATTTCTTATGATTTATGTCAGTTTAAACCTGATGAGTTAAATTAAACTATAAATGATTTGGAATTAGCTGCTATTTTTTTTTCATTAAAATTTTGGATGCATCATATATATAGAGTAAAATTTAAAATATATACTAACCATAAAAGTTTAAAGTATATAATCACTAAATAATAATTGAACATTAGATATAGAGGATGATTTGACCTAATTAAGGCTTATAAATTCACAATTCATTATTATCATGGAAAATAAAAAAAAGGTGGCTGATGATTTGAGTCATAAAAGTAATGCTATATTAATCATGATACTTTTGGAACTTGAACCTCTGATTAATGATTTGATTAAATTTCGTATATACTTTTTTGGTTTAAGAAATTACCTTATTTTGTTTTTCAGGTTTTAGATAAATCGTCTCTATCATATAGAAATAAGTAATCATAGAAGGAAGACAATGAATTGTAGAAAAAGGTAGAATTGGTTCAAAAGGGTAAGTATCCTCAATTTAACATTGATAAAGATTGTTTTTTTGGATTTGGGAAGAGGTTATGTGTAAATTTTGATTCACAGTTGAAGAAAGAGTTATTATGTGAAGATAATAATTCTCCATTTTTAGTTCATACTAGCAGTACTATGATTTAAAGAGACCTTCGAGTGTATTGCTAGGTGGATGGAATAACACAATATATTGATGAATTTACTGTGATGTGTTTGACTAGTCAATAGGTTTATATAGAACGACAATTTCCACAGGGGATGCTTCATAATTTTCCATTACAAAAGTGTTATTTGGAAAATATATCCATATATTTCTTAGTGGGACTACCAAATAATTCTCTAGCTAACAATGTTATTTGGGTTATTATTAATAGATTGGATAAAGGAGTTCATTTTTTCCTATTCATGATACATTGTCTCTAAACCAACTTTCTTAGTTGTATCTTAAAGAGATAGTCAGGTTACACGGAGTTACACTCTCCATTGTATTTGATCATAATACCAAGTTCACTTAAATCATTTTGAAGGGTCTTTAGAAGTCATTGGGTACTAAATTAAATTTCAGTACAGCATTTCATGCTCAATCAGGTAGGCAGTCGGAACAAATAATTCAGACCTTCAAGGATATGCTACATGATTGTTCAATGGATTAGAAGGGAAGTTGGGATCATCAAATTTCATTGGGTAATTTTTTCTATAATAAAAATTTTCATTCCAGTATACATATGGAACAATATTAGGTATTATATGGAATACGATGTCAAACTACATATTTTGTGATAAAGTAGGTGAAAGGAGGTTGATGGGACCATAATTGGTAGAAGAGATGGAAACAAAGTTCTACTGATTCAGAGACACATGACGAAATATCAGAGTCGGAAGAAAATTTATGTGAATAACCGAAGGGAGGATCTTTCTTTTCATGTAGGTGATCATATCTTTCTAAAATTTTATCCATGGAAGAGGGCGATGAATTTTTGTAAGAAGGGAAGTTGAGTCCAATGTTCATTGGACCATATGAAATCCCGGAGTAATTTTGATCAATTTGTTACCAAGTGGCTTTAACTACGAGTTTATCCCAGGTACACTATGTTTTTCATGTCTCAATGTTAATAAAAAATATGGAATATACATCTCATGTGTTGAGTTGAGAAGTAGTTTAGTTAGAAAAAAGATATTTCTTACGAGGAACAACCAGTCCAGATTCTTGACCATAGAGAGAAAGTGTTGTGGAATAATGTGATTCATCAGGTAGAGGTTTAATTAAAAACCCATATGGTAGAAGAGGAAACCTGGGAATTTTAAAATTCTATGGGGGATAAATACTACCACTTAATTGATAAGTGAATGAAATTTCAGGGATTCAATTTCAAAAGTTGGGGAAGGATGTAACATCCCTTGTAATTATAGAATAATAATTTTCCATGTCTATTAATATTTATGAATTAGATATTAATTTTAATTTAAATTGGATGCTTTGTCATATAGTGTACCCGACATAGAACAATGGGTTTCACTGGAATCTTATATTGCACATAAGACTAAGTTATAATGAAAAATAATACATCATTATTACTATTATTTTAAATGGTAGTTATTGCCTAGCCATTTTATTGGTTGTAATGAAAAAAACTAACTATATTATGTTTACAAATGTTTATTAAATGGTTTTAATTTCTTCTAATAAATTTTATGGGATTAAAATATGAATAAATCCAATTTTAAGCATAAAAAGATCTAATGTTTATAAAATGTAGTTTTACCACATATTGATGAAGAACCATTGTTAAATCTAAATTATGAAGGTTTGATAATTTTTATATGACAAATTAAACTTTTTATTTATAAGAGGTGTATTGGAATTTACTTTGGTTGAATTTGTGGTATTTTTCTGATAGTATTTATTTTTTATTGAATAGTAAAAAATACTACATTTTATTGCTTTTTCATTTAAAGCATTATATTTTACTTTTAATTTTTTTAATGTATAATAAAATAATTTTTTTAATAATTTAATTAAATTTAGGTAATTGGTGTAATTTTTATATTAATATTATATATAAAACCTTATTGATATTTTGAACATCTCATTTTACCGCATTCTTTCCACATCTATGAGAATAGTATTAAACTTAATTTTTTCACTTCGGTGAATTAAATTTTAATGATTGGAAATACATGGTTGTAATTAGTATGAAAAATTAGGACCAACTTGATTTTAGGTAAATAACAACTTTTGAATTTTATTTACCACTTTTAAAGGTAAATCAGGTAACTAAAGGTAAAAATAATTTTATAAAAATATAAAACTACCCTAAAAATTGTCCTAATCATATTGGATGAGTTATGTGTTACCAAAGAAATACTTTTCCTGAAATTATGGCCTTTTTAAGCTACTTGGGTGTGATTATGACATTAATAAAATTTTATTTAATATGAAAACAAAGATGTTAAAAAATGTCTCTTATTACTAAAACAATATTAATATGAAGTTATATAAGTGATATATTTAACTATAAATAGTTATTATAAAAATAAAAATAGTATATTCATCATGATAATTTATTTTTAATTTTGAGACATTAAAAAATTTAATTTATTTATGCAACAGTGATGATGTAGTAATAGATTTATTAAAGGAAGAATCAAATAAATGATATTAATAATGTTAAATAAATATAAATTGAAATATTTGATACCATACACTAATTTTATGTATCACTTTGACAATTTATTGATATGTTAATATAGTTTTTAGAAGGAATCATGTTTTTATGATTTTTTTTAAAGTCAAATATTGAATAGTTTCAAAATTGACATAATTGATATTTTAAAATATAAAATATTTAATTAAATGTTATAAAATTTATAAAATTATAACATTAATTATTCATTAATTTTTAGTTTAACATGTAATGGTAATTATTTGAACACTAAAATTGTAAATTACATAATAAAATTGTAAGAGTTAAAAGGGTTAAAACATAAAGATAAGGATTAAAGAAAATAAAAAACTTGTCAAATTTTTATATGATGAATGTATTTTCATAAATTATTATTGTATATTCTAAAAAAATAAACTTAGATAAATTTTTAATTTAAAATGAATTGATATTAATTTAATTTTATTGATAATTCATTGAGTGCCCCTCCCCTCTCCTATAAAAGGAACTCTTATTCTCTATTACTTAATCATAAAAAACCTTTTGGTTTGCCAAGATCTTATCCAAACCCTTCATATATTCTCTTACCATATTCTTGAGGCCTTATTTTAGGCATAATATCATCCTTAGAGTTGTTAAGGTGTTAATAAATGTGATCATCTTAAGAAAAGGTAATGTTTTTATTTAATTGTTTCTATTTTATTTCTTCTTCCACTTCCTTGAAATATCTTCCAACCATGATGAGATAATAAAATTCATTATCATAAATATAATTAGACTTTATTATTTTAATATCATCCCCCAAATCCATGTTCACTTCCATCAAATGGGAAAGTAACTAATTGAGTGTGAATACGACTGAACTATCACCTCTATGAACAGATATAATTCATTTTACATAAATGTCTCCCATGATTGGTTATAATGATGGAATTACTGTTCGTATGTGATAATCATAACATATTAATCATTATAAGATATTAATATATCAATTATGTTCACACTTTCTATGCACATAAAAATGATAACATCGTTCTTGTGTACTTTTGAACTATGACCTCCACAAAGGGACGTGTTTTGTTTTTATTCACTACATCAATTATATGATATATATAAGTATATTTAAATGATTAATATGATATTAATTATGATATTATATTTTTATAAATATCAAATAATAATTACCATACTTCCACAATTATTAATTAAAAATGATGAAATTACTTATCTATGTGCATGACCTACCGTCTCCATGATTATAACATTGTTCATTTTTAAAAAACATAATTAATAGCTTGATTTAAAAGTATAATTAATTTATAAAAGTGATCATTATATCATAATTATTATTCTTGATATTATGGACTTATGACCACATGCTCAATTTACATCATACCATGTTAATTTCTTAACTCAAGTAACGAGTATTAAAAAAAGGTATGACATCATTGTAAAAAAATTAATTAATTATTATAACATTATAAATAAGTGATATAAATGGAATAATAAAATTTAAAAAGGTTCTAAATAAAGTAGAAGTTAACCTATATTTATTATTAAAGAATATAAAGAATATACAAGACAATTCATACTTGAGGTAAGGGTCTTTATCTCAATATCCTTTCATTAAGGCATATTTTGATATAATACACCACCTTAATTTATAAGGTGTATAATCAAACCATTTGAATTTTAATTTCATTAAAAGTTTTTAAAAATTAATATTTTTATATTATGTGTATTACTATACAACAAAATGATTGTTTTTTAATGTATATAGCGACAACGACTTGTCTGCTTTCTTGACCATTATCTGGCATTTGCCTCCCACTACAATCTGTAATGTTTTAAAAAGAAAAATAAACACCATTTACCTTTTTTGGTATTTTGTTAATGAATTTTTTGATAATGGATTCATTATATCAATATCTTGATATGTTATTTTGTTATTACAAATGGAAATGTTATTTTTTCCTTGATGCATGTTTGAGGTGTTATGATTATGTTGTGGTTTTTGGTATTACTTATATATAAACATGGTTCCATGATAAACTGATGGTGGGTGAGCCCATGATAGTAATCCAACGCATTGGTTAATGAGACAAAGTTAAATGATATGATTACTTCTAAGATATTTATGGAATATACTATTATGGGTATTCCTAATGTAACCATGAATATTACTCCCCGTGTATCTCTGAAAGCTACAATGTAAGTATGATATGGATTCAAAAGGTTTCCTTTATGATTTATAATTTATATGAGTTTTACAATAATATTATTATTTCATGTGGTAAGATAAAGGGTTTATGTTTTATGGGTGAAAATTATGATTTTGTGATTTTTTTAATGAGTTTAAATTATGCATTGACTAAAGATTTTCTTCCTTCATTTAAGCCCCTTACTTAGCTTTTTTTTCTCATCCCATGTTTTTGAATTGTTTTCCACAATTTATAAGGGTAGGTAAGAGAAAGTTATAAGTCACGTTGATTGTTATGAATATTTTTATCCTAAAAAATAAATCATGTTTTATTTTAATCTACACCTTGAATTAGTATATACATTGTCATTCTATCAACCCTATTGTGTGAGGAGTGTATTATGAGAACATAAATTCACCACCTTCCATGGTTTTTAATATATGGAAAACATTTATTTGTATGATTATTATATTTTTGGAAGTAAAAATTATGCATATGATAATATCCCCCTAAATAAAATTTCATTCAAGACTCTAAATAGAATAAAATTCTTCACTTTTACTAGACAATAATTTCTAGAATTGGAAAAAACACATGATAGGTAAATTTTCACCGTTTACTAGTGAATGGAAAACTATAACTTATCTAATAATAATGTTGAATCCTTTACATATTCCGTAATAAATATTTATGAGACATGGAAAGGTTATGGAAAATAATTATTTTGTAGTTTTCTATGGGATATTTAGGATCATATATCATTAGATACAATATCACATGGAATGTATGTCATTTAACTAAAATTTTTTATTACCTCAAGTAAATGAAAATTAAAATTCTGAGATCACAATTTATTTAAGGGAATAGAATATAGAGAAACACGATTTTGGCTGCTTCTAAAAACTTTTTTATATATAATATGTTTTACATACTATACCAAACATAAAAAAACAAAAAAAATATTAATAAGGAATTATTAAAAAATCTATAATAACACTTGATGGTAACCCCTTAATAATTATTTCTATTATAAGGAAAACAATTTATATGAGTTAATATTGAAAAGACTATTTTCAATAAGAATATTTTTTATATTATAAAAGTCATTTTTAAAAGAAGTTTTTTATATTTTTAGAATTTAAATTTGATATTGTAAATTTAATTTTGGAATTCATCATAAGTAATATCATAGGATGATTTTTAATATACTTCTAAAATAATCAATTTTTTTAGGTGAGTAAATAATATTTGGATTAATGTTATCATAATTACGAAATTATTTTAATATATAAGTACATTAAATGTTTTTTGAAACTTATTACAATAAAATTATATTTTATAAAGAATAATAAGGTGTTAAAAAAATATTTTGAATTTATAAACCCATGATCAAAATTTTGATAAATTATGTGTCATTTTAATGAAAAATATTTTTCAATAGTTGTTTTCAAATTAATTATAACATGTTGAAATGAAATTTTTTAATTAATTAATATTTAAATAAATTACATTTTAATGATGATAATTATATAAAATTTATTATAATAAATTCCATTAATAATTCTATAATAATAATAAATCTTTTTTTTATTTAATATAAACTTTTTTAAACAATGGGTTTTTACATGTTACACATGATGAAATTAAGATTAATTTCCAAAAAAAAATCTTAATTTGATAAAATTATTAATATATTTGATATAATAAAAATAATATTATTTAATATGGTAAAATTAAATTAGAATTATGAAATTTAGTTTGTTTAGATTAATAATAAAAACTATGATAATAATGAAACAATTATTTAAAATTATTGTTTTATTATAATGAACTATATTATTTCAAGTATTTAAATTTAATAAAATTAAATAATGGATATATTATTATTTATAAAAAATAAATAAATATATTGACACTAATTTATTAATCAATAAATAAAAATAGAATTATGAAACCATAATGGTCAAAATGTTATTTCTTTTCTATAACCATTTTTATATAAATTATATATTTTAATTTAAAAGTTAATTTTCTAATTGGAAGAGATATAATGTTACCAAATAGAGGATATAATGATTTCAATAACACAAAAAATAGTTATGGGTTTAGTTAGATTTTTACTAATATATAGAATCTCATAATTTGAAACAACTTATCCTGTTTAAGATTAGAAAAAAGTAAAATTTTACAACATAATTTTAAAAATATTATAATAAATTTAAAACATGTTTTCAAACACATGGTTGGGCCGAACCCAACCCAAATAAACCCTGAAATCCAAAATATTGAAACTTTGGATCTATTTAATTTGGAATAGAGGCATGTAATAATTAAATTACAAATGGTGTTTCCAAAAGTTTAATTTTCCCCTCTAATAAAACTAGATCATTTAGACCATTACCAACACATAAATTTCCATAAAAGTCCGCCATTAACCTGTTAACTATTACTATCCTATAACCTCATCCTTCAAAAATAATCCAATGGTCACTAATTGGTATCCTAAAACCTTAAAGTTCAAGGTGACTCTTAAGGGGAAGAAGCTTCTCCAATTTAAGTGTGGTATCCTTATTACATTTTTATTCCTAATAAAACTCTTCCCAATATCATATCACCAAAAGAATATGATTAAATAAGTATAATTTTATTTTAAATATGTTCTTTATATAATTTTTAAAATCTCTCTTTATTCATACGTATCAACTATGTAAAACTAAAGAACATTCTTAGAGCGTCGCATTGACTATGACCTCCATTGAGAGACATCATATTTTTTTATTACAATATTTCATGGATAGTATTAATGGTTGTAATGATTAATAAATATGTTTTCTATTATATAATTATTATACATAAATTTAAATATAATTTCCACCTTCACCCCAATCACTTGTTCGGAAACATGAACACTAATCACGTGTAAGTGTAAAATACCCCCTTAATGATGAAGCATTTTTCATTTTTCATTTAGATTCTAATAAATAATATTTAAATAAATTTTTTTTGTTAAAATTATGAAAAAATAAATAAAATATCATTATTTATATGTTAAAATGATATTATGTCACAAGAAACTCCACCTTATTCATACTCACAAATTGAGTTAAATCATGTTCATGTTGGGTTGGTATGACCACTTACTTGAACAATGCTTCAAATATGATTATGGATGAAAATGGGACCATGAAAAATAATAATATTATAATATATTAATTTAATAATTATTAACATATGGTTCTGGAAAAATTATATTGAGTATTTAACTTTTTGTCAATGTAAAAGTTTCATTCACAAAAATTCACTAAAATAAGAGATTATCAATTTTTTTCACATAATATAAATGGAACACATTTTGGTTGGAATAAGAATCTTTTAAATCAATATAAGATATATATTAAATGACATTTAAATAATTAACTTGGTATCAAATGTTTTGTAATGATATCAACATTTTTAAGCATGCACAAAACATGTACTCTTATTAAAAACTAATGGTCATAATATGCTATAAATAATTTATATAAAAAATATAAATAAAAATAATATGAATATTAAAAGGTAAATATTTATGGGTATTTTTTAGTAAATATAAATTAACTTATTTAGAATTTTTCTATTGGAGGATAGACTATCATTAACTGTGAAATGAAGAAATTAAATGGTTTGTTGCCTCAAGCCCAGTTTCAATAATGTATGATTTCATGTTTTCACAATTTGAATTTCATTTAGTATTGATACTACTAAAATAAATTACTTCATCATAAATCAACCTTGTTCATGAGATATAATTGTTTATTTCACAATCTCCCCTATATGTTCTTTCAACCCATTCACATCCCAAGTTGTAAGGGTTTCATTGCCTCAAATTTATATCCCCTAAGACATATTTATTCTAATAAATATGATTCATTTTAAATAGTGTATGTATTTAGACATTTTAGTTACGTATAATCATTCATTTTTTCATGATAATCAATGTTATATTTAATTTTCTACCTCTCATGGGTTTTTTGTTCAAAAGTTACAATTATAGTAATGAGTTTATATTACTCAAATCGCTTCACCCATCATAATCAATCTTCCTTGACTATGATAATTGAACAATGATATATAATAACATATTATGATTTAAGGTTTTATTTCCATTTTTATGGGAAAATTACTACTCTTTATCAACATAAAATTATTTTATTGAATGATTTCAAAATTAAAATTGTATCTCTTATCAGAATAACTTATATTCATACAAATGGATATTTTCTACCACGTTAATATTTTCCATCATGAAAATGTTCTCCTCCTTTTTTGGAATAATAATATAGTAAATTTAATATTATTATCATAATAAATTATCTATTTTTAAAAGTTTAATTTGATAAAGTTTTAAGAATGTTAGTTTTTTATAAAGATATTTCAGTGTGATGAAAAGGATTTTCCATCCATAAAAATAAAATGTTCTATCTTCACCTCCAAAATTTCATTTGAAAACTATTATGTATTTTACACATTTTTAATGATTTTTATTAAAAATATTTTTTTCCAAGTATTTTGACATTCCATTTCTAAAAACATTATATAATTTTCATTTTTACATTATTAATGATTTATTTTTAATGTAAAATCATTAAATGTATCTTTACATTCAATTTTTGAAAACCTTATAAGTATTATACTAAATGTTAATGATTCAATTTATTTTCACTTCCCATTTTTAATATTTCTATTTCTTTACAAAATATTTTATTTAGAAATATTTATAATAAGGCTTTCAAAATTATTATATTTCCCAATATCAACAATTTATGAAATTCGTAAGGTACTTGGAAACTCGAAATCTATTTATTAAGTTATAAAATTTCTTAAGTCAACATAATTTTCAAGGAATTTCCATTCAAAATTATGTTCTCTTTTACACATATAGAGAAAAGGGTTTTTGAAATAATAACTTTTATATTAGTGATTTTATTTCATTTATCCTGAAAATAGAAGATAAAGTTTCTATATTAGTGATTTTATTTCATTTATCCTGAAAACAGAAGATAAAGTTTCTAACGTGACATGAAACTATGCCTTTAACAATGATGAATGCATAATGATTTCATAAATATCACTATCTATGTTTTTTTCATTGTTATTAAGAAATGATATACCTCTAACGGAGTTAGGATTCATATTTCACCTTATATTATTCAGTCATTATGTTTTTAACATAAAATTATTTAGTTCAAGGTGTTCTTTTATTCCTTTTTAATAATGGTCCATGATTTCCATATATAAATATAATATATTTTTAGATGAATATTCAATAAATTCCAGAAATATAAACCCCAAGACTATAATGGTTTGTTTTCTTTGCAGTCTATACACATTGTCTTATAATTTTATTAGATATATTTAAAATATCCCACAAATATCTTCACATGTAGTAGTATTTAAAGACAATCCCTAATTATATCCATTATTAATAACCTAGGGAATATAAAAATATGAAAGGTTGAGATTAGATACCCAGTAAGGGTAATCAAATTATATATCAACATAACATGATCAAAATGGTATGAGAACATGATATTAAGAATTTAAAACCATACCTTTCATATCAATGATCCAAATATTATTTCATGGAATAAATCTTTGAAGTTAATAAGAGATGAATTAGAAAGGAATCCAAGAAAATAATATGTTAGAGCATAAAATTAGTATAATAGATGGATTTATGGAATACAAATGAGCATAAAATATCCTTTATTTTTTAGTCAAGTATCTTTTCCAAGACCATAATAATATAATTTGTACACACCTAAACCATAATAGTAGTCATGGTTCACTCAAAATACTACCATTATTAACAATTTTCTGTAATAAACTGGGTTCTCTCCCCATCCCATCCCTTTTTATCTAATAATATTTAAATATACCCAATTTTTTGTAGTGATATAATAAAAATAATATGTATTTACCCACACTTCATATAATAAAAATCGTACATATTTATTCCAAATGATCATAAAAAAATTATCGTATAAGAATCCATGAAAATAAATTGGATTCGTAAAACATTCGTCAAATCAAGACCCATGTAAAGAAAATGGTTTCATAAAACATTCATCATATCAAAACCAATGAAAATAAATGGGTTTCATAAACATGTTTTATCATAAAAAACCATCCATAGAAAGAATAAATTTTCAATAATTAGATCATATCCCCATTAAAGACTATGAAACATTGAATGATTACATCTTAGATAGAAAATGAATTTTTTTTGATAACTTGGATAATTTCTTGAGAAAAGTAACCTTTCATTAAATTATAATTTTTTCAAAACTAGAAATTAATATAATATTGTAGAAATCATTTTATATGAAAAAAACATATAAACTTATAACATAAGTTAACGGGTAAATAATAGTCATAATGGTGGGAAATTATGTTCATTCCATACAATTTAAATGAAACCATTCCATTCACATTTTTAGTTAAAGGTAAAAAATTAATATGTTTAAAAAATCTAAAGTATATTTTTAAAAAAATTACTAAATACTCAAAAATATTTAAAATTAATTAAAAAACATTTTTATAATATTGAAAAAAAATTAAAACATTTTTATAAAACTTGAACATGAAAGAAGAAGGGTTTTCGCCTGAAGAGAGAAATAATGTCAATTTTCCTTAAAAACATCCTTTTGGTCTCATTAGTACACGAGGAGAGGTAAATGAAAGTTAGAAAAATTTATTTTAGTGAAATAAATACTGGAGAAGAAAATTCATGAGTTTAATATTATATAGATCATAATATTTCATCATTAAAAGCTTAATAAAAAATAATCCTCATACACAATGAGATTATCACATAAAAACATTACCATTTTTGTTTCTTTTGAATCATAATATCCATGAATGAATGAATATAAAATAAAAATTGAAATATCATAAAATTAACTTGATTCATGATATAACATGTAAGAGGAAAAATATATGTATCCTAAAAATTAAACATGTGATGAATATGACATGTGTATCCAAGGAATAAAAGAGAGGTTAGAATTACCTTACCTTAAGTATTTAATTCCTTCATACATGCTAAAACCTCATGTTTCATAAATATAGGATTATTATGAATATATTACATAACCACACAAATATATATCATAAAAAATATTTACTTAGTAACCTTTTATTATCTATTTATTATTATTTTTGTTCAAATCACATTTAAGGTAATAACTACTTTGTTTTTCATGAATATTTTGATTTGGTATTTTTTGACCTTTTAAATTTATAATTGTTCCATAAACATCAAAATTTTAAATATGATATAAATAATATATATATTCAATATATATGTACATATGGTAATCTATAAAGGTTATATATAGAAAATAAAATACACTTTTCATGGAGAAGGTAGATCGTACATACGTATGAATATTGTTTCCATTTTTTTATAGATAGAGAAAAATGATTTAAAATAATATACATTAATTAAATTTTCATTATTATTTCATATATATACATAATATATATTAATTAAAGATATCCTTTATACCTTACATGTAAAAATGTAAGTGTAAAATGAATTGCATTGTTTAATGAAGTGATAGACATACACTTGAGTGGAATTGCCATATTCCCACTAAATGGAATGTAAGAAGGTATGTGTGATATTGAAATTAAATAGTTATAATATTATAATAAAAATAATATATAAAAATTAATTTAATTATAATAACTTTTCCTGATAGGTGGTGAGGGAAAATGAATAACATCAGTTTGTGAGGCAGTAGTCCGTCGTACAGATGATTGACAATTTCATTTCCCATTTGATTGAAGTGGAGATAGATACAGGTTATTACACTAACATAATAACATAAAATTATATTTTATATAATTTTGTTATTATAAAAACATAATTTATGGCTATTTGGATGAGGTTGAAGAATAAATATAACAAAAATTCAAGTTTAATAATTTTACATATTCTTTATAGAGCCTCTTTGGGTTTATTTCAAAATCCTTCATAGGAGGGATTCCTAACCAAAATAAGTACTAAAGACATTGTTAGGGTATTAATAATTATATTTGGGAATTTATTTTCTTAACCAATGGTTTAAAATGTGTGAAGTGGAGATGATAATGGTGGCCTTTTATAATTGTGTGAGAGGACAATGATATAATTTTTTAAAAGAAAAAGTGATACCCATGTTTTTAACATTTAAAAATGCTCTAAAATAAAACATTATCAAAAAATATAATATATAACGTCCAATTATGATTAGTACATATAAATTATACCTTTTTGTTCATTTTTAACCCTTATCGTTTTTGTTTAACTCCATGATAAATTAGTTTTTACCTTAATTGTGGTAATTAATATTTGATATTTTTACAATTCATTTTTTTAAGAAATAAAAATTTACTTAATAAATAATATTAATTATTTTTATTACAAATATGGAGTCAATTTTATAAAATTTAACTCACATTTTTGGTGGGATATAATCTCAATTAAATCTTAGAGATGTGATAAAACAATTCTATAAAGAAAAAATGTTCAAAAGTATAGAATGTTTTAATATAAAATTTATATATGAATATTATTCCAATGAATAAATTGGATTAATTATAATATAGTTAAGCTAAATTTAATTTCAAAACAATTTTAAGATGAACTTTATTCATATTAATTATTTAAATGAAAAGAAATATTTTAATAAAAAATTGTATTTTCCAGTAATCATCAAAAAATATATATTTTCAGAGGAATCTGAATAATTAACCCAAAGATAATTTTTAAATTTCGATTCCAAAAATTATGTTCATCTTTTAAAATAAATTCTCATAAATTAGAAAATAATAATTATATTATTTTCTCAAAAAATTCTATAAAAATAATATATTTTTGAGAAAACATATTTTTCAAAGTATATATAGACAATAATAATTATTAAGTACATATTTTTAAATATATTTTATTTATCTAAAACCTCCATAATTATTTTTTAAAATGTGTTTATTACTATTCATACATATATTTTTTGCAGTTTGGTTATAAAACTGTTATTTAAATGGTAATATCTATAGTACATTATGGTTTATTAAAACTCAATGTTGTATATAGTGAAAGATATAAAAAAATTAAATCTATTTGAAAAATATATTTCGTAAATTCTTTTGGTTATACATTTTATACCCCATAAAATGAATTTCCCTTGAAATAATATCACTTTGGTATAAAAAATGGGGATACTTATCCATCATTACCTCCTCAGGTTCCCACTTAGCTTCCTAAAGCTAGTGGTTTCAACAAAATAATTTGACCAGGTGAGTGGTCTTAATTTATATAATATTCTCTATACAATCTAAAATATCTAAGAGTTGTTCCAAAAAATTAATATAATGCTATAGTGGCACAAGATTTGAGTTTATTATATGTGATTGATCCGGTGTGTACTTCTTTAGTAGTGATATATGGAACACATCGTGAATTTGAGATAGATTTGGTGGAAGAACCAATAGTTATTCTACTATCTAGATGTAATAAAAATTTAAAAGGGAATAATATATCTATGGTGAAAATTTAATTTATATCATAATCACAGTTTAATCCTTCATTGCCTCATTTATCAACATCAAATTCATCTCTTACCCCATAAAATGAATATTCATGATGAATTTTTCATGCCTGAGGTACTAAAATAATCATAAGATAAATAACTCATTCCTCCATCCACTAAATTTTTACTAGAACCATTATTGATAACACCAATTAACCAATAAAATCCAAATTTCAACTTAATAAATTCCATAATTTATTAAGCTTATGGCCCCTCCAAAATATGTATGAACAAAATTGAATCCAAAATATTGGAATGATTTATTCTAATATTCTTCCATGGTCAACATTACAATAATTTCAATCACCCATAATGTATCATATATAACTTATATAGGTTAATCCTTTATACTATGTCTCAATAATAGAACATATGATTCCAAAAGTCAATTGAACTTATATGCCTTTAATATAATCTTGTCTTAGCCAAACACATTTCCATTGTAAATCCATGTTCATAATTTCACTATGTTTTGGTTAAAAGTGGATTAAAAATATCCAATGTGATTTCCATATTCTAAAATCTATATTGATAGTGATAATCGAATCATATAATAACATAAAATATCACTAAATTATAAAAATTAATATTTTCATATAGATCATTTATAAAAAATTCAACATTAAATCCCCCACTATGGAGTGACCCATTTATCATGATTCCCATTAGTTGTGGTGATTATATGTTATTTCCCTTTTTATATTTTCTTCATAGTTTTTTTGTGGCTTATCATCATCATTATCCCCTTGATTAGAGAATTTATTTAAATAATACAAAACTATTGAAATTTGAAACATTGGAGTGTGGGTGTTGTATTATTTTTAGTTATGTCTCCATTCATTTCATTAAGAAGTATCATTACATCACATATAAAGTATTATTTTCATTGGGTAGGTTACCAACACTTGTAACATCCTATTTTTCTTCTCAGTAATTCACTTATGTTCTACTTCCAACATTTATGTAATGTAGGTGACTGAAATTTCTTTTTTCCATGTGATCTATATTATTGATCATGAGACATGATCTTCATTTTCAAATCATAACTGTGGTAATAGTGGGAATATATAATTTCCATTTCTACCATCAAGGAATAATTAATTATTTCTTAATAGATACTAAATTATATTATATCTAATGGATTTTTAGTATATAGATTAAATCCACCAAAGATTCTATAATTTTTTATTTTCTATATGATGTTTAAACCAAAAGTGTATGATTAAATTCTAATAAAATTAGCTGTATAGGTACCAATAGGTTCATCATCATTCTGTTCGATCTCATGAAAGCTGATCTACATACTTTTAAATAGAATACATGGGATTTTCATACTGATATACATCCTTTAAAACTCATCCCATTAATTGGATTCAATTTTATCCACTTGACAAGTATTCCTAATAACGGTCAAACATTGACCTAAATTGCCTTCAAAATTATAGAAAAACAAACTAATTTTTTTTCAACACCATAGGATGGAAAATATCTTTTCAATCATACTAAAACATTTATCAGTGACTAGTGGATTAGTCAAATGAAAAAAATAAGGTGTAATTTTTCTCATGAAGGACTCAAAAGAATTTTGTTCCCTTCATTCCTTGTATAGAGGTTCAATAAGGTTCATATATTGAGAATGTTATATAAGCATAACAACGCTATTTTTCATTCCATATCCCATAAAATTTTGTTTCTTAGAAGTAAAATTATTACATTTTCCATCATATTTAGTATTAACATGATTCTGTCAGGTTTCAACCTTTTTCTAAAATAGAAAATAATAGTGTGAGCAACAATAATCACAATATGAAAACGTATAGTCCTGAAAATAATTTTTAGGATGTCTAAATCATGAAATATTACATTCAATCTAATAAACTTTAGGTTTAACATTTCTATTCAAGGTAATTGTCTATTAGAATCCTTCATGATGGCTTATAATTAAAATTTTGATTAACAAAAGCAAATCACCAAGTAGTTTCCTTGCATGTGTGAATTAAGGACATTTATCATGTATTAGGATTTCTCAAGTCATACCCAACATTCATTTTTTAGAGTTATTACCCCTAGGTGAATCTGTTCTAGAACCATTTAGTATCAAGGCATGTATATATTTCCATGTAAACCACAAAATCTATTCCTTACAAATTATTTAGGATGTTATCATAAAGATAGACTCAACTAATTGGTTATTCACTAAATTTTCCTCATCATAGATTCCAAAGGATAGTAATCCATTCCCATGATACCCATCATAATGACCAAGGATTTATATACATCAAAAATTACATATTTTTTATTTATATTCTATACATTCACAAATAAATGCTGGAAGACTATAATCATTTCGTTTCATTGGACACTAGACATATAATATTTTTATTTCATGAAATATCTTCCAAACCTCCAAAAAATATCTTACCATATGGTACTCTTTATAGACACACCCAGTATAAATCATTCCCTTATAACATGGGTTAGGGAAACATATTAAGGGGTGATATCAGATGATCAATAATAGTAATCAAGTAATATTTCAACATAACTTGAGAATAAGGGTATGTGAACATGAGATTAAGACTCGAGAAACATAACCTTCTAATTAAAGACCATAATCACAATTCATGGAACTAATTATGGACTTTATAATACATAAATAATAATATAATCAAATAATATAATCCATTACAGAATAAAATTGTCATTATACATAAATTTGTTGCATGCACATAATAATAGAACATTATTTACTTTATAGTAAAGGATCATTTAAAATGCTATCATAGTGGACTGGGTTCACTCACTAAACCATTTTAATAGTCAATGTACACTGCCAAGACTAGCATTTTGGAAAAAGTCCATGCAGAACCGGGTTCAATCCCAATTTTATTACTTTAATAATATAAGATATCAATAATTACCCAATTAATTTGAGGGAAATATAGGTCTCAACCATCACATATTGAAAAGAATACATATTTGATCCAAAATATCATAAAACATTAATCATTTCATAACCCATGAAAATAAGTGTATTTTATAACAAAAATCAACATATCAAAACATATGAAATGAAATTTGTGTCATAAAACATTCATCATATTAGAAACCATAAAATAAAATTGGATTCATTAAAAAATTTCCTCATAGACATAAAATATATAGAGAAGGAATAAATATGGTTTAATTATATCATATCCCTTATAAATATTAAGTAACATCAAAGGATCTAATATTATATGGAAAATAATTTTTGAAATATCTGATAGAACATTTCTTGAGGAAAATAACCTTTCATGGGAAATAACCGTAAAAAAATATAAATTAATAAAATATTTATTTTTTTATTTTAAAATCACACTGGAAAAATATAAAAGGAACGTTCTGATAAAATAATGGTCATGATGGTGTAAAATTACATTCATTTCATATAATTTAAAGGAAAATATTTTGTTCACATTTTTCTAAAAAATGTAAAAAGTTCCTCATTTAGAAAATGAAAAAAGACTATATTGAAAAGAAATATTGAAATTATAAAAGGGTAAAAATTAATTTTAAAAAACTATGTATAAAAGTAAAATATTTTGTTATTTTTTTTTTACAAAACACGAACATATAAGAAAATGGATTTTTAACTGGTGAGAGAAATAATGTTGATTTTCCATAAGAACATCCTTTCACTCTGTTGAGTACATAAAAAGAGTTAACTGAAAGTGAAAACATGTATTTTTATGAAATAACCATAGTATAATAAAATTATTTAGTTTAATGAGATAGAGAAAATACAATATCATCATCAGAGACTTAATTATTATCAATCTATATAAACAATGATATTCTGACATAAAATATTATAAATTTTTTACATTTTTAATCATACGATACTTGAAGGGAGGAAAGTAAAGTTAATAGTTAAATATAATAAAAAAATTATATTCATGATATAACATACCAAAGGGGGATTATTTACACCAAAAAAATGAGCGATGAATATAGAATCTGTCTCCTTGAAATAAAAGAGATACTAGAATTCTCTAACCATAAGTCTTGACTCCATTCATACATGATTAATCCCACTATATGATACATATTGATTTATTATAAATAAAAAATAGAACCAAACTTATATATATATATATATAATACCATATATTATTTACTTATGACCTCTTTATTACCTATTTATAAACAATTCCTCGTTAAAGTAACATTTTGGGTAACAAGTACATTATTTTTCTTGTACGTTTTGTTTTGGTATTTTCAGTACCACTATAAGTGAAATGGATAAATAATACCCACAGTGATAAACATGATATAAATAACCTATATATTCAGTATATTTTTTTAGTAAAATCCATTAATGTTTTATATAGAAAATTAAATACACCATTCATGTAGATGGTAGGCTATATGTATGAATGAATGTTGTTTCCATTTTCTCAGCAAATAATCAAATGGATAGTTAAAATATATATATAAACACTCCAAATTCATTATAATTTTATATATATCACATATATGAAATAAATATATTCTTATTACCTTCAATGTAAATGGGTAAGTGATAAACAAATCACATTGCTTTGTAAGGTGGTAGTTCGTCGTACACACAAGAAACATTATCATATACCCATATAATGGAAACTAAGAATTAATATGTGATATTATAATTAAAGAAGTATATAATTGTGATAAATTTAAAATATATAAATTAAATCCATATTTATATTCAGATCTCAAAGGTGGTGGAGGAAAAAATAACATCTATTCTTGAGGCGGTAGTCCACCATACAAACGATTGACGGTTTTGTTTCCCATTTGATAGAAGTTGAAAAGGAAATAAGTTATTAAATTAGGATAATAACATAAAAATATATGGTATAAAATTATTTTCCCATATCATAATTGTTGAATTAGAATTTAAGGAGTTGGATTATGAAATATAACAAAAACAAATGTTTAAGAATTTAACCTCTTCTTCAGAAAGCCTCTTTATGTTTCTTCCAAAAGTATTCCTACGAAGGATTACTAAGAGAAATAATCCCCATTAGATGTATATAATTAATTAAGGAATATATTTGGTTAGGTATTATCTAAAACAAATGGTTTCTAATATATTAATATGAGTAGAGAGTGGGTCGTATTTTATTACTGGGGGAGGAGACACAAATGGAATTTTTGAAAAAAAAAATAATACATATTCAATTCAAATGGAAAATCCGAAAAAAAATGGCTCATTATATAGAATTATGAGCTATAATGTCAACCTATGACCATTCAATAAGAATTATGAATTTTTTTAGATATTATTTACCTTTATCATTTTAGTTTAAGCACCCGGTAAACTCGTTTTTATCTTAACCACAGTAATAATGTTTTTCTATTTTCACAATTAAATATGGTAAAAATATAATTTTACCTAATTATTTATTATTAATCATTATGATTCCAAATATGTATTCTTATTTATCAAATTTAACTAAATTAAGTGTCTTAATTTGAATAAAAATTAATCCCCTAGATGTGATGAAAAAAGGTTTTCCAATGAAAAATATCTCAAAATTATAGAATGTTTTAATATTAAATTTCAATATAAAAATTATTTAAATTATTTAAATTGGATTAATTTTAATATAATTTAATTAATTTATATTTTAAAAACATTTTAAAATAATATTTAATCATAAATATTCCTTAAAAAAATTATAGTTTTGAATAGAGACTGATATTTTTCATAAATCGTCGAAACATTAATATTTTATAAAAATACTAAAAACCACTATACGAAAATTTTTACATGTTGATTAAAAAATGAATTAAATTTTATGAAATAATTTTTTTAGAAGCATGATATTTTAATTTTATTATTTTTTCAAGATATGAAATTATAATAATATTTTTTGAGAAAAAAGTATTTTTAAATCATATAAATACATTAAAAAAATTAGGCACTTATTTATATATATATTTTATTTATATATAACAATCATACTTAGTTTTTAAAAATATTTTTGTTCCAATTCATACCTCTAATTTTAATGGGTATGTTATAATGGAATTTTATAAATAAAAATATAAATAATATATTATTGTTTGTTAAAATATAGTGTTTAGTGTCACAAAAGATATTGAATAAAATAAATCTATTTGAAAAAACCATTTCATAAAATTTTGGGGTGTTAAATTTTTTATGTTTTATCAAACCCATTTTATTTCCATGGGTTCTATATAAAAATTAAATGTTCTCAATTTTGGATGTTCTATGAAAACAATTTTATTTCCATTATTACTTTATGTGATGATTTATAAATATTGTGACCCAAATTTTCATTCTATGGTTTATTTTGTGATGTGATGATTATTTTCATGTGGAACACAAATATATAGATTATTATATTGCTTCAAAAAATATATCCCTCTAATTCATTGGGTAAAGCATTATATCTAATGAGATTGAAATGTTATTTTAATGGGTTAGCAAGTAGTTATGTTCAAAAAGGGTGAATGAGATTGAATTTAGATTTATCCCAATTTTAGGAGTGAATGGGTTGGAATTTAATTGGGTTAAAAAATATATAAACTCCAATGTTTATAATTATTTAACGTTATTTATTATGTTCCATGAAAAAAACTATTTTCTTCATGTTTTTTTCTCATGATATGGTTAAAGAGTTATCATTTGAGATGTTTTTTTTATATTTTATGATTATGGTCAGAATATATTGTTTTATGTTCTTTTAAATAAGATATTTTTCCTTATAAATTATTTTTTTATGTTTATGGTTATTCCATTATATAATTTTTTATCCATTCCCTTACTAAGAATTTGATCTCATCCCATTCTAATGTTTAAAATCCCATGGTTATGAAGATGATTGTATAATGTGTGATGTCTAGAAAGGTTCTATAGGGGAATGATTATGGATATAATTTAGAAAGTGTTATACAGTAAGATATTTTTTAGTGAATCTACAAGACTCTAAACCATTAAAAACTTAAGTTATGTGATTATTTTGAGATATAATATTAAAATCCAGAGATTAAAGAAATATTTTTATAATGTTTACCCTAGGATTCTACATAATAAATACCAATTTCATCATAAAATAAAATTAATACATACAAAGAACTCATTTATCCAACCTTCTAAGCCTCTAAATAATAATCCACATGAAATTATAAAAAAATATAAAAAAGTAAAACTAAAATCCATGTAAAGAATTTATGATTCTATATTATAGCCAAACTTTATCCATTTATAAGATCTAGAAAAGAATTCCCTCACACTGACCTCGTGAGACTATGTACTCCAACTTCTAAAATACCTTTACATCCACCAATAATAAATTGTATTTAAAAATATTTTTTAATGAGATTACCAAGTATGAATCAATATTTTAGTGAATCCCACATGACTCAACGACTAAAGTGCATTCACAATCCTTATTAGTTAGTGTAAATCACAATTGTATCAAATTCCAACAATATGGTAACCAATTCACTCTCAAAATCCAACAATGAATCCCAGGGAATCCACTTGGAAATCAAGAATTATGTAATAAATGGTTGATATTTGTAAAAACTAAACAAAAAACATATACTTGTATTATACATGATGTGACAAATTGATTATAGATTCACACTTAGAGGGGGTGAATCTGGGTTGACTTGTTTTACAAAATTATTTTGCTCATTACTTTTACAGTCTTCCAATTCAAATCATTATCACTATTAATGATGATTGGATCCTATAAATAAAAAATTACATTTAAACTTTATAAAATGAATATAATAAATGAAACATATATAATTGGGTCATTAAAATGTTATTCCTTAAATAACCATTCCATAACATAATCAGTTTTTCACACTAACCATGGATTCTCCACAATACATGCATGAGTGTACACTAATGATAATATTAGTCCCATCAAAAATGATTCACACTCTGTTCCTTCCCTAACGTCCCAATATAGGTTTATATATCACGTGGCTTAAAGAAATGATTAACCAAATATAGAATAATTTCCTTGTTAATACTATTTTATTTAATACCACATAGTAATTGATCTTTATTCCCAAGAATCTCCATTCATTATCCAAACCATGTCTATTTATCATTCTTTAAAGGTGATTATGATGATCTTAATTATCACTACCTTATCACTCTCTATTAATATTTAATGATTGGGTTGTTTATCAATTCACTATGAACACCATTATTTCTGTCATCCTCATCTTTAAAAACATGGTGGTTTCAGTGTGTCTCTCATAATTATCATATTCAAATTCAAATTTATTGATCAAGAAACTCACAAAACTCTACAAGATTCTATTTAAATTATCTCAAAAACTCAATTCAATAACATTAAGTAAGATTCATGTATGCAAGTCACATTTCATGAAATCTCAACATTTTATGCTTCTTTCACAAAATATTTTTATGAAAATGTTACTATATTTACTTCTCAATTAATACTAATTTATTTTTTTGAATAACATCTAGTTAAATATAGATATTTTTCATGTAAACCATCTTTGGTTTTCATGATTACACAATAACTATTTCTACTTTATGAAACAATACTTACACAATCACTGTACATTGAAATCACATTCAATGCATTTATGAAATGTGCAAGTATTTTATCTATATCTTTTACATGTATGAATAGTGCAATAAATTTAAACATGTTCCAAATTGAGTAAAACATTGGTCATGGAATACTTTATAAGTCATTGTTCCACATAAACTACATGAGGAAAACATAATTCACTTGGTTTTGCATTACAATGATCATTCTTAACCGCATTGAGAGGAAAGTAACCCTTTACCACCTGCTACACACTGAGCCACATCCATCTTAAAACACAATTTCAAAATATAATACACATAAATTATTTCCTTATTCATTACATGAATCTCATATTCCCAAAAAAATTATTTCTCATTAGTTTTATAAAACAACTAAATTATAAACATCCTAATTTTCCTAAAAACATCTTTCAGGATGTATCCATTATGTTATCCACAAAATGATATGACAACATGTCATTGAAATTTTATAATATCTCAATAAACATCATGTGTATTAGATACTTCATATAAATAAAAAATTCATCATCTTTAAAGATCATTTCAAAAATATGTATGATAAAGAAGAATCATTAAGTAGTAGTAAATTCATTCTTTAATATCAACTTTTTGTATTGGTATAAATCAATAAATATAAATAATTGTAACATTACATCACATATTTTCATATTATTTCATTCCTTAATTTTAAATTTTTTTTAAATTTATTTACAAAATATATAACCACTGAAATCTTATAACAAAATTATCATAATTCCATAGGATGCATTAGTCCATACAGAGTACAGTGTAGCTTAAACAATGACTAAATCTCAAACATAATTTTATTAAATGAAAATAATTTAACTCAAAAACATCACATAAATACAATGTTCATAAACCAATGTTGGATAGACATGGAAATTAAATAAACAACAAAAACGGGATAAAGAGAATCCCTATAATTCCCAACTCGATTCATTTACATGTGACCCATAGTAACCACTAGATATAGTCTACAAGGGAAGATGAGTATCATGAAATACTTATATAATAAGTGGATCCCATTCAATTATGTGAATCTGAAATTTAGAAGTTTCATATGTTTAAAGGAATATACAAGATGTAAGGATAATCCTAGAAGGATACCCCCAATAATTCATATAATACCATTCACATTGAATTTTTTTATTTTTTATTATAAAAATTTTCTTCATAAAAACCACAATATGTTTTGATAAATAGGATGTAGAAATAAATTTTCTATATTACTTTGGTTTTATAAAACCAATCCAAATTTACAATTATAAGAATCTATAACATAGTTATAAAACAAAACTATTTTCATAATATTAATGTAAAAGAACAAGGTAAAAAATATTACCATAACACAATAATAAAAATAAGAATATCATGAATGACATATATGTCACACATAACATGGGCACTAACTGAGCAACGTATGATAACTATATCATGATAACATCACTATTTAGCATTGGTGAACCTAAAAAAAGAGCCCAATTTTTTGTGTCTCATGCAATATCATAAGCACCAACCCCCTTCTAGGACACCAATAAACTAGAGTAGTGCTCGTCCCAACACATACCCAATGATTCCCATGTGCAATA
Organism: Viscum album; assembly: GCA_963277665.1. Classification (NCBI taxonomy): domain Eukaryota; kingdom Viridiplantae; phylum Streptophyta; class Magnoliopsida; order Santalales; family Viscaceae; genus Viscum; species Viscum album. Next base: position 1,381,908,788 of record OY728134.1, on the reverse strand, counting down.
CATACTAATTAAATATGATTACAATGTTATTATCAGCAACCATATATTCATCAATCCAAAATAAAAAAGGTTCAAGAAATGAAAATATCATCCCTAAGACAATTATTTTTGAAAAAAATATTTATTGAAATCAAATTGTTATCAAATAACATCTAAAACATATTATCAAAAAAAATTCATTGAAAAAATAGACTAAATATAAAAACAAGGTGAAACTAATAATTTATCAATCAAAAAGTAAAGATAAAAAATATAACATAATAAGAATTCAATTATGATTTTAGACAAAATTTAATAATTTAAACCAATTTAAATATAAGAAGTAATTATTTTACGAAGGAACAATATATTATTTATATTCACCAAACATGAATCTAGAATAAACAATATTCCATCACTTAAAATAATAAGACATGAGATGAATGGATCCTTTAAATCCTAGAAACTCTTGATAATATATTAGAAACCTATTTCTTACCATGGGTTCATTCCCCATGTGGGGATACCATTCACACACTCAGTAGATAATGAAAGTGATGATGATACATGTTTTGGGTAGTGAATAATTCATAGAAAATAATGTCTTTCCTCAATATTTCTGTATAATATAATAGTTTAATCATAAGGGGAACAAGAAAATGTATAAAATAAAATATCTTGGAAAACCACATCACTAAAATTGGGGTTCAGTAGTGGAGATATGGGTTAAAATATAATGGGTAATAATGGAAAAAATATTTAATTAATGAAATATTGGTATGCCTTTTATAGTGCGACTTTTAGTTCCCTCAGATCAATGGTTCCTCCAAAAAATCGGTTTCTCAATACATGGTCGCATCATGGTGTGACTGTAATGTCTCATCTTTTCTGTTTATTATTTTAAAATATTATATGGAATTATTATGAGACTAGGAACAGAGATTACTCATCATTCTGAGGCCCGTTGATCCCGAAATGGTGCTTCGAACTTTTTTTAAGTTATGTGAGTCAGCACATGTGTGTGGTTCTGGAACTTTCTGAACAGATGCCCAGATTAAAAATCTGAGGGCACTTTTGCATCCGGAACAAAGACTTTACCTAACAATGGTTCTAACGTCGACCGACGCAGGTCATGGGAAAAAGATAATTTTTGGGTGTTTTTAGTCAAATAAAATAAAATAAATTCACAATGTTTATTTTTTTTGGGAACATCTGCTACGGCACAATGATAGGGAATTTGTTTCAGTAATTAATGGCATTCCATTATCACTCTGAAATATCCATGCTAACATATTAATACCACAGTGTGATGGAATGCCGAAATGCGTTCCCCATTTTCATGGGTTAATCGAATGCTGGTCGTTGACGGAAAATTGAGAGAAAACTCTGGTGGAATGTTGGAACCTTGGAGAGAACTCTCAAAGAAGATCGATGACGAATAAAAGCCATGAATCATTGTGCCAACAAAGTTGAAGGATCTTGATGACGACGACAGCACGAACCCTTCGTCAATGATCGAACCCTTCATTAGCTAGGGGTTGTCATTTCGATTCTCCTTTCCCCATTTTTGAATTTAAAAGACGTACGTGGATCCACCATGAACAAGTTGATATGTGGATTCGTGCATTCTTGCAGGAGGGTTTTATTGGGTTGATCAAGGGGAATTAATCCATGTTAAATTATCATTTTGATCTTGCTCTGTTTGATCATACTAATGGGATGGGATCAATGTCGAGACGAATGGCGACGAAGGTTCATTCCTCAATTTCCATTTTGGGATTTCCTTCCCACTTTTTTCGTGTGTTCTTTACATTCTTCATGGGGTGATGAACAACAGATCGTTTCACGTCCATTTTGTGACACAACGATACCAAATTAGAGATTTGACATCACGACGACATAGAGGAGGAGCGACGTTGATGACGATAGACAAATCGACACTGTTCGGGAACTATCGTTCTTCGACCATTCTTCATGAGGGTGGATGAAAATGCGTTTTTGAAGCCTATCGGAGGCCCAAAAACAATGGAGAGGACTGAAGGATGTCGGGGCGACCTAGAATTCAGAGTTTCGTGGTGATCAGACTGTCAGAATGAAGATTGAAGCCTCATGAGTGGCATGCCGACAAGAAGTGTCGATTCTGGAAAATTCCAGAATACACGGTGTGTGCTTCCGAAGAACACACCATGTAGTACCAGTGACGATGGCTAGGGTTTTGGGGGTCAGATTTGAATCACATGGAAGATGACCGTACTTACACGGTGTGTTGGACTTTCCCCGAAGCTCGATGTCTATTTCAAAAAGTACACGGACATGGGATGGACTACATGACTTTGGAACACGGCGTGTAGACCCTACGCAGCTTGGCAGAGGCGACTAAGCGGGGCTCGGCATGTATCCAAGGGATACACAGACACGAGGAGGAGTACACAACCATGTACTCCACCACACAGCTAGGCCGACCACATGGGTTACCCCGTGTACTAGTTACACAGGTTGGCATACATGAGTTGAGACCGTGTATTGGAACATGGCCAGCATACACGGGGTGGACCCTGGGTACTTAGACACGGCGTGTTAACTTTTTACACGTCGTGTAGTTACATTTTTCACAACCAGCATTGCGACATGGGCTGTTGTACATGAGAAGTACCCGGGGTCAGAGGACACATCGTGTGACCTTTCTACACGTCATGTACTTTTCTGTACATGGCTTGATCTTCTTTTCCACCGTATCTTGGACATGTTTTGTTTGGGTTAGTTCCCCCTTTTCTCATTCCCCTGAAATACAGGTATTGTTTCCTTCTACAGGAGTATGATCCCTTCAGCAAGACTTTCTGAGATATATTCATGCATCCCTCCGAGAGGCCTGGAGCGAGATCTCTATCCATTATTGACCCTAGTTAGAGACATGCATCGATGTGACCAAATCCGCCGGGTGTCGATCCTCTACCTAGAACGTGAATTCGAATGAGTCGCGGTATCTTCCAAGGCCCTGGCAGTGACCCTCATCTATGTATTGTGATCTTTCCAACTTAGAAGTGTGTTCTCCCATAATGAGTGTATATATCTATCATGATCTTTCTCACTCAGAAGTCTGTTCTCCCGTAATGAGTGTATCTATATCTCGTGACTTTTCCCGATGAAAAGTGGTCCTCGGACGGACGTCATCAGAGCTACCAGACTCATGGAATTAGTTCTCCTAGAAGGAGTGCTTCATGGAATCTTCAGACTGAATCCCTAGTGGGGGTATGCAGTTGTGTGACTTGTCTCTACACTATGGGTCTGGGCTTTGAGTATATATAGATTGTGTTCTCCTATTATATGTTCAGTATACATATACTGTGTAGAGCTGACTGTGCCTTTTCTTCGTGTCTTTAATTGTGGTTTTCGGGGTCCTCTCCTGAGTATTTTTATACTCACCCCTCCATGGACTTTTCCGCCACGTGTCATGTCTTATACAAACGAGCAGCCATTTGACAGAGTCTAGGGTAGACCAAGACAGGACCAAGCATTCTGAGTTTCCCATAGGCCGAGGTGTTCCTACGGCTATGAGCTGCAGTCCCAATACTTCTTTGTGTTTACAGGTTGGACTTTTTGTTTTCAGATTCTTGTTTTGGTGGCCTTTTATTCTGGCCCATTTTACTTTCCGCACTTTACGTTCTGTCATACTCTGTTGGTTGGTTTTAGTTGTATTCATGCATTTTGTTCCTTAGTGGTTTTTACATTTCAGCATTAGTGGGCTTGGAGATGTGTGCATGTGTACAAGTTCATAAGAAATTCCTCCCATGTTAGTAATATGCCTACTAAGTGCTAGTCAACAACCCCTGGGCTATTGGAGGCAGGCTTGGGGAGTCACTGCGTGGGCCCCATAGGGAAAGGTCATGAAAGAGTGGTATCAGAGGTGGTGCTACTACCTTATGGCCAAGAGTACGTGAGAATGGTTTGGGGTGATAGTGTTAAGTGTTTTAATCTTGGATTTTTGGTTAGAGATTCTAGTGTTGGTGCAGGTGGCAGACGTATCCATTCACCAGGACTCTGAGAACCTAATTTTTGACTTGGTACATGAAAAAACTAGTTGTGGGAAGATAAAGGAATGGTAAATCAATTATATAGGAATGTGTTGTGGTTTCCAATTCCTTTGATTCAGTTATCCAGATATACTCATGGTACATCTTGTTTCCTTACATGATGCCTCCGCGATGCATACCTTCTAGGATTCAGCAGCGTGATCACGAGGATGACCCCCTGAGTGATGAGGATTCGATACAGGGACTAGTTCCCCAGGTGGTGCACCTGCTATTCCACCACCAGTGGAGCAACCCATGATACCTATCACACCGACCGACGAGGGGCATCGACTTAGCGTGCTCCATGAGTTCCAAGGACAGAGACCCCTCAGGTTCTGAGGCGAGCCCGACCCTCAGGCGGCTGAGGACTGGATTGAGGTGATAAGTAGAGTTTTCTGTCTCGTGAGGACACCAGAACACCAGATGGTGATCCTAGGAACGAGCCTTCTTTAGGGTTCAGTGGGATGATGGTGGAGTCTGACCACACAGACTCACGACAAGGAGACTCTTTTGTGTATGGAGATTGAGAGACTCTTCAGGGAGGAGTTATCTCTAGTTACACAGAGAGAAGTGTGCATCCAGGAGCTTCTTCATCTCTAGAAGGGAAGTTGGACTATAGTTGACTATTCATTGAGGTTTACTAACCTCACCCAGTACTCGATGGATATGGTCAGGGATCAATAATTTAGAGCTCGGAAATTCGAGCGAGGTCTGCGACGGGACATCCGAGCTAGTGTTTTGCCTCTATGAATTCCGACTTATGCTAGAGTTATCGAGTGAGATTTGGTAATTGAGAGCTTCTTGGAGGAGCTGAGACAGCTGAAGACAATCAGCAGCAGGCAGGCAGGTCCAGAGACCTCGGCAGCGGGGAGCTGACGTCAGACACATGGATCAAGAAGTGGGAGATGTCAGAAGAGGACCCAGAACAGGGAGTCGATAGTCCATGGATCTCAGGCTGGATCTAGTCATCTTAGGGAGAAGTGGTGCAACTTGTGCAACGGAAGGGGACAAATCTCTAGGGATTGTCCGACACGTCGAGCTGCTGATAGGGAAGTAGTGGATAGGCCACCGAGGAAGAGGCAGAGAGTAGAGAAGATAGACCCGCCAGGCAGAAGACATGACAGAGGAGTAGGGAGAGCTGCATGTGGTGGAAGACACTTCAATTTACTTCCACCACCACCCTTAGAAGGTCCACACGAGGCTCATTGAGGTGGGGGACATGGGCAGGGACAACTACATGCGGTCGAGGCGTACAACCCAGGGGATCCATGGATGATCCGAGGTATGATCTGTGTCTTCTCTACCTTACCTTACGTTCTTATAGACATAGGTTCCCGTTTTTCATTCATTTCCACATGTCTTGTGCGAAACCTTGAGATTCCGGTACAACCGTTGACTCGATCCTAATGCTAGGAGACACATACGGGGGGAGACTCCCTGATCACACACCTTTCCAGATAGTGTGATCTTACCATTGTAGATGAGAGTTTCAGTAGGATCCTCTTAGTGGTAGCGTCGAGGCCATATGATGCCATTCTAAGTATTGATTGGTTATCTTTGTTCCATGCCCATATTGATAGTTTTAGGCGAAGAGTGTGGTGTGTCTACAAGGATGGGATGAGGTTATATTTTATCATATAAAGGGAGACCCAGGTAGCACAGAATGGGCTCATGTATAGGAGGGTGCGGTAGATCACTCATGAAATGGATAGCCTTACCCTCAGAACAATAGATGTGATGAGCTCCCAGTTCCTAGCAGTAGTGGCGGAGTACAGCGATTGCTTTCCCGAAGATGTTCCAGGACTACCTCCCGGATAGGAAATCGACTTCTGCATCGACTTACACCATGGGATGGCACTGATTTTATAAACCTCATATCATATGTCTCCCATAGAGCTTCACGAGACGAGGGTGCAGTTTGAGGATTTTCAAATCAAGGGTTTTGTAAGACCTAGCGTCTCACCATAGGCGGCCCCGGTATTTTTTTCCATGAAGGCAGACGGGAGTTTGAGGCTGTGCATTGATTATCGGTGCCTGAACTAGGTGATGGTGAAGAATAAGTATCAAATTCCTAGGATTGATGACCTCTTTGATCAGCTGAGAGGGGAAAATTGGTTCTCTAAGGTTAACCTTCGATCAAGTTATCACCAGTTACGGGTACGAGATGAGGATATATCGAAGATGGTTTTTAGATGCTTCTATGGTCACTATGAGTACATGGTGATGCCTTTTGGAGTGAAAAACACCCATACGTTGTTCATGGGACTGATGAACTGGATCTTCCAGTCGTACTTGGACTGGTGCGTAGTGGCTTTCATCGATTACATCCTTGTGTAATCGGCGTTAGAGGAGGAGCACACGAGACACCTGCGAATGGTTCAAGATGTACTCCAAGAGCACCATCTTTATGGGAAGCTCTCGATGCGCCAGTTCCGTATTCAGGATGTCCCGTTTCTGGGACATGTCATCTCAACAGATGGAGTAGCTGTGGACCCAGCCAAGGTAGAGGCAATGTCAGCAAGGGAGCCACCTCTGAGAATGATGGAGGTGAGAAGCTTGCTTGGGTTGGAAGGATATTATCAGATACTGATTCTTGATTTCTCTTGAATATTAGAACTTATGAAAGCCTTTATCAAGAAGGGGCAACCCTTCATATGGATAGAGAAGTGCCATCAGAGTTTCAACTAGTTGAGACAGAGTTTGACGAGTTCCCAAATCACGAGGTTACTGGAGGAGGGTGTCAAGTACAAAGTTTTCTGTGATGCATTAGGGACCAGGCTTGACTATATCTTTATGTAGAGAAAGAAAGTGATTGATTATGATTTTTACCAGCCTAAGACACATGAGAAGAACTATGCGACCCATGATATCGAGTTTGAAGTGGTATTCTTCACATTGACGTTGTGGAGACACTACCTTATGGAAGAACGATTCATAGTCTACTCTAACCACAAGATCCTCAAGTACATTTTCTCGTAGAAGGATCTAAATTAGAGACAGAGGTGTTGGCTAGAGTTCCTACAGGATTATGATTTCAAGATCATCTATAATCTTGGGAAGGGGAACAAGGTGGCAGATGCTCTTAGAAGAAGGTTGAGCTCGCAGTTATTGAGTGAGGAGATATAGCAGTTAGCCACGTTGGAGTTATCCTTTGTGGATAGAGAGGATTCATCTAACCTATAGTCGATGTTTGTCACCCCTCCACTCTTATAGAGAGTTAGGGAGTCACAACATGGGGATGTCGATTGTGAGAATATACGTGCTCATTTATCCAGAGGACATGCTTCTGATTGATGTTCGCAAGGTAGAGATCACATATTGTTTTCTAGAGGATGCACTTTTGTACCAGTGGCATTGCGAGAAGAGGTCCTAAGGGAGTTTCATACATTCCCCATGGAATTACATCCTAGATTGGCAAATATTTACCAGGATCTTCGACGATAGTTCTTGTGGACAGGCACAGAGAAGGCAGTAGAAGAGTTTTTTTCTTGATTCCTTGCATGCCAGCAGGTGCAGGCCGAGCACCAGGTTCTAGTGAGATTAGCTCACCCCTGGAAGTGCTAGAGTGGAAGTGGGATGGAATGTCGATGGAATTCATGACAGGCTTACCACAGACATCCAAGGGGCATGATTCCATCTGATTTATCATTGACCAACTCACCAAGTCAGCCCACTTCCTATCTATCAGGGAGCAGAGTTCCTTAGAGAGCATGGTACGCCTCTACATGCAGGAGATAGTTAGGAGTCATGTCCTCCCATCACAAATAGTATTGGATTGAGACACCTAATCCACATCCCGGTTTTGGAAGGGTTTCCAGGAGGCTTTTGGGACTCAGCGATGCTTGAGCAATATGTTCCATCCCCAGACCGATGGTCAGACAGAGAGGACCATTCATTTACTGGAGGATATGATGCAGACCTGTATCTTGGACTTGGGTTGTAGTAGGTAGGACCGCCTACTACTACTAGAGTTTGAGTAAAATAACAACAACTACTCCACCATTGGAATGGAACATTTTGCGGCTTTATTTGGGATACCCTGTCGGTCACCACTTTACTGGACAAACCCCGAAGAGTCAGCACTCATGTGTCCAGAGTTTGTGAGAGCTACCAATGAGAAGGTTCAAATCATTTAGGAATATATGATGACTTCACAAAGCCGATATAATTCTTATGATGATAGACGACAGAGACCTACGGAGTTCGAGGAGGGAGGCCATGCCTTTTTTTGGGTCTCACCTCAATGAGAGTTACAGAGATTTGGTTGGGGGGGGGGAAATATATTTATGTGGTTCATTGGACCTTTCCTAATACTGTATAGATTTGACGAGGTGGCGTACTTCCAAGATCTACCGCCATAGTTGAATCGGGTGCATGATGTTCTCCATGTGTCAGAGCTGAGGAGGTATGTGCACGACCCATCACACATCATCGACTGGGGCGAGCTGGACATCAAGGATGGAGTGACCTTTGCTGAGTATCCGGTGGAGATCAAGGATTGGTAGGAGAGGATATTTCGTGGGTAATAAATTCAATTGGTAATATTTCGGTGGAAGCACATGAATCTTTAAGAGAGCACATTGGAGCGGGAGGCTCAAATTTGTGCCTCATACCCACATATTTTTTAGTAGTCTTGTTTTGGATTTTTGGGGACACCAAGCCCCAAGGTGGGGAGAATGTAATGTCTCATATTTTCCATGTATTATTTTTAAATATTAAATGGAATTATTACGAGACCAGGAGTAGAGACGGCACAAAATTCTGAGGCCCGGTGATCCCGGAATGGTGGTTTGAACTTTTTTTAAGTTAAGTGAGTCGACACATGTGCATGGTTGTGGATGTTTCCAAATGGATGCCTGGATTAAAAATTCGAGGGAACTGTTGTGTCCGAGATGTTGACTTTACCTAAGAATTTGTCAAACCTTGACTGGAACAGGTTGAGGGAAAAAGTTAATTTTCAGACGTTATTAGAAAAGTAAAATAAAATAAATTTGCAAAGTTTATTTTATTTTATTTGGAAACATCCGCTGCAACACAACGACGGGAAAAATGCTTCAGTAATTAATGACATGAAATAATCACTCTGAAATATCAATGCTAACTCATTAATACCACAACGTGATGGAATGCAGAAACAGATTCTTCATTTTTATGGGTTAATCAAATGTTGTTCATTGATGGAATATTGAGAGAAAACTCTGGTGGAATATTGGAACCCTATAGAGAACTCTTGGCGACAATTGACGACGAATCAATGTTGTGAATCGCTGCATCAAAAAAGTTGAAGGATTTCGACAACGACGACAGCACAACCCCATCATTAGCGATCAATCCCTTATTGAGGTAGGGTTTGTAATTTCAATTCTCCTTTCCCCATTTTTGAATTAAAACTATGAATTCAGATCAACCACACACAATTTGATCCGCGAATTCGTGAATTATTTCAGGAAGGTTTTATCGGGTTTATTTCTTGGAATTAATCCATGTAAAATTATTGTTTTGATCCTGATCCGTTTGATCCTATTAATGGGAGCGGATCAATTCCATGATGATCGAAGGTGGAGGTTCATTCCTCAATTTCCATTTTTGGATTTCCTCCCCCTTTCATTTTGTGTGTTCTTCGCGTTCTTAGTAGGGTGACGAACAATGAATCATTTCATGTATGTTTTGCAATGAAATGATCCCATATTGGAAATCTGACATCATGATGACCTAGTGGAGGTGCGACGGTGATGGCAGCGGACGAATCGACATGGTTCTGGAACTATCATTCTTCGACTGTTCTTCGTGTGGGTGGATCAAAACGTGTTTTCAGGGATGATTGGAGGCCCGCAAAAAATGGATATGACTTTGGGACATCGGGGAGACCTAAAATCTGGAGTTTCATAGCGATCAGGTCAACAGAATGAAGATTGAAGCCTCGCGGGAGGCGCACCGGCGAGAAGCGTCGATTCTGGAAAATTCTCGAATACACGGCGTGTGCTTCCGAAGAACACGCAGTGTAGTACCAATGGTAGCATCTAGTGTATAAGGGATCATATAGTAATCATACAGTGTGTGAGCCTGGTCAAACGGTGTGTTGGACTTTCCCCGAAGGTCGGCGTGTATTTTGGAAAGTACACGGACAAGGGATGGACTACACGGCTTCGGAACACGGCGTGTAGACACTACGTGGCTTGGAAGAGGTGACTATGTGGGGATCGGCATGTATCCAGGGGATACATAGACATGAGGTAGAGTACATGGAAATGTAATCCACCACACGACCAGGCTGGAGAAATGGGTTACCCCGTGTACTAGTTACATGGGTTGGCGTACATGGGTTGAGACTGTGTACGGGCACATGGCCAGTGTACACGGGACATACCCTGGGTACATAGACATGGTGTGTTATCTTTTTACAGGCCGTGTAGTTTCGTTTTTCATGACCAGCATTGTGACACGATCTGTTGTACACGGGCAGTACCTGGGGTCATAGGACACGACGTGTGACCTTTCTACACACTATGTACTTTTCTTCACATGGCTTGATCTTCATGTCTACCGTATCTTGGATATGTTTCATTTGGGTTAGTGTCCCTTTTTCTCGTTCCCATAAAGTTAGGGTATCGTTTTCTTCTATAGGAGTTTGATCCCATTAGTAGAACTTTATGAGATAGAGTCAGGCATTCCTCAGAGAGGTTGGGAGCGGGATCCTCTATCCATTCATGACCCTAGGTAGAGTCAAGAATTGACGTGACCAACTCCACCGGGCATCGATCCTCTACCTAGCAGGTGAATCCGGATGAGTTGCGGTATCCTCCAAGGCCCGGGTAGTGATCCTCATCCATTTATCATGATCTTTCCCACTCAGGAGTGTGTTCTCCTGTAATGAGTGTATCTAACTATCGTGATCTTTCCCACTCAAGAGTGTGTTATCCCAAAATGAGTGTATCTATGTCTCGTGACTTTTTCTGAAGAACAGTGCTTCTCATATGGACGTCATCAAAGCTACAGACTCGTGGAGTGAGTTCTCTTTGAACAAGTGCTTTGTGGTATCTTCAGACTGAATCCCCTACGGGTGTACGCGGTTGTGTGACTTATCTCTAGAATACGGTTTTAGGATTTTAGTATATCTGGATTGCATTCTCCTATTATATGTTCAGTAGACATATACTCTGTAGAGCTGACTGTACCATTCCTTTATGTATTTATTTGTGGTTTTCAGGGTCCTCTACTGAGTATTGTTATACTCACCCCCGCATGGGTTTTTCCTGCACGTGTCGTGTCTTGTACAGACGAGCATCCTTTTGACAGAGTCCTAGGTAGACTAGGAGAGGACTGAGCATTCTGAGTTCCCCACAATCCGAGGTGTTCTTAGGGCTACAAGAAGTAGTCTCATTTCCTCTTTGTGTTTATAGGTTGGACTTATAGTTTTTAGACTCTTGTTTTGGTGGGCTTGTATTCTGGCCCTGTTTACCTTCAACACATTACTTTTCATCTTACTCTGTTTGTTGGGTTTAGTTTTATGAATGTGTTTTGTTCCTTAGTGGTTTTTACATTTCGGCATTTGTGGGCTTGAAGATGTGTGAGTGTGTACAGGTTCTTAGGTAATGCTTCTCATGTTAGTAATATGCCTACTCGGTGCTAGTCACCAGCCCCTGGCCTATTGGAGGTGGGTTTGGGGAGTCACGGTGCGTCCCCACTGGGATGGGTCGTAACAGTGACCATATTTTATCCTTTATTATGCTCCTCACCCACAAAACCATTCACTTCTTCAATCATGTTGTTTCATGAACTTCCCTAGTCATAGTGCACCATAACCCCTCTATAAAGACTATAGAAACCCTGAAGGATATATCATGAAATGACCAACATTAGTCAATCCATGGCCAAACTACATCCATAAATATAAATGGATGAAAATACCCCAACCCACATCCCACCATAAAATAAAAAAAAACATATAATTAATGTTAATATATAATTAAAACCAATGAAACATACCATTAAGGTGTTATATAAACTAATTCAGGTATAAAAATCATAATTACATTCATTTCAATGACATCATCTTCCAAATTACATTTTTTTTAAAATATCAATGTATTATTTTTCTAATTAGTGTAAAACTCACAATAGTGGAATACGTAACTTCTATTCAATGATAATGATAATATGGAATCATAATATTATTAAAACTGAGGTAATTCTTTCCAATAAATATTATAACACATAATTTGTTGATATAATTAGAATTCTATAAATTCAACTTCATTTATAATCAGATCATTTTGAGGGAACCCAAATTGGATTCGATACCAATTGAAGTGACTTAAGTATTTTATGTTGTTTCATTGAGAAGGTGGGGAAGAATCAATTATACATATTTTTAAAATTTATTCTTTCAAATTATCCTCAGTGATTGAATAATTTCATAATGTATTCTATCTATAAAATCTTACAGTTAGTAAGATAAAATTGAATAAATGAGTTGTAGTGAACATAAATATTTTTAAAAGGTTATAACTATATTTGGTTGACAACTACATATAGGGATCTATTTAATTTCCCATTCATAGTATTAATCACTAATAACATGGGAATTATAATATATTTCTATAAATAGTTTAATTTATGGACTATTTGATAGTTAGTTGATAATTTATTTACACCATTACAATCAAGTTAAATTAAGATTCTGAATAGAATACAAAATCATCATAAATATCAAAGAAACTAAAGAGTTAACAACAAAATTCTTCTAGGCTCTTGAATATTTAGAAGTATATGAGAATTTTCTTTATTACTATATTGATGTATAGAATATCTACTAAGATGTAGTTACTATTCAGTATCATACTCAAAATCAGTCTATGGTTATTCATAATAATTCTCACCATTGAGTGGTATGATATTTACCATTGTCATAATTCTAGGTATGTCTCTTATTTTTTTTTATATCTTATTCTCTTTTTTATGTTCATATATACTCATAATCTCACACAAATATTATTTTTATACATGGAATACGAATAACCCACACCCTTGTCTCTCCAAATCTCCATCATTCTCAATCATCAAAATTGGTTTATATTTATCTAATAGTGTATCTCTATAAGAAACATTTTATAATCATTATGTGATTCTAATAATTATCAAAACATTCTATTTCTAGAAAATGAAAATTCACTTAATTTCCATAACTTCATGACAACATGTAGTTCCACTTTCTTGGTGTACAGGAATTTCTCATGATGAAATGTATTATTTTTTTATGGATATGTATTTGAATATCCTATTATTACACGACACATCTCAAATTATAGAACATGTTTTCTCCCATATATTATTCAAATGAAGCATCACTATTTGATCTTCATCGTTAATATCCATATTTATTTGTATAAAATTAAATTCATAATATTGTATAAAATATTATATCGTTAAAAATAACATTAAATATATCTAAAAAATTGATATGTACATATCAATATATTTTATATATAAATAATTTCATTTATCTTATTTATAATGACATAAATATACAATAAGTTATTGGTTTTAGAAAATCAATTAATCTTATTTTCTTTAATTTAAATTTAAAAGTTTCTTTTTAAAAAGAATTAATTTATAAATATAATATAATGAGTAATTATGCTTAATATTATAATATTTATATTTAAATACTGTAATTTGATGCCAATATATATAAAAATAATTTTAAAAATTTATAACTAAATATAATTATATGAATATATATTTTATTATATAGTATATTATATTACCGCAAATTAGTAGTATATTATTATATATATATAATTATTATTCGAGCTATTTAAAAAAAATCATTTCTAATATTTTTTAAACACATTAATTAACATTATCTTAATGCAATTATATATATTTTAAAATATTATTCATTATATTCAAATTTTACTTTATTCATATTTAAAAAATAACAACGTTACATACAAAAAATACATACCTTAAATGAAATTAATAAATTCATATTGACAGTTAAATATTAAATATATATTGTATTATTTAGGTATAATATTTTTAAAATAACATCATTATTTTTTAAAAAAATTCATTAAATACAAAAAATCATATATATATATATATATATATATTGATTTTTAAAAACAATAATATATCTATTTCTGACGCTTTTCCATCAGGGCGCGCACGTCCGTCACATAGAGGTCACGCGGCTTATTGCCCCGCATTCCCGCTTTCCAAAGGCGGGCGGTATTTTCACCTTGTTCTGGGACGTCTTCTCCTTGATCGAAATGGGATAATGGGATGTCAGTTCCTCCTTCCGTGGATTCCTCCTCGGAACTCATCACCTAGTCTGAGTCTCCCTCATAGATGTAAGACATGGTTCGTGAATCTCGTTCCCGGTGCCATATCTTCATGGACACCAGTTAATTACGCTGCTTCTATCTGGACCTTCCAAAGGGTCCAGTCAGGGCAGCAACCTTCGGTTAGGAGAGTAGTCACTTGGAGGCATCACTTGCGTGTCTTGATGCTGGGATTCTGGCAAGTCTGTCTTCTGTCCCTTATTATAGGGATTCTCGAGGGCACGGAAGCCTGAGGCATCCCACATCGAACATGGTGAATCTTATTCCATTGGCATTTATCTGAGGTTTTCCTCAGCTATCCATGTTTAACACAGGGTATGCTACAAGTTTAACATCCAGCGGAGACGGATCAGACTGATCAGAACACTGATTAGAGTGGATCAGACTGAGGGACCCTCTAGAAGGAACACCGATATTGGGGCCAGCATGTGGGCGGCTTCCCCAATGCTATGGAGGGGAACAAAGTGGCATGATCCCCCCAAGATTTGGTGGCCTGGGTAAGGATCAGGATGGGTGATGAAGGGTTTTGGACTTGATCCTGGAAGACACATCCTACGTATGTCTGTGGTAGGGAATCAAAGTCCGCGTAGTTTGATGGGGCGATGTGACACCTAGGGGGTGACCCATGAGAATGGATACATGGAGGGGACCCAGAAGAAATGGAACCTTCGGGTTGGGGCATGAGCCTCCCGAGACATGTAGGCTCAAGGGAGAGATCAGGATGAGACATGAGGGGCTTGAACCTCGTAGTGGTTTCCTACGTATCCCCGTGGCGGGGAATCAAAGAACTCGTAGTTCAGGTTAGCAAATACAGTTTAATGTCATGCAGGACGTGGGGTGAACCGACGTGAAAGAGGTCGGAACGACCAGGTGATGGGCTTGAACCTCATGGTGGATTCCTACGTACCATGCCTTAGAATGGATCAAAGTCCACGTATTTCAGATTGGCTGAGGCTTACGCTCTGAGACGGCCCGGGGTGGTATGGGGCTTATGCTCTGAGGCGGCCCATGGTGTTGGTGAACCGACTTGAAGGAGGTCAGAACAACCAGGTGTTGGGCTTGAACCTCAGGGAGGCTACCTATGTACCATACCATAACACAGATCAAAGTCCACGTAGTTCGCGTTGGTTGGGGCTAAAGCTCTGAGAGAGCCCAGCATGGTATGGGGTTTATGCTCTAAGGCGGCCCGTGGTGTTGGTGAACTTATGTGAAGGAGGTCGGAACAACCGGGTGTTGGGCTTGAACCTCGGGGAGGCTACCTACGTACCCTGCCTTACCACGGATCAAAGTCCATGTAGTTCGGGTTGTGCAGTTTAACATCATGCTGGACGATGGGGGAGATGCAGTTTAAAATCATCCGGGACAAAGATTCCAAGGTCACTGATTTCTCTATGCCCACACGAGTCATGCTCGGTTTGAGAAACAAGAGGTTGCAAAGGCCCGACGATCATGTCGCGAAAGGTGCATCCATGGGAAGGGGAATGGGGCTTAAGCTCAGGGCTACCCAGAGAGGAAACATGGGCTTACGCATTGGTTCGTGGAACAGGGAAATGAAGATTGAAGGAGGAGCATCGTTCCCCATCACGCCCCTGGATGGCTTTGATGCTGAGGGACTGAGGAGGAACAGAGGTAATGACTCCCACGAGAAGGGAAAGGGGATTACACAAGGGTGGCTGCCCAACAGTGAAAAAGCCCAAATAGAGAGGAAAGGGTGAGAAATTCCATGTCCCTATTTCACATCTTGGTCTCTAGCACTGTGGAAGTACAGAGGTGCATGGGTGATACCTTCCGCAAGAAATGATACGGGGTTATGCCAAGGTGGATGCCCTTCCCCCGTGGACAAACGCCGCTCGAATAAGGAGGATATCATCCCCTGTGAGGGGTGATCCCATCCCCTTGGAGACCAGTGGTTGGTGAGAATGCCCAAGCCAGGGAACCCCACATAGGATGCGTGGGAGCCATGTCACAGTTTAACGTCGTGTGTTAAGGACGAGGGTGCTTGGCAGTTTAACATCCTACAGCTCGGACAAGGTGGGATCACACTACACCCCTAGGACATACATAACTGCTACCCTCTACACCTTGGTGAAGTGAGGGAACTGGCAATGCTGTTTTTGGGGGGTGTTGTGGAGTGACCCATTTGGGGGGTCCACGTTAGTGTGGCTATGCGAAGAAGCAATAGCTTTTAGCGTGACTATGCAAAAAAGCATGAGGCAAGACAACGCAATGGGAAAAATCGCCCAATGGACCTTGATATTACTTCATACGAGCCTGGATGGTCGCACGGGAGAACAATGCATGGTGTGTATGCCCGGTGTGTATGTCTGGGGAATCCACAAGGAGAACATCGGGCGCCTATGCAGGGAGGTACCCGGGGAGCACCAAGGTGAGGGGTCTTGGGGGTTGCGTGTGAAAGAAATGAGTAGCACGCAAAACACCTGTCCGACGCGTAATTGGGGAAAAGGATTTGCGCGCAACTAGGAGGATTGCGCGCAAGGTGTATTCATTGCATGCAAGTGGAAGTAGCCATTTGCAAAGACAAGGGGCGCACAAAGAAAGGACTTTGCGTGCAATTGACCTATTTTTCACACAAAGAAAATAAATTGCGCACAAGGGAGGAACCATGAAGGGATTGGAATTCCCTCTAAGCTGGTGGGGTCTCGCGCAAAGGCAGACCCTAGGGAGAGGTGGCGCGAAAAGAACTAGTACCTTAAGGCCATCTTCGAACACGCAGAAAGTGCATTCCGTGCATGAGAGCTGGTTCGGATACCCCAACCCCGAAATGGAAGGGGTCTCATTCTATTTATAGGCATCCAGCGGTGTTGAATTCAGGATGGCGTGCAAAAAATTGCGCACCGGAGACAACCGTGCGAAATTTCAGCCACGCGGGGGGCGGGCGAGAAATTATTTCGCCCCTGCGCCAGGGACCTTTCGCGAATCTTGGACCCCTTCCGCGCGACACCATTTTTTCTGCGCACAATCCATTTGGTTCCGTGCAACACTTCTGGCCCCTCATGATCGAGTCTCTGGGTCCGAATATAATTTCGCTTTTTCATTTCAAAACATTCTCTAGAAGTTATGCACTTTTCAGCGTCTACAATATCTATATTATTTGTTATATAAAATTATAATTAATGTTAGAATATATTATTAATAATATATATACATTATTATTATAATTATTTATTTGAATAAAATTTAATAATACATATTTAAATCATAATATATATATATTATTAATTATTTAAAATTTTTATATTTTTATATTTCAATAATATCATTAATTAAATAGTTTTATGATAATATATATTATTATATTTAAAAATGTTATAACTATAAATTTTGTTATTGGGGAACATGAGAACTACCCAAAAAACACTATAAGTGTATTGAGTAATGAATGACCATGATATGACCAATAAATGTCTGAATAGAAATCAATATTGTAGTAATTTTTCATGAGATAATATAATTTTCAATAATTTCATGTCCTTTAATATTTGATGATCGAGGTGTCATACCAATGTTTAAGAATATAAGGACCCACATATATGTGGTAAAATTCTACATATCTAAACACCTATAACTCCTCAATTTCATGTGAGTAATATTTTAATAATAAGATGTACTGAAGAGGGGTTGGTGTTCAATGCATAAATTCTAAAACATAACTGACAAGAGATTAACGGTTATTCAACCATGAGACATGCATGGTTCATGATATCTAAACATAATTAAGTGATTATAAAGGATGTTAAAAATGATGGAAATTCATGGTGTTAGCCTAATGCTTATCCTGTACACTGCATTAAACATAAATCTAGTAATGCTCATTAGCAGTTTAAATATAAAGGAACAAAAAAGGTGATCAACAAAGTTGGTTTGTTTCCTAATGCTTATATATGGTTAATTTTTTTTACTATCCTATAAAATACATTTATTTATTCTAATTTTATAAAATTATCCATGAAAAGGAATGTTTTATGAGAAGCGTGAATGAATCCTTATGGATAATCTGGCCATATATTATTACATGATTTATATTTTTATGAATATATGGTGATCAATATATAGAAAGAATTGTAGAAATGGATATATGAGTGTTTTTAATTTTTTTTGGCAAAAAACTAATTAAAATAATGTTAGGTTAAAAATATTTTTTAACTAATACATAAAGGTGACAATTTTGTTTCCACCTTTGACCTATTTTCATGAGGGAATAAGGATTTAAGGCCCTTGCCACCTTTTTTTGAATGTTTTGGAAAAGGCGTTATAGACCTTAAGTCCTTTTATCAAATTAAAAAATTACTCATTTTAAATATACATGACTGTATTTTATATATATATATATAGATATATTTCATAAAAATTTAACTTTTATTTAATATCCAACATTAATATCATTAATACAACATGAAATTCTTTTACGACACCTCTCATAGGGCTCCCTTTTATAAAGGGAATGCCCTGAAAATCCGTTTGGATTTCCAATGTGTGATTCAGACCCTCCCTTTCTTATGAATAATTAATAAAATATTATTATTATTAATTAGAAATTAGTTAATAATAAATATTCATTATTAATAAATAATAATACCAAATTAATAATTAACTATTAACATTTACTATTAAATATTAATAATTCACAAATTAATATTAAAAATATTTTAAACAAAATTAATTATTAAAAAATTCTTAATAGTTAATGGTTATTAATTATTTAGTAATTAATAAATACTAAAATAAATATTAATAATAGTAATCTCTAATTATCTAATTCATTATTAATAAATAAATAAATTATTACTATTATTATTATTAAATAATTAAAAATAAATATTTAAATTTTTTGTTTGGTTACAATATATTAATAATAAAGATAAAACAATTAAATTAAAAACTATTAATTAATTATTTTTAAATTATTATTAATTAAATAACTAATTATTTCAAATTAACGTTAATTTAAAAAATATAATAATTAAAAAATGATAAATTTTTTAATAATATTAATTCTTAATAAATATCAATTGCTTGTTAATATTAATTGTTATTAGTATTTTCAATTTATCAATCTTGTACATGGATATCTAGTTTTTTAAGCTTAATCCATGGGTTTTTTTGTATTTCTTCTTTGAATTTGATCTTCAATCCACATTCTAAAAAACATACAACTCCGCATATATGAACCATAATTCATAGTCTTTTCTAGGTGATTTGGAATCCTATAATTCTTGTTGATTGTGTCTCATGTATTGGTGAGCCCATTGAGATGGATAAAAACATCGTTGAAGGGAATTTTTCATATTTTTCTAGAGTCATTGTGGATGATGACAAGTTAAATCCTTTGCTGGATTCTACCACTATAGTTGAAAATGGTGGTAAAATAGAAGTTCATTTTGAATATGAATTCATCCCATATTTCCCTAATTTCTATATGGTTTTAGGGAATGATGTATTCAACTGTACAAATGTTCAAAATTTTCAAGTTAAGCATCTAGGTACCTTGAATCCTTCTGAAATGAAATTTTTGTGGAATGATGTTGTGAATGATCGCACCACTACTGAGATAGGTTCCATGGGAACAATATCATATGCAAAAAATACGTGTAAGAGGATTGAAATTACTTTTTCAAACTATATACCACTAATAAATTATGAATTCCCTTTAGTAATGGATGGGTTCTTGATTGGACCTTCCACTGATGATGAATAGAGGGTTGAATTCAGTCAAGATGTTGAAGTTGGTAGAGTCTCTATTAAAGGTTCCCTCATTGGATGTTCCAAAAATGTTGGATCCAATAAAACTGTGTATAAGTATGGGTTTGAACTGGTATCCTCTAAGAAATCAAATCTATTTACCCCTCCAAATATGGGACAAAACATTATTTCCTTGGCCATGATATATTCAGTTTGAACTGGCATTCTTGGGAATGTAACTCCTTTGCAGATTGACCCATTTGGTCTGAAAGGGGTTTATGAAGTAGTGTTATAGGGGGACATGATCATGAATAGGTAAAATGATGTTTTGGAGGTTGATAATGTCCCATAAAACGCTGCTCTTGTGATGTATGATCTGGTTGTTGAGATGGGAGAAGCTGTAGGAAATAAGCACAAAAAATAATTGATATGGGGGAAGAATCCAAAAGGTCATGGTCAATGATGTGATATAAATGATTAGGATTATGTGTGAGGGCATGGCTGAAATGTTCCTTCTTTTAAGGTATTGAAGAGTTGGATCACTCCAGAGGAGGCAAAGATCATGGAGAAGTAATATGTGATCATCAATCAAAGGAACTCATAGTTAGAAAGAGAAACTACAGATGGTGATGATGACTCCAATCATGATTATGGGTATGATCTTGTACTTTATATGTAGTTTTCTTTTATGGATAAGGGAATTACTATTTTTTGACCCCATCTATCCTCATTCCTTTGTCATCTTTATTTTTCTACTAATTGTTTTTGGAATAGGAAATCATGTCTCCTAAACCTTTTGAGTAATATTAATTAATAATAAATGTTAATAAAAATATTATTAACTATTTGAAAATATTAATTTCTAGTAAATTTTAATTAATAATTAATATTAACGATTAGTAAATATTTTAAATTAATATTTAGTTACTAACTAATTATAATAATTAATTTTTTATTATTTTGTTATTAATAATATTATTTATTATTAATTATATTTTACTTAATTAATAATTAATTGAAACCTATTTATTATTAGTAATTTTTTAAAAAAAGGTTGTTAAAACTCCCCTTTATTAAAAGACATAAAAAAATACAAAGAGAAAGATGATGTCTGACATGCCAGTAATACCCTCATCAAAAAAAGTTAAATGCCATGTTTTTTTTCTTTTATTAATTCCAATCCGTTGCTCCTCATCATGTTGTGCATTTCAATTAATTAGCCTGTGACCATGACCTCAATATATGGGGTTATGAAAACCAAGCATGTTGTGAGTGGGAACCATCACATTAACTAATGTTTCCAATGTACCTTTCACATTTTTATTAACATTGTCACTTAGGACATCTGTAAGGGTAGAACAAACCTTTATTCAAGTGTAGCTACATGATGAAGTTTCCATTTAAGATTTCTCTTGCAAGTTTCTTGTGTTCCACAAACCCTATGAATTATTAATTGGAGGGTTACATAAAAACAGTGTCCATGCAACATCATCCTGCACACTTGTGTCGATGCATGAAGGTTACTCCGAATGAAAAGGTTGTATAATATGGGACATGGACTCACTTGTTGTGTCAGAAGGAAAGACCATGGAAGAAGTATTTTTCCCCCATATAGATCAGTATCATTATGGGCCTCTATAGTTCACGAGGAAGTACCAAATGAATCACTTCTATTATGATAAACTATCGTGGAATCAGAAACCTATGAAGAAAAAGGGAATACTACCACTACCAATGAACATCTTCCATCATTAACAACCAAGATAGCCCCCTTCGAAGAAGATCCTTCATCACTATAAGAAGGTGAGAAAACCACATACTCCCTAGAAGCAGGTTCAAACTGAATAAAAGTGTGGTACAAACCTTCCAAAACACAATTTATCATCTCTACAACCCTAGAAATGCTATGAAAACACTCTAAAACATTTTCATTAACTCCCTAGTTCTATACCAAAGACTTTGATTTCTAATTTTCCCATTCTTCTAATTTTCACCCTTTTCTAGTTCTATATTCAATCCCCTATTCTCGTAGGAGTTTTTTGTCAGGCAATTCATGTGTTCTTGCTTCATTAATTGTAATTGCATCCCCATCCAACCCATATTCCAAAATTTCAACCCAAAAACTTCTATATATATATCCTCAAGAGAATAAAAAACATGCTTATTTTGTGGATCAAAGAATTCCAAATCCTCATCTGCTTCCTTCAGAATAGGTTTTTAAGAAGAATATGTAATTTTTGAATCAATAATGGTTTGATTCGGATCCCTAAAATTGTAAGAGGTATTCTCTATTGGAGGGAGAACATTAATAGAATAATCCTTATCAAATTATTTGTTCCCTTATCAAAAAACACCTCAATCCAGGTATTTCCTAAAATAATTGACAAAAATAGATTTCATACTTTCTAATTTCTTAAGCAATTGAATTTCATAATGACCACTAGTTGAGTAAAAGGAACAGATTAAAGAACTTATTCAATTTTACTTATCTTGCCCAATTATACTGAAATCGAAATAATACCTTGGTATTTTCTCATATTCCATCCCCAAATTGAATTCATCATCCTATGTTTAACAAAACAATTTTTATAAAAGCATTGAACTCAAGTTGACCTCATCTAAGAGGTGAGCATAATTCAAAAACATGGATAAATTGGTCTCCTTTTCCATCTTTATAGGAATGTTGATATCCAAGGTGATAATGTATAATATTCTGGGGTTCTAGAGCATCTAGTTCCATCCATAAACTTTGACCCATGTTTTCAAAAAAGATTTATGTACCTACAATGTATTGAAGAGTCAATCCTACTCACAAATATTAAGAACTCTAATCATTAGATATACTTATCGAAATATCGAGGATATTTTTGTTTAATTCCTTAGCGGAAAAAAGTAGTGAGAAAACTCTATGACATAAAGAAAAAAATTTCAAACTCGAAAATCCCCATATTTTCAAGAGACGAGAGTCTAAGTCACCAATTATCCATGGGTTAGAAAATTTAAACAAAATGATTCAACAAACAATATATTTCTTATCTTTCTCAAACGTCTCTAATATAGCCTTTAGAATGGATTTTAAATAAAATATATTTCCCTTGAGTTGGGGACCTCCAGAAATGGTTTCTATTAAGAGATAGGATTGGATGTTTTCAGATTGTGAAGAGTCATCTAGGATCCCACCTCGAGAAATATTCTTCCCCCCTATAAATATGGTGTTTCTTGGGACTATTGAATCATCCATGGGAGATAAAAATTTAGCATAATAGACGGAAGATGAGGATGAAATCAGAGAAGAACCCAAATCCCAATTGAGTCGAAGAGGGAGAATCTCTCACTGTGATCCCATATTTATCCTCATCTATTTATTATCAATATTTTTTATTAATTAATTAGTTGTATATTAATATTATTAATTAGTAATTTATATTTTTTTAATTAATATTATCAATTCATATTTATAACAACATGTTACTTCATTTCATATTAACACATGATTTGTTACATAAAAGCACACTTAATAAAATCGAGAAGATTGAGAGGTATAGTGTATTTGGGAATTAGGTACATTACATAACAACTTATAACAATGAGACACAATACATTAATGAAACTATTCTTAACATGACCGTAAAATTCCAATGATCTTAAAACAACATGGGATATCCTGGTGAAAAGTACATAGAAAGGGGTGAGCTATAAAGCCTAGTATGTGTATAAAAAAGGAATAACAAGAAGAATACAATACATATTAGGTAATAGGAATATCAATGGAGCATAAATGAACATTAATATAATGGCATTATAAATAATTATAATCAAAACACAGAAATGTGGCAACAACACACAACATGATATTAGCACGAGACAAGGCTCATTGCACATGGAGGTGCATGAGTCAATGCTCATCGCACATGAAGTATATTGAGTCAACACCCATTGAACATTAATTATCATGAGTCAACATTCATTTCACATGACCAATCATGATTATATACGTTACCCAATGCATTGTATCACTTTCAGGGTGCACCTTTCTTAGTCATTTCATTTCAACAATAAGAGTGCCACATAGATCATATAAAATATATGAATTCAACATCATACATTTTTATTAAATCAAGGAATATGGAATATAAACATTTAGTTCCTCAATAAATATGTATTTGTGTATAAAGGTCTATACCCTTGATAGATAAATGTGCATGGTATTCACTACACGACGATTTTGGTAGGTAAAATCATAGTGTGATTTCAGTAGCATAACGACGTCAAATAGAATCCCATAAAATAGGTTTATGGGATAGAAAATGGTATATAATAATTTATTTATTAATTTAAAGTAAATTGGATAAGTAAGAATGTATACCAACTGTTGACCCTGGAAAACACATTCTCAAAATTTTCCAAATGCTTCCATACACGAACCAAGATCATAGTCCATTTCACAAGCTTCGATTTGGTAGGTCGTAGGGACCGAACGGAGCTATGGAATAAGAGTTATGGACAATTGAAGTTGGGCTGGAAATCTGGTTCGCAAAGCCCATTCGCGAAGCCCCCTCCGTGATCGCGGAGCGCCGCCACGAAGTAATGAGGTGAGAAGCTCCGCGAACCCGTCTGACGTTCGCGATGTGCCGTGAAGACCCACTGCGAAGTAGAGGAGTTGGTAACGCTCCATGAATGCCCTAACGTTCGCGAGCCCGCCACGAAGCCCTAGGGGCGGGAACACTCTGCGAACTCGGTTGAACTTCATGACCCGCCGCGAAGCAACCACTACCCCTTCACGCCGCGTGAGCTCTGCTTCACGGCGCCCCTGCCTATAAATACCCAGCTCACCCCCCTTCTCCTGACAGACGGTTACGGCCACTTCGCCCCTTGGGCGGCCAATCTCCCGGTCCGCGGAGCTCCGCATTGTGGCTCCGCGAGGCTATGCTTCGTGAGCAGCTTCCTTCGCGTTGCTGCTCCGCGAGCCGAGCCTCCATGAGTCCATGCTCCTTGAGCCAATGCTCCGTGATGCTGCTCTGCGAGACCATCCTCCGTGATTCCATGCTCCGTGAGCCAATGCTCCACGATGTTGCTCCGCGAGACCAAGCTCCGTGAGACCCCTTTGCTCCGCGAGACCCCTTTGCTCTGCGAGACCCCATTGCTCCGTGAGAGACCATTGCTCCGCGTGCCCATGTGTCGTGAAGCTACTTTGTGAAGACCTATCCTTCGTGAGGATCCTACCTTCGCGCCCACCGGTCCATACTGCAGGGGCTGTGACCCCGCACCCCCGCTCGGGGTCTGTGTCGGTCGGTCCCGGCCCTACAAGACTATAAACTATAGTACATCCTATGTGCCAATCATAGGATGCCTCTTTTACCAAAATAAGAGATCTTTTATGCTCCAAGCATAACATGCCTAATGCGATGATTACGAGGGCATGATTTCAACGCCCCTTGGCATTACCCCTATTGTGCACCAGTGCACAGGTGAGGGCCCCAATTCACCAGTGAGTTGGGATGCCCTCATGGCCAGACATGAGGAAGACATTACGGGCAGCTTCCTTGCATAAGCCTGATTCACCGGTGCCGCTCCATAGCGGCACCCGGGCAGCTTCCTAGTGTAAGCCTCATTCACCAGTGTCGCTCCATAGCGGCACGCGGGTAGCTTCCTTGTGTAAGCCCCATTCACCAGTGCCGCTCCATAGCGGCACCCGAGCAGCTTCCTAGCGTAAGCCCCATTCACCAGTGCCCCTCCATAGCGGCACACGTGCAGCTTCCTTGCGCAAGCCCCATTCACCTGTGCCACTCCATAGCGGCACCCGTGCAACTTCCCAACATAAGCCCCATTCACCAGTGCCACTCCATAGAGGCACGCGGGAAGCTTCCTTGTGTAAGCCCCATTCACCAGTACCGCTCCATAGCGGCACTCGGGCAGCTTTCTAGCATAAACCACATTAACCAGTGCCACTCCATAGCGGCACACGGGCAGCTTCCTCACGTAAGCCCCATTAACCAGTGCCACTCCATAGCGACACTCGGGCAGCTTCCTAGCTTAAGCCCCATTCACCATTGCCACTCCATAGTGACACACGAGCATCTTCCTTGCATAGGCCCCATTCACCAGTGCCGCACCATAGCGGCACCCAGGCATCTTCCTAGCGTAATCCCCATTCACCAGTGCTGCTCCATAGCGGCACGCGGGAAGCTTCATTGCGTAAGCCCCATTCACCATTGCCACTCCATAGCGGCACCCGTGCAGCTTCTTTGCGTAAGCCCGATTCAACACTGCCGCTCCATAGCGGCACCCGAGCAGCTTCCTCGCGTAAGCCCCATTCACCAGTGCCACTCCATAGCGGCACCTGGGAAGCTTCCTGGCTTAAGCACCGTTCACCATTTCCACTCCATAGCGGCACCCGGGCAGCTTCCTACTGTAAGCCCGATCCATAATTTCCGCTCCTTAGTGGCACCCGGGAAGCTTCCTTGCGTAAGCCCCATTCACCATTGCCACTCCATAGCGGCACCCGGGTAGCTTCCTCGTGTAAGCCCCATCCACTGTTGTGATCCTATTCAGTGGTAAGCCATTGTGATCTTATCCAGTGGTAAGTCATTGCAACCCCATTCAGCGGAAAGCCATTGATATCCAGATCTAGCGGTAAGCTGTTGTGATCCCATTCAGCGGTAAGCCGTTGACAACCTGATCCAGTGGTAAGCTGTTGTGATTTTATTCAACGGTAAGCCGTTGACATCCTGATCCAGCGGTAAGCCGTTGTGATCCTATTCAGCGGTATGCCGTTGACATCCTCATCTAGCGGCAAGCCATTGACATCCCAATCCAGCGGTAAGCCATTGTGACCCAATCTAGCGGTAAGCCGTTGAAACCCCCAATCGGCGGTAAGTCGTCATCAGGAGAACTACGCGGACTTTGATTCCCTGCCATAGAGATACGTAGGAATCCTCTTCAAGGCTGAAGACCGAAACCATCTTCATCCTTTTCTTTGGGCCTCCATCCTGGAGTAAGTCCCAGCACCATGGGCCGCCTAACGCGTAAGACCATCTTCGCTTCTCACAGACGCACCCTTCGCGACGTGATCGTCAGGTCCTTGCTACCTCTTGTTTCTCACACCGAGCATGACTCATGTGGGCTTAGAGTCAGCATCGATCATGGAAATTACCTAGTCCAACATGACATTAAACCGTATGCCCTCATCCAGCATGACGTTAAACTATATGCCCCCGTCCAGCATGACGTTAAACTGCACAGCCCTTTGAACTATGAGGTCTTTGATCCATGTCATGGCATGGTACGTAGGAAGCCTCCATGAGGTTCAAGCCCACCACCCATCATTTCTTCACGTTAGGTTCCACCCTCGTCCGGCATGACGTTAAACTACATTTCAGTCCGATGGAAAGCCGTTGTGACCAACCCGAACTACGAGGACTTTGATCCATGTCAAGGCACGATATGTAGGAAGCCTCCCTGAGGTTCAAGCCCATCTCCCATAAGACCATGGTCCTTTCTTCACGTTGGTTCGCCGACACCCACCATTTCATCCCGAACTATGAGGACTTTGATCCATGTCAAGGCATGGTATGTAGGAAGCCTCCCTGAGGTTCAAGCCCACCACTAGTAGACCCACGGGTTCACCATCACGTCGGTTTTTCGACGAAGCCCTTTGAACTACGAGGTCTTTTATCCATGTCACGACATGGTACATAGGAAGCCTCCCAGAGGTTCAAACCCACCACCTGTTGGTCACTCCGACCCTCTTTATGTCAGTTCACCAACACCTGGGAAGCCTAGTGTGTAATCCCAACACCATCTGGACTAAGGTCCTCACTCGCGTCGGCTCGCCGATACAAAATTATAAACTACGAAGTCTTTGATACATGTCCAGGCATGGTACGTAGGAAGCCTTCACGAGGTTTAAGCCCACCTCCACCTGGACCCCTGGTCCTTCTTCACGTCAGCCTTCTGGTGTCTAACTTGAACTACGGGGACTTTGATCCATGTCAAGGCATGATACATAGGAAGCCTCCATGGGGTTCAAGCCCACCACCATTGGACCAAGGTCCACCTTCACGTCAGTTAGCTGATGATGCCCATCAGACCAAGGTCCACCTTCACGTCGGTTTACTGACGACACCCATCAGACCAAGTTCCACATTCACGTCGGTCCTCCGGCGCACCAACCTGAACTACTTGGACTTTGATCCATGTCAAGGCATGGTACGTAGGAATCCTCAGGAGGTTTAAGCCCAACCTCCATCAGACCAAGGTCCATCTTCACGTCGGTCCACCGTCACCATCCTAAACTACGCAGACTTTGATTCCCTTCCACGGGGATATGTAGGAGGTCTCTTCGAGGCACAATCCCTACTTCACTGTCGCCCTTGTGATAGTCCCATTTCATTCCCCCTACACTTCATTCATCCATCCACCATCCATCCTGATTCTCACCCGAGCCGCTACATCCCGGTGGGATCATGTCATCCACCCTCCTCGATGCTCCTAGAAGCACCTGGGCCGCTATCCACGCGTAATTTTTAACATGTCTCCGGGTATTTGTCCTCTGTGTAAACCCCGATTCATCACCCTATGAACTACGTGGGTTTTGATCCCTGCCCTCTACATAGGGTACGTAGGAAACCTCCAAGAGGTTCAATCCCATCCAATGGTAATCCATAGTGTCCCCCATCTTGGGGCGCACTTCCCCTGATCTGCCCTCAGTGGTGTTCAGATCAGCCATTACGATGTGACATCCCCCCTCCTTGGAGCGCACCACCTCAGATCCATCCTCATTGGGCATCCTGATCTATCTATCTTCCAGGTTTTCCCCCCTTGGGATATACCAATATGATCTGTCTCTCTGGGACGTTTTGATCACCCTCAAACTCTATCTGCAAGATGTTAAACTTGTGGCCTACCTCATGGTAAACATGAGATGCCTAAGGAAAACCTCGGATGACATGCCTTTGGCGTAACCGTCTCTACAAGACGTTAAACTCACAACATACCCCATGTTAAACATGGGAAGCTGAGGAAAACCTCAGGGACATGCCTATGGCATACGATTCCCCAAATTTGACTTGGGATGCCTTGGGTTCTGTGCCCTTGAGATGCCCTCTTATGAGGAATAATATAGGTTCCCCAATGTCCACGCACCTAGAGATGCCCCGACATGCCTGATGTTGCCGTCTACTCCGACCGAAGGTCGCTACCTTGTCAAGACCCTATGGAATGTCTTGACAGAAGTAGTGTAATTAACTGGCGTCCATGAAGATATGGCACCAGGAATGAGATTCACGAACAACGTATTAAATCTATGAGGGAGACCCAGACTAGGTGACGAGTTCCGAGGAGGAATCCACGAAAGGAAGAACTGACATTCCATCATCCCAGTTTCGATCAAGGAGCAGACGTCCCTGGATAAGGAGTGAATTTTGCCCGCCTTTGGAAAGCGGGAATGTGGGGCAACAACAGCGCGTCCTCCATAGACGGATGTGCGCGCCCTGGTGAAAGCGTCGGAAACACCAACATAACAATATATAAATTTAATGTCATATCATAAATGAGGTTCATGATAAAAATAGGAGAGAGATAAATCCTTTACGGAATTTCGACATAATTATGGGTGTAAATAAAGGATCATATGAGGGATTAATTAGAGTGAAAGGAATGTATCATAATTAATGAATCAATTGGATAGTAAGGGGTCATGTAACATAATATCCCAACATTTGAAAATGGAATTTAAGAAGCATAATATAAAATAAGTTCTTGAATTGAAATAAAAAGATAGAAATCCCTTACATGGATGTGTGACACCAAAGGCTTGAGAGAGTCATATTGGGAGCTTGAGAGAGCCTTGTGAGGACTATATGGATTATATGGAAGAGTGTGGATGAGACCCAGGGAGTCTGAGTGATGTTAAATGGGAGATTGGGTGGGTTTATGTAGGAAAGGATAACAATTTCTTTATTATTTAGGTTTTGGACACTACATAATAAAATATTGAAAACCACAAACCATCGTATAGTTTTCCCATCGTTTCTGGACAAGGGGAGTGGTTTATATTATTTTATAATGGTAAGGTCCTACAATAATAATATAATTCCCTTTCTTATGTGGAGGTGATTCCCACTTTTAAGGAAATGATTTTAAAACCTTAAAATATATTATATGTTTTGGAGGATTCATTAAGGATTTATAAGATAAATAAAATATACTTAAAATCACATTATTTAAATGGGAAGACATATATTGGGCCTAAAAACCAAATATAGTATTTATTACCTCATTTTCAGTCATTATGATGTCATTAAAAACATATTTTAATTATTCGGTATTTAATTTTTACTCAAAAATTAGATTGTCTCGAAAAATTATGAAATTTTCACTGTTGGATAATTTCAAAATTATGATTCCTAATATTAATTTTATCTAAATAATTTTCTAAATATTTTAATTTTTACTTTTAAAAATAAAACTAACATTTTTAAAAAAAATATAGGTTTTGATAATACTAGTTTTTGAACCATAATAAATAAATTCATTTGACATCAAAAAGATTATATAGTCATTCATAATTAAGGAGTATTTTTATAACAACATTTAGAAATATAATTAATTAAAAATTATTTTAATATTATAAATAATATATTTTTAAAAAGTACCATTTTTACCAGAAAAAATCAAATTCATCAAATTAAAGGAAACCATTATTATAATAGAATTGACATGAATTTTATTTATACAGAGGGATTAAAAAAAGAGTATCTAATACCTTGTTACATAACCCCTTATAAAACCCACATATGACCTAAGGGTAATGTGTGTGATGCTGATATACTCTTGGGGTGGTTTTGATAACATTTCCTGAGTGGTGATCTACACTAACTTGAACTTCTATCGTAGGAGATTTCATTCAAGATGAACATGTTATAGATAGGATTGGGCTTGGTCCAAAATGAAGCCCAGTGAAGCTAACTCCATCTCAAGATCCAACAAAATGTGCTTTTTATGGAACAATTATACTGGATGAGTTCATCACTTCCATTGTCTGAGTAAATTCGATTTGTTAAAGACCTATATTTATTCAAATCATGTGATCATTGTTCAACGAATATATTAGAAATGGTAAAAATTCATAATGGTTATTTTAATACAAACGTATAAAACCAAGGAAGTGAATGTGATTTATATGATCATATTAGAAAATAAGAGGTTTAATTAGATCAAGATGAAGTTTTCATTTATAAATGTTTGGGTCATTACAATCTTCCCCCCTTAAGAAACTTATCACTCAAAATTTTCATTTCCCCACACTAAAACAGATGAGGGTAACTCTATTTCATCACCTCCTATGATACCTATGTCACTTATCCAAACTTGTGGTTTCTCTACATCAATTCGACAAGGTCAATCAACTTATTTCATATAACTTTGCCTCTAAAAACAAATATCTTCACTGGTTGTTCCTCAAAAGAGTGGGAATTCTCCAAGTGTACCACCTTTGTGTTGAGTAAATATGATGGGTATGGTATGCACTTTATCTATAGGGATACATGGAATATATCATGTAATTGAGATAGGTTTTTTGGTTAGGATAGTCGGTTGGCCACTGCTCCAGTGTGGTCAAGGATCTTAAAGGGGCTGATATACCTTGTCCTAAGAATTCCCTTCTTCCAAAATCTCATCAATTTCTTCCATAGAGATATTAGGAGGAATACCATGTCTCCAACATAAAACTCTAGGTCTCATCAATTATTTTCATCATTTCTCTTCTATCGACTCTAACCAGCCTTGATGTGATATGGAATGGTCTTAACCTTATCCACCATTTCCAATACCAGTTTAGGACCTCGTAGTTTTTGTTCCCAATTTCATCCTATCATGCTATTGTTCCACACCTCTTCCTATAAAGGGCTTCATAGGGGTCCATTTGAATGCTTGAGTGGGAAATTTGGTGGTTAGAGAACTCAACCAAAGGAAGGTGCTGATCCCATCCTCCCATGAATTCCATAGATCATGCTATCAACATGTACTAAAGTTTCTGGATTTCCCACTCTGATTATCCAACTATTTGAGGGTGATAGGACGTTGTGAAGTTCAAATTAGAATTCAAAGCGTGTTGAAGACTGTTCTTGAACATTGAGGTGAATCTTGTATCCTAATTGGATACAATCGATAGTGGTACACCATGTAGTCTCACCAATTTCTTTTTGTGTATCTATTCAAGTTTACCCAATGATAAATCTTCCAGAATCACAATAAAGTGTAATTATTTTGTAAGGTGATCCACTAAAAACCATGTAGCATTGTTTCCACTATATGTCTTTGGAATCTGGGTGACAAAGTCCATGGTGAATTGTTTCCATTTCCATATAGGTATAGGTAATAGTTGCATCATCCCCTTATATTTTTTCCTCTCTTCCTTCACTTACTAACACACAAGACATATTTATGTATATTCTAAAATCTCATTTTTCATATTTTCCCACTAATAGTGTTCTTGGAGATCTCAATTCATCTTTGTACTTCCCTGATGGATAGATAATTTTAAGCTAGGTGCATCATCCAATAACACCTTCTTTAACTCGGGATTTGATGGTACACATAGTCTGGTCCAAATCCTTACAACACATTATTCAATAAAAATTAATATCTAATGATTTTTTTCTTATATATTCCACATTCATCTAAAATACCACATCATCTCTTTGATCATCCTTTAACCTCTCTAAAAGAGACAATTGAGAAATCATTTTTGAAAGGATTGATGATGTTCTTTCCTTTTTGATTCCCATGTCCATACTATTCCAGTCTTAGAAGATCATATCCTTATCAATTCTCATTGATGATAGAGTTTCTGGATCTTTTCTACTTAGATCATATAACACTTTTTTCTCTTTCCCCATATGGGAGTGAATTGAGTAGTCATAGTATTTTATCAGCTCTGATAATATTTGTTTGTTCATATTCAACTCTTTTTGTGTGAATATATACTTGAGGATTTTGTGATCTGTATATATTTCACACTTCTCCTCAAAGAGATAATCCCATAAAATTTTCAAAGTCAACATCACCGCATCCAACTCCAGATCATTTTTTGGATAGTTATTCTCATAAACTTTCAACCTCCTTGAAGCATTAGCAATGACTTTTTCATTTTCTATCAACACACAATCTAGGCCCTTCTTTGAAGCATCATTGAATGCCATAAAAATATATCCACTTGTGGGTAGTGTGAGAATGGTTGTAGTGATAAGAATTATTTTTATCTCCATGAATTTCTCTTCGCATTAATTATTCTAAGAAAACATGACTCCCTTCCAAGTTATCTTGGTTATAGGGTTTGAAAATCTCAATAAATGTTTTATAAATTAACGATCATACCCAGCTAATCCATGGAATCTATGGATATCTTTCACAGATGTTGGCCTAGGCCATCCTTTAATCGCTTTAGTCTTTGATGGGTCCTCAGAAATCGCATTGGTTGTGATGATAAGCCCCAATAAAGAGACATAATTCAACCATAACTCACATTTTTTGTACATGGCATAATTAGTTTCATTTTTAAAGGTCTTTAGCACATTAAAATTTTTTTATTCATTCTCATTCTTTATTTTCGAGTATATTAGAATATCATCTATAAATACTACCACAAATTTTTCAAGGTAATATCTAAAGACTCTATTCATCAACTCCATGAAGCTTTCTGGAGCATTAGTGAGTCTGAAAGGAATTACAATCAACTCGTAATGACCCTACATTATACAAAAATAATTCTTATGGATATCCTCCTTCTTCACCCTAAGATATTAATATACTACCCACAGATCCACCTTGGACAACTATTGAGGTCCATGTAGATGATCAAACAAGTCCTCAATTTGTGGAAAAAGATACTTGTTATGTATCATGATCTTTTTTGAGCTCATGATAATCAATGAAAAGGCGCATTAACACATCCTCCTCCTTAACAAAGAGGATTGGTGCACCCCAAGGTGGAGCACATGGGAGTATTGATCCTTTATTTAGATACTATTGTAGTTTTTTCTTCAACTCATTCAATTCCAAAACAACCATTCTACACAGAGTCTTGAATAATGGTAACAACCCTTGTATGAGGTTTATTGAAAATTCAACCTCTCGTCTTGGAGGAAGACCATGAAATTCCTCGAGAAACACATCTGTGTATTCCCTAACAATGAACTTTTCATAAACGATGATTCTTTACTTATACTCAATCATTTAAGTTAGATATGATTTCACATAGGGAAATTATATCCATTAGTGAGATGATGGTACTAAATAAGATTCATAACTCTCCTTGAATTTTCACAGAATCAGTGGATGGTTCAAAATATAGAGAGTGATTTCATTCTGTTGGAAATTTATGTTGGATCTAAACTGGGAAAGCCAATCCATGTCTAGAATTGCATCAAATTTCACTAAAGGTAATATAACAAAGTTTCCTGGGGTTTTTAGCCCACAAACATGGATATGGGAGTACTTATATAATTGGGATGTAATAATTTACCTATTTTCGGTTTTCACCAACATATCTACTTTCATGCCTTGTGGTGGTGTTTGGATAGTTCTACTAAACTTTCATGATATAAAAGAATGTGTAGAACTATGGACATGAAAACTACCTTTCATTTTTTGACTCTTCTTCTACATTATCAGATATAGACATAGCGATGAGTATTTTCAAACCCATAGAGGGGAATCAACTGCTATCAAATCGATAACTCATAAATTACATTTCTCTCTTTAACCTATGAATTTCTAAGCTTCAATATATTTTATCAATGATATATTTTGTAACAAATATTCTTATTGGATCTTTTTTTTGATCCCTTAATAATGGTTTGTAATAATATTTTGAGTTTACCAAATCGTATCACCTGGTAGTTTTGAACCAAGAGTGCATCAAGGTCCATTGTTGTGCACTAGTTACATCTGTTTCTGAGCCACCTATACTTGTTTGTTTCTGGAAAAGGATTTATTTTCTTTATAAAACACTTAATTTATACTCACTAAATTTTTAGGTTTTTTTATTATACTTAGTACTATCCCTAAGGATTTTTTCAAATTTTTCTAATCAGAATACCAAAAATAAATAAACCTATCCTTTGATACTAACTATAACAAACCACCACTTCATTTTATATTAAAATATGATTTATTACATAAAATTACAATTAATAAAACCAAAAAGATCAATATGTCTAGTGTATTTGGGAATTAGGTATATTACATAACAAATAAAAGCCATGGGATACAACACATTATTGGAAACATTCTTGACATAATCCTAAAATTCCAACAAGATTAAAACTAAATGGGATATCCTGGGGAAAAGTACATAGAAAGGGGTGAGATATAAATCCCAATAAGGGTATGAAATAGATATAACATGAAGAATATAATGCATGTTAGAAAATATGAACATAAATGGATCATAACAGAACATAAATATAAAGGCATGATATAGCATGATAATCATAACACAGAATTGTGCCCACAACATACAACATGATATTAGCATTAGACAAGGCACATTTCACAAGGAAGAGAATGAGTCAAATCTAATCACACATGATGTATAATGACTGAAATGTATAGTAATAGGGATAAGTAATAATTTATCCCAACTTCATAAAATGTAAATTTAAGGGCATATCATAAATGAGGTGCTTGATAATAAGATGAGAGAGAGAGAAGTCATTTACATAATTTTTCTATAGTAATGGGTGTTCATAAATTATCATAGTGGGGATTAATGAGAGTGAAAGGAAGATATCATAATTAATAAATCAATAGGACAGTAAAGGGATCATGGAACATAATATCCCAACAATTGAAAATGTAATTTAATAAGAATAATATAAAAGAAGTGCTTAAATGGAAATGAGAAGAGAGAAATCCCTTACTTTGATGTGTAACACCAAAGGCTTGGGAGAGGATTAATATATTCTTGAGGGAACCTTGGGAGGACTATAGGGAGTAGAGAGAAGAGTGTGGATGATCTGTAAAGAGTTTGAATGAATAGAAATAGGAACTTGGGTGGGTTTATGTTGGAAATGGGAGGTAATTATTTATTATTTATCTTTTAGACACTACATAATAATATATTCAAAACCAAAAACCATCCCATGGTTTTCTGACATGGTTTATGGAAAAGTTGAGTGTTTTATATTATTTTATAAAGGTAATATCTTAACATAATAAAAAAATTCCATTTCTTATGTGCAGGTTAGTAACACTCTTAAGGAAATGATTTTAAAACATTAAGATACAGTATATGTTTTGGAGGATTCATTAGGGCTTTATAAAATAAATCAAATATAATTAAAATCACATTATTTTAATTAGAAAACATGTATTTGTCTGAACACACCCATTATAGTATTTATTAACTCATTTTGAGTAATTATGATGTCATAAAGCACATATTATAATTATTTTGTATTTAATTTTCACCTGAATATTCGATTGTCTTAGAAAATTATGAAAATTTCACCATCTGATAATTTCGACATTATTATTCCAAAAATAATATTCATTTTATTTAAATAATTTTATAAATACATGAATTTTACTTTTAAAAATAAAAACGTCATTTATAAAAACACAGGTTTTAATAATACCAGTTTTTGAACCCTAATAGAGAAATTCATTTGACATCAAAAAAATTATATAATCATTCATAATTAAAAAGTAGTGTTCTTATAGAACTATTTAATAACATTTCTAATTAAACCATATATTAATATAATAATTTATATATTCCTGAATGGTACCATTTTTACTTGAAAAAAATAAAATTCCTCATATTTTAGAAAACCATTCTTAGAATGGAATTGATCAGAATTTTATTTATACAAATGGATTACACAAAGAGTATATAATACGTTTTTACATAACCCATTATATGACTTGCATATTAACTAAGGGAATGGGTTTTGATTGTGATGTTGAGACCAAGTTGGATGAGATTTTTTTTGAAAGGTTGAGATGCTAGTTTTGCAAGTGTATTATCCTATATTATCAAGGAAAAATCAATGAAGATAAATAACCTAACTTTATTTAAGTGTATAATAAATGTGATGGTGCTTTACTAATTTTTATTTATCATATATCATAAGTTTATTGGATAACTTGTGATGAAAGTATTATGAAGGAAAGGGGGAGTAGATGTGTTACCAATTGATTTCAGTTTTGATTGGAAAGACTGATGGTGATGGAAGATAGGTAAGTTACAATACATTCCATTGAAAATCTGATGATGCTGAAGGTGATCAATCAAATAATATATATCATGAATTATGTGGTTCATAATTAGAAAATATGGGTTTTTCAATGATCTAGATGATAGAGAACATGAAGTGGTGTTCTTGTTGAAGAAGATTTTAAGGTGGTTCCATTTCCTAGTGTTTGCTAAATTTTTATCCATAAAAATCAGAAGATTGTGTTTTTAGAAATGGAAGGAGTTTTTGAAATTAAGTCCTCCAAAATCTGTTTGAGTACTATGAAGGAAAGTTCATGAAATTCATAAGTGTTACATGATGTGGAAAAGGAAGGCATATTGTGAAGCACTGAATACAGACAGTGTACAGGAAATGGTTCGCAGCGAAAAAATTATACACTGAAGGAAAACAATATGTTGTGGAGGCTCATGGTATGAAGAAAGAAGGAAAATGGTATATAGAAGGCATGTGGTTCATGGGTTTTTAAAGATTCATGGAATTTATTACCATTGGTGAAAATGACATGATTATTTTGCCCTCCATGAAGGAGGAAATGTGGTACACAGTTTGTGAAGTGAAAACGGTTCATAGGATATGCACAGTATGCGGACCGTCCACAAAAATGGTTTGCCGATGAAAATGGTTAATGGTAGAATTGTGGTTCATGGGAGAAGCTCAGTTTTTTGTGAACACTGGTCCACATTAATAATTGTTTAAAATGGATTACCGGATTTTTCAGAGTTATTTTGACATTATAAGGATCCCTGATAAGATGATTTAAGTTGAGGGAATATTACTAGTAAACATCATCATTGCTGGAAGAATTATAATAATGTTTGAAACAGTTCACGATATAGAGTTTCTTGAAGGTAAGTGATATGTAGAGGAGAAGTATTACATAGGATGAAGGTGTCCTCAGACAAAGACACAATTTATAGAAGATGATATGGTATACGGAAGAGGAAATAGTTTGTGGAAGTGAAATCAGTTCACGAAAGAGAGGCGATATGCAGATGTAGTATACAGACATGGTACGCAGACACGGTACATGGGAGTGGTACATAGAAGAGATTTTTCATGTAGAACATGAGTTATGTAGTGAAAATAATTTTGAGGAGAAGGCAGAATGGTTTGGGGTGAATACATGTAGTTCGCAAAGGATGAAAATTAGTTTTCAAAAGGCTAAGGAAGTTCATATCAGCTTCTAGGTAGGAAAAAGAAGATTCATTTTTGAAAGATAAAATTTATGAAAGAAGATACAGAATAACCCCAAACATTAATTTACCCTAGCTGTGTTAATAGGGAGCACATAGGCTATTGGATTGTTTTCAAAGATCTACACGAGTGTAAGTGAATATCCTACTCATTTTATCCCACACCAAAGCATTGTTTTCTATTGGATTGTGTAGTATTGGATTGTTTCCATATCATACCATAGACATAGATACTCTTATGGAGTAGTGAACCTTTTAAAATCTTATATTCATGTGGATGTGTGTTTTATTTGTGTTTAGTATGGAAATAAATCATTAAAATGAGGTGAAGGTTGTTTAAAAAGTAAGTAATCCTAAAAGAAAAATATATCACTAATTCACCCCTCCCCCTCTCAGTGATACATGAGTTATCACACGGATAATTCAAGTGATATACTATTGGGGAAATTCTTATAACATTGCCCAAGTGGTGATTTCCACCAACATTAACATATCCCCAATGGTATTTCGTTCGAGCTTAACATATTGAAGCTCAACTTTGTCTTGGTCTAGAGAAAATCCTAGTGAAGCTATCTCCTTCCTGAGATCCGAAAAATGGGCCTCATATCGCACTATTCTACTAGATGAGGTAATCACTTCCTTTGTCTGAGTAAATTGGATTTTTTAAATCCCTATATTTATACTAATCATGTGATCACTATTCAACAGCTATATTAACAACGGTAAAAAAATTTAGTTGTCTTTTAAATCCAAAAATGAAAAAACAAGTATGTGAATGTGTTTACATGACCATATTATAAAAAAAAATTATTTAATTAGATTAAGAGGAATTTTTTTATAAAAGCTTGGGTCATTACAATATTCTTTTAAATTTTATTATTATAAATTAGTTAATTAAAACAATTTAATAGTAAATGTTAATATTTAATTATCTTTGGGGTATTATTATTAATATTATTTATTAGTAATTAATATTTATTATTAATTAATTAAAAATTATTAATAATAATATTTTATTAATTCTATGTGTGAAGGGGAGGGACTAAATCCCACATTAGAATTCTAGAAGGATTACTATGGAAACCCCCTTACAAAAGGTATTTATAATAAATGTTTTCTTTTAGAATTATATGATACTTTAATGGATGTAATACTAAATATTAAATTGTTTTTAAATTATAATAAAAAAATGGTATTCTATTTATATACATATATATATATAAAATTAAATAAAATACAAAACTTGTATATTTAGTGTAAGTAATTTTTTCCATTTAGGTAAAGGAATTATAGTCCATAAAGCATTGGATCAATATTTCAGGAAAATGTAGTAAGGACCTTAACACCTTTGGCTCGAGATAAAATAGGCCCATGGTGGTAAGGGTTATGCCTAATATGTGGATTTATTTTAAAAATAATTTTAACCCAAGTTAATTTGGATATGTTTTTGAGAAACAAGTATAAAAAACTGAATATATGAAAATGAAAGAATAAATTGTATTTTAAATGGTGTTTTAAACATATGATCAAAGGATTTTTAAATGTGAAATTTTTTAGTAGTGAGAAGTAGTTTTTTGAATAGTACCAATAGGATTTTAAGGGGAAATAATAAGGAATTATCTCTACTATGAACAAAAAAATAGACATTAATATCATATTAAATGATGTGCAATATTAGAAAAATATTCTTTACCCATGTTCCATGACTATGGAAATAGTAAAAATTAACCTGTAAAAAATATATCATTCATTTTTAGGCCTCTTGTAGAGGATATTTCTCTTGGAATACCCTAAGGGTTATAACCACTAGGAAAAATAGTCATATCCACGAGCACTGATCATGGAAATAACATGTTTTCATGAAAAACCAGTCTCTTTGGAGCCTATTTAAATGGGAAATGACTATTTAAATAGATTTACACGAATAAATTTGTGGTGTTATAAATACCCAATGATAATTTATTTTAATTATATGAACCATTAAATATACCAAAATACCATTTTTAATTCTTTCTTTATCATTTTTAAATATAATTGTTTCTTAAAAAATGTGAAAATTGATTTAAAATATTTTAATGAAAAAAATTCCAAATACTCTTCCCCTATAGACATGGTTATAACCACATATTGTTATAGGCCCTTAATCAAAAAAATTTATAGCCATGTTTAATATATTCATATAGGTATAGGTTCCCATGTAGTGGCTTCTTCCTTTGGCTATGAGTGTTTCCCATACTATTCTCATCAATGTTTTTTCACATGGGAATCCATTGGGAAACCTATAGCCATGATCTATCATGGTCATTGATATAAAATCATGATTGTAGCACAAGATATATTATAGTGTCATCATTTTTTCATATTCTAATATTTTTTGGAAGGGATATACAATCAGGTAAAAGTGTTCCATGAACCTCTCACATGCAATAGTAGTCTAGTTCACATATTCGTATTAGAAAAAATATATTATGAATATAGTTCTATGCACACATTGAGGTGTACTTATGAACATGTAATTATAGTTTATGAATATTTGAATTTATCTGGGGCACCCTATTTCAATGAATTATATCATTTAATGAATCTAGTGGAATGTTATAGTACACCTTAAATGAAAGTAAGTTATTTTAATTATTTTACATTCAGTTCATCAGAAAATTGTAGTCCCTGGCATTACTACATTCCACCCTCATGGATGGTTAATCACTAATCATATAAAAAATGATATATATATATATATAGGCCTTGATAATGTGATGATATAATTTGATGAACCGTATTCCATGTATAAGGTCATACAT
Organism: Viscum album; assembly: GCA_963277665.1. Lineage (NCBI taxonomy): Eukaryota > Viridiplantae > Streptophyta > Magnoliopsida > Santalales > Viscaceae > Viscum > Viscum album. Next base: position 1,381,867,438 of record OY728134.1, on the reverse strand, counting down.
GTAAAAAATGTCCCATCATAGATGAAAGGATATCTAATTCACAATGTCATTAGTCATGTTTATATAATTTATCATTACTATGTAAAAATGTTATTATATTCCAAGTTGTTTAATGATAGACTCACCCTAAACATTTTTATGATATTTCAACTATGATGAAAATCTCTAATAACAATCTGTTATTGTCTTATTTATTCTTGAAAATCTATAAATCTAAATTTTTTCATGAAAAAGAACTTCATTGTATTCCTTACCACAAATCTCATTAAAATTCAGTGTCTGTGGAGTTTATTGACATTCAAAAAGAATCCCAGTATCTTTAAAACATATAAAAGATTGAGATCATAAAATAGATCAACATATCACCTTAAGAGATCACTTAATTTTATTGAAATTAAATTTTCTCATTTCAAATATCATAATTCTTACAATATTCAAAAAATATATATATACTGATTTTATTTATCACATTTCATTATAAATTGTAATTTTAGACATAATTGTTCAATTAATATTTAATAAAAACATATTTTAGAATTTTTTTTGCATAAAATACTAATAGTCATGATTATATCATATGTAGATACAGAGTAACTTCCTTGAATTGCATTCGAGGAAACAATGTTTTCTGCAATGTCTTAGTGGATTATCTTATTTCTTCTTTGAGTGCACAAATATCACACTACTTTCATCTTGTTTTACCCTATCATGATATCATTCCTCATACTCAAAGTGATCTGTTTTATGATATACTAATATATGACCTCAACATTTTTGATAATCATATCATGGAATCCCTTATGGAGGTATAATGTTTATATATACATAATTTTCACTTGTTGGGGAGATAAATGGTGATTAACCATGAAGATGTTCGTATTTTGTTAAGACTCGCTATTGATGGTGTTTCTATGAGAGGTTGAGTTAGTGGTGATTGTTTTTATTTATTTCAATTAATATAAGGAAATATTTTTTGTATGATTATAGTTCTTTCATTGGTTGTTTGATACACGTTCTTTGGATAGTTGAAATCTTCATGCATTTAGAATATGACACTAAGGAGATCAGTGAGATATGATTTTTATGTGAATATATTTTGAGAGTTGTTGGTTGAATAATATTGATACATCGTTATAATATTTTATTCTATTTTTTGTATTTATCATTACATATCGACCAATATGAGATATGGATGTACATTTTTTGGTCTTTATGTCATGCTTATACACACAGTGTTATGTAGTGTAAGATACCTCGACATGATGCATATTATTCAATGGGTTATTTTTAACATGATTTTTGTTTGTGAGAAAATACCTCACCTAAATCCATATTTTCATTCACCATTTCCTACCATCATATTACCTGAAACACCATAAAAAGATATTATTTTTTCCTTTATTTTGTGAAAAAAATAAATTTTTTATTATAAAATTATAACTGAAAAATGTGATCTAATGGTAGATCCAGGCCCTTCAATATTCACATATCAACCTACATGATGTCTCTACTTATTGGAATATGTTTTTAGTCTTTGAACTAGTGAAAAATGTGATTAATTATTATGTAGATTAATTATTATTAGGTGGTATACATGAATTTATTTATTAATTATATATTCAATTTATGATATTCTAGTTATCAAGGATTCCATTTATTACACCTATCCATGAGATTATATGGAATTACTTTTTGATGATACATACTTATAACACATTTCTCAAACCACTTATTCATTTTTACATGGCTGACTTTCACCCGTTAGACCTATTTATAAGGATGTTTAACATCCATTATCCAATTTCGACATTATCCAGTTAGTTTCCTTCACCTCATTCTCTAATTATATTTTTCAAGTGAAACAGTCATTGGAGGTTATATCATGCACACAATACTATGGTGTGGGAAGATGTAATGATTATCAATTAGTATATAAAGTTATTGTATAGTAGAATCTATTTGATAATTTGTCTTATGAACCATGGAACAACCTAACCTCATTGTGATATATTATGTGACACAAACAAGGCTATTATAACATGGTAATAATCACCATTAAAATGTCAAATAGGTAATTATATAACATTATTTAACTAAATATTTTTTTCATAATTCTATCTATTAAAAAAGATTAATATTGTTAATCCCATAGTGGGATGCATATTTGATAGGGCATATTCTCATTATATTATGAAAGAGATGCTTCCTCCAATGGATGAGATTTGTCTATAGATTTTCTTCAATGGGTAAAAAATTATAAGTGTGATAATCCAAAAATTTATGGACTAATGAGCGATAATACCATTATGGAGGTTCCACATGATGACCTTGAACATGAACGGAAATTCTAGTGTGATCGGTCAGATGCTCTAATACTTCTAATCTTAGACAATCCACCACTACAAGAAATATAAATAGAGTTCCAAAATGTATCTTCTAGTGAAATTTTTATAACACCTCTTACATATTCAGATAATAATGTTATGATATCATAACACCCTAATATTTTAGTTCAAAATGAATACAGTGTTTTATTGCATGTACCACAAGCAATACCAACCCTAAAATGACATGTGATATAAAAATAAAAATATTTTTTTTAAATATGATCATTCTAAAATAGTTGTTGGAATAGTATGTACAATTATGGTAATCCCATTGTGAAATATATTTATATGTTTTTATATGAAAATATATTTTCAAATTAATTCCTAGGTTATAAAAACTAAATTTTCAATAAGATATATAATATTAAAGGATATATTTGTTAGAAAACTGGTTTACATGTTTAGAGAATTAAAAATAAAATAATTTAATTTAATCAATATAGGTGAATTATTTTAATTAAATTTATAGATAATATTTTAAATAAAATAAATTATCATTCTTCTAGTGGTGATTTCTTAGAAATTAATGAGTGTAAATTCATTTTATACATCAAAAATATTTTTTATTAACATTTCTGTTCAAATATTATTATATGTTTAATGAAAAATTTGGAAATTTAATTTTATTAAATTGGAATAATTTTATAAATAATCATATAAAAATTAATTTAGAGACATATATTTGTAATTTTTCTTGGAAGAATTATTTTTTGGTTTAATAGTGAGAAATACAGATTTTCCAAAAAACCTTTTATTTCATTTCATTGAATCTATGTAATTTCAATGTTCTATTTAGTAATATATTTATTTTTACATCAAAAAAGATTCATTTTATTAAACATAATCTAATTAATTATTTTCTATGAGACATTATTTTTTTGTAGAAATTCTTTTTTCATAAAATATGTATTTTTAAAAACAGATTTCATTACTTTTCATGAACTTCTACTAAAATTATTTATTGATACGATCTATTTATTAAATATTAGAAGAATTATTTAATATTTGGATAAAAAATATTAATATTAATAAATATAGTAATTTTTTTTTCATAATCATAATTAACCATGGTAAAATATTTTCACTTCAATAAATGGGAAAAAAGATTTATCTGGGGTGAAAGTATTGGATCAAGTCTCAAAATTTATCAAATTTTTCGATTATATAATATAATGATTTTAATTAAACCCACATAGTCTTATATTCTATAATAATGAATTATGGTTCCACTTTACCTAGATTTCAACCATTCTATTTTTGTATGTTAAGAGTAATTATAAAATTTCACAGTCTATAACTAATTATGTTGTAATGATATGGACATAGAAAAAATTGATATAAAAATGAATATATATAATATATTTGAGAAAAATTCACTTATGATATTAATTTTTTTATTTTTCATGACATTATAATTAACTAATATCTTGTATCAGCACCAACATTATTCATTGGCATGCAGTACAAAAATAATGTAAATGATTTAAAAAACATAAAAATTAACCATTTTTGAATTAATTATGATGGATCAAAAACATTATGAATAATTATAAAGGTTACATTCTAGTTAAACTCTTTATATTCTAATTATATTGTATTCCTATTTTTTAAAAAGTAAAATTATCCCAATTATCCTAAAAATGACTTTTAATGGGATATGATGTTCAATAATTATTATAAAATAATAAATATCCTATCAAAAATAAATTAGATGGTAAATTTTATAGGATATATTAAATTTCCCATGTACATTATACATGTAATTTTTAATATTACAATCATGGCCCATAGATATTAAAAACATTGTGACCACGGTTGAGGTAAAAATGGTTAACATGAGGGGTTAAACTAGGAAAAAATGTTCAATAATCAACTTAAAATTGTTTAAATTATATTGGATGAATTTATTTTGAAAATATAATCCTTATATTTGACTTTATGGAATTTTATATCCATTTTAAAAGAGTCGGAAATGTATTGAAAATTAATATTTCATGTATTTATAATATTTTCAACCACCTCAATTACAAAAGAGAACCTTTCTCTAATCTTTTCCATACACCTTTTAATACATGTATCTTGAAAAATCACTTATCCAGTACCTTCCCAACCTTAGAACATAGGTCCTTTATGTTATTTTCTCACCAAAATACTAACTAAGAAGGATAATTGTGTAACACAAGGAGAGTTTCTATAGAACATGTATAACTATTAACTGAGTGTTTTCAAGATTACACGTCTATAAAATATTCCGGAACCATTATGGTATTATAAGATCAATATATTATATATACTAAAACATTATTATGTTAATGTAAATCCTCTGTTTCATTTATTTTTATATCATATTGGAAATAAAAAAATCGCTCATGGGTACGTGTGCACTACAACATCCAAAAATTGATGGGTTTAATTTTTCTTCATCTCACCACAAGGATAGTTGTTATATTGGATTTAATTAATAAATATGATATTAATGAAATAATTATTATTTAGGAAATAAAATATATTATTTACCTTCTTTCCCTCCATCTATGGGAAAATGATAATTCCATTTATCTATAAGTATGGACTACCACATACATGAAGGGACATTATCTATTTTTTATTTCATATTTTTATGTATGAATATAAATATGTATTTAATATATAATATTGATAATTATTTCATGATAAATAATCTTGATATCATTCAATAATGACCACTTTTTTACTTCATCTACCCACTATTTTTGTTTTAGGATTTTGAACCCCACATCTTCAAAACTTTTGACCAAAACATAATAGATTTAGTAAATATATATGACATGGAAATAAAAAATTAAAGGTACTATAAAAAGGGAATAAACCAGAAATAAGGTTTTTATGAAATTAGACAATTAATATAATTATATTATACGTGTATTTATTAAATTACGTGGTGATTCATAGTTGGGTGTGTCATTTTTATTAAAAATATAGTTTAAATGTTAATAAACTTCTTTACCCATTTTATTTAATGTTTTCCATGAATTATCCTACCTATACATTATATATTTCCAAAAACCAATTTCTACTTATTTTGATTGGAATCTAAAAAATATTAAAAATAATTTATTTAATGTTTTCTAAATATTTTTTTATTGTCATTACAATTGGTTTCAATTTAATATTTTTTTAAATATATATAGAATCAAAGGAATTTCACTTCTTCATGTCCTTTATTCATTTTCAATATTACAGTATAAGTTTCCTTTTTTTCAAATAAGAAAATAATCATATTATTCATGGAATGTTTTTTAAATTTATTCAAAAATAATAGTATATTTATTCTATATATTTTTAAATAAATAAAAGAGGTTTTACTTATAGTATGAAATTATAATTTTATGGGTTTCTTGATCAAAAGTGGATGATATCTAATTTTCTGATATCATGGTTGGGTGAAAGGTTCATTTTATTAACTTTTTTATTATTTTTGAAACATGATAGTTGGGTGTTATTAATGAATGTTAGAATAGGGGTTAAACTGAAACCCTTATTGGAATATGACCATTATTTAGAATGTGGGCTTGTTAAATGACTCCAATTTATTAGGTAAAGTGTTAGAGAAAACTACTGTAAGATTATTCCATGACAATTTGTGCATAGTTGATTACACATGTGTGGTGACAAAGTTATCTAATGTGTGTTACTCATATGATAATATGGATAGCGTTATTTAATCATATGATTTAGTGGAGTTAAATGATATATTTTTCTCCTAATATGTTATTTATATTTTATGGTTAGTTGATTCAAAGATGAAAATATGATCCTACATATTTCCTACAAGTTTTATTTGTGGTTAAAAATTTATTTCCTAGAAAAAAATCATTTCAAAAGATTAAAAATGGGTGTATTATTTATTGTAATTTTTATTACAATATAAAGTTGAAAGGTATGTTATTATTATAATGATTTCTTTAATTATGACATATCCTCTATGCATTCTTAAAAAATTATTTATAAAATCCGTGTCAATTAATTATCATTTTCAGAGCAGTTAAATGGTTATCTTGAGATAAATTGTTTATTATGTTAAAAAGGTAACCATACTTATGGGTTTTCATGAATTTCAAATTGATTAACGAGTTTCATTTCATTTTTATCCCTTACTAAGAAATTTTCGCAACTGAAATTTTCAATTGTTTTTCATAGGTCCTATGATAAGTAAGAATTATTATTATTTCTATATATGAATAATTTAAATTGAATTTGAATATGTAAACAGTTCCATAAAATAATCATCACCCTAAAATAATGAATCATGTATTTTTGAATCAGAATGACCACGTGAGTTAGTGTTCTAAATCCAAGGTAATGATATTTCTAATTATATAAAACTATAAAGATAAAAAATTTAGGAATGTAATAAAATTATATCATTTCTATTAAATAAATAATTATAATGTTTTAAAGGAATATCTCCAAAATGTTGGTATTATAGTAAATGTTTAAATAAAATTAGAGGGAATGATGTTTTTAGCTAAGAATAATTTAAGGGTAAATATGTTGGATTGGGATCATAATATGGAATCATTATATAACATTATAGACTATTATGTTATCTATATTTATGTTTATTTTTTTATATATCAAAATTTTTGAAGAAAATAATTCATATCTATTGATATTATAGTGTTATATCATTTCATATTACAATTTAAAATGATTTTATATGATATAATCACATGTAATTTTTTGGTTCTAGAAAATGAATAGAACTAGAAGTAACAAAGTTAACAATGGATGTGAAGGAAGGTGTGGTGGTTATCAAAATGGAAAACCAAGCATGATATGAGTTAGTGAAAAATAATCATTTAGTTATACATAACAAAATATCTAAATAATTAATTAGTAACCTCGATCAATGTGACATTCATGAAGCAAAAAATAATATAAAAATTGAGTTTCATTGATGATTAGATGATAATGATCCTAAATGTAAATATATTTAAGTATATATGTGTTACAAATGTGGGAAGAAGAACCTAGATAAATGGTTTAACGGAATAAGTAGATGTTTCAAATGTGGGGAGTAGATAATTTATTAAAATAATTTCCCTATGAGGAAACATTGTGATGGAGTTTATAAAGAACATATAAATAAAGGAAGGAATGGTCAAATGCTAAATCTGATAAAATTTAAAAAAAATATAAAAGGTATATGACATTTTAATAGTTTTTATTGTGTTAAAGTACGATATAAGGTTAGATTAAGATTTTTGAATCTAAGGATATGATTCATTTTTTTATTATATAAATTAGTAAAAAACTACATTGTAAAATCACGGAAAATGATAACTAAACTATGTAAAATGATTGAAGTGTATGTATATATAGCTTTAAGAGTTATGATAGAGTATTATATTTTTACATATTGATCAAAATTAAGGATAATCATATGATTATTGGAAGGATACCCTTTTATGTTATAAATGAATTTAATACATTGTGTGAAATTCACTAAGTTTTTATATATTATTGATCTATATGTAACAATTATGAATAAATTATTATTTATTGGATTAGATAAATCTAGAATAATAACTTCATATTTTATAAATATAATTTGAAAGGTATTGATAAAATTTTGAGTTAATATGTTCTTTGATATTGATGTATTTATGGTTAAATTATATAAAATGGAAATACTACAAAATGGATTTATCCAGCATTGAGAATTTCACAGTGATATTTAAAAATGTTTTTAAGGACCGCCGTTGTTAATTTTAAAAAAGTGATTTTAAAGGGGGACTTTAAGATCACTTTTTTAGTGCTGTTAAAGGGGGTATTTAACAGTGTTAAATAAAAGAACTGTTAAAGGGGGACCTTTATCAGTGATTTTTTATAAGTATTGATAATGATGCTCCCTTTTTGAATGCATGAAAAAATAAATGATAAATTTGGGGGTCTTTATAAATGCTTTTTATAAGACTATAAAGCCCCCTTATAGGAGTGATTTTTTAGTAGCACTGATAAAGGGTATATTTCAAAAAAAAATCATTTCATTGAAAATAAAATATTGATATATAAATATATTTATGTATTTATATTTATATAAATATAATATAATATTTATATATATATTAAATATGTTTTAGATAATGTAAATAGACATTTACTTTTAATAGAAAATATATTTAGTGAAAACGGATTATAAAAAAAGAAAAAAATATTTTCAATCAATAATATAATAGTTATCTTCATGTAATGGTAATTTTATATCAATTTAAAGATAATAAAATTAAAAAAATATTATTAAAAAATCCAAAATATGTTAAAAACGTAACTCTAAATTCAAATGGACATAAATTTTGATATGGGGGTCCATTTGGGCTCTACCACATATCAAATAGAAGCTTGGAATGAGATCTATGCCATAATGACTAGGGTTAAAATAGTTACTATTTTATTAAATACAAAAAGGCTCATACGTCCTCCAAAATTGAGTTTTTAGTCAGGGTACACCATTTTTTAACATTCTATAGATTTTTATCCATGTTTAAGGGGGTATTATGGCCTTTTTTGATAGAGAATAAATTTATTCCCTGGAACTGCATTCATGTTGTTATTATGGTTTTAAAATGTTATCATTTTTCACAATGTACTATTATTTATAATCAAATATAATATATATATATATATATTATATTAACACGTAAAAATTTAATTTCCTAAATATATAATAAAGTATATTTACATATCAAATACATTTATTAATATATAAAAACATATATAAACATATATATAAATATATGGATAAAAAATTGTAATGATATATATATAGATATATCATAAAATGTAAAACAAAACACTATAGGGGAGTGGAAAATGTGATGGTGTGTATAAGGTGGATGTCTTAGGTTCAAAACTCGTTGGAGGCAGGGGAATTCACAGGAGGTTGGGGTTATCTAATGTGATGATAATGGTGTGGGGGAATCACTAATAAGAAGTGTGGGAACCAATGATAATGGGGGGGGGGGTGGCCATAGGGTGTTGAAGAAACAATTTATACCCTTTATTAGCATAACTTTTATTAGTGATTTTTAGTGCTGTTAAGTAACCCTTTAATAGTGATAAAAAACACTGATAAAGTCCCGCATTAAAATAACTAGAATAATAAATGTTAAAAGTTTCCTTTAATAGTGCTAAAAAATGAACTATTAAAGGCACTTTCTAACAGTTATTTTTAAACACTACTAAATGGGCCCTTTAACAGCGTTTTTTTAGCACTGTTAAAAACTTTGGGCTTTTAACCATGATCTTATTGTTATTGATTTTTTAGCACGGATAATGTTCTATCTTAGTGCTATTAAAGGCCGATTTGTTAGTATTGGGGTATTTAAATTTTGGGAACATATGTTTTATCTTATAGATAACACTATGATTGAAAATTGATTTTTTGAATATTTTCATGATGTTATTTTTGATGATATTCCATATATTCATAACATTATATGATTATGTTAAATGTAAATAGTTTCTTATTATATGTTTTTTTATTTGATAAATAATTATTTAATTATATTTTGGAAAAATACTTTATTTTATTATAGATTTGCGGTGATTTAGGTTTTTATTGAAAAAATTAACATTATTTTAGACTATAGGATTTTGGAATACATGATTTTTTATGTTAATTTATGAAAGATTAATGTTTTTTAAAAACCAATGTTATCTTTATCTTGGATGATTATGTGATCAAGTCATTATGATTTTTTAGTTTTTATATTGGCCTTACAAATTTTGAGGTGTTTTAAGGTTATTTATTTCTTAAATTATGTAACTTGTTACTTGGGTGTAATTTTTGAGGCATTAGAGATTAATTTAGTATTTAATTATAATAATGTTTATTCATATTAGATATTATTTTAAAATTTTCTAACTATTGGTTTTTTTCAGGTCAAGAGATAAGTAGAACAAAATTTTATCATTTGATTGATATTATAATCTGTTATAGGTTTATTATAGGCCTTCATTCATATGAACATAAATGTGAAATTTTATTTCTTTGGTTAAGATATCTGAATGGAATGAAAACTGAATAAAGAACCAATAAAGGGAGAAATTCCACTTATGAAGTAGCAATAAATCTAGTACTAATATTTTCATAAAAACTCTATCATAATGGTAAAACAATATGGTAAATCTATCAAGTCTTATGAGACAAGTAATACTAAACTATGAATATAAAATTTTAGAAATATATTTTCAATTATGAGGCTTATAATTTCTTACTAATTTATGAAATAATATTTTTTGTGGTCATATCCTTGATATTAATGTTAATGATAATATATATATCTAGTTGTATTACTATGTTAGGATACATTAAATTTGAGATAATCAAATTAAAATTATGGGGATAAATTTTATTATGTGGAGAATATATAACTCCATAATTTTAGTTTGTTGTGAATAATATGTTTGATTGTGTGTACCACATGTAATAATGTTCTTCAACTGAACATTGATATACTATTAAAATATTTTTTTTAAAATATAAATATTATAACCCTACATTTTGGTTAGAAGGTATAAACATAAGTAATCGCATAATGAAATATAGGTAGAGAATATTTTTTTAATAAATATTTAATGATTTGTTCCTATTAAAAAAGAGCATAATTTTAATTATGATAATATAGGATTAATGTAGATCTTTTTCAGAAATCATATAAATATGTGTAATGTATCTTTTTCAAAATATATTAAATTAATCACTATATTTGAATGATTTTAATGAATTGAATAGATAACATCCCTAAAAATATATTTCACAATTCATATAGTGGTTGTTACAAGATATGAAATGAGTATAAATTAATTTAATAATTCAAAAATGAAATTTCTTTAATGATAATTTTAATGTATTTTTTATGTAAGTATTTTGATTAATTTATAAAATTTATCAAAAATAAATTTAATTAATTGGAAACTATTTTTGAAGTTAAATTCTCAAAATAATGTGAAAATTATTATTTTATTATTTTTTTAAAATGGATTATTTTTTGGGTGAATAGTGAAAAATAATGAATTTTACCAAAACAATATATATATTTTTTAATAAATTGAATTTCAATTTTACTTTGGGTTTCATATTTTTTATGAAGTCACATAATAATAATTTTATTAATTATAATAAATTTAATTCCATGGGGATTGACATTAAATATTATTTTGGTAAAAATAATTTTTATTCTTAAAGTGTGTAATTTTTTTTAAAAATATATTTATTTACATTTTACACACATATATTAAAATTAATTTTTAAGAAATTTGAAGACTAACTCATCTAAAATATATTTTATATTTTTAATAATAATTTTAAAATTCTTTTATAATATATATTTCATTTTTAGTCAAAATGAATAGTAACCCTTTGAAAAGTTTATCACGATGGTAAAAGGCATAAAGGGTTTATCATGGTTGAAATTTTAGAATATGGCTCAATGATCCTCACACTCATTCCTTGATTTTAATGGATGAGTGTAAATTGGCTAGAAAAATTTAAGATTCTAAAATATTACATTTTGTTGTAACTTTCCAGTGAATGCAAATGTTTTATTATGTTTTTTTTAAAAGTTTGGGGTCGAAGCCTCATTTTTATTAATAAAGCAAAGCAAAGACCTCTTTTAACTGAGTAGAGGGAGACCCATTACATAGCCCGAAGGCCCAGTGGGCTTGTAGCCCATTAAATATCCCATAGGCCCAATGTTTTGGCCAAATTCCTATTCTATGAATAGTAACTCGGCTGCTACAGTACCCGCACAGTACCGCCACCGCTACAGTGTCCTGCCGCCGCTACAGTACCCGCCGATCAACAGTACTACCGCTACTACAGTATCCGCTACAGTACTGCTACAGTAACCTGTGCCCAATGGGTTTTGTGAAATTACATAATGTAACTCTCTCTCACTTATTTTTTTTCATTGTATGGATAAAGATAAAAATGGTATATCAACTAATATGGATGATAGAAGTGAATAATAATAAATTATAATTATAATATTAATTTATTATAAATTTTTATTGAAGGGTTTTTTACCTAAATTGTTTAGGAAATGCTGACACAACACCAATGAAAGTAGTAGACAAATTATGGAAATGGTTTTAAAAACATTAAATGTAATACATTTTTTATGAACAAAAATTTCCCAAAACAGTTATGGATATTATACATTTTAATTAATTATTTTAGTTACTATATTACAATTATAGATTTTTCTTGAAGTTTTTAATGTCAAATTATCTCAATAGTCTGAGAAATGACAGAAACTGGAATTTATTGTTTTAAAATTATTTATAAATCATTAGAAAATAATAACAATCCAATAGAAGAACAATTATATTGAAAATGGTATAGGATATCATTAATGTTTATTTTATGTTACACTTGTAATTTTTAAATTTACTTTTACTACCATTAGAGTTTGATAAATTTATTACCACAGCTATGGTTAAATGTATTTACAAGGTGTGTTAAACAGTTAGGTAATGCGTAAAATCCTACATTAACAAGTATAAATTTTATATTGATGAATTAATTTCAATTTTATTCCCTTTATCATCAAGTATATGGATCACTAGATACATTTTAAATGAATTGGTCACATATAATATATTAATATTTAATGTATTCATAATATTGAAACCCACATCCCTTATAAACGATAACCTCCTATTCACTATTCCTTAAACCTCCTAAGGAATTTTTCCTAACCAATATCTACCAAAATCTATTCCCTACATTATTCCAATTTTCTTACAGGCTTTCAACTCACCAAAAGGCCATCACAGAAGAATTATGGTGTAAACCAAAGGTTATTTTCAAAAGAAGAGGTATAACTCATACTGAAGTGTTTTAATGAATATTCCATCTTCTACCAAATTGAAATATTTTATAAACATGATTAAATGATATAAAAAAGTATCTCAAATATAATTAAGTTTTATTATAATTATGTAACAGTGATTCTCACCTCTTTTTCTATCCTATGGGAAATGAAAACGCCACTCATGTGTATCAGTGGTGTACCACTTCCACAAATAGATTTTTCCAATTTTTCATCACCAACATAAAAGGATGGATATTATTATGTATTTAATTATTATATATGATATTCATAATTTATTTTTGATTCTTTAATGACAAGATAATACTTAACTTCTTACAGTTTAATTGATTGGAAAATGATAATGATGTTCTTGCATGCATGCGGACAACCACCTCCACAAAGTGATGTGATTCGTTTGTAATGACTAATATTCCTAGATGGTTACATAATTATATTTAATATTTATACATTATAATTATTTATTATTTAATATTTTGGAGATGATAAAGAAATTTCCCTCTGAATTTGTTCATCCAAAAAAGTTGTTTTTGGATTATAAACCGAGCGTCCTCAAAATGTTTGATATGAAATTTGTCGACTTAGTTACTATATGAGACATAGTAATAAATGAATTTAAAAAAATTGTGGTAAAGTAATAAAACTAAAAAAATATGATATGAATGTATATTATTAATATGTGTTGATTATATATTATTTAGTGAATATGTGTTGTGATTTGAACTTGGGGTAATGTACTTTTCATTAAATGTTTTTTAAATGTTTTAAACTCTTTTAAAACAATGCTATTTTAAATGTTTCATAAATTATCTTAATTACTAATCAATTATTGATAAAATAAAATTCCAATAACTTTTTACATTCATTTCACTATTTTTAAGAATAAAATCTTTAATGATTTCATAAAAATTAATTTTTAATGTTCATTATAAGAGGTGTGAAAATGATTTTTTGGAATTGTTTTGACGGAAATAGCGGAAGACTCGATACCCCCACTATGGTGGGTTTTGTTTAGTCCAATGGTTGATTGTTATGAGTTCATTTAATTTACAATAATTAACATTTGGAAACTATTTTCATTCTTAATAAAAACATCAAATGGTTCCCTTATCCTTAACAGTATACAGACTTGCTCTCCAAATGTTGGTTCCATGTGGGGTTTCAAACCCATTCACACATAGGGTATCACATTGGTTGAGAGGATGAGAGCTTCAGATCATCATACCCAGGGGGTTGTTACCTACCCCTATATGCTCTTATATATTTAAGAAATGTTCATGAATCTCTTCATAATTCTGATACGTGACTTGTTACCCTAACAAAATGATTATAGGATAATTCTCATTTGTGTGAACAAAACAATCATCGGTCAATTGATTTTATTTGTATACCAAATAAGGTGTCCTGTTACTGAATCCATCTGAATGAATCTAAGATTCTTCATATATCTTCCTATAATGAATAAATAATTGTATGTTAAAGGCACATAACCAGATACATCTGAATTTATTTTGACATAGGGAGGTAGCCAATATTCTAAGGAGGGGATTCAAACACTATGAGGCATCTTACATACCCTATTTAATTCAAATATCGAAACCCAAATAATTAGTTAAACCTATAGAGTTTAATTTCATATATAGAAATAAATGTGTGAGTACCCAGGCATGATATATTTTAAACCAAGTCACGCGGAAATGTCCAACATGTCGTGGTTATAGCATGATTTAATGTTATTGTAGTTTTATTTTTCCCTTGAGACTGCCCCCAAAGTAGATTCCCTTATACGAGGGGTATTTATATAATGCCAATCATTGGGTATTAAAAGATAAGACTTCCCTGGCTGGTTGAGATTCATGATGAGAATGATGTGACCATCATATCTCCCTAATCTGATATGAGTTATTCTCATTGGGGGAAACAAGGGATAAAAAGTATCCAGTCTTATTATATATAGATACATGGATTATGTAATGGAATTTCCCTTGGGGGAAGTTTAATATGGAGCTAAGTCCTCACATAAGAATCCTATGTATTCTAGTTGTAGTGGGAATCAAAGTCATCACAGTTTATTTTTATTCTCTATCTAATGGTGGATGAGGTTGAATGATCCATCTATAGGAATGATTGGATTCTCATGAATGAAATGTAATGATCAGACTGTAAAAATGATTTGGACTTGATGGATGAGATGTAATTATCACTCCATGGGAATAACTAGGTCCCGATTAATGATATGTCAAAGATATAGAGGGGAATACACTAATGTGGATACTGACTAGATTTCGATCTTGGGCCATAGAAAGGAATCCATGATATCCTAGTTATGGTAGGAATCAGAGTCCTCGTAATACAATTTATTAGGATTACACACTGATGTTGACCTTATATACAGGACGTATCATATTATGATATTGGTTGGGGATTACACACTGACCTTATCCTTAACTTTATAGAGGATTATGATGAAAATGATATTATTATTAGTACTCCATAATCGTAGGTTATCTATGCTCAGTGTGAGAAACAATGGGCGGAAAATAGTCAGTATCATTGCTTATGTTTGTGGGAGTTATGCGCTAGTATATCCTTTCAGAGTTGTAGAAATGAGCTCGATCCATATGAAGGAATCCTACTTATCTGGAATATGGATGTGGTATATTTTTTCATTATTAATTTGGTTTTTTCATACAAAAAAATGTTTCCCTTATATATGAGATGACACACTAAGGATGAAAAAGGTTTGGAAGCCCTAGGGTGCCATTATGACTTGGCTAGGTTGTCTGCCTAATCTACTTGATTACCCAGTTGCCATGCCTTGGTTGTCTATTTGACATGGCCAAGAATATCTTCCTGGAACTTCCCAAGACAACTATATAATATAGTTTAATTTTTCTAAGTACACCACATATATTGGGTATCATTTTTAGGGGCATCTCATAATCAAGGAAGAATTGTCAGGAAGACATCACAAGATCTGATTGGTTTCTTCTAGATGACACCACATTATACTAACTATCATACTCAGAGGGTGCCACATTATCCAAAAACAATTCCCTAGTTTCATCAGGAATGTTGGAAAACACACACTAAGGGCATTTCGATAGTTAATGTGAAATGTTTAGAGGGCACCACAAGAGCTTGGATAACATGTATGGAGGACATCGCGAGACATGGTTGGATTTTATGGATGACATCGTAATAACCAGTTGACATGATCAAGTTGTACCATGACACTTAGCTAACATACACCGATGCAACTATATGGGTTAGGCATCATCTCTGAAGAACATCACATGACATAGAGGGTGATCCTTGAGGGCTTGATTAGACTGGGATGGAATGTGTGGTGGGCCGCATATGAATTCTTTTGGCATGTCAAAGGGACTTCACATGATCCAAATTTTAACCATAAGAGTGTCAGAATATCATGAGGACATGTTCTAGTGATATCACATGACTTAGGTGGTTCACTTGAATCTTATAAGAATCAATATATATTTATTTGTTATAAGTATCTCCATTTTAGTATTTTCTATAGCCTAATTATTGTGATAGCCTTAGATTTATTCAATGTCATCTTGTTTTATGTATTGCAACATTTATAATGACTGTAGGGTTTAATTAAAATTCCCTTCACAAAGTCCATCACATAATCTATATTTATCACATGAAGTGATTATTCATGTTGTATAGTTTCCCCATCAATTCACCAGATCTTACCAAACAAGAAGCTTTTTCAGTCATGAGATCAGCCAGTCCGAGAAGTCCACTCTGGTGCTTTGGTGCACTAGTGTGTATAGATTAAAAAAATATAACCTCTCTATTGAGTATGAAGTGAGGGGTATGTAGGACTCAACACCCTAGTTGTTCACTACTTTGTGCGGAATATATCACAAAAGTCCATGATGGATCCTGGGAAGGGATTCAATATCTCACATCTTTACTGCGGATCACTTCAGGGATGTCATGAATCTTTCAGCAACCACATATCAATCCCATCAATGACCCTTTTATAAGATTATTTCTGATTAATGAGGTCTTGGTTAATCTCATAGACATGCCAAGGGACTCTCATATTGTCATGTTGGCATACCCATGGGCCTTCCAGAGATCAAGATTGCAGTAAGAAGGCCTTCGCATGATATAAATCAACTTTAGGGAATTCTTCATGAGACAGTGATGAAATTTCGTGGGGGAAACATAAAAATAAATTCATCTTTTCAAGGGGGATTGTGAGACTATGTCATGGATATCCTTGAAACATATAAATATGCTTTCAATCATAATAGATCCATTATAATTCCATTATCATTTCATTCATCCATATAAAAATGGTTTGGGATTAGTGAGGATGAATGAGTATCACTGAAGAAAATCATTTATTCTCTTGGTGATGTGTTTTGTGACCAATAAGGTCCTATGAATATTGTGTGATTATTTTATAGAAAACTATATCTTCTTATCCTTATAGAGATGAAGAAAAAACATGAGGTCACCAGGGGATGTTTGAGGCTCTTCGGATGATGGGGATTACATGGTAGAAGTCTTTCTCAAGATGAGGAGGACATGACACTTAGGTATAATAGTTCTTCTCAAATTTCCATATGTGTATCACACATCTTTTATGAATGTGAGAGGTTACTGTATCCTCCCTATTTATAATCAGTTTGAAAAAAATTATAGGGATGTCCGAAGTTGGTATAAATGTTATCAAGGAAAACTATTCTTTCCACCAGTGATGCGTCACATTAATTTTATGACTGAAAGAGGATCCCACCTATTGGATATCTTCCTCCTATTTTAAATGGATTTTTAGATTGTCAGGTATCGTCCGGTTGACACGCCATGTGTCCTAGATGTTTTTGATCAGTAACCACTGCATGACCACTTGTTTTTCTAGGATGCTTTCATGGGTGAAAAATGACTCATTAAAGGGGATTTATAGAATCTCTCACATGTTATACATTGTGCATGGGTATTCTATGCGACATTATGAAGGTCACACAATCATGTGTCTCTTTGATAATTATGAGGCTTGTGATTATCGAATGTCTTCTCTTTCCTTTTCTATTATGAGGATGATGATACCTATATTCATGTATTTATTCCTCTGGGGATATTCTAATTCTCATTTGGTGGGAATCAACAAATTCACCGCTCATGAAAAATGTCATCGGAGGAAAAGGGATCATTCTTGGGGAATTAAAATGCCTGTATGAATATTTAGTATTGTCTACAATTAGTTTCTTTGGTAAAATTTTGTCTTCTATGAGACCATTTGTATTCCACGGGTTGCTCTATAAATAGGGGAGTAGAGATCAGCTTCATTCATTTTCTGGTCACTTCTAATACACTCTGTCAACCTTCTTCTATCAAACATCCTTGTCTCAAGGCCTTTCTAAAAGGGTAAATAACTAGACCCTACAATGAGTCTATTTTTAGAAAATTCTTCCACAAGACTGCCTTTCATCAATTGCCTTCTCAATATAACTATGAATTATAAATTTTAAATTGTTCAGATTTTGGGTGTGAGGATGTTTGATTATCTTGGGGGTTCTATGGGATATATATCTTGATCACATAATTCATTGATTATTGTGTGTATTTCATGATCAGTTCAAGGTCACGTGATCATGATTCATTGAGGGATCATGTGATTTTGTGATTCCCTAGGGTTATGAAATCCATGATACCTTTTCAGTTCAGGAGATCTATGAGTCTCTTATGGGATACATGAATTATATTAACAAATCATCTAATGTGCATGATACTTCCTGATTTTTTATTTCTTTATTTTTACAAGATTTTTTTTCATATGTTTGACATATTCCACTTATTTCCTTTTTAGATGTCTTGTAGTTCACATCAATGGCTTCTACACTGATTTATAAGAGTTACTAAAAAATGTAGAGATTTTTCATGTTTCACACATTATCAATGATTATATTTGATGAAATTTATATGTGTTGTCCATTTCTTCTTTCATTAGTGATGTGCAAGACCTTTTCACTAATATGATATTATGTGAATCATCAATGTTATCCATCATTTTCATGATATCATATAAACCTAAATGTATGGATCATAACAACTACTTTTTTATAAGTGTTCATGAATTTCAACCAACATGAGGATCTTTATTGATGTACCCTATCTAGTTATCCAAAGACCACCTGATTCTCTGAAATATAATCTAGTAAAATACACCTCCCATAGGGATAATACTCTATATTTTTCCAAAGTTTATGATATTGGAAAGAGAATCTATATTTTTATTAAGTCCATATGATGGGCCTTACAACCTTTACCATTATTTCATACTATATCATTATTGTTATTTAGTTTAGGGTTTTAAGATCATATCTTCTATTGATTTTTTTTAGGTTCTTTTATCTTGGATCATATATTGTTGTAGTTTAGAGTATTTTAGCTTGAAAATTATATTAAATTAATTTAGGTTATTTTAGATTTAACCTTCAATCTATCTATTTTATGATATTTTAGCTCAAAACTTTTATCACTTTAGTTTAGGGTCTTTTATCTCAGACCGTCTATCACATTAGTTCAGGGTCTTTTAGCTTTAACATTATATTTCTTTATTATATGGTCTTTTAGCTTGGACCATTTAGTGATTTAGTTTAAGGACTTTTAGATCATAATTCTTTTTCCTTAATTTAGGATCTTTTACCTCAAAACTTTTACCTCTTTTCATTAGGGTCTTTTAGCTTGGTTCTTCAATTACTTTAGTTTAGGGTTTTTTACCTCAGACATTCTGTTGCTTTAGTTTATGGTCTTTTATCTCATACCTCTTATTTATTCAGTTTAGGGTATTTTAGCTCAAACCATAAGTTTCTTTATTTTAGATTCTTTTATCTTGTACCTTATGTGTATTTACTTTAGGGTCTTTTTTCTCAAATCTTATATTGCATTAGATTTTGGTATTTTAACTTGGTCATTCTATTTCGTTAGTTTGAGGTCTTTTACATAGACATTATATTACTTTATTTTAGGATCTTTTAGCTCAAACCATAAATCACTTTATTTTAGGGTCTTTTATCTAGGAAATTTTATTTCATTATATTTGGGTATTTTAGCTTGGTCCTTCTATTTCTCAAGTCTAGGATATTTTAGCTCGGACCTTCTATTGCTTTAGTTTAGGGTCTTTTATCTTGGACATTATATCACTTTTTTATATTATTTTAGCTCAAACCTTCTATGTCTTTATTTTATGACATTTTTTGTTAGAAATTATGTTGCTTTAGTTTAGGTTCTTTTTGATCATACCATCTATTCATTTAGTTTAGGGACTTTTGCTCGGACCTTCTATTTCTTTAGATTATATTTTTTTATCTTGGACCTTTTTATTCTTTAGTATGGGGACTTTTAGCCTAAAACTTCTATCTCTTTAGTTTAGGGTCTTTTAGCTCAGACCTTGGGATGTTGTTTAGTTTAATGCCTTAATTTTAGTAAATTATGGAATATGGTGCATAAATACCAAGAATGACCCAAAAATCTCTAGGCTATTGGGTTATGTCATGGTGTTATTGGGGCTCACAAGGACCATAGCGCTTATACTGCCAGGAGGAGATGCCTATGTTGGATTGATCAAATTCATTATGAATCAGTAGATTTTCTAAATAGAGGTCTCTCCAAACTTTTCCAAGGTTCATGGAATATTTACTAGAGGGAATATTGGTTGAGGGGGAAATACTAGGAATTATAGGCCTACCTAAATAGTTGGAGATTAATGATGTAATTCATATTTAAAAAGTGTGATTATGTGAATATGAGATCAGGTAGACAAGATTAGGATGAATTGTAACACTCTAAGGTATTGGGATGCAACTTAGTGTTTCCAGTTATCACAAGGATTGAGGCTCCTTTCTGACAAGAAGGGGATTCTATTAGTTGGTGAGTCAATGCCCTTAGGCATCAGCAGCATGGACAAGAAAATCTGATCTCTAATCCTTTATGATGTCCATGATATATTTATGAAGACTCAAATGTATAGATTATGAATTTGGGTATGGAGGATAGCTATTTAGGAAGGGTTCTCGCATCCTAAAACTATTTTTCCATTGATTGTGAAGTTTGAGACCTATTCCATTTGGTTTCGAATCATGAGGTATGGTCTATAAAAGTGTTTGGAATGGAATTTCTAATTCCCAATTTAAGAAAGTGTACAAGACATGATGAAATTACATTGAGGGTTTTGAATCTACTTGTAAAGTTTTGTCTAATGATTTTATGTCATTCTACAAAGTTATTGGGTTAGGTGGATAAAACTAGATAGTCATACATGGAGTAGTTAAGATAAAACTAAGGTTTTGATTTCTTCCACTGTGGTTTCAGGTCTCACAAGGATGGGAAATATATTTTTGTTGAGTAATATGGTTGGTTTATGACTATAGGCATATTTTTATGGAGACATAGGCATACATTCATAGTAAAGAAAAGGGTATCGCGAATCTAGGGATATTTTATAGGGGCCATGGTAGGTTTATGATGATCCGAGGTTCTAAAATCATGACGTGTGATTTGTGGAAAGTGTAACATCACTAGAGGTTTCAAGCACCCTAATAGTTGTTTCACTATTTAATGAACTTATTATTATGGTGATGAGATTTTGAAAATCATTTCTCTTACTTTTTCTTTAACTGGGGGTTCAACGAACGGGTTACAATGTAAACCATAAAAGCTATATTCATTATTTGTTTGTGTCCAATTACCCCCCACCAATTTTAGAGATGATGTTCTTAGTGAGCGAAGACCTGTCTTTTTATCAGGCATTCCTTTTCATGTTTCCAACCTAACATGTTTTTTTGTCTCTTTCACTAGAAATTTAAGGTCTTGTAATTTAGACCATTATGATATACAGTTTAAGGACATACAACATTGACCAAAGTGAAGACCATTTATGGTATTGATTCAAATAGACCTCTATGGGGGAAGATATACAAGAGCCTAATTTGGATACCCATGGTCAAGATTACCCCATCATCCTTTGAAGTGGAAGATAAAAACATTGTATGTCATTGATTGAGAATGTTAGGTCATGAGTAAGGATATGGGACAGTCATATAAATTAGTTCATATCACATTGAGGGTTTGAGTTCTTCCATGGGGTTGTCAGGACACACAAGGATTTGAAATCCATTTTTGTAGAGTGATATGTTTGGTTGATGACTATAGGTGAATATATAGGATCCATAAACATACATACATAATCAATAAATGTGTCCCCTAAAGTCAAGGATATTTTTCAAAGGCCATGAATGATTCTTTAAAACCTAAGAGCACTCAACACATGATTTTTTCTTTATACATTGAGGTGAAAAAATGTTAGAAGAAGCACCTCGTACTCTAGATGGCCTTGGAAAGGCTGTCGTGGTCCTTTGATAGGGGATAAAAAATGAGTGATGGTTTTAATAGTTTTATCATTATGTAGTAGGGACGTTTTTGTTTCTATGTAGTTTAATGTAATGTGTTATGTATGTATTTATCACTATATAGATTAATTTCATGTGGTAAGGACATTTTCCATTCAGTTTTCATGACGAGGTAAGGACGTTATATCATTGTAGATCACCATCATCTGGTAAAAATATTATCTCCATGTAGTTTAATTTTGTTTGCTATGTAATTGGGAATTAATGTAAACATTTACACAAAATATTGTGTGTATAAGAATTCAATGAAAATGTTTCACTAATATGAAGGAAAAATGATATTGTGTGACTTAGACATCATGTAGTTGGGGTATGTTTCTTATTGGTTGTTGTAGCTGGGCCTAGGATTTGAGATCCGGGTGTGACTAAGTATTCTGTAGTGATGGGAATCAATACATAAATAGTTATTGAGTGGAAGACACCATACACAGGTATGGTATGTATATAGAGGTGGGAATGTTTTCCATTTTTGATGTATATGGTCACAAAATTAGAGATCTGGGCGTCACTACATATCCTGTGATTACATGAATCAAGCCACATGTAGTTCCACGAGAATCATGTAGTTTAAAATCATTTCGAATGTACATTGGATTACAAATGTAAAAGGGGTAAGCTATCTAGAAACAAGGATATAATTTTGAGAATAACTACATATCCTATATTGATAGGAATCAATCCATATGTAATTCTTAAGGAAGAAATACCTTCCTGAGAAAGTCTGTAATATACAAAATGAAAGAGATTATTTTATATTTGTTGTAACTAGACCCAGGAATGATGATATAGGTGTTACTATGTATGCTGTTATTTTTGAAATCATGCCACATGTAGTTCTTGGATGGAGTAAAGGTGAGAGATAAGTTACTTGAAATAGTGGTTCCCTCAGTTGAGGTCCTCTTGATTTTGTAGTTTTGTGTTGTTTAAGGGATATTAACTATATATTTTAACATCATGCAGTGAGGGCTCATGGTATGACTTTTATGGTCATTCATTTAGTAAAAACATTTTGAGATAAGACATGCCTTGTTTGTGTGGGTAAACTCCTATTGAAGCTCCTAAGACCACATGAGCTATGCTCGGTGTGGGAAATAAGGAACATAAAGGGTTCCTCCTATAATGTAGAGGCAATTAAAGATATGATAGGGGAATTTTTCATCATGTGGTAGATAGGCCAAGATATATGATTGAGGCATACTTACATATCCTATTGAGAGTGAGAATTAAGTTGTACGCAGTAATTGAAACCACATGTGTCTTAATGTCTCGTGGGAAGGACAACAACCGTGCGGTTTAACATCATGTGGAAAGGGAATATGTGAATCAATGTGATAACAAAGTAATGTTATAGCTATTTCTATGAATAGAGGTTTTGGAGTCACTAGGTATCATGTAGTGACTAGAATCAAGACACACATCATAGTTAGGGAATTGTGCAGTTTAATGCCATGCAATAAGGACATTTTCAAAGAAGTTTAATTTTTTGTGGTGAGGAAATGGATCTCCATACGTGAATGAGAAGTAAAAAATTTGGATTATTGTAGCTTTAACATCATGAGATAAGGATTTTTCCATGTAGGTTAATTTCATGTGATAATTATTCCTTCATATAGTTTAATGTCATGTGGTAAGGATAAGAAAAACCCATGTTGTTTAATATCATATAGAAAGGACATCAGTCATGCAGTTTAACATCATGCGGTAGGGATGTTATTATATTCAATTTAAAGTCATACAACTAGATCATTATAAGGTGTTGTTTAGTTTAACATCCAACATCTATAACATAGCCCATTTTGTGATAGTTATGTGAATTATTTCATGAGAAATCGTTCATTGGTGGGGGGTGACATAATCCCCATCCATTGTGGCCAGTGAGTAAGATCCATTATGATAGACCTTATTTATGGAGTAAGTCACTTAACATTTAGTTTATATATTCAAAGTCTTATTAATTGATATCATTAGGGTATTAAGAGATGATACTAGTTCTTATTGAAGGAAGGAATAGAGGTGAACCTTCTTATTAAAATCTCATGCAATCCTATTTTGATGAACTTCGTGGTTTAGAAATGTGTGAAACCTATTCTCATCGAGTTGTTACAATTAATCCAGTCACTTTTGAGACTTTTCATTATCCAAGTGTTGTCCACAAATGGATATCCAAACCAAAGGAAATTAGACCTATATGATTAACATTTCCTTAGTATCATGCACTAATGGGTATGGAATTGCTCATGTAGTAGTACATATGGTTATACTGTTGGTCCATAGAGAATGGAGGGGCTCATCCAGAAAAGTGTTCTAATACATACCCCAATATTTTTGAGAATATTTAATAGAGTCTTAGAGATGTAATATATCCATCTATTTGTCGATACATGATATCAAAATGAGTGATTGGACTCACTGTTGTACTTCTGGTATAGTTTCTTCAACTTTGTGGAACTAAATTTTGTTTCATTTTCGGTCAAAATCATTTGAGGAAATCTGAAACTATTTATGATACTAGAAATAAAAAAATTATTATATTCTTCAACCAAACCTATTTGAGCGGTATTTCCTCAACCCATTTGGAATGGAATCTAGGAGAAGTAAGGATATAATTGAATAGATTAGTTGTGGCCGGGGATATAGCCCCACAAAATACATTCCCCATATGGTGAATACAGATGAATATTTATCTATATGCACCAATTATGGGGGTTGATTGATGAATTTTTAATGGATCTGGCATGTATGAAATTCCTAGTGAATTCCACATATTCTTATATTATGGACTTCCAGTAATAACCTAGCCTCTTGATCTGATGGGAGAGACTGGTCCTAAATTTTTGGGTGTCATATGAGACTACATATACTTATTCCATGATGACTAGAATATCTATTTACACTATGAATATGGTATGTATTCAATCAATTCAACATTTTTAGAGGGACCTCTATTCATTTTGTCTGCTCTGTAGGGTAATGTTCGCTGCATTATGCTAAATATATTCCCTTATAGCTCAAATTTCTGGGATAGATCCATTTTGGAGATAATCGATTATGGGATCCATCCATCTAAGGGAAGATGCTGGTTCAACATGATATGGGGTATATTTAACCTAATTGAGCTATTCCATATCAAAGATA
This sequence comes from Viscum album, assembly GCA_963277665.1. Classification (NCBI taxonomy): domain Eukaryota; kingdom Viridiplantae; phylum Streptophyta; class Magnoliopsida; order Santalales; family Viscaceae; genus Viscum; species Viscum album. Next base: position 1,381,841,584 of record OY728134.1, on the reverse strand, counting down.
ACGATCATTGAGACCATTCTTCGATGCATGATATGGAAGATTTCTTCCTCCTATACAGGGTTGCCCAAGATAGCGTGTAAAACCCCAAGAATTTAAAAATATATTTATTATATAATTCATGTATCACTAAGTCTCTACAAACACCACTTTTTTATAACCTATCCATGTAAACATAAGTTTTTCACTTCTAGGATGTGAATTTTGAAAATATGACATACACGGTTGCGATGAGTAAGTAATTTGGAGTCTGATAAGAAAAACATAATTTTTGGTGAATAGTAACCAACACTTATGAATAGTAACATACCCTTTTCAATAGTGATATACACTAATGAATATTACCCTTTCATATGATTATATATAAATAATATTCAAGTGGAAGTATGATATAACTATGTTTTGGAATAAGTAAATAAATGTTTTAAAAATGTTTTATTTAAAATAAATTATATTTCAATTAAATATTAAATTAATAATATTTATACAATTATTTCTGAAGGATAAAATCCTTTTTTGGATTTTACACATCCGAAAATGGTTAGGGTGAATTTTTTGTATTTTTCTGAAATAGTGGAATTTTTTGTGAATAGTGAAATATGATAAAAGACTGTATATACAAATTATTAGTTAAATAAACTATTTATGAAATTATAAGTGATGTAAGACCACTTGGTTCTAACTCACTTGCCTTTATTACTATTATTGGTCATGGAATCATCAATATTTATGGTCTTGAGGGAAATTAATCAACTAATGATTAAACAATTATGAAAACTCTCCTCTCCTCCACTATAAAAACCCACTCACTCCCTCTTCCCTTCAGTGCTCTCACGCCATGTTACTTCTCAAAATTCTATAGAAATATCTTCTCAACCTCTTATCCCAGGTCCCAAAATCCTTGGTCTCTTAAAAAGACCAAAACCTATCCCTTAAAGAGTCTCTCATGGAAGATTGGTTTAAGAGGTAAATTCCTCTTTTCAATTCTTTGTCTTTCCTTTCATGTTCATTTGTTTTATTTTTATATTATCACCTCTCCTTATACAAATGTTTTGATGACTCCAGTACCTTAAATTTACTGTAATTTTTTCATGATAGTTTAACAAGTTATCATGATATCTCCCTTTTACCTTCTTGTATACTAGTAGCAAGAACACCATCCGAGATGTGTCAATTTACCACATTCAAGGACGATGAGATTTAGATTTCTATTATCATTATCAATTCTGGTCATGAAGACATTACTGTTATGGTTGAACCAAATTATTATATATTTAATATACCCTATTTAGGGTTCTGTAATCCATTTTTACAAATGGTTTTATGTTATAATGAAGAATGAGTTCTTTGTAATCAAGACCCACAAATTAGCCGAAAGAGTTATCATTAAAGTTATATATAATAATTCATCCTCTTTCCATGTAACCAAATAATATAAATGGACACTAACACCTATAAATTATCATAAATTATATTAGAATTCAATTATGGAGATTTACATCCATTCTACATGAACTCCATTACTTAAGAACAAGTGAACCGATTATGAAAATAATGAAAACGAACACTGCAGAACGACGAAATTCAATATAATATCTTATCAAGAAGATAATAAGTGAAATAAAAATTACTATGATCAACTAAATACATGTATAATAGGTTCTTAAATAAGTTATTACTAAGTCTAATTTAATATTACAGGACTTTAAGTTCAATAGGGGAACAATTTCAGACTTAAGGTAAGGGGTTTCTTTATCTCACTTCTATTTTTGTGAGGTTTCCCATATTCACTACTAATACTTGTGTATTGTGTATTTATACTGCCTATTGATGTAACATATAATTAATATATTTATTTTCATTTTACTAAATTTATCATTGGAATATTATTAATTTTGGGGCATACTAATCAATTTATTACAAAGTAGTAAGGGTTTTTCCAACCGAACCTCTATTTTCGTTCGAGTTACTTTTATTGTCTAATTACCTTAATAAAAGTCTTGTGTATTATTATTTAACTATAATAAATTCTATGTGAGTGTTATATATATGTTTTCCAACCATAATCATTCCTTATTTTATGGATAGTTACATTTTTCAAAAGTAACTTTCAAAATTACTTCTGAAATACAAACCCGATTCAAGGGATATTTTCAAATTCTTACTCTTTTTCAAGTGTACTCCAGAATCTATTTTAAGCCAAAATTAGTTTTATAAAAACAATAATTTTATCATGAAAAATTATCTTGGATAATTTATGGATTATAGAGAACACATATTCCTTTCCACTTAAAAATTCTCTTTAATATGTTCCTTAAAATGCCATAAAATGATTTATTTCTAAAGAATCTTATGAACTCTTTTTACATTATTTCTCTTCAGTGAGACATAATTTATGCCTAAAATATAATTTCAATGTCCTTGTATTTTATTTTCTGGGATATTCATTTTTAAAAACTGATTTAATGGTGAATATAAATGACTTTCCAAAAGAAATCTTCTTTCAAAAGTAAAAAGGATTTTTCTCATCTCACATTAACATTGAAGAGATATATTCATTGTTCACCACCTATTTATTTATTGTGGTGTATGTAATTACATTTAGTATATCATATAAAGAGTATCGTTATTCTCATGATATTCTATGGTATTATGAATTGAATTTTTTAAGGTGGTATGGGACACTTTAGAGTGTTTAAGGATTATTTCCTCAAGGATTTTTCAATGGTCTCATTTAAAATTATATTCATATAAGACCACAAACCTTATTGAATCTTGTACTTCATTGATATTTATCTACTATGATATCATCTACTATATTTAACTTAATTTTTTATGATTATTTTTACTGTGGATGTGCTATCTTAAAACCATTCACCAATTTACTCTGAATGGTTGGTGTTTATGTTTAATGTTCATGGAATGTTATTTACATTTCATATGTTAGTTTCAATATGAATGTTAATATTTTCTTTATGTTTATGCCAATTCATATGATGAATACATTAGACTTATTAAGTTTTAGGTGGTGCCCGCTATATCCCCTCGGTGCATCAGTAGGGCTCATGGGACAAACTACGGTCTTGACACAAGGACTTGGAAAAATGATTATTATGGTCTTGGCATGAGGTATTGAAGGAATGTTTTTAATGTCCCACATTATGTATTCCCTCATTATGAAAATATAATTTATGGTTAATGTGGTTATTCGACTAGTTGAATACCCTTGATTATGTTTTTTTTATGGAATTACTTACTCAGCTCCTATTTGTGCCATAATATGTTCATGTTTTGGTCAAAGTCACATGTTTTTATGTATTCAACATTCCTAATGTTTATGTTATGATATATTCCTATTTTTTGGTTACCCTTACTGAGAATTTGAGCTCACCCATTTCATTTTTTCCCTCCACAGGTTAAGAGGAATAGATTATTTAATGAGTTTTCAAGGACGCAATTTATTAGAACTTGTTTTGAATCATATTTTTTTTTCATTTCAAAATGTAAAATGGGTTCCATATCATCTTCTAGTTTCATGAAGACTACTAAACTTATCGGTCCTTTGGGATGTGATTCCTTGTTACCATGTCAATTTATTAAAATAATGCACACGATTTAAGATTCTAGGGTCAGGGCATTACAATTGGTATCAAATGAAGTTTAGTAGAAACCTTGGGAACTATATTTAGAAAATTTAGGTTAGGGAACAAATACCTAAGATGGTATATGAGGATAAACAAACAATAAAATCCTATAATTTTGGTAAGTAATATATTATGTGGATATTTCTAGAAAATACATCCATGTCTGGATACAAACTAGTAGAGGTGGATCTGGCACAAATGTACCTAGGAGTGAAAAATTAGACAAGGAGTTTTGAGCTTAACCCGGGGTATCCTGGTACACGACAACATGCCTTGATTAACTATAGGTTTCACACTCCCAGGGAATATTCTTAGGATAATTCCCATTTTATTTACCCACCATTGTGAGGGATTTATGTCCCCAGAGTAACCAAAGTATACGGTTCTAGGATTTACGATGCATAAATTTTTGTTATGTCTTATACCATGTTTGGAGTTATAGAGATTTCATAATTTTATGAGATAATATATAAAATGGAATTTATTAGATATGGACCCTAGAATAAGGAATTAAAAATTCACCAATGCATGGGATGCGAAGAGCCAGAAGGATTACATCCCTAATGGTCTTAATCTATCTTTTCAAAGGAAGAATGTATCCAATGCATCCTCATCGTATGAGGAAATAATATCATCTGTTAAAAGGTTTGTAAATAATTCTTTGAGTCCTATGGATTTGAATGGAAGAAAAAAAATAAGATTATTGTAGATAGATATGGGGATAAAGGGAAGAAGGAAATGAAGTGTTTTCCCACATGTGATAACTATGGAAAGAATCACCCTGGTAAATGCTTGAAGGGAATGGGTGTTTGCTACAAGTGTGGAGTTAAAGGACACTAGGTTCATGATTGTAATGTTAAGAAAATGGTTTCCAATGTACAATTATTTTATTGTAAGGAGATGGGACACTATAAGAATAAATGTCCCAATTTTCAAAAGAATATACCTCAAATAATGATTTTATTTAATGAGCAAGTTATGATGCTACCACAGATGAAGTATAATGATTAATATTCCTACTCAAGAATCATGACCTTTGTATATTTTGTCAGTAACATACTGGTTTTTTGAATTATGAGATATATAAGGATTGTACTGAAATACTCTTTAATTAAGGATTTGAGGTCATACAATGAATGGTACTAAGGAAAATTGATTCAGTGGGAAGTTAAACTTTTTATAAATAAAATTATAAAGGGAAAGAGAACCCTTAATATATATCTGATTTTGAGATAATGATGAATAAATGATTGATTCAGATAAGTAATATCTACCATGGAACTGATTGTTGACTTATCGGGAAGTGTTCTATGCTATCATCAATGAAGTTTAAAGTACTTTTGGATTTGAGGAACATATCCAATAACATGTAGAAATACAGAAGAATTCATGTTTCTAATATGGTTTTTATAGTTATTCAAGTTATTACCATATCTCAGAAGGATACATGATGAAGTTATTCACATGTTTGGAATGTGAATTTTAGAGTAACTTCTTGTTGATTAAGGTTTAATGATGAGTTCATCTTGGAAATTTAGAGGACTTCATTATAATGTGTTGAATCATTATATTTTCAATTTTTTTTAACCATTTATGAAATGGTTTAAGTTGATATTTGTATGAGATTTTAGAGGGTAATGTATTTCTTCACCAAATGGTGTAACCCATGATATGTGATGAGGAATATATAGTTCAACTATAATAAAAGGATGAGTTTATAAGTAGAAATGTATGTATGTAATCTTATAGAGTGGTACAATTCCTCGAATCAAGGAAAATAGTCTTAAATAAAATGTTTTCCTATTATTATAATCATTATAATATCGATGAATTTGTTGTTTTATTTTTTAGTTTTGTGGTAATCAACATTCATCTGAACATGTCCTCTATCGTGTTCCATCAGAACATCATAGTTAAAATTTTATTCCATGTCCATGTTTTTACTTCCAACTAATGCCACCACTTTCGAAAGTATACTTTCTGGGGTGACCACCTCATCTCCATTAGCCTTTTTTAGGAGAATAATTTGTTAACCCTATTTCTGATGTGGGTTTCCATAAGAGAATTTTCAAGTATCAACCATTAACATTCAAAGTTCAATTTAAAATTTCAAGGATGAATTTTTTGTAAGGAGGGGATAATGTAACACACCAATAATTTACAAATATATTTATTATATAATTCATGGATCAATAAGTCTCTACAAACTCCACTTTGTTATTACCGAGCCATGTAAACATATGTTTGTCTCTTCTGTGATGTGAATTTCAAAAATCTGACTTACACGGTTGCGATGAGTAAGTTATTTAGAGTCCGATAAGAAAAAACTTATTTTTCGATCAATAGTAACCTAACTTTATGAATAGTAACATACCCTTATGAATATTTATATACCCAAATGAATAGTAACATTACCTATGATTATATATAAATAACATTCAAGTGAAAGTATGATATACCTATGTTTTGGAATAAGTAAATAAATGTTTTAAAACTGTTTTATTTAGAATAAATTATGTTTTTAATTAAATAATAAATTAATAATATTTCTAAAATTATTATTGAGGAATGTAATTAATTTTTGGATTCTACACATTGAAAATGGTTATGGTGAATTTTTGGTAGTTTTCTAAAATACTCAAAATTTTTATGAATAATGAAATACGGTAAAATACCGTACATACAAATGATCATTTAAATACACAATTTATGACATCATAAGTGATGTAATCCCACTTTTTATGAACTCACATGCATTTATTACTATTATTGGTCATGTAATCATCACTATATTCGGTCTTGAGGGAAATTAATAAACTAATGGTTACAAAATTATGAAAACTCTCATCTCCTCCACTATTAAAACCCCCTCACTCCCTCTTCCCTTCACTCCTATCAAGCCTTATGCCTTACCCAAATTATATCTAAATATCCTCCCAACCCCCTATCCCACGTCCATCAGGCCTTGGTCTTTTGAAAATGCCAAAAACTCTCCTTTAAAGAGGCTCTCAAGGAAGTTTTGTTCAAGCGGTAAATTCCTCTTATCAATTCTTTGTCTTTCCTTTCAAGTTAATTTGTTTTATTTTTATATTATAACCTCTCCTTATCCAAATTACATTACGAATCTAGTATCTTACATGTACATTAATTTTTTCATGATAGTGGAATAATTTATCATCATATCTCCCTTTTACCATCTTCTATACTAGTAGCAAGAACACCATCCGAGATGTGTCAATTTACCACATTCAAGGACGATGGGTTTTTGATTTCTATTATCATTCTCAATTCTGGCCATGAAACAATTATTATTATGGTTGAACTAGATTATTATATATTTAATATACCCTATTTAAGTTTCTTTAATCCCTTTTTACAAATGTTATTATGTTATAAAGAAAAATGAGTTCGTTGTAATCCAAACCCACAAATTAACCGAAAACGTTATCATTAAAGTTCTATATAATAATTTATCTTCATGCCATGTAACCAAATTATATAAATGAACAATAAAACCTATAAATTATCATAAATAATATGTGAATTCAATTATGGAGATTTACATCCATTCCACGTGATCTCCATTACTTAAGAAGAAGTGAACAGATTATGAAAATAAAGAAAATGAACACTGCAGAACGACAAAATTCAATATAATAAATTATCAAGAAGGGCATCAATTAACTAAATAGAATTATGATAAACTAAATACATATTCAATATTTTATGAAATAATTAATTAATAATCCTAATTCCATATTCCAGGATGTGATGCTCAATACAAGAACACTTGCAGACATAAGGTAAGGGGTTTCTTTATCTCACTTCCATTTTTGCGAGGTTTCCCATATTACTCACTCATACTTGTGTATGGTGTATTTATATTTCCCATTGATGTAATATATCATGAATATATTTATTTTCATGGTATTAAATTTATCATTTAAATATTATTAATTTTGGGGCATACAAATCGATTGATTACAAAGTGGTAAGGGTTTTTCCACCCAAACCTCCATTTCCATTCAGGTTACTTCTATTGTCTAATTACCTTAATGAAAATCTAGTGTATTATTTTTTACTCCTAAAAAATTATGTTTGAGTGTTATATATATGTTCACTAACCATAATAATTCCTTATTTTATGAATAGTTATATCTTTTAAAAATAACATTCAAAATTATTTATGAAATACAAACCTGATTCAAGGGATATTCTCAAATTCTTACTCGCTTTCAAGAGTACTACAAAATCTATCTTAAGACACCCTTATTTTATAAAAACACTCATTGAATCATGAATGTTTATATTGTATCATTTATGTATTTATGATAACAAATGATCCTTTCCACTTTAAAATTCTCTTTAATCCTTTCCTTAAAATGCTTTAAAATGATTTATTTCTAATGAATCTTAAGAAATATTTTTCAATTATTTCGCTTCAGTGGGACATAATTTGTGACTAAAATATAATTTCAATGTCCTACTATATTATTTTCTGGGATATTTATTTTTACAAACTAATTTCATGGATAATATAAATGATTTTCCAAAAGAACTCTTCTTTGAAAAGTAAAAATGTTTTTTCTCATGTCACATCAACTTTTATGAGATATATGCCTTGTTCAACACTTATTTCTTTATTGTGGTGTATTTACATCCATTTGTTATATCATATAAAGAGTCTCCTTATTATCCTGATATTCTAAGGGATTATGAATTTAATATTTCAAGGTGGTATGTGAAACTTTTGGAATGTTTAAGGATTATTTCCTCAATCATTTTTCAATGGTCTCATTTAAAATTATCTTCATATAAGACAACATACCTTATTGAATCTTGTACATAATTGAGATTTATCTACTATGATATCATCTACCATATTTAATTGAGTGGTTTATGATTAGTTTTACTATGGATGTGCTATCTTAAAACCATTCACCAATTTACTCTGAATGGTGAGTGTTTATGCTTAATGTTTGAGGAATGTTATTTACATTTGATATGTTGGTTTCAATATGAATGTGTATGTTTTTTATGTTTATCCCCACTCATATGAGGAATTCATTGGTGTTAGTAATTTTTAGGTGGGGCCCAATATATCCCCTCGGTGCATTGGTAGGTCTCATGAGACAAACTACGATCTTGGAACAAGGTCATGACCGAAATGATTATTATGGTCTTAGAACGATGCCTTGACAGTATGGTTATAATGTCCTGCATTATGTATTCCCTCATTATGAAAATAGAATTTATGGTTCATGTGGTTATTTTACAAGTAGAATACCCAGGATTATGTTTTATTTTGGCATTACTTACTCATATCTTATTCCTTCCATAATGTGTTAATGTTTTTGTTAAATGCATGTGTTTTTATGTATTAAACATGATTAATGTTTATGTTATGATATCTTTCCCAGTATTTCTTACCCTTACTGATCATTTGAGATCCCCCTTTAATTTGTTTTTCCATCCCCAGGTTAAGAATAAGAGACCATTTATTGAGTTTTCAAGGATGCAGTTTATTAGCTTTTGTTATGTATCATATTTTGTTTCATTTCAAAATGTAAAATGGGTTCCCTGTATGTATCAAGTTTCTTCAAGACTAGTAATCTGATTGGTCCTTTGGGATATTATTCCTTATAACCATGCCTATGTATTAAAAAAATGCACCGACTCCAAGCTTCTGGGTTCAGGGCGTTACACGGTGTACGCATTGACCAGTGTGTTGATGATGGAATTCTATTATCGGGGATCATGATTCAATGTGGTCTCAAAAGGGAACTCTTCCATCAGTCCTATGACATAGCCAATTAGGGGTGGTATTTCTTCCTTTTTTATGGCTTATTGATCTAATTTATCACTAGTTTTGAATCCCCTTTGATATTCAGGTATGCTATTTACTTTAGAAGATCTAGCTCCAACCTAGTGGTGAGGGATTATTACTCCACCTTTTTTCAATGTAGCCTATGAATGGTGAGAAATTGTTGGAAAAAAATTCTTTGAATGGAGATTCAAATACAATCCCTAAGCTATCCCAATTAAACTTAGGGTTTTCAATCATTTTACTAATAGGACATTGGGAGGTTCCATCAGAATACATGTCCCATGTTCAGGGAGTTTCATGGGTGTAGAAAACCTCCTCACCTAGAAGCCCTGTGTCCACAATATTATTCTACAAGGAAGGATGTACTATAAAAAAATCTTCCCGATATTTCCCTTTCACCGATTTCTGTGATACAAAACAACGTCTTATTGTTGAAAAATAAACACCGATTGGGCCAATAACCAATTCAACATAGGTTAACCAAGGATGTACATGGGAATATCATTACAAGAGTCTCAATGTAATTCATAGTTATGAAAGTAATGCCTCAGAAATTTCACTATGATGATGAATGCAAGGAAATTCTTCTCAACATCATAGTATCGAGTCTCAGTACCTAGCACAGTTTAGCTATGATAGTAGAGACTATTCTCACTCCCTGGATCATTCTTTTGTTGGAGGAGGGTTACCAATGAGAGTTCCATAGAGGACACATACAAAATGAGTGGCCACCCTTCCAATAGAAGCATTTGGACTAGTGGGTGTATTAGATATTACATGTGGATTTATAAGGCTTCTTGGTAGTCATTGGACCATTTATAGGTGATTCCATTCATCATTATCTTGGTGAATGTGAGGGATTTTCTGATCAGGTTAGAAATGAATTACCGAATGTTGGTGAGGTTACCTTGGATCACCCTAAATTATAAAATATTTATAGGGGTGAAATGGCTAAAATAGTACTTGTTATCCCTTTTTCAACCTTAATGTCATGGTGGGGTACCATAAAGACATGGAAACTACCTAATGCCACCCTAAACGTTTATTTTAGTGGCTTTATCTTCAGACTATGCTGAATGTAGTGGCTTCATCATCTTCTTTGGACATTTTAATCTGACTTTAGCTTTAATAGCCATCAATGATGTAGAGGTCTTGGAAGACAACTGTTTCATCGTTTAAGAGTTCTATGATCGACAATGTGAAATCATCCTTCAAGAAATGCTGAATAAGGTCTCTAAAATCAATGAAAAACCTAATCTGTCTATATTCTTTTTAAAGGGTATGGTGTTTGAAATCCATCTTGTGTATTGGAAATCTCATAAAAAGTTTTCTTTGATCAGTTTTTCAACTTCCACATGTACATTGGTGGCATGAGAGGGTTGAATCCTCCTAGATTCCTAAATAAATCCTCTATTCTCATTGGGTATGTTGAAATGGTGTCTAAAGAATCTATATTCAATCCAATAATATCTGTATATTTCTAGGAAAACATATATTTGTGCTTCCTTAGAAATGAAACATACATATATTTCTCTTCATGGTACATGGAGACACTAATCAGTATAGGCCATGGGTCATCCTCTGTTCCCAGGTTCACCTATCTGAGTTCATCAGTAGTAGAGGAGAATCCTTCCTAAAATGTGGGAGGGGAGTTATAGATGTCTTCCTATTCCACCTATCAGTATGCAATGACATTTCTAATAAATGTTTTCAATTTGTGGGAATCTATCTTCTTAATGAGGTGAGAGAGTCCCTGAGTAGATACCTTATCATCCCATACTTCTTGAGTCATCACAGATAGATTTCAGTGCTAGTTTATTTTTACAATGTCTCTTAGGAAAAGAGGGTTTTGGATCTTTGGGATGGATCTATGACCTCAACTAGGTTTATGGAGAGCACATAGGCATTTTCAAGCATACTTTAGTGATTTCTATGGGTGGTCCCTAAGACATTTGAAGCTTAAACCTATGTATCATCATCCCCTATTGTTTGTTTTACTACTCATCTATATAATATTTCTTCATCATATATGGATTTACAAGTATCAAAGGGGGAACCATCATTTTATAACATGAAGAACTTTGAATTGATGGGGTATTTCTAATATTAGTGGAATTTTGAAGGTACATCCATGTGGAAATGGAGACAGGGCCCTCGCACATGAGCCTTAGCCTAGTTGGTGAGGACTCCTTATGTGCATCCAATAGACCTGGGATCAAATCCAGGCAGAGGATAATTTCCGGGCACTGTAGCAGGCACTGTAGCAGGAACTGTGCAGAACTGTAGAAGGTACTGTAGCGGGAACTGTAGGAGGCACTGTTTGGCACTGTATTAGTCGGGAATATTCCCCCGTTTGGGCCTTTGGGCCACCGATTTGTTCCTCGAGTCCTTTAAGGCCTTCGAGCCACCTAGGACTTCAGGTCAGTAAGGCCTTCGGGCCACCTCATGGACTTCAGGACACCTTAAGTGTAGATGAAAACCATACAACCAACATGGAACAAGCTTTAGAAGGAGATGGAGCAAGGAGCTTTCACTATAGGAGAAGATAAATGGATTGAAAGAATGAGAGGGTATGGAACCTGCCATCGGGACAAGCCTGTGTATGCATGGGAAAGCCTAGCTGAACATCCATGCGATAGTGGAGAGCTGATTTCATGATGAAGATGCTAGGGAGGAGCAGTTCCAAGTAGTTAGTCTGGTTCGTAAGTAATGTTTGAATCCTACGGGCAATGAATTCCTCTAAGGTCTATGGGCCATGTAATACTTATTCCTACAGGCCTTGTAAGGGTTCCACCTCACCCATTGAAAGGTGGATTATCAAAATCAAAAAAAAAATGAAGGCCTTTGGGCCATTGGAGGAGGAGAAGCCAGGGCCCTCCATCTAGGACATTTTATATGGTATCTTACAAGATAACCATAAACTCATCATCCAATGTGAGGTCCCCAAAATAAGTTTTGAGATTAATCTTCCCAAGAAGACCTTTTTCACTCCAATCATACCCTTTAATTGCCAGCTTTGCGGGTTAGAAATCCCTTTTTCTATATCCCAAACATAGGAGGGTATGGACTGGGATGATATTGATCCCATGGTCATTTAAAATTATGTCCCTTTGGATACTAAAATTATCCAGTCTATCTAAAACATATAAGGGTCTGATGTGTCTCTAAATGTCCTCTTCCTAATCTTGGTCAGTGAAAGAGATGGCAATATAGTATTCAAATGACATGGTATCCACTCAATAAACCTTAGCTACAGTGACTTCTATCTTAAATTCTTTAGGAATCTATAGGGATTCAATGAGTGCCTCCATGAAGTCATTTGATATACATAGTGCATATAGGATTAAGAGATGGGTTGGGTCAACTGCAAACTATTTCAGAATGTCATAAATTGGTGCCAAAGTTTGATGCTTCTCGAAGTGGGGTTTATCTAGTACACGTGGCTCAGAAGCTAGCATAGTTGAGGTGTTTGGTCCTAGGGAAATTAAAGAGGGCGTGGGTGTATTTTCCACAAGTGGCGCAGGTCATGCCATCCATCCCCATTGTTTGGGATGACCAGATAATTGAACTCCTACTAGGATATTATGCAAGATAATTGGGTTTGGATGATTACTTAAGGGTTCTAAGATACCTCCCTGTCTATTTTGGTCATGATAGAGTGTTTTACCATCAGTCTCAGCTGTATATATGTCCTATATGAGGACATGGCTGAAATATTGGGTCAAAACATGACTACATAATAAATGTCCCCTATATCCTCATCTCCTATGCATAATGCCTCCCATTCCATAGTTATATGTGAGAAACTCATATTATATTTTGTATTCATTATTAAATAAGGGGTATCCCTAATGAAACATGTTGACATGACCAAAGATGAGCACTTTGTCTAATGGGGATTTTATTTGGTGGGTTTGTGACCATGTTTCATATGCTGTAGGGGAAAAAGCTTCAAGGGTCATAACATCCTTTATAGTGGAATATGACTCCTCCTATTTTATTTATCCCCCATCCCAACAGTCACTCCTATATCTGAGCAAAATATATTATTTCATTTTATTGGGTGGTTGAGATATTTAGATTTTGTGCGGCAGTGCTCTCAGAATGGCATGAGTATGGTAAACTATTTGAGTGATACAATTTTCAAACATCTTTTCATTCCTAGATATGGATTTATTATAAATTCCCTAATCTTTTGAATGGGGAATGGTTATGTAGGCCACCTGATCCAGTTAGTTTTCCAACACTAACTATCCATAATCTATCATTCCTTGAAGGATGAATTTAAATATGAAACATTCCTAGATATTATAACCCATCCTTATATTGAAATGTTATTAGTTGGGATGGTTGGTGAGGTTGACATCATCCAACATCTTGGCCTATAGTATCTTCAGAAGGTAATTATCCATGGATGTTAAGAAATAACTATGGACTTGTTCATTTTTGAAGGATTATGTTTTATTAATTTGTTCCTCAAATCTCAATTGAATATAATTTATTTATGCTTTTGGATTAGGGAGATTCTATGGTTTTTTCCACTCGACGGGAGGTGATGGGTGGTTTGGAACCTACCTATGTTCTCGGATGGGTACTGCTTCTTGATTTAGAGGGACAGTCGATGCTTCTACATTTTCTAGTCTTTTTCTCTATACTGAGGGTATGAGTCAAACTTTGGATCAGGTTCGCAAATGGGAGTCCTCAATATTGTGTATTATTTTTATGAACTTGGTAATCCCACCTAGATACTTCGCTAGGATTATAAGTGTTTGCAAATCATCCCCGATATTGTTAGAATAGATTTCCAATAGATACAATTGTGGGTGAGGGATGCTGAGTGAAATGGTTAAACCATTCCATCTTTCAATGAAGTTACATACCCTCTCATATTTTAATTTTTTTCATTTTATTATGTAGTTGATCCTTTTTTCCCTGACATGGAGTTAAACTGGTGAAGGAATTGATTATGAATGTCTTCACATCTGATAAAAAATATTATTAAATGATTATCATACTAAAAAAAGGTTATCCTTATCAAATTCTGTGAAACAAATCTCATCTTTGTATCCCCTGTTGATATCTAGGGCCTATCATCATCCCACATTAGGATACGAAGTGTCTGAGATTTTTTTCAGGGTCACCTGCACAACCAAAGGTCGAGAAATTTATATTTCCACTGTTGGGTGGGGCAATGTGTCATCCACTCAATTCGAACTTTGATTCCTCTCAGGAATCATTGGTGCATTTTTCCTTTCCATGAATTTCATTCAAGTATACAAGGACTCGATTACATTAAAAAGATCTAGTTTTACTATTGTTTGAGCCTACTCCCATATTTTGGTAATGGGTGGGGTCTGATGAGTTGGAGAAGATTTCATCTCCCACTAATTCTAGATCTATCCTAAGAATTAATGATTTTCATTCTGAGGGAGAGGATGTTTTTGCACCTGAGGAAACTAATAATAATTTTATACTTCCTTATTTATATAGACCAGCTTCCTAGATCTAGATCTAGTACAATGCTCAGATACCACCCTTTCTAGAGGATCTCCTATCAAAGGGAGATTATTCTACTCATCCTGAAGGAGATACCCAGTGGGAAGAGTTCACCTAAGTAGATCCTCATTGATTCATCTGAGAGTTTTTATATCATTTTTATATTATGAAAACAATTAATTCATGGAAGGAACAATAACTATTCTAGGTCGTGATTGAGATTTTATTGAACATTTCCCATTTTTTGTAGTGTTTTACCGAGGAGGTGGAAACTCATTAATCATAGGTTCCGAATTTTGAAGTCTTCATTGATTTTGGGTATGTGCATCCTCAGTTCGTGTATCAAAATCACCCTCCTCATAGAGTGAATTTTCCATACTACAACCCTCTATATTTCCATCTTGATCCACCATATCTATTAAACTGATAAATATTATGTTTACAAAGGCATATCAAGAAACGGTGTCCATCCCATTACTTTTGACACAACATGATGATTCTGAGCTGTGTTAATTAGGGTCGTTATTCTAACCCTTGGCCATATTGTCCTATTTTGTCTTGCAACCCAAGTTGAGTCTAATTGCCTCTTCCATGCACTACTCCCTTCTGGGTCTATGAACAATGACCTTGAGGGAGTTTTTCATTAATGATACCCAAACGATCCACAAATTGCAGGGGTTTTTCTTAAGCTGGGAGGATCATATGTTATGTCATCCATTTATATTTTCCTCCAAACCTAGAGATGACTCCTTCCCTCTATGGTGATAATTATGATGATAAAAACATGCCTAGCCTAGAGATATGGGGGTTATTTGAGGCTGTAATTGGCATGTTTTGATTATATCAGTGAGGAACCAATGATTCCCATATTGGATTTTATGGCTCCAAGGATGAAAATTTTGATATAAATGCCCTAAGCCCAGTGGGATGGGGTTTATCTAGAATCACTACCGATTTCCCCCACGATCTTTTCATAGGATTACGAACCTGCAGATGGTGATTGAGATATAAATGCCCCCAGGCCCTTTGAATGGGGTTTATTTGTAGGTATTGAGGATATATCCTGAGACACCTTCAGAATTTATGATCCGAGAGGTGGATGTAGTGGTAGATATTCCCATGGAATATAGGGTTGATTCTTATCTTAGATGGTCTCTATAACAGCTGCTACAATGTCCTGTTTGAGATGATGTAATTGTGTTCACATAGGAGATGGGTATGATGTAATCCAATGATGAAAATCATTCCATAAAGAAAGTTGTATGGCTGACCTCAACTTTTGTTTCTGTGTTTAAAATTCATTCAAATTGTTTCTAGGGGAATAATTTTCATTATTGTTATCCCTCCATTCGTGATGTATAGGCATCGTTGAAGCGATGGAATTCATTAGTAGTGACTAACTGGCTTGATCATTACTAGGTCCCCTAATTTTTCAAGAGGACATAACATTGTAGGACTTTGTATCTAAAGGATTCCGCTATTCCAAGTTTCAAACAAGGTGTAATGATCTATACATTCCCTATCCTCAAAAATAGATGCATTAATTGGTTTTGGAGATCAGCTGGTAAATGTTTGCGATGAAATGATGGAAATAGTGTTCTATATTTTCACTATGTTTTCCAGTTTTGGTTCCCAATCCATGGGGATAGTATCCAGATCCAACTGGCAATAGAGTAATTTAATTTTTTGAAGGTTAAATTTGTATCATGGATATAGGGGAAGTAGATCCATTAGTCACTGATTACTATCCCACATATTTTGGTGTAGATTAGGCATGTAATTTTTTTTATCTCATCGGGATCTAACAGTCATAAGTGGTGAGGATCCAAAATATGATGGGGATGTTGTTTTTTGATAACTCTCTCCATTTATCAATGTCAGAATCTTTTTTATCAGACATACACAAATCAATCTATTTAAACCATAAAATGTATTTCTGAGTCTCTCATACTGACCCTACTAGAGTATAAATTGATGTTAATGGGGAACAATATGTAGTTGTCCACAATGATTAAACCACCTCTCTATACTAATTTGTATGAGTTCTGGAAACCTATCCATATAGAGGTGCTAGGTAAACAAGAGGATTTACTTTTCTGTAGAAGATATCACTATGGGGAGGTTGTCCATTTTTGGATATTAGGAGTATATTCCTTGTTATTCAACTATACACAACCACAATGATGAAAATCACGGGAATTATCATCTTCTAATTTAGCTGAAGAGTTGAAAACCCCTTTTGGTGTTGAGAATGTGTATCGAATAACCTCAAGGACACTAATATTAAGAATTTTAGAATCATGGTTCATGTCTTGGGTTGAAGCTTGAATATAATGACCTAGCTTTTGGAATTTTTCAGGGATATGAGACAGCATAATGATGGTTTCAAAAAAATGCTTATAATTGTTTGGTGGTGCAGGTGTACGGTCCATATAAGAACCATGTTCTTATTCTTGAGGTATGGGTCTCTTATTTTCCTTTTCCCTTAAGTGTTTTTGAGAAAATAATGAAAATGGGGGAAAATACCAAATTGTTTGGGTACACACCGTGTACTTTTCCACACATTGTGTACTTTGTCCATGTGGGAAGAGTATACAGGGCGTGTAGGACTGCCATCGATAAAGGGTGCAAAAACTAACTACACACCCTATGCTCAATATTTACATGCCGTGTAATCAATCAGCATGTGAATAGTAAGTCCGTTGAAGTAGCCTCCATCTGAGGGACAGTACACGCCCTGTATTTCGAAATACACGCCGCGTACTCATGTCGACAGATGAACAGTGTGGCGGTGAAAATTAGTCGGTAGAGGAATAGTTAAATGATGAAAGTACACGCCATGCACTTGAGAGTACACACTGTGTAGTTTGTTATTTTCACATAAAACGGGCAGTAGCCTCCTCATTCGGCAGAGGAGGAAGAATGCTCATTTGGAGCTCGGGAGAGAAGGCCAAAGCTTTGAGGAGCTCCCAACCGCACATCGAGAATTGGATTCTTCCGTCGTCGATCACGTTTTAACCGCGCAGGTGAGTTCTTCCCTTTCTATGAGTCCTTCTTTCCAATTCTTCCTCTATGGGATGTTATTTGAGTTTGACCAGGAAATATTTTATCCAAGATCTACATTGTTATTGGTCGTTTCGGGAGGCACCATTCGCGTATATCGATCAGGGGATATTGAGGTAGGTGGTCTGATGTTTAAATTACAACTGTTGAGTATTTTTGTGTACCAATTTGCTATGCGCCCATGTTTGGGGTATCGTATGGATGAGGTCTTGATTAATTAAATGCAAAGAATTTAATATGTAATTTAATGAATATGTATAACTGTTGTGTGGGATCATTGCTTGGATCTAGGGCCAGCCCGTGGGTGCATCCCCCCTGTTTAGCCATTTCGACAGGATACCCTAGGGTATGCCATATCAATAACATGTTTTTTTAAGTTTTCATGAGAGGAACTTAAATGGATTTCTTATTGTGCTTTGGGCTCGTCCCAGTTACTTGCTTAGCCTGAGGGAAAGTGTTTGTTTAGCCTGAGGTAAAGTGTTTTGTTTAGCCTAAGGGCAACATTTCATATGCCTGGGGGCTATATCTTCCATGCCCGAGGGCAACCACCATAGGGTTTTGTTTTTTTTTTGACTGAGGGAAAGATTTTGTTTCAACTGAGGGAAAGGACTGAGGACAAGGATCTGATTGGCATGATGGAAAGATTTTGATTACTTGAGGGTATGTTTTTTTCATGTCTGAGGACTCTGTTTACTTTTCATATTCACTATGGTGATTTCACATGTTATACCTACCAAGATAAATCATGGGATTGGTATTATTTACCTTTTACTAGTTAGATAGCTTGTTGTAGTTTTGTTGCGGCACTGTTTAAGAGATTGTCAGGTGAGGCTGAGTCTCGGGAATTTATAACTCACTTATCCTGAATTGTAAAATAATAATTAAATTGAAATGGAATAGGTCGGAGTAGCTTCTTTTGAGTACTTCATAGTTTAAATAATTTCCATTACTGCACACAGTTGTTGCACAAATTCACTAATAGTTGGGCACGGGCCTTTGGTGGTTTCATACTGGGATTTATTTCTCACACCCTGTTTGGGTCATGTCTTGGGCTCAAACAGATTAAATTGATGTAGGTTTGGATAAGGGAAAGGGTCCCTATACAGGTACTTGATTGTTGCGGAGGAGTAGGAGAGCAAGGGACCGAGCATAGGCTTGCGATGCTGGTGAGTTCCTACTGCGTTATTTTATTTTTCTTGATGTATTTTTCACTTGTTTTGTATTTTTCTTATTGCAGTGTATCATGTTTTGGATGCTATATTAGACTTAGGGACATCTTGCATCATTATATATGACTGTTGGTCTTTTCTTTACATTAGTACTCTATCTATTTCAGCATTGGTATTGTTTACTTCTTCCACTTTTGTATGTTTTTATTTGTTCTGCTGCGTTACACTTTGAAAAATGTGGGCATTGTTTCCCCACTATCAGACCTAGGACCTCGCTGCTAGTCGGTAGCCTCTGGCATTTCAGGTAATGCGCTTGAGGTCATGTGACCAACTGGGTTCGAGGCACCCATTGAGTGGCACCCGTCTCTGGGATGTTACAAAGTGGTATCAAAGTTGTTTTTGTTCTCTAAGTTATTTTATTATTTGGGGAAGAGGAAAAAAGATAGGTTGTTAAGGGATTCGGTAATAACTGCGCCTGAGAGTAGCTACCCCATGTATAGGTAAAGACCAGATTTTCTCGAATTAAATTGTGATTTTATGTTTATTATGATTACAATTGATTTTATTTTCAGCGTTGGGTGATGCACTTGTGGTGTGCTATTTATATTTTTATATCTGGGTTCTATTTAGTAGCAACCCGATGAGGTGAGGGTATGCAATCTCATGCATCATTTAGGCACATGTGAGGATCACATTACATGCGTAGTTTCCATTCCATGTAGGTGCATTAGAAATTGCATGTTGTTGTTATAGATATTGTGATAGTAAATGCATGTTGTTGTGATAGATGCCTTGATAAAATACCTACTATTTGATAGGGTATTATTGTGTATGGTTTTGTAGAATGAACACCAAACTTTGGATCTTGAGGGGTATGGGCCCTCATTTACCGGAATTTGGTGAATCAATGACTGTTTACCTTGTTATAACTTGCATAAAATTCCAATCATTGATTTGAGGGGAGTATGGGCCCTCACGGATCGGAATTTGGCACTTAGGTGTTGGTTTTGGTGTTTTTTTGGGCTATGGAGAAGTTTCTAAGGATTACTATCCAGAAAAACCCAGATTACACGTCGTGTTGTTTTGACTACATGTCATGTACTCTTCGGTTTGGGAATAAAAGAAATTTTTTAAGTACACTCCATGTACCCTATGTATATGTTGTGTAGTTGCTACCCGTGTCATAGGTCGTGTGGTCAGAAACACAGGATTGTGAAACTTTAAGGGCATAAATGGTGTACCGATTGTACACTCTGTGTTATGTTGACCCTGTGTCCACCATGCAACTAACAACATGGACGAAGGAATATGAGCTTATACACACCGTGTCAATGAAGAACATGTCATGCAGTTTAGCCTGGGGGATCCAGCCATGTAACTAACAACACAGGTCGGTGTTACCCTACTGAGTACACGCTGTGTACGTATGGGACACACCGTGTAGTCTTGACCGGTGAGAGAGACCGTGTGGGATGGGCTATGTGGTTGGGGAAATGGGGGTGTTGTACACACCGTGTGAGGGTGTAACACGCCGTGTAGTGTCAGCCGAGTAGTCAGCTGTGTCACTAACTACACAGGCAGTTGGAATTTAAGCCGTACAAGACGTGTAGATCTTATACAGGCCATGTAGTCTCGTTTAAAGGAGAGCCATGTGGCTAAGCCATGTTGAAGGACTCAGTAAGGGAAGAAAATTCAAGTACACGCCAGGTGTATGGACAACACGCCGTGTGTTTGGGGTGTTACATGGCAAATTCTGGTAGAGTACACGCCCAAGTGAAAGACTTACGGGAACACGTCGTGTAGTTATTACACATGTCGTGTAGTATTGTTTAGTAAAACTTGAAAGTTATCTTTTCCTTGTTCCCTCCTTATGCTTTCAGTTCTTAGTCCTTGATAATCTTGATCTAAAGGCATGTGTTTTCCCTTGTAGAGTCATGCCACCGAGACGACCTCAAGTTGTTCTCCATGAGAGAGGAAACGCGTATAATCCATAGACGGTAGGCCCCGAGCTACCGGCAGATCCTCCAACAGATCCAGATGCGGTGGAAACCATTATACTAGACACAGGCACAGATGCGCTATTCCGTGAAGGCTTCATACGATTTATGATGAACTTCCAGGGAGCACCGTCGGCTGCCACGTCTATGGCAGAGCTGAAACGGATATTCTAGAAGCAACATCTGCCTACATTTTCAGGGGATGGCGGACCATAGTCTACGAAGTCTTGGCTGGGTTCTATTAATACTATCTTCGAGCATCTGGAGATGCCTCCAGGGCGAAATGTAAAGCTCACTACATACATGCTGTGTGATTCTGCCTAGATATGGTGGGATGTTACCACCTCGACCGTGCATCACCGAGACATAGAGTGGGAAGATTTTCAGGTAGTCTTCTATGAATTTTTCTTTCCGGAGATGCTGAAGGAAGATGAAGCTCGAGAGTTCATGAATCTGCAGCAGGGCGCCATGTCAGTGATGGATTATTCTGCTCGTTTCACTGAGCTACATCATGTTTCACCTATTCTGGTGGGGGATGAGATGCTGAGGGCTCGACGTTTTGAGGATGGTCTTTGATATGACATTCGAGTGCTCGTAAACATTTTCAGGTTGCCTACAGTACATGTTATTGTGAACCAGGACATGATTACTGAGAGGAACCTATAGGAAACTAGTGGTGCAGTCCATGGCAGTTCAACACTAGTTTTTGGTACAATTTCTACATGTAAGAGGAATATGTATATGTATTTCTCTCATGATGGCAGTACCAGCCAGAGGAAGTCTTCAGGTGGTCCGATAATGTGATACCGGTGCGGTAAATAGGGGCACAAGAGACCGCAGTGTCCATGTGACCTAGTGGAGTGCCGATCTTATGACAAGATGGGTCATCTGCAGTTCTTTTGTTGGGTGTTTCTACCAGTTCCTAGAGAGTGAGGTTCAGTGAAGACTCCGTGTATAGGAGTAGGACCAGCAGCTTTTCACCAGTCAAGGAATTGTGATACGTCGGGGAATTCAAGCCAAGGTGGTGGTTGTGGTCGTGCTTTCCAGACACTAGGATCTCAGAGACAGTAGGGTGGGTCAGCTCAGGGTATCCAGGCTGTGTCGTAGGGTTGCAGCACTAGGTAGGCATATGCAGTGCAACAGACCCAACATGAGTAAGCTCTCAGACCTTCCTCTGTCAGAGGTACTATTCTAGTTGCTTCTATTTTATCATCAGTACTTTTCGATATGGGTGCTATACATAGATTTATATTTTTGCCCGTTGTGGAGAGACTTGGGCTCTGTGTTTCTTCTTCTTATGATGTTATGACACTAGACACTCCATTGGGGACTAGAAAGGTAAGTGTGCATCAGTGCAGGGAGTGCCCCTAGAGGTTTTTGGTTGTCACTTTTTATGGGACCTCTATGTCATAGAGATTATGAGCTATGACATCATTTTCAGGATGGATTGATTGGTACCCTTTTGAGCCTTTGTAGATTGATATCATCGCAGGGTGAGTTTCACCTCACCAGACAGTGGAGAGTTTTCTCTACAATGGTAAATGGGATGTCCAAGTGAGTCGAGCTGGACCTGAGCATCGTGGGTAAGGTGGAGTGATGGCCCAGATTGTGAGTTTATATTTGGATGACCAGGGAACTTGTCAGAAATATTTCCCTCCTGTAGTTGATCGTTTCAAGGATGTATTCTCAGACAACTTTTCAAGTATTCCCCCAGAGCAAGAGGTGGATTTCACTATTGAGCTTGTTCCATGGGCAGCAACAGTGTCTACTCCTCCTTATAGGATGGCTACACCAGAGTTTCTAGAACTTAAGAGGTAGTTGGAGGAGTTATAGGCACAGGGTTTAATCTGACGTAGTGCTTCTCCTTGGGGATTGCCTGCCTGTTTTCTAAGAAGGCGGACGGTACCCTCATACTTTGAGTGGATTATCAGAAGCAGTACCAGTTTAAGGTCAAGAACCGATATCCCTTACCACGGATAGATGATCTTTTTCATCAACTTCTAGGAGCACGAGTTTTCTCAACGATTGACTTGAGATATGGATATCATCAGTTATGTGTTAGACCATCGGATATACCTCTTACAGCTTTTTGGAGTAGATATGGTCTATACGAATACTTGGTTATGACATTTGGATTCATGAATGCACCAACAGTTTTCATGGCTCTGATGAATCATGTGTTCCACCCATATCTGGATTCCTTTGTGGTAGTCTTCATGGACAATATCTTGGTGTACTCTCACACTCGACACAACCATGCTACCCATTTTGAGATCGTACTGAGTACATTGAGAGAGAATCAGCTATACGCTAAGCTCTCAATGTACCACTTTTGGATGGACCAGATACACTTCCTGGGTCATATCATCTCAGAGGCAGGAGTTGCGGTAGACCTAGAGAAATTGAGAGAAGTAGTTTCCTGGGAGAAGCCTAAGAACATGTTTGAGATACAGAGTTTCTTGGGGCTGGCTGGTTACTACAAGCACTTTATACATGCCTTATCCCACTTAGCAGCGCCGTTGATATGTTTGACTAAGAAGGGTGTGATGTTCGTTTGGTCAGAAGCTTGCGAGACAACATTTCAAGAGCTAAAGGGAAGGTTGGCATCAACACCAGTCTAGATACTTCCAGATCAAGGGAAGAACTACACAGTTTACTGTGATGCATCCGGCATTGTGCTGGGAGAAGTGTTGATGCCGGGTGATCGAGTAGTTGCATAAGGGTCTCGGCATTTGACGCCACATGTGAGGAATTACCCGACACATGATCTTGAGTTGGATACAGTTGTTCATGTGTTACGCTGTTGGAGACATTAAATCTTGGGAGAACATTTTGTGGTGTTTACGGACCATAAATGTCTCAAGTATGTCTTTACCCAGCGTGACCTGAATTTGAGACAACAAAGGTGGATTGAATACCTTATGTCCTTCGACTATGAGCTTTCTTATACACCTGGTAAGGGTAATTAAGTAGCTGATGCACTGAGCAGGAGGAATCAGATACAGGCAGTGCAGGAGGTCAGTGGTGAGTGGCAGCTTATGGATTTGTTCTCTGAGATGCATTTGGAGGTGTATGATAGTCAGGGGAGAGCCTATATTTCTGCCTTATCTGTGACTTCTACCCTCCTAGATAGAGTGAGGATGAGACAACTATCAGATTCATAAGTCCTAGTTCTACGGGAGTCGGTGGAAAGTGAGGACCCTCCTCCTGGTTAGACGATAGGAGATGACGAGGTACTATATGTCCAAAGACGAGTGTGGGATCCAGGGGACATATGCAAGGATATGATGCGGGAGTTTCATGCTACATCTTGGGCTATACATCCCGGGTTACCAAATTGTTCCATGACTTGAGATGTCAGTATTGGTGGATGGGTATGAAAAGGGAATTAGCTAGTTTTGTTGCGAGATATTCCACCTGTCAGCAAGTGAAGGTGTAGTATTAGAGGCTAGGAAGATTGTTATAGTAGTTATCCATCGTAGAGTGGAAATGGGATGATGTCGCGATGGACTTTGTGATTGGGTTTTCTAGGTCACCTAAAAGAAATGATGTCGTGTGGGTTGTTGTGGAAAGACTCACGAAGGTAGCTCCTTTTTTCCAATCAAGGAGACCTTTGGTGTTGATGATCTCAGAAAGTGTTATATCTGAGAGGTAGTACGTCTTCATGGGGTGCCTCATTCTATCATTTCAGATATGGACGCCCAATTTACGTCTCATTTCTAGAAGAGTTTTTAGAGGGAACTGGGTACACAAGTGCTTCTGAGCACAGCTTACCACCCTCAGAAAGGTGGCCAATCAAAGCGTACGATACATGTGCTAGAGAACACGCTGCGTGAATGCGTACTAGACTTTGGGAGCTCTTGGGAGAAGCACATACCCCTGGTCAAATTTTCCTACAATAACAGTTTTCAGGCAACTATTCAGATGGCACCTTATGAGGATTTATATGGTAGGCCATGCCGATCACCGTTGTGCTGGTTGGAGGCAGGTGAGGTAGCTTTACTGGGACCACGTCTTGTATAGGAGACATCATAGAAGGTCCAGTTGATTCAACATAAGATGGATACTGCACAGTCATGTCAGCAATCTTATGCTGGTTACTATAGATGACCACTAGAGTTTGTTTTCAGGGATTAGGTTTTCTTGCGTGTTTCACCAAGGTTGGAAAACAGGTGGATCAAGAGATAGGGTAAAATTTCACTGAGGTATATGAGGCCATTTGAGATTCTGGAGAGAGTCAGGATAGTTGCATATCGGTTGTAGTTACCATAGAGGTACCGGGACATGCATTACGTCTTCCATTTATCTCAGCTACGCCGTTTTCACTCAGACCCATCTCACACTTTTCAGCCCGAGGTGGTTGGGATTTAGATTGATGCATCCTTTGAAGACCATGTGATTCATATTGTTGATAGGAGCACAAAGGTTCTCTGAGGCTGGTCAGTTCCTCTCATACCGGTGTTATGTAAACATGGCTGAGTGCAGGACGAAACCTGGGAGTGGGAGACCGACGTACGAGCTTAGTGGCCAGAGTTGTTCACAAATTTATCTTCACCACCCTTGGAAGGTAAATTCGGGGAAAAATTGCTTTAAGTGGGGAAGTTTGTAAGAACCCGGTTCTTATTCTTGAGGTATGGGTCTCTTATTTTCCCTTTTCCTTAAGTGTCTTTGAAAAAATAAGGAAATTGGGGAAAAATCACAAATTTTGTGGGTACACGCCATGTACTTTTCCACACACCATGTAATTTGGTCGTGTGGGAAGAGTACACAGGGCGTGTAGGACTGCCGGGGATGAAGGGTGTAAAAACAGACTACATGTCATGTACTTAGTATTTATATGCTGTGTAATCAGTCGGAAGGTGAACAGTAAGGTGGTGGAATTAGCTTATAGCTGAGCGATAGTACACTCCGTGTATTCCGAAATACAATCTGTGTACTCATGTAGATAGATGAATAGTGTGGCAGTGAAAAGTATCCACCAGAGGAACAATTATATGATGAATGTACAAAACATGTACTTGAGATAACATGCCGTGTAGTCTGTTTTTTCACTTAAAATGAGCAGTAGCCTCCTCATTCGGTAGTGGAGGCAGAACGCTCATTTGGTGCTCAGGAGAGAAGGCCGAAGCTTTGAGGATCTCTCGACCGCACATCGGGAATCAGATTCTTCCGCCGTTGATCTCGTTTGAACCGCGCAGGTGAGTTCTTTCCTCTCTGTGAGTCTTTTTTTCCAATTATTCCACTGAAGGAAGTTTTTTGAGTTTGAACTGGAAATATTTTATCCTAGATATATTTTGTTCTTGGACGTTTCGGGAGGCGCCGTTCGCGTATATCGATCCGGGGAGATCGAGGTAGGTGGTCTGATGATTAAATTCCAACTGCTGAATTTTTTTGTGTATCAATGTGCTACACACACATTTTTGGGGTTTCGTATGGCTGAGTCATTGATTAATTAACTACCTAGAATTTCATAGGTAATTTAATGAATATGTATAACTCCTATGTGGGATCATTGCTTGGATCCAGGGCCACCTCGCGGGTGAATCCCCACTATTTATCCATTTTTCCAGGATACCCAAGGGTATTCCATATCTATAAAATGTGTTTAAGTTTTTTTGAGAGGAACTTATATGAATTTCTGGTTGTGCTTTGGGCTCAGCCAGGTTACTTTCTTAGCCTGAGGGAAAGTCTTTGTTTAGCCTGAGGGAAAGTGTTTTGTTTAGCTTGAGTGAGATGATTCATATGACCGAGGGATGTAGCTTCCATGCATGAGGTCAATCACCTGAGGGTTTCTTTTATGTTTGGCATGAGGGAAAGATCTTGTTTTTCCTGTAGGAAAGGCCTAAGGGAAAGGTTCTGATTGGCCTGAGGGAAAGATTCTGATTACCTGAGGCTAAGGTTTTGCATGTCTGAGGACTCTGTTTACTTTTCATATTCACTATGGTGATTTAACATGTTATACCTACCTTGATAAAGCACATACATGGTATTTTTTACCTTTTAATAATTAGATAGCTTGTTGTATTTTTGCTGCAGCACTGTTTAAGAGATTGTCAGCTGAGGTTGACTCTTAGGAATTTATAATTCACTTATCCTGAATTGTTTAATAATAATTAAATGGAAATTAAACTGGTAGTTGTAGCTTCTTTATATTACCTCCTAGTTTACTGCATTTCCATTAATGCACACTGAAGTTTCACAAATTCACTGACAATTGGGCACAGGCCATTGGTGGTTGCCTTTTGGGATTTATCTCTCACACCCTATTTGGGTCATGTATTGGGCCCAAATAGATTATATTGCACAGGTGTGGATAAGGGAAAGGGTCCCTATATAGGTTCTTGATTGTTGTGGAGGAGTAGGAGAGCATGGGACCGAGCTTATCGTTATAATGATGATGAGTTCCTGATGCGTTGTTTTATTTGTCTTGTTGTATTTTTCCCTTGTATTGTACTATTCTGATTAAAGTGTATCCTGTTTTGGATTCTTTATTAATCTTAGGGACATCTTGCATCCTTATATATAACTTTTGGTCTTTTCTTTACTTCAGTACTCTGTCTATTTCTGCATTGGTATTGTTTACTGCTTCCGCTTTTGTATGTTTGTATTTGTTCTGCTACATTACACTTTGAAAAATGAGGGCACAATTTCCCCACTATCAGACCTAGGGCCTCGCTGCTAGTCTGCAGCCTCTGGCGTTTGGGGAAATGCTCTTGAGGTCATGTGACCAACTAGGTTCGGGGCAACCGTTGAGCGGCACCCGGGTCTGGGATTTTACAATTCTAGTGTTTATAATCTTCCAGGACATATTGATGAGTTGTCTCATTATTAAAATGAATGTGAGACTATCCGGAAGCATGTTCCATTCTCACATGGTGAGCCTCAATCAGGACAAGAATATGATCATGATAATAATCCTTTAGGGTATATCGCTAATCTCTCTTGGCCTGAATATGAGCCTTGCCTAATGCATCTACAGATCTCACCTAGTGAGCCTTAGTTGGATATGGAATAAGATCCTAGTATGGATATTAATTCCCCCATTGAAATATGTCGATAACCCTCTGAAATTGGAGAAGGAATATTACCCCCCTCTTATATTTCCTCATAAGTATGTTGAAATAGTCATTCATTAGTGGAAATAGGAATATTATCATGGATCTCATGATCAAATGGATTATGTACAATAGATTCACTGATAGTAATAGGAGCCTATCTCAAGGCTTGTACTATTTTCAAATGGTTATCTATGGCCACAAATAGGATATGAACCTAATCATGGGACTTTGGAGGATGCTGCTAGACTTATTCAACAGCAATATGAACCTGTACCGAGGCTTGTTTTCCACTTGGTGATCCAAAGCTAGAGAAATTGTGTGATCCCAATCATGGTCCTTTATAATATTCCATTAGACTTTTTAAATAGTCATGTTCCCCTATCATGAGGCATGTGTTGCTCCCACCTGGTGATACCTAGTTGGAATTGGGATATGAGCTTTGTATGAAGCCTCATCCTTTACCAGCATATACAGATAATCCTCTTGGATGGGAGAAGTAAAGTGTGCATGCCCTGGTGCAACCAATTGTTCATGATGATCATAGTGTTGATATTCCTTGGACACAAGGATAGGAATATGCGCTTAGCCCTTTATCTGAAACACTTTTATAATCATCTCGCATAGTTCTTCAACATTTTCTAAAATATATTTACATATTAGAAATGTGTGTAATGAAATATAAGCCTTTGAATTTTCCATCTATATTATATAATGTAGTGTATCATTTATTAAGTGTGTATATAAACCCACATCTATTATCATTTCACCATTGGATTATGCATATGAACTTTATGCATGAGGGTAGGGATAAGTGAATCTCCCATGCCTGATGTGGGAATATGCATGTACACTTGTGTCGAGTGATTGGGGATGTCATCTTGAACACTAGTTTCTACTGGAATATACTAATAGATGTCATTAGTAGGAGTGGGTATATGAGCCTACCCCAATGCATCCAATTCCTTCCTCACCCAAGGTGTCTTCCTTACTACCTGTTCATGGGTGTCAGATGCGGAAGATTGTTGGGTGGTACCCTCACCAGGGGACTAGTGGATACTTTTGGGAAAATGATGGTGATAGTGGTTGATAGGATCCCTCCTCTATGGAACCTAAACTAGGTGTCAGCCATATTTGATTCCATGTCCACCATCAGTAGATATTGATGATGGTTATTGTGGGGCTTTGGGGATATGCTCCTAAAGTAGTTATCAGTGTAAAAAAGGGCCATAAGATTAGGTTCCGCTTTCCCTAGATGATATGGAATCATCAAAATTTTATCTAGGATACCCTCATGGGTAGATTTGATGTTTGGGATCATACCATACTGATTTAAGTTACAAACCATCATGTTCTCCCCCTAATATTGGAGTTTTTGGGTAGGCAAGATCACATTGTGACCCACGGTGGTTGAATCCACATTTGAATCACCTAAAAATCCACTAGATGATGAAATTATTAATAATTAGGATGTTATTTACTAAATAAACATCTATAGTCATGAATAAAACAAGGAAAATGGTTATAGATTAATGGATAATAAGAGGAATTATGGACTCAATCAGATATGCTTGGTTAACAGAATTTTCTTGATATTCTTAATCCGGTCACTCTGATCTTTGGACATGCCAACATGTGTGTGGACATATTTCATGAACCCCAGTTACAGAGGATTATCTATATGATTTATTCCAAACATACTAGCTATGATTGAGTAGGGTATACAGAAAGATAACTCTAATGTATTACAACCAAGTCATTTATTATTGGGGAGATTCATGTCAGGTTCACCATTTCTATTTTCATATGGTATGAAAAAATGGATTGAAGAATAATAACCCAATAATTTATTATTTGATAGCTTCATGCCGGTTTCAACATGTCTGTTTTGACAGAAATAGAAGATTACTGGGGACCCCCAGCATGGTGGGATCAGTTTGGTCCGGTGGTTGGTTCTGAGGGGTTAATTTCATGAATCGTAATTACCATTAGGTCAATATTGTAATTATTAAAGGAGAATCCCAATTATTACCTTATCCATAAATAGTTATAGACATACTTTCCAAAGTTAGGAAGCCGTGTGGGGATTCATACCCAGTGACACATAGGGACTATCCTTGGGAAAGTGGATGTGAGGTCGACATCATCACATGATTTTGAGGGGAATTGTGTACTAATCAAATACCCTATTAAATATTTAAAATATTTTCATGAATCCCTTACTAATCCCGATACGAGACTAGTTACCCTGATAAATGATTATAGGTTATGCCTCTTTTGGGTGAAAAAAATATCTTAGTTCAACTCCTTTTAGATATACAAAACAATGATGTCTTGTAAGTGAATCCATCTGTATGTATATGAGGATCATCATCTATCTTATAGTAAGGAATAATTGATTTTATTCTTAAGATATATAACCAGACACTTTGAGATTTTCTGACATGTAGGGAGGAATTTAATATCCCAATGAGGTGATTGATCCATTATTATGCATCCTACATATCTATTTTATTGTACAAATCAGACAACACATAGTTCATTAAACAAATGTAGTTTCATTTCATGAAGATAGGACACGCGTGTAGGCACATAAGAACTAGATAGTTCACTTAATGTCTCTAGGATACATCCTACATATCCTGGTTATTGTGGGAATCAATTTTATCATAGTTTGATCACGCCCTTGAGGATGACCCCAATGTATATGCCCTTATATGATGGATATTTATACTATTCCACTCATCGGGGATTATATACTGGTACTTTCATAGTCTATTGAGATTCATGATTTGAATGATGTTCCATTATATCTCCCTAAGTCCACATGATCTGTTCTTGGTGTGAGAAACAAGGGATAATAAGTTTTCAGTATCAATACATATGGATACATGGATTATTTTTCAGGACTATGCTTGGGATGTTTAATATAACACTTTGGATTTAGGGGGGAATACTATGTATATTGATTTTAGTTGGAATCTGATTCATTGTAGTTCAATTGGATTCTTAGACTGCTCGAGGATGAGGTCAGAATGATCATTCCATGGGAATGATTGGGTCCAAATGGATGAAATGTAATGATCTTTTCATCATAATAGTTGGGTCCTAATGGGTGAGATTTAATGATAAATCCATGGGAATGATTGGGTCTTGATGGATGAGATGTCAGAGACATATAGGGATTATGCTGAAGTAGATGCCTACGTGACTTTGGTCTCGAGCCTTAGGAACACATCCTACATATCCTAATTTTGGCAGGAATTAGAGTCATCGTTATTCAATTTATTAGGGCTTCTACACTAATTTTTTCATTATATGCAAGATATATCATATTATACCATTGGTTAAGGATTACACACTGACATTTCCATTAACCTTATAGAGGATTATGATGAAAATTCTATGATTATTATATCTGATTAATCTCATATGAGCTATGCTCGGTGTGTGATATAAGGGATGGATAATAGTCAGTATCAATGCTTATGGATCCAGTACTTATGGTCGGGAAAAATCCTTTGGAGGTGTAGTAATGATCTCGTGCCTTAGAAAGGTGTCCTAAGAAACCTTGTTATGAAAGGAATTAGATTTATCAATTTTTATTTGGTTGTGGATTACACAATGATGTTTCCATTATAATCATGGCTGACACAGTATGGATGAGAAAGGTTTTCAAGACATAGGATACCCATCTAACATGGGCTAGTTGCCTACATATTATGATTGATTTCCTTCCTATAATTCATTGGTTGTCTATTTGACATGCTAAATAATATTTGTCTTGCACTTCACAGGACATCTATATAATCGAGTTTACTTGTCCGAAGGATACCAAATATCATGGATGAAATGTTTGAGGGTCATCTCATGATCACGAATGACTTATCCATAGGACATCATGGAACCTAGTTTGTTTCTTCAAGAATCTGTCACATTATCTGGGATGGCATACTCAGAGCGTATTGCAATATCCAACTGATATGCACTATTTCCATCAAGAATTATAACTGACACACTTCAAGGGTTTCATGAGATTCAATGACACATGTTTATAGGGAGTCATGAGATCATGGATAACATGTTTTTAGGACATCACATGACATCCATTGATTGTACGAAAGACATCACATGAACCAGTTGACATGCCTGAATACTGCCACGGGACACAGATGACATACATTGGTGCCACTATATGGGTTAGGAAACATCTTTGAAGAACATCACATGTCATCGAGGGAGATTTTGGGGGGCTTCATGTGACTAGGATGGAATGTGCGGTGGGTGCCAGGAGACATGCTTTAACATGTCCAAGAGACATCAAGTGATATAACTATTATAACATATGAGTGCCGCATAATCTGTACATGATGTTCTATTGATGTCAGAAGACATAGGTGGTTCAAGATAAGTGTATAAAGATCCAGATATACGTCTTTCACAAAAGTCTCTCCATTTTAGTCTTTTATCTAGCTTTTGTTTAGTGAATGTTTAAATTTATTTAGTGTTAGCCTGTTTTAACTCTTGTGTCATTTAGAAGGGGTGCAGGATGTCCTTTTAATGTCTTACCAGAAGTACATAGAATGATCTATGTTGATCACACAAATTTATTATGCATGTTTAATGATTTCCCCAACTATTCATAGAATCCTGCCTAATGGAAATCGTTTCCGGTCATGAGATCAGCCGCTATGAGAAGTAAGCTTTGGTTATTTTGTGCTCTAGTGCATCTAGATGCCAAAAAATCCAAGCTAACCATTGAGGGTGGGGTGGGGTATATATAGGCCTTCCAACCATGGCTATTCACCACTTCTAACAACACATATCAGGTGAATCTAGGCAGGATTTGGTGAAGGGTATTGATATCTCACATCTTTTTCGTGTATCACTATAGGGATATCACATATATTTCAGCGGCCATAGATCTATCCTATTAGAGTCCTATTTATCTAATCATATTTTATTAATGGGGTCTTTCTTTATCATGTATAAATGCCAAGGGACTATATTATTATCATTTTGACATGTCCAAGTGCCTTCATGAGATAAAGACGGTGGTCATAAGTGTAACATCCTGCCCCATCCCATTGTCTTGAGAGGGAGGAGGAATGATACTTGGACTTAAGAAACATTACCAAGGTGCCAAAGGCTGCAAATAAATTATGAGGGCTTCGAGGATAAATTTGGGAATGATTTTACCTTGAGATAAAATCAACCACCCAACAATCCATCATCAACAAACTAAATGATGCATTTCAACCAAACAACCCAACCTGTACATTAACAAAAGAAAACCAAACTATTCCATAACAATTCCCAAATTCCAATACAACCAATCCAGAAATTAGAGTACTAAGATAAAGAGTACACAATAAGACCCTAATGAACTGGGACACCATACATATCGCCACACCAAGCTCCATGCTCCAAGAACCACAACATCACCAAAGCATCATGTCGAACCGCTAGCAAAATGAGATGCTTTACCCTTACCTGTGTCACAGAATACAACATCTGCAAAACCACCCAAGTGCCAAAGAAGAGGGTGAGTACAAATACTCGGTAGGATTTCCTCAAATGACTTCCCTCCACATTCCACTAGGATAAAACTATTATCATAATTATATAAATCAATTTATATAAAAGATTAAACAGTTCAATAATTACCAATAAGACAAACACACCCTTACCAAGACACCTTTACCCAACCCATGCAAACCATCAGAAATCCAAACAACCATTTCATAATCTAGTTCACTATTTCACATTAGTGCAACAAATTCCATCTTGCAAAGCAACACACAATAAGGAAACTAAAACAGTGGAGCTTCTGTCCAACCCGTTCACTACATTTCCAACAAGTGGTGCTTCCCAACCACTATTCATAATGTTTTATCTTCCATCAAATATCCATAACCTTTTATAGTGAGACTTCCTACCCACTTCTAAAAAATCAAAACAATCCATAACACTTAATCAATCAGAACTCATAAAGCACAAAGGCCACACAATAATCACACAAACACTTCCAACACATGCCCATCCACTTCAATAAATCACCCATTTGTTGAAACCATCCTTAAATCATTTTCCTTTCCAAACAAAATTTCAATAAAACAAAATCATTATTGGAAACCATTTCCATCACCCATTTTCACAAATCAACCCAATAAACCTATTTTAAACTCTCCATTTTATAATCCAACAACAAGAACATTGCGCCAAATAAACCATTTTCCCCCCAAAATCTCCAAAACATTACCAAAGGGATTTATAGCCAATTTTGAACATTTAATTAACCAATTAATTTTAGCAAGAACAATTAATTAGAAGGATCCTTCTAATTCTAACTAATTCGAGTTGAGAGAGAAGACACATACCTTTAGTGTTCTAGTGAAATCGACCCACAAGCAACCGCACCACAAATCTGGAGAACGCACCACAAAAACCACTATAGATTATCTTCCCAAACATCAAAAAGCCCTAAAATCATCAATTTAGTCTACAAAAACCCAATATATATATGAAACAAATATATATCTAGAAAACCAAGAAAGGGAGAAGAGTAGATCTAGGGAGAAACTAAGAATAAACCAAGAGGAGAGACTCTCCTAGGAGAAACCACCTTTAGACCACCATGAAACCCATTCAAATCCATTCAAAAAATGAGTGGGAGAGCACCACTAGACCTTGAGAACCAAAAATACCAAGCATGGATCGAGTGGGAGAGAGTTTGGGTGTTTTTAGGGAAATCCAGACTAATCACGAATATTAAAACCCTATTTTTAAAGGGCCGCATGGTTAGGTCACACTGTTAGACAAACCGTGTGGTAAATGTGAGCCTGCTACTACCTCAAAGGTGCACCTCACATGGCCCACCCTGCATGGTTAGGAAAACTGTGTGTACCCCACTACCCGCACAAGTCATCTTATATGGTTTCCCCTAACCGTGATCAAACGTACATCGTTAAAAGGCCACCAAACTTATTAAAAACCAATACAAACTCTCCCAAACTCTTCCCAAATCATCCCATAAATATTAATCATATAAAATAAATAATCAAAGGCTACATACATCAAATCAGGGGTGCTAAAATAAGGCCTTCACATGATTAAAATCAACTTTTCTGGAATTCTTCATGTGACATGGATTACTTATCAGGGGCCTTCTTAAAATCAGGCTGGATTTTCAAGGGGTATTACAAGATCATGCTTCATATTTCCAAGGAACATTTAAAGTGTTTTATGATTTCAAGAGACATCGTATCATTTCATTATAATTTCCATCTTTCATCTTACAATGGTTGGGGATTCAACAGGATGGATAAATATCATTGAGGAAAATCATTCATCTTATTGGTGATGTGTTGCATGACCAATAAGGTCCTATGGATATTGTGAGATATTTTTATAGAAAATTCCATGTGTTTCTCTTTATGGATCCAAATCAAGAATGTGGGGTCACTTGGGGGTGTCTAAGTCTCTTTACGTAATGGGTATCACATGCCAACATGATTACACAAGATGAGGTGGTCATGTTTCCAAGGTCTTGTGGTCACATGACTTTCTAGAGGGGAATCTAATATCTTTTATGATTGGGAAAGGTTACCACCACCTCCCTATTTATTTCTGTTTTATTTTAAAAAGTTTCAAGATCTTGTGAGTTGGATTATATATTTCCAAGTATAATTATCCTTCCAATAAGTGATGCATCATGTGAGTTTTATGAATTTAATAGGCTCCATCCATTTAGATATCTTCATCATATTTTTAGAATATTTTAAAATGGATTTTCATGCATTCACTTGTTGACAAATAATGTGTCCTAGAGGCGCTTGAACGTTTTGGGTGAAGTGGAAGCATGGTTGGGATGACACAAAATTTTACTTTTTACAATAATTAGTGATTATTCTAGGATTAGTACGATGATGAATTCCAGTATCCATGGAATAAAATAAAATATATAGAAAAGAATAAGATAACCCAGAAACCAGAAAGAGGATCTTAATATTGTGTTAATAAATAATTTAATTAAATTAATGATATACATCTATGGATTTTCTTTCTTCATTAATGTTTCTGACTGAAGATGAGTGATGTGCCTTCATTGTGATGTAGAGACCAAGGATAGATATTCTCTAGCGGTGATCCACACATTCTCTGAAAATATTTGGTTGTCACTGAAATAATATTTTTTTTAGTTTGGAGGATCCTTGCTCTTTAATTTTCTACCGTTGATCACTTTGATAGCCGCTTATATAGTGTTCTCTGATTCGGAGGAGGATGGCCACTCTAATTCTTGAGAACATTCCTGGAGAAAAGAGAGATCTCAAGGATTGATAGAATTTTCTCCAAATGTTTTGCACACAAATTTCTCTAGCTATCTCTCACTTTCCCTGGGCTTTATAAGAAAAAAATAGCATAAAATGGAAATTAATTCACTGGGTAATAATAAATAATTAGCACATGTTTCATTAGTTATTTTATTAATCCATGTAAAACCCCATGGAAAATAATAATGGAAATACCATTATTTCTTTGAAATGTTCGTTACAGTCAATTTATATTTACTTATTATTTAATCAAATAATATTTATTATTATTTAATAAAATAATATTTAATATTATTTTTCACTAGGCCCTTAAACTGAGTTCTCCCATCCTCTAAAATATTTATTAGGCCTTGAATAATGATTATTTATTTGTTAAATAAATAAATAAATTTAATTGCATCATTTTCCAATAAATAAATTAAATGTGATCAGACATTCCAGAATAATTATTAAACCAAAACTAAGAATAATATATATTCTACATTTTAAATAATAAATTATTTAACTGAGATTCCAGATACACTTAGTGTGTGACCCTCTAGGCCTCTTTCTCAATGGAATTAGGTGAGCCAACCAAAATTCCATGGTTTGAATATACCAACATGCCAAGGAACCTATAGAGAAAGAATATGATTCTATAGTGACATTCCACTTCATTCAAACTGTTATCATGTAATATAATCCCATTATCACAATATCTCTAATCGAGAGGGTTTCGTGTAACTGTCATCAACCTATAAGCTCGATATCTTGTTCTTTGACATGATAGAAAATGAACATTCCTAGAAAACACCATGGCCATGAATTTTTTTAGGCTATATCGTTTTAATTAAAGGGCTTGAGATAATTACATTCGTTAATGGATAAAAGGGATAAATTCTTTCTCACATTATTCTTTGATGAAATATTATTCATGACACACCCAACATATCCTACTTCACCATGAGCATACGTTGTCATGATTTTGATCATTACATAAAATTACATGAAAAATAATATCCATCGATAATTTTATTAAAGTCTATGGATCATTACACTAATCCACATATAGGAATCAATAATGATACTTATAATTTGGATTTCCAACTGTCGGGTCTCATTCACATAAAATCCTAATAAATATTACCAGGGGAATGTACCATGAGAAGGTGACCCAAAGTACTATGAGTCTCCACCCTTGATAACCTATATCATTTATGTCCCTTCAAATGATATCATATGGGAATATAATGTTTATTCAATAATAGTGTAATGGCACTTTCGAGTTTTTATCATACCGGGGAACTGCTATGACCTTCTTAGTGCGACAACTACTCTTGGGACATTATCACATGCTATTTCACATAGAAGAATGATCAAGATGTGATATGAAATTTTCTAATATTCAAAACCAAGAATATAATTTTATTATAATGTAAAAAGATTTTGGTTTTAGGGCACCAACTACAATATAATCCCACATAAACTAGATCCAACTGCTAAAAACCATAAATCTGCTATCTCTCATATGATATTCATGCTTCTACTGAGATATGCCTTTAGTCAAGGGGTCAACCATGTTCTCCTATATAGAAAATTTTCTCACTACAACTTCACCCCTCAAGAGGTGATAATTCCAGAGTATGTTCTTTGTCTGTTAATGTGACCTTGGATCCTTTATCAGATCTACTGAGGTAGTATTATCACAATACAATGTGATAAGTTAATTACTACTAGGCACTACATCAAAATACTGGAGAATGTTTTGAATCTAGATGGATTCCTTGGATACATTAGAAGCCTCTATATATTTTACCTCCACTGTAGAATCAGCTACAACTAGCTACTTTGAACTCTTTCAGCTCACAGCTCCTTCGTTGAGATAGAAAACATATCCTGATTGTGACCTCAGGTCATTCTGATCTGTCTAAAAATTGACATCAACAAACCCTCTAATGACAAGCTCCTCATCTCCTCCACACACATGGAACATATCCTTAGTTCCTATCAGATACTTAAGGAGGACCTTAAAGGTAGTCCAATGATGTTCTCCTAGATATGATTTATATCTTCTTACAATTCAAAGTGCATATGAAACATGATGTCTAATACATAGAATGGAATCCATGATTGATCCTATAGCTGAATCGTATGGGATCTTACTCATTCTATCTTTCTCATTTTGTGTTTGGGAATATATTTTCTTAGAACGATGTATTCCATGTGACACTAGAACCAATCCCCTATTGGATTGTTCCATACTAAATATCTTAAGTATATGGTCAATCTATATACTCTGACATAGAAACAGTAGCCTCTTGGATCTATCATGAATGAACATGATCCCTAGAATGTAGGTTTCTTCGCCTATTTCAATCATGGCGATTCACTTGTTAAACCAGTCCTTAACAGAATGTAAGAATGGTATGTTGTTTCCAATAAGTAATATGTCGTCCACATAAACTAGTTGGATGATGACAACATTCCCATTAAACCATTTGTAAACACATGGATCACATTCATTCTTAATGAAACCAAATTCGGTTATGGATTCATCAAATCAAATATTCCATGACATGGATGATTGATTCAATCCATAGATTGATATATGCATCATGAAAACCCTTTAGTCATCACATGGTGTCACATAACCTTCTGGTTGAGTCATATTGACATCTTCAGAACATTCCTTTTACGGAACACAGTTTTGACAACCAACTTCCAAATCTCATATTTATGGTAATCTGTAATGGAATGTATGATTCTAATGGACTTAAACATGAAAACTAGAGAACAAATTTCATCATAGTCAATTCATGACAATCTTTAAATCCTTTAGCCACCATCCTTGATTTACAGGTACTAACTTTACCTTCACAATCCAGTTTCTTATTGAATACCAATTTTCACCCAACAGGCTTAAAATCAGCTCGCGCATCAACCATAACCTAAAATTGGTTCTGATACATAGAATCGGTCTCAGAATTCATATCCTCAAGCCATCTTGTAGCTTCTAAGCTCTCTATTACCTCCTTTTATGAGAGAGGCTCATTATTGTCTAATAATAATGAGTCTCCATCCTTGGTGACAAGGAAACCATATCGCTCTAGTTCTCTTACCTCTCTTATACTCTTAAATAGTACTTGTGTTCAAGGAACCACTTCTTCCATGGGGATAAGTGTAACTTGTTCCTATACCAACTCATGTGTATCTTGAGCATTAACTTCATCAAAGTCAATCTTACTCCCACTATCCTTTTTGAGGATGTGCTCCATATCAAGAGAAACAACATGTATGTAAACAATCACTTTCTTATCTGAGGGATTATATAGGTGTCAAAAAGATTTTGGTAGAAGGCTGATGAGTGACATATTTGACCAACCCAAGACATAATAAGACTTAATGAGAGGCCCTGAGGATTCCAAAGCTGGTGCGTACAATATCTAGATGTTACATGCATGAATGAATTCCTCGCGCAAGCCTCTTGCAGGACCAATGCAATGTCAAAAATGAACCTTTTACTTGGATCTCCCCGATTACACCAAGGGAAGTGCATGCAAGATCTGTAGAGTGGGATTAAGACTGAAGTGCATGTGAAAATTTCTTGTGTGCCCAATACCACATCAAAATTGCATATTTCCCCCCAAACTCCCCGATGACGCCAAGGGAAGTGCGTGTATGATCCGGTGAGTGCGTGTGAAAACCTCTTGTGTGCCCAAAATCCCTGATGACTCCAAGGGAAGTGCATGAAAGATCTGTAGAGTGGGATGAAGACTGAAGTGTATGTGAAAATATCTTGTGTGACCAATATGACATCAAAATTTCATATTCCCCCCCAAACTCCCTGATGATGCCAAGGGAAGTGTGTGAAAGATCTGGTGAGTGCGCTAAAGGTTAAAGCCTGCACAAAAACATTTTGCCGACCCAATTCAACATCAATCCTACCTCTTTCGCTCCCAGCTCTCTGATGATACCAAGGGAAGTGTGTGCAAGATCCACATAGTGCACTAAAGACTTAGGTGTGCATGAAAACCTCTTGTGTACACAATGCGATATAAATGGGAGTCCTTCATGTCGACCTTTTTATATAATTCCACAGAAATTTTCAGCTATAATTGGAAAGGCTACCCACTCCAATCAGGAGAATACTATCAATCTCAAATTGTCGCTTCTCTGCAGGAAATACTGCATCTTCTGCTACCGCGTGAAAGGCACCATGTTGAGGTACTGATTCTTTTATATAGTAGTCCTCCCCTCTGGTGGACCCAGCGAGGCTTGACCCTCTCCCATTCCCTTTCCTTCTAAGACTATCTCACGCAAGATTCCCCTCTTGTGAGCAAGATTCCTTCTCTAATGGTTCCATTTTGTTCAGACCCCCATAATCTTGTGCACAAACTCTCAATCTTGCGTGCACCCCTGCCCATGTGCTTCATACATTATCTTTACTCTAAGAGACCGTATCTGGGATTTTCTTTCATGAAAAATCCCTAACTTATCTTCCCCTTCTCCATATATCCCTACTGGATTGTGCAAATTGACTTTATGGTTCCTCGAGTGGTTCTAAAGTTTGTGTTACCCTACTTTATGCTTCTAGAAATAGGCCTAATAATAGCTATTTCTCTTAGGAATAACGATGCTAACATGAGACCCTCGGTTTACCAATCCTCCGCCCTAATTCCTTTGGGAATAATTTGTGCCTTTCCTCCCACAGGTGTGGGTGGGGTTCAAGTTTTGTAAGTCCTAGGGGTGGGTAGTGAGTCCCCATCATATGATCTATAGGTCATTATACTGCCAAGCAACCACCTCCTTAATACATGGAATTAAATTGTAGTCACCCTAAGTGTGGAATGTCCTTCTTTAGGAATTCTTCACGCACATCTCAATTTACCTAGGAATCCCTCCCGAAGTAAGCCCCTAGACATTTTTTCATGAGGCAACACACTTACACCTCTTCAACCCTTTCCCGACCGAGAAAAGTTGGGAAATTGGAATAGGGAACCCCCTCCCATATCTCCCTTTGGACTCTACTGCTATAGGCTGATAACCACCCTCAAGCTCCACACCATTTCTTTGTAGTCGCGTCTCTTGCAAAACGTTCAGCAGGACGTCTACTGTATCAATTTTCTCACACCAAGCATGACTCACATGGGTTTAGAGTAAGAATCAACTGAGACATCCTCCTTGAGAAGCTAACCATGTGTAAGCTCCAGCACGTCTTCGGGTCATTGTCATTTGTGTACACCTCGATTCAATGACCCACTCCCTAACTACATAAACTTTGATCCCATCCTTCGAGGTAGGGTACGTAGGAATCCTCTTCTTGAGGTTCAAGCCCACCACCACTCTCATCAACCCGTGTTTCCTGATTACTTCACATCGGCTCACCCATCATCCCGTATGATGTTAAACTGTATGCCCCTTTCAAACTATGCTGTCCTTGATCCCTTTAGGGTACGTAGGAAACCTATATGAGGTTTAGTCCCGAACTGGTAATCTATCAATAGTCCCCTTTGATTGGACCCACCTTATCAGTCTACCCCTAGTGGTGTTAAACCACCATCTAGGTGGATAACCATGGATAATCCCCGTAACATCCCCTTTCAAACTACATGGGATTTTATCCCCGTATTTCACATGAGGTATATAAGAGGACTCCTTGATGTTAGATCCTAATCAAAAGTCGATCCTTTGGGTATTCCCCTTCTCGGGGGTACCCGTATCTGATCTACTTTTATCAGTGTTCTAATCAGTCTGATCCATCTTTTCATTAGGTTAAACTCGCGGCATGCCTCGTGTTACACATGGGATGCAGAGGAAAAACATAGGGACATGACTTGAGAATATGGTTCCCCACACTTGATGTGGGATTCCTCGAGCCTCAACACCCTTGAGAAGCCCTATCATAAGTTAAATACAGGTGTTACAGTGCTTCAGCATCCAAACATGCCAATGATGCCCAACATGACTACTCCCCCAATTGAAGGTTACTGCCCTGACTCGACTCCTTTGAAAAGTCCTGACAGTAATAGTGTAATTAACTGGTATCCATGAAAAGATGGTACCGGGAATGAGTTTCACAAACAATTTCTTAATCTATAATGGATACCTAGACTAGGCGACGAGTTCCAAGGAGGAATCCATTGAAGGAACAACCGACATCCGATCATCCCATTTCGATCAACTAGAAATCGCCGCATAAGAAGGCAATGGATGTCGCCTGACTCTGGAAAGATGGGATGCGGGGAAACAGATGTGTGTTACTGGAATGACACATACCCCAGTGGAAAAGTGTCAGAAACAAAATGGTGAACCCGAAATGAATTCTCTTCTCCTTCAACCATGGGGTTAGTAGCATTCGAGGCATCAGTGGGTAAATATTTCATTGGATCCAACTATATAATGGAATGAACCACCACGAAAATAGTGGGAAAGGCATAGAACTCAGCAGATATTGGGGTATTAAATCATTGGGCATTCGAGTTTGTGGTGTTGTCATCACGGGTCACACTCTTCATCCCTGAATATTGGACGGTGCTGAGGCATTGTTCACAGTTTTCCTTGTATATATATATTAATGGATAAATCATCTTTCTTTCCAGGACTCATGACATAAGAAACTGGTCACTTCCTGCTCTCCAACATAGGGGTGGGAGAAACACTGGTGTATCAATACCATGTAACTCCACCACCACCGTGATATCGACCACTGTTGTTGGGAACTCGCTCCCTATCTCCCCCTCAGAGTTCATCTAGAGGATGGTGATTAATGTGCTAATACGACTGTAATAGAAAGCTATATTCATCCCTATTAGGGACATGGCTCACCAGGGGATATGGAATCTGGTACCTCTGCAGCACCACCACTCGCAAGGGCCACGCAGGGAGTCGTTACTCCTCACTCTGACATATAATCTTTCTGGCGTTTCTACCTATAACACTCCAATAGCTACCACCCTTATTTCAAAGAAGTGGTAGATGTTCAATACTACCTATCCTTGACCTCACTCAAAGAGCCATCCAAAAGGTCTCACACTAGGCCACATTAGCGCTGTAACATGGTCCTACAGGCTGAAGAGAAGGTGGTATGTGCCCCTGCACCACCGACCCCAGTGCGCCTAACCTGACGA
This sequence comes from Viscum album, assembly GCA_963277665.1. Lineage (NCBI taxonomy): Eukaryota > Viridiplantae > Streptophyta > Magnoliopsida > Santalales > Viscaceae > Viscum > Viscum album. The sequence goes on along the minus strand of OY728134.1, from coordinate 1,381,797,897 downwards.
AAACGTTGGGCACTATCCCATGAAGATACCCATGAATGGATTTCATCTTCCACACTTCTAGTGTCTCACTCCACCACTAGTGTATCTTATCACTCCCATATTATTGCAGAGCAGGGGCGCTACAATTCCCAATTGGGATTGAGGCCTCAGCCACCCCATAGGTAGGTTGAGTTGACTCTCCCGGTGGTTGGGATGGATAACATCCATCACAGGTTGACCCAGAGTGATGAAGTCTACTTTTGAGGCTATAACAAAGTCATCCATGTTGGTCCAAATAGAGTCCCTCCCCATCTCTTCAACACCTATGGCGATGATCCTCTCAACACCCGAGAGTCCAAGTTTGAAAATTTTCTCTGTGACTCAGGTAATCAATGTGGAGGCCCTCCTTATGTCATGGATGGTTTCGGGGGAGGACCATCCTCTTCCAAGACTCTTAACCATGGAGGTCCTCCCCACACATTCAGCAATCGACACTGAGGTCCTCCTTATATTCTGTTTGATACTTTTCCTAGTGCTCCTCACACTACAGCCCACCAAGGCAAAGATCCTTTCTGCTTTAACACAAGCCCACACAAAGGTGTTCCCCTTATTGAAGACACATTTTGCCTGTTATGACTGCCCTGGGGCAGGAGGTTGATTTGTCTCCACCAAAGGGAGAATCTTGCTCAAGGCTACGTTGTAGTCAGTCTTGTCTATTTCTCAGACTCTGAAGTAGAGTGCGACTCAATGACGGAACCATTACCCTAGTCCTTGGTGCCTAGGTATGGGGTAGGAACAAGGCATGTCAGATTTGTCCTCCTAGAGAGTGAAATACACCATATCACTGAATCCCTCCACAGGTACATGTAGGAGGAAGAATATTTGGCTCATTTCCAGAGCCTCATGATGAAATCTGCTCTATCATCATTTGGACCATTCTATTCTCCAACATGAGATCTTGGGGATATATTTTGGGGATCAGCAAAAGAGAGACACTATCCATATCTGTTATCACCATCCAACACCATCACATATGAAGCACTGGGCAACACCCCATCCTATAGGGATTAAATTATGTGATTGATACCGTCTATGGTGGATGACCCATCAGGTAGTGGCCAATTATCATGTCGACCATTTTCCCCAACAGTCAGTACTCTATTACAACGGTCCACATCCATACCATTATCGGTGCCTCTTCCTTCCCCAGCAGATAATTTTGGTGATCGAGATACGATGTCTACTCCCGAAATAAGTAGTTAGTGGAATGTGCTGGCAACAGATCAGTCTCCTGAAAAATTTCGTCTAATCACCACTCCTAACTTCATCATCCTGAGATCCGTTACCGATGGAGAGATTACATGTTTCTGCCAGACTTTCTGGACAACACATATGAGCCTCCAAAGGCAATATCTAGACTATCCAAAGATATGGGGACACTACGATGACATCGATCCACAATATTGTAAGGTTGAACTGGTCGTGCTCCCAGCAACTCAACGACCTGTGTCACCCGATTTCTATTAGACCCTTCAACAAATAATTGTTCAGAGGTTCATTGTGCTCGATAGAATCATTGATGTGTCGTCCTCGTATAGGAATATTTTTGGTTAGTGATAGTATGTGTCCCTTCGCTGCAGTCTCATCTGGCAACAACCAGACTCACATGGTGATAAAGAGTTCATGCCTCCGCTCACCATTATGGTAAGCATGGTCTCCCTCGATATATCCTCCAAAAACGGGGAATCAGTCCTAGGGTTGGAGATGGAGGATCTAACCTCTAGGGAAACACTTCTGGAACCCCCGAGTGTCCATACTCGCAATCAAAGTTAGATAATCAATTGGGGAGACCCATCAGTGTTACTACACCCAGTCGTGAGACCAGCTAAGCCAAATAGCATGTGAGGACTTCCAATTATTTGGATATGTATGGTCATGAGAAGAAAAAATGTTGATCCTATAATGGTAGCCTTGCAACAATATCTAGAATAATAGCAGATAATCATTAGTGAGATTATGGCCAAACATCGGTTAGATTATGCCCCCCCCCCATTCCTCCTCTGCTGGGGCACAAATAGTTCATGCTTGATGACTTGCAGCTAGGTGAACAGGGTGAACCCACGCATCCCAATAGGGTACATTCTAGAGTCTATGACAGTAGGCCATGGTATGGATACCCGTTCCCACCCATGCATGTCAAAAGTCCTCTATAGGATTCGTTTCAGTTCATCCCACCATGGACCGCCCCACAGGTCACCGACCCTACCTACAGAGTTGAAGAACCTCCCAACAAACTGGTGGTTAGGGACCTCTATCAAGATAGAGTCCCAGATCAAGATGTTGTAATTACGACTCTCATTTCCCACCTCAAGGCCCTAGAAACTCGACAAGTGGTGATTCCACCCGATTGAAAGCCATACCCTGTGTGGGTGGACATCATGCAAGCGACTCCCGAGTTTGGGAACCCAGACGTTTCCATGTTCAGCTATATGGATGATCAACTATTTTATCTATCCCACATTATATCAAGGTGCTAACCTATTCTTGGAACCCCCTAATAGCATGAGGCCTTTAATCATCAATGTTTCATACAAACATTGGAAGGACCCGTGGTGTTTTGTACAGTCAGCTTCCGATCAGGTTTATCATGGGTTTGGAAGACCTTCATAGGAAGCTACTCTACCAGTTTAGTTCCACCACCTGCAAAACAAGTATTTCTAACCTCTTCTTGTGTAAGAAGAAACCATATGAGAACTTTTCAGACTTTATAGCCAGGTGGAAGGACATCACATACTCACTCAACATGCCACTAACTCAAGAGAAGATGTTGATAATGTGTGTAGGGAATGTTAAACTCAAACTGGTCCCCTCCCTCATCACTCAGAACATCCCAGGTGGATTCCAAGACTTTTATGATAAGGCCCAACGCCTCAAAAAATCCTTGTAGCAGAAAAATCAAGAGCACCCATTGCCTTTTTCCCCTACAAGAAGAACTATCAAGGTAGAGGCCACTGTCCTCATACATGTACAGGCCCTGAGGACGCTGGAGTTATTGCCAACAGAACCACCCTCGCAGCCACACCGAGAACGTCGTTTGAATCAACCTCATTATCATCTGTGTCCACCGAAAAATTGGTAGGCACTGCCGCATAATGCGTCGTCACCGCCTATGAAAGATAACCAAGTATCTCCTCGATAGGATCTAGCCCCTCTTCAGGGGAAAGCTATTAGAACCCATTTTCTTGATTGGAGAAACTAGACCTATTAATTTTATGAAGCACAACTCCCTGGATATTTCTGAAGCACCTTGGGTTAGGGAATTCTGTGATTCAAAAAATTCAGGAGGCCTGAAGAGGCTGATATCACTGATCACCCTAAGTATTGTCCCTATCACTGGTTCCATGGACATACTCTCAAGCAGTGTTATGTGATCAAATACTGGATCTAGGACCAGGTTGATAATAATATAGTCAGACTGGGAATGGTCCTGAAATGGGTAGCGTGTGTATCCACAAGGCTTGATTATGACATTGAAGGTGACTAGCAGAAGGTTTCCGTTCATGGGTCACATAAGTATGATGACTGAATGGCTTGTAGGTCAGTCGCTCATGCCCATTGAATTATTCAGTCCTATTTGAATCAGCCTGAGCCTTCCAAAGACATCAAATTTCTAGATACCATTGTTGTGTCCATGTCTCATCCTTCCACTTCTCAAAAGGGATGGTGCCGACAAAAAAAGGGATATCAAGTCCCCCCGCCTGTACTACTGTCATCCCTCAATCTCGGAGAATTCACACCCATTGGGATGAGAATCATTGCGAGAATCCACCCAACAATGAAGGGTGTCGTTGAAGATGAACAAGAGTACACCTCAATGAATACTCTTCAGTTGGTCAACCCTTATATGGTCCCCAAAGGCAAGGAGTATTATGTAGTTCCCCCAACGTCCCAAGCCTATGTCATTATTGATGAATACATGGATACATGAATCATCGAGTTGTGTTGGCCAGTGCTTCTATCGATTCCATTCACTCTACTGAAACCAAACATCAGGCCCAATGCAGTTCTCAACATGTTATATCTTTAATCCCTATCTCTATGGACTCATTTCTACCTCTATTTGTTCTAGTAGATTAGGCGAAACCATTACAACCACATATCAATCGGTCTCACTCAGCTACGATCCTACCAGAGTTTCCCAATGGTTGGTCGATTCTATATGATTCAACAAGAGAGTAGTAGGATGTCCCATGTACCAGCCATAATCCACCAATATCTCCCAGTGTATGGCTAATACAATATGTTTGGAATCAAAATACTATGTGCTCAAACATATTGTTGGAATCTCAGTGAAGCTTTCAATCCTTGAGGCTATTTGTCTATCAGTACATAGGTGTGAGACCCTTGCAAAAGCATTTAGAAGACCTATCCAATTTGAAACGGAGGTGGCCGCCATGAATTTCACACTGAGTAATCTGAACAGGTTGAGTGTCAATCCCACATCTCCTTCTCGGGGGAGGAAGAAGGATCCCCCATACATGGGCACATTCACCCATTGTATATCACCAGACTATTCAACTGTATGTAAGTCTGTTATTGCCTCAACGACACAGGTTTTGGTATTAAACTCATCCCAACCTGGATGTTATGCAAAATTTGACTTTCTAAATCAGATCTAAGTCCCTCCGACTTGAGGATTTATGGATATGATAGAATGAACTAGACACCGCTGGGCAAGATCCAACTCAAGACCCCGTTCGGTAGTTTGGTTTCAAAAATTGAATTCATGGTTGTTTGGTAGGACACTGCCGACAATTCATTGATGGGTAGGCCTTGGCTTACTTACACACAATTTTTCCTTCTTCATATCACCAATGTCGTACGTACTCTCTTAATAGCCGAGTCGGCATCCTGCAAGGCAACACATATCCATTTTCCTCTTGTGAATCCCACTACTTAGATTCTTCATATTGCAAGAAGAAGTACAAGCAAGTCCCAACCAATGAGGTTGAGCAATATACTGTTGTGGATGACCCCTGGGTGGACATGGATGATTCTTGTGTCCTCTCGATCCACCGATTGGAGGCCACAACCCTAGATTTGGGACACTGTTATGTCGTTTCGAGAGGGAGTGGGATACATATTCCCAAATACAAGGAAATCTAAATGATTGTTTCATATTATTATATGAATCAGTTTCATTCAGAATTGGATCCCCATACCCCTATAAGTTATCAAGATGTCATCCCTATGGAAATAACAGTGCGATATTCCTACATGTTCTGTTAGGAAGCGTTGAATCGATTCAAGATGACATGTCACCACTGCTTGGATATTATCAAGCGTGGCCCCTTAGGATGGAGTCCTGATGGGATCAGGCCAACTACCTTTATTACTATGGTTTCAGTGGTGTACGACTTCCCCAATGAAGGCTCTGTTGCTACTCAGGTCAGAAAAATCACCCCCTCAAGATCACCAGTTCTAGAGGAATCACTCCCACTGGTGATCCTCTCACCTCGAGTGATGAAGAGGACTTGGAAGATGATTCTTTTGAATTTGAAGAATATGTCTCCACCACCATCGACGAGTTGGTGCATGTTAATCTTAGTGTAGAGTTAGACCCAAGGATTAAACAAATCAGTGCATCCATGTATACAGAAGAACAACATTGGTATGTATATTTACTAAAGAAATATGAGGATGTGTTTTCTTGGAGTTATGATGAGATTCCAGGACTAGATCCTCATGTTATTGTTCACCATCTTGGTCTCCTAATGGGGAACCATGGGTTCAAGTAGCCTCCCAAAAAGATGAAACTTTCTAAAGGTTCATTGGTTGAGGCCAAAGTTGACATGCTCATCAGAGCCAACTTCTTCTAGGAATTCGAGTACCCTATGTTGTCAGCCAACATCATCCCTGTCAGGAAGAAGAATGGGTAGATTAGTATCTTTATCGATTTCCAAGATCTTAACCACCACTTTTCAAAGGAAAAATTACCCCTTCACATGACAGAGTTGTTGATCAAATACACCATTGGATTTTAGGCTCTATTGTTTATGGATGGTTATTCCAGATATAATAAAATCTGAATGACCCTTGAAGATGAGGATTGGACCGCCTTCAAGGCACCGCAAGGTATCTTTTTCTATCAAGTAATGACTATTGGATTGAAGAATGTAGGAGACACCTATTAATGTTCCATGAACAACATATTTAATCTAAACCATTTCACATCGGTGGAATGCTATGTGAATGATCTTTTGGTCAAATACCTTCAGTGTCAGGACCATCTCAAAGATCTTGTGAATGTTTTCATCTTCCTACTCTCTTGTTCCCTGAAGATGAACCCCTATAAGTGCGCGTTAGGGGTTACCTCTAGAATGTTACATGGATTTGTTGTCATATATGGAGGCATCAATATTGACCTATATAAGATCAAGTATATTATCCAGATTTCCCCTCCAACCAACCTCTGAGAACCCTAAGGTCTCGATGGCCACTTATCCTACATACGCCGATTCATTGGGAATATGTATGGAAAGTGTAAGAAATTTTCAAGGTTTATGAATAAAGATACTCTATTTTAGTGGGATGCAGATTGTCAGATCGCTATTGGGGAAATCAAGCAGTATCTGTTACAACCTCTGTTTCTGGTGCCACATGTCTTTGGAAAAATGTTTTCCTTCATGTGACTGCTCTCGAGCGATCTCTTTGTGCCCTTTTATCACATAAGAACAATGAAGGGACAAAGAACATTTTGTACTACCTTATAACCATTATCATTGACTTAGATACTAGGTATTCCACCCATTGGAAGGAGTTTTCTCATGCTAGTTTTTTCTTTTAAGAAGCTGCATCACTATCTAAAACATCACGAGGAACAACTGGCGTCCCACATAGATCCACTCAAGTACATACTAAGATGTCCCATGAAAACGAGATGTCTAGCTCGCTGGGTAGTGATCCTCTAGCAGTTTGACATCAGTTTCATCCCTCAAAAGGAAGTTAAGGTTCATGATTTGGAAGATTTTATAGCCTACCATCCAGTGCCCATGGAGTAGTCCCTCAATCTAGGATTTCCAGATGAGGCCATCCTCTCAATAGACCAGGACACACCTTTTTTGTAGATTCACTTTGATGGTGCTTCCTGGATCCTGAACGATATGAGGAAGAATGGCCCCAAACTCAACAGGGTAGGTTTGGGAATCATCTTCATCATGCCTACACAGGCTGTCCTTCCCTACTCTTTCTTATTAGCTAAATGTTTCACCAAAAATGAGGCAGAGTATCAGGCCCTTATCACTGGTTTTGATTTAGCCATAAAGATTTATGTTCCCCACCTACATGTGAAAGGGGACTCCGATTTGGTCTTCAAGCAAGTTAATGGTTACTACATCATTAGAAAATCAGAAATTATACCCCTACGAGAGCGCACTCGCTAACCAATATCCTAGTTCCCTTCGCGGCCTGAGGTCACTCGTGTCCCTCGATCACAGAATGGTCAAGACGATAACTTGGCTATCCTCACTCCACCTCTTGAAAATTCTAATCATGAAGATCTTATTATCCATGGGGGGGGGCATTAAAGGTTCATCACTCCCATCACCCCATATGATGGGGAAAACTAACAAGTGGACCACCTTACTTCCAGTGATTCCACATTAGGGTTACCAAGTCCCACTAACCTACTAAAATAAGCTCTGGATTAGATTACACCTTTGATAGAGTAACTCCAATATGGAAATATTCTAAAAGACATGGCCGAACGTGAGTGAATACATCAGTGTGTTGTATAGTTTACCCTTTAGACTGGGCCCAGTCTTGAAAAAATCCTCTACAAATTCAGAATTGATGGAGTTTTACACCATTTTATTCAGGGGAATGAGATTCGAAATGTCATGCAAGAAGTCCATGATCGTTCTTGTGGATCTTATCAAGAGGGGATTAGGATCTCCCATCAGATCATATAGCTGGGTTGTTTTTGGACTCCAATGATTCACGATTTCACAGAGTTCTCCAAAATCTTCCATGCATTCCAGATCCATTCCAACATTGTTCATGAGTGGCCAAAGCCACTGTATACTACCAAATACTCTTGGTCCTTTTCAGTTTGGGGAACTGACATTGTAGGACCATACCCACTAGCCACAGTTTGCCAATGTAGGTTCATTATGACCACCAAATACTTCTTATCCAAGTGTGAAGATGTTATCCAGCTTTGGGAAGTCAAGGTCCAGTCGATCATTGAATTTGTGACCTCCAACATCATCATTCGGTTTTGAGTTCCTCAAACTATTCTTATAGATAACAACACCAACTTCTGAGCATTTGAGCTAATTAATTTGTATGCCAAGTACATCATCAGGTCTAACCACACTTCCTGCTATCACGAACATGCGAATGGACAGATCGAGTTGTTCAACAAGAACCTCTCTAACATTTTTGCTGAAGATGATCAACTAGAACAGAAAGAGTTAGCCAGACAAGCTCCCCAATTCTCTTTGGGCCTATCATAAGATGAATTGTAACTCCACACCAGTAACACTATATTACATTGTGTATGGGACCGAGGCTATCCTACCCATCTAAATTTAGTTACCGTCACTTTTCACGACTATCTATGACTAAAAAACACCACATAGAGTTCTGATAGTTCATCTAGCTGAGTTAGAGGTCGTTGATGAAAATAGGCTTTGGGCCTTGCATAATCTAGAGAGACACCAAAATAAGATAGCTAGAGCCATTAATAATAATGTTCTCCTCCAATGTGACATGGTCTTAGCTCTCCACATGCTAATGATACCCAGAAGGAAGCCACCCAAGATTGAACACAAATGGGAGGGTCCCTATGTCATCCACATGGTCTACCCTAATAGTTTATATTCACTCGTCATGATGTATAGTGATCATATTTATCCTCCTACTAATTCCAAATTCCTTATGCAATACTTCACATGAATGGAGTAGGATCCAGGAAGTATGACATTGAATTATACACAATATTTTCTAAACACCACGACCCTAAACTAAGATAAGTTTGTCCCTCATGAGGTTAATATATATATACTACAAGATCTATGGCTTTAAACATGGATCATTATGGTCTGAGTTCTATGACATTAAACTAAGATCCTTCATACTCTCTCTTTTTTGGATTCTGAGCCTAACCTCTGTTAGGAGGACGCGAAGCGATGTAAGCCCTTTTGGTTCTCATTCACACTAGGGTTAAACTTACCACATCACGTATATATCTTAGGTCATCCCATCATTCCTAGTCTCACATAAAGTTAATCAGCATATCCTCCATGTTAGTTTCTAGAACTATGTATAGCTTGACTCCCTTCCTTATGGGATATGTAAGAACTCCTGGGCATGTTGCCTCTAGTCCAACCCCATGCCTCTTTCTTTTTCTTATTTTTATTTTAGTCTATGTACTATGAAATTAAATTGCATGAAACATGGTCCAAACTCTATGAACATAAACTGATATATACCATAGTATAAGTTCTATGACCTTAAACTAATATCTTTTTTATCCCGCATGATGTTAAATTGTATAACACTTTTCCAAAACCTCTATTTCTTTACCATAGCCCGAGAAAACTCTAGGAGTTGTGAGTGATGTGGTGTTTTGACTCCTTTTCCCCATTCACATCACGTTATTTCTCCATGTCATGAAAAATCCCTTTATGAGATACCACCACCTATGTCCATACCACATGACTTTAAACTGCACATTATTCGAAGAATTACGTATAGATTGATTCCCATGCTTTTGGGAAATGTAGGGATGCTCAGACATGTCAACTTGGGTCCAACCCTGGGTTCTACAACCCATTTTCCCCTTTCCCTAACTCGTATATTCGAGTCATGTCGGATACATCGACCTCTGTCACCCCTTATCACTATACTGAAGTATATCGCGGTGTGGAACCTAGAGTTCTGGGATCCTTGTTGGATAGTCTCTAATCCCACAAGCACACTTTGTGTTCCCTTCATTTGGGATCATTGTTATCATACACATATAATGGGACCCCCGATGGCATGGATTTTCAGCCTTAGGGCTCACCTAACATTTTGGGAAAGCATCCTGAATGTTTTTTGAATGAAATTTTGAGATATGTACCGCATTGAGAATAAGTTCAATAGTCGATTCTTAGTTGATTGTTCCCATTTATGGTCACACAGTATGAGTACTGTGTTACGAATATGGTCAACATATACCCTTCATCATTATCACCTACCCCATGAGGTACAAAATTTGGTCTCACAGTTCACATTCATTCTCACATTATTATGTCCAGACAAAATTTCATTACAATAAGTGTCATCCCACCACACACTTTTACATGTAAGTGGACAGGCTAGATGCAGACAAGTCAATCGGTTCCATGTGCCGTATGGATCTCATCTGCCCTTTGTGTCCCACACCGAGCATGGATCACATGGGCTTAGGGATACTAGTGAGGTTTACACACACATGGATGTATTGTTTGTCTTATGTTACAAGATCTATGACCATAAACTAAGATCTTCTTCATCCTGCACGACATTTCAAGAACTACATCTGGAATGATTCCCATTCTTATGGGATAAATAGTGATTCCCGAGAACCTTGCCTCAGGTCCAACCTTCGTATACCTGCCTCTGGTCCTTTGACCTCATGTTTTCTTATTGGGAGTTCATGTTGTTATGTGAACCTTCTAGGTCCTCATTACTTTTGGGTTTTCTTATCACACCATGATTACTCCCTTAGGAGTCCTTTTCTCCTCATCTATGTCCTTACCGCATAACTTTAAATGAAATGATATTATAAGAACTACGTATGGATTGATTCCCATACTTATAGAATACGTAGGGATGCCTGAACATGTCACCTTGGGTCTAGCCCCAGGTTTGTTGACTTTTTTGTCCCTCGACCCCACCTCATAGTCCGGTCTCTATGAACATAAACTATAAATAACCCATCCTACCTAATGATAAATGGATATGACGTCTTGGCCTTATGAAGCTTCGACTATTGACCATAATAGACTTTGGCCTTAGTGGCTCTTAAGGAAATCATGTTATATGGTTTGATACCTCTTTGCTCCTTATTCACGTTAGGTTTGTTTTACAACACCGCACCCCTTTCCGCCCCTATGTCCTTACCACATGACTCTAAACTGCACGATATTCCAAGAAATATGTATAGCTTGATTCACATCCTTATAGGATATGCAGGGACACCAGGCCATGTCTCCTCAAGTCTAATCCCATGTCCATTGATAGTTTTGGACCTTGGCCCCAATTTCTCTTGAGGATAGCGTGTGGTGTGTTAGGTGACCTCCTTGGTCCTTAGTCACATTGGTCTTAAAACAACAACATTGTGTATTCCCTCATTTGTGCTCTCCCTTGTAATGGATGACTCTTCTTCATTCAATGTCATTACCACAAAATTTAAACTACACAACACGTTTTGGTGGACCTTGTTATCGACCCCTCAGCGTAACACCGTTTTCTTAAACATGTGCATAGTATAATGTGGGACCTTCTTGAACCTCATTCACATTAGGTTATGTTATACTGTATCGTGCACCTATCCTTTTGGGACATCTATCTCTGATTGTGTTGACGACCTGTAAACATGTTCAGATACACTGTGGCATGTAACCATGAGTGTCAGGTTGTATTAATACATCCTTTAAATCTATTTCTATGTTTCATGTAGCCCTTTACTTGGGTCTCCATCATCTTTCAAATCCTAAGGCCCCCTGACAGTATGGATTCTTGGTCTTAGTGATCGCCAGTTGTTTTTGGTTAACGCCCTAGAATATATTCCAATGACATTTTGAGACATTGCTTGTGATGATAATATGATCAGTAGCCAGTTCTCAGCTTTTGTTCTCATCCCAGGTCACACAATATGGAGACTGTGTTTCTAATACGGTCAACAGAAATCCTTCATCATTATCTCCAATCCCATTCTATCCCATGTATTGGTCTCATTATTCAAACCCTTTTCATTCCCTCATGTCTATATGGAATACTAGCACTCCCGATATTATCCTCATGTGCATCTCCTCATGGTGATAGGAACGACACCACCTCATGGGGTAGACTTGACCCAATATTACCATTACCCATGTCGAGTGTTCCCATATGCCGCAAAGATCCTCTTTTCCATTGTTTCCCACACATAGAAATGCTCACATGAGCTTAGGGGTCTTTACGAGATCTCTTTTTCCCACATAAATAGATTACACCACCTCATGGTCCAAGCCTTATGACCTTTAAACTATGCATAAGTTCCCTCAAGTGAATGCATAATGTAGTGTGTATTCCATATTTCCTCATTAACATTGGGTTTCCCCTTGGTGTCACACTATGAAGTACTTCCTAAAGAATCCTCACCTTACGGTCTTATCTCTATGACCTTAAACAAAGCTTTTTAATGTCCTAATTTACATGACTCTAAACTGTGTAATGTCTATGGTTAGCCTTACTCGAGAGGGTATTGTCCCCTCCCTTTCGGTATTGGATATTTCCTATGCCATTTAAGAGCTACATATGGATTAATTCTCATCCTAATGAGATACACAGTGACACCAAGCATTCGACCTATCATTGTTTTTCACATAAGGTATTATCCGCATGATACTAGAATTCGATTTTTAGTTGTTTCATAGTCATGATTAAAATGAAGTGGAACTAGCAATGGAAAAAATCATGCATACAATTCAAGATCAGTAAACAAAGGAAGAAGAATGCTTCACAAGTTTGGAAAAAACACGACCCATATGGGTTATCCCCATCAAAAGATTGTTTTTTCTCTGCCACCCTTTGGCATGTGTCCTCCATATCTCCTTAGCGTGCCGTGAGATCCTTCTTCTCATCAACAACTACAGGGAAGATCTCCTCAACCCTGATCTGCATTCGCTACCATTCAACCCGGAGCTCATTCATCTGGTGGATTTCCTATGCTACTTGTTCTTGGGCTTCCCCCAGCTCGGCCTTCAATTGTTCAATGAACAAATACTTACTAGAAACAAATTTATCATGTTCATTGGTCTATTCAACATCCTCTTTAGGTGTCCTGCATTTTGGAAATAAAAAAATTCCCTGATCGCCCTAATTATTTCCCCTATCACCGGTTCCTTGGACAAACTCTCAAGCAGTGTTATGTGTTCAAATAATAGATCCAGGACCAGGTTGACAATTATATAGTCAGACTGGGAACAGAACAGACACAGATAGCGTGCATATCCATAGGTCTAGATTATGAAAGTGAAGGTGACTAGTAGTAGTTTTCCAGTCCTGGGTCACATAAGTATGATTATTGAATGGCTCGTAGGTCAGTCGCTCACGCCCATGGCATTTTCTGAGCCTGTTTGAATCAACCTAAGACTTATGAAGCCATCACATTTCAAGATACACTTGTTGTTTCCATGTCTCAGCCTTCCACTTATCTAAAGGGAAGGTGTCTATGATGCAAGGGATATCAAATCCCCCCCGCTTACACTAAATCCATCCCTCACTATAGGAGAATTCATGCCCCTAGAATGATAATCACTGCTATAATCCACCCAACAATGATGGGTGTCATAGATGATGAACAATAGTAAACCTCAGTGAATACTCTTGAGTTCATCAACCGTTATAGGGTCCCTGAAGGAGATAAGTATCAAGTAGTTCCTCCCAACATCCCTTGCTGATGTCATCATCAATGAAGCCATGGATACACAAATCATTGGGATGTGTTTGATAATGCTTCTAGATTGGCCATTCACTCTACTGAAACCAGACATTAGGCCCAACTAAGAGCTCAACATGAACTGTCTTTAATCCATATCTCTAGGGGATCATTTAAACCTCCATTCATGCTACTAGATTAGGAGGAACCATTGCAACCATGTATAAATTAGTCGCACTCAGCTACAATCCTTCCCGAGTCACCTAGTGGTTGGCCAATACTATATGGTCCAACATGAAAGTAGTGGGATTTCCCTGGTTCCAGCGAGAATCCACCAACGTCGCTTAGTGGCTAGTCGATACTATATGTTTGGAATGAATGCACTAGGTCCTAAAACATATCGTTGGCATCTTGGTGAAGCTTTCAATCATTGAGGATCTTCTTCTATTAGTAGATTGGTGTGAGTCCCTTGTGGATGCTTTGAGAATCCCTCTCCAATTGGAAACGGAGGTGGGAGTCAATATTTTCACTCTGAGGAAGCTGAACATGTGGGGTTTCAATCTCTCATCTCCTTCTCAGGGGAGGAAGATGACCCCCCCCCCATATAGGGGCAGATTCAACCATTGTATATAACCGGAATATTCAACAGTTTGGAAGTCTGTCGTTGCCACATGGACACAGGTTTTGATATTTACTTCATCTGAACCTGAATGCTCTACAAGATGGGACTTTCCAATTTAGATCTAAGTCCCTCTGACCTGAGGATTCAAGGATATGATTGAATGATCCAGACACTACTCGATAAGATCCACCTCAAGACCCAGTTCGGTATTTTGGTTTCCAACACTGAATTCATGGATGTCTCGTAGGATGCATCCTACAATTAATTGATGGGTAGGCCTTGGCTCTATCTGCATGCATAGGAACATTCTTCATGTCACCAATGCCTCAAGTACTCCCTTAATGGCCGAGTAGACATCCTTAAAGGTGACTCATATCCATTTTTCTTTTGTGAATCCCACTACTTAGATTCCGAATATTAAAAGAACAAGGACAAGCACGTCCCAGTTAATGAGGTTGAGTGAACTACTATTGCAGCCAACCCCTAGGCGGACCTGGACGATGCATGCGTCCTCCCGATCCAGTAATTGGAGACAACAAACCTAGATTTGGGACACTTCTTTGTCTTTTCCATATGGAGTTGGAGACATATTCCTAAATAAAAGGAAATATGAAGGATGTTTTTGTATTCTTATACAAATCAGGCTCGGACAGTACTAGATCCCCATAACCATATAAGGTATCAGGATGTTCTTCTTATGGAAATAGTAGTGCACCATACATGTATGTTTTGTTAGGTAGCGTTGAATCTATTCAAGCTAACACATCACCACTACTTTGATATTATCAAGCGTGGCCCCTTAGGATGGAGGCCTGATGGGATTGGGTCAACTGCCTTTATTTCTATGGTTTTAGTGGTGCAAGAGTTCCCTGATGAAGGCTTTGTTTCTACTCATGTCGGAGACAACACCCACTTAAGATCACCAGTTCTAGAGTAATCACCTCTGTCGGTGATCCTCTCACCAAAAATGATGAAGGGGAATTGGAAGACGCTCCTCCCACATTTTAAAAAGATGTTTACACCACTGTCGGAAAGGTGGTTCAAGATAATCTTGGTGCTGATTTTAACCCAATGATGACACTAATTAGTACATCCATGTCTACAGAAGAACAAAATCGGTATGAATATTTCTTGAACTAACATCAGGATGTGTTTTCTGGAAGTTATGATGAGATTCCGGGACTAGATCCCCATGTCGATGTTCACCGTCTTGGTATCACGATGCGGAACTGTGGGTTCAAGCAACCTCCCAGGTAGATGCAACCTTCTCAAGGTGCATTGGTTGATGCCGAAGTTGGAATTTTCATCAGAGCTAACTTCTTCAAGGGATTCCAGTACCCCATGTGGTTAGCCAACATCATCCCTGTCAAGAAGAAGAATGGGAAGATCAGTGTCTTTATCGACATCCGAGATCTTAACCACCACTGTCCAAAGGAAAGATTTCCCCTTCACATGATATATTTATTGATCGATTCCATCACTGGATTTTAGGACCTCTTGTTTATGAATGGTTAATCCGAATATAATCAAATCCGAATGGCCACTGGAGATGAGTATTTGACCGCCTTCATAGTGCCACAAGGTATATTTTTCTATCAAATAATGTCTATTGGCCTAAAGAATATAGGAGCCACCTAGTAATGATCCATGCACCATATATTTAAGATAATCCATGGAATGTTGGTGGAATGATATGTGAATGATATTGTGGTCAAATATCGGCAGTGTGAGGACCATCTCAAAGATCCTGTGAAAGTTTTTAGCTTTCTATGCTCCTATAACCAAGATATGAACCCCTTTAAGTGTGCCTTAGGGGTTAACTCTGGAATGTTCCTTGGGTTTTTTTTCAGATATGGAGGCATTGAGATTGACCTATATGAGATCAAGGATGTTAGCCCAATGTACCCTCCAACCCAACTTCGAGAAATTTGAGGTCTCCAAGGACACTTAGCCTATATACCCCGATTCATTGTGAATCTAGATATAAAGTGTAAGCCGTTTTCAGTGATTATGACGAAAGATACTCTTGTTTAGTGGGATGCAGATTGTTAGATTTCATTTGAAGAAATAAAGATGTATCTATTATAGCCTCCGGTTCTAATCCCACATGTCTCTAGAAAAGTGTTAACCTTCATGTGACTACTCTAGAGTGATATCTATATTCCCTTATAGAATAGAAGAACAATGAAGGGACAACGAACAGTTTGTACTACCTTGTCTGCATTCTCATCAACATAGAGAATAGGTATTCCCCCATTGGGAAGAGTTGTATCATGCTAGTTTTTTCTGTTCAGAAGATGAGTCACTATCTACAACATCATGAGGAACAACTGGTGTCCTACGTGGATCCAATAAAGTACATCCTAAACTGTCCCATGCTAACTGGACGTCTAGCTCACTGGGCAGTGATCATCTAGTAGTTTGACATCATGTTCATCTCACAAAAGGAAGTTAAGGGTGAAGATTTGTAAGATTTTATAGCCTCCCGTCTAGCACCCACCATGTATTCCCTTGAACATGAATTTCCATATCAGTAAATCTTCTCAGTATACCAAGACACACCATGTTGGTAGATGCACTTTGTTGGTGCTTCCCAGAGCCCGACCAATAGGAGGCTGAATGACCACAAACTCAACATGGTAGGTTTGGGTGTCATAATAATCATTCCTACATAGTCTGCCCTTCCCTACACTTTCTTATTAATGGAAGGTTGCACCAACAATGAGGCAGAGTATCAGGCCCTTATCACTGGTCTTGAGATGGCCCTTAAGATTGAAATTCCCCACTTACATGTGAATGAGGACTTCAATTTTGTCATTAATCATGTTAATAGTGACTATGTCATTAGAAAACCATATTTTATACCCCTTCTAGAACACACTCAGCAAATAATTTCTCAGTTCCCTTTGCGTCCTAAGTTCACTCATGTCCCTTGATCACATAATGGTCAAGATGATGCCTTGGATAGCCTCGCTACGTCTCTCACAAATTCTAATCAGGAAGACCTGATTATACATTGGGGGAATCAAAGGGTCATCACTCCCATCACCTCAGACGATGGTGACAACCAACAAGTGGACCACCTTGCTGCCAGTGCTTCCACGTCAGGGATACCAAGTCCCCCTAACCACCTCAAATAGGAACATGATTGGATGAAGCCTTTCATTGAGTATGTCCAACATTGAAATCTCCCAACAGACAGGGATGAACATGAGTGAATACATCGGTGTGTTGTACAGATCACCCTTTAGAGTGGTCCCAGCTTTTACAAAATCCTCTACAAATTCGGATTTGATGGAATTTTACTCCATTGAATTAGAGGGTATGAGATTCTAAAGGTCATGCAGGAATTCCATGCAGGTTCATGTGGTTCTCATCAAGCGGGGATGAGTATCTCCCATCAGATCAGATAGTTGGACTTTTTGTGGACTACAATGATTCACGATTGCATGGAGTTCTCCAAAACGTGCCTTGCATGCCAGATCCATGCCAAATTTTTGCATTAGCCTCCAGAGACACTCCATACTACCAAATACTCTTGACCCTTTGATGTTTGGGGATTCTACATCATAGGACCATACCCGTTTGCCACGTCTCTCCAATGCATGTTCATTCTGACTGCCATACACTTCTTATCCAAGTGGGAAGAGGTGGTCCTGCTTAGGGAAGCCAAGGCCTAGTCGATCGTAGAATTTGTGAACTCTAACATCATCCTTCCGTTTGGAGTCCCTCACACTATTCATTTGGATAACAACACCAAATTCTGTGCATCCGAGCTAAAGAATTTGTATTCCAAGTACATCATCAGGTCTAACCACACTTCCCGCTATCACACACACGCGAATAGATAGATCGAGGAGTTCAATAAGAACCTCTCTAACATTTTTGCAGAATATGGTCAGCTAGAACAAATAAAGAGTTGGCCAGACAATGTCCCCAATTCTATTCGGACCTATCAGACAATGAATCAAAACTCCACCCAGGTAACACCGTATTCCTTTGTTTATGGGACTAAGGTTTTCCTACCCATGGAAATTTAGTTACCGTCACTCTACACGGCTATCTACGACCAGGAAACGCCAAAGAGAGTTGTAGAAGTTCATATAGCCTATTTAGAGGCCCTTGATAAAAATAGGCTTTGGGCCTTGCATAATCTTGAGAGACACCAAAAAAATATATTGAGAGCCTTTAATAATAATTTTCACCTCCAATGCGACATGGTCATATCTCTCCACATGCCAATGATACCCGGAAGGAAGCTACCCAAGATAGAACAAAAATGGGAGGGACCCTATGTCATCCACAAGGTATACCCTAATAGTGCATATTCACTGGTCAAGATGGATGGTGATCATATTTCTAATCTAACCAACGAAAAATTCCTTAAGCGGTACTCCACGTGAATACAGTAGGGTCTAGGAAGTATGACCTTAAACTGTACACAACATTGTCTGAACTCCATGACCTTAATCTAAGAGAAGTTTGTCCTACACGATGTTAAAATGTGTATATTCCTAGCTCTATGACCTTAAATGTGGAGCATTATGGTCTGAGTTCTACGACATTATACTAAGATCCTTCCTACTCTCTCTTTTTTGTCTTCTATGCTTAACCTCTATTAAGAGTACGTGATGCAATGAGGGCCATTTTGGTTCTCATTTATGCCAGGGTTACACGTACTGCATCACGTATCTCCCTAAGGTCTTCCCATATTTCCTAGTCTCACAAGAAGTTAAACTACATAGCCTCTATGTTAGTTTCAAGAACCATGTATGGCTTTATTTTAATCCTTATAGGATATGTAGGAGCTCCTGGGCATGTCCCCTTAGGTCTAGCCCCATGCCCCTTTATTTTTATTCTTTTTATTTTAGTTTATGTATTATGACTTTAAACTGCATGAAACACAGTCCAAACTCAATGAACATAAATTGAGATCTCCCACAGTCTAAATTCAACAACCATAAAAAAAGATCTTTTTCATCCCGTGTGGTGTTAAACTGTACGAAACATTTCCAAAACCACACCTTTTGGCGCATTTCCCGAGCACCCTCTAGGAATTGTGAGTGATGTGGTTTTTGGACCCATTTTTCCTCATTCAAGTCGAGTTATTTCTCTATGTCATGGAAACTCCCTTTCTGAGATACCACCACCTATGTCCTTACTACATGAATTTAAACTACACAATATTCCAAGAATTACGTATGGCTTGACTCCCATCCGTATGGGATACGTAGGGATGCTCAGACATGTCACCTTGGGTCCAACCCTAGGTCCTTCAACAAATATTTCCATTCCCCTAACTCGTATATTCGATTCATGTCAGATCCCTTGACCTCTGTCTCCCCTTACTAGCATGCTCAGGTATGCCGCGGTGCGGAACCTAGTGTGTTGGGATCTCTTTTGGATAGTCTCTCATCCTACAACCACACATTGTGTTCCCTTCATATGGGATCTTCGTTGTCATACACATCTAATGGGACCCCCAATGTAATGTATTTCATCCTCAGTTCTCACCTACTATTTTGGGAAAATATCCTGAAAGATTTTTGAATGATATTTTAAGACAAGTACCACATTGATAATATGGTTAGCAGTTGATTCTCAGTTGATTGTTCCCATTTCTGGTAACATGGTATGGGTACTATGTTACGAATATGGTCAACAGATACCGTTCATCATTATCACCAACCCCATGAGGTAAAAAATTTGGTCTCTCAGTTCACATTCCTTCTCACATTCCTATTTTCAGACATAATTTCATTACACTCATTGTCATCCCACCACACACTTTTACACGTAAGTGGACAGGCTATGTGTAGATGGGTCAATCGCTTCCATGTGTTGTTTGGATCACATCTTCCCCTTGTTACCCACACCGATCATGGATCACGTGGGCTTAGGGATGATGTTAATGTTTACACCAGCATGGAAGAATTGTGTGTCATATGGTACAAGCTCTACGACCATAAACAGAGATCTTGTTCATCCAGAAGGACATTTCAAGAACTACGTGTAGCTTTATTCCCATTCTTATGGGATACTTAGTGATGGCCGAGAAACATGCCTCAAGTCCAACCCATGCATACCTACCTCTGGTCCTTTGACCTCATGTTTTCCCACTGAGAATACATGGTGTTATGTGAACCTTCTAGGTCCTCATTAATGTTGGGTTTTCTTGTCAGGCCATACCCACTCCCTTAGGAGTCCTTTTTCTCCTCATCTATGTCCATACCGCATGAATTTAAACTAAACTAAGTTCCAAGAACTATTTACGGATTGATTTCCATCCTTATGGGATACATAGGGATTCCCGGACATGTCACCTCAGGTCCATCCCCAGGTCCATTGACTTTTTTGGCCCTCGGCCCCAGCTCATGGACCAAACTCTATGAACATAAACTAGTAACATCCCATCCTTCCTGATGATAAATGGCTATGATTCCTTGTCCTTACGAATCTTCGACTTTTGACCTTAATGGAACTTGGCCTTAGTTCCTCATAAGGATAGCGTGTGATATAGTATGATACCTCTTGGTTCCTCATTCACATTGGGTTTGTTTTACCACACCACATGCCTTTCCGCCCCTAAGTCCTTACCACATGACTTTAAATTAGAAGATATTAAAAGAAATATGTATATCTTGATTCTAATCCTTATAAGATATGTAGGGGATCCTGGACAGGTTGCCAAATGTCCATCGCTTGTTCCATTGACATTTTTTGACCTTGGCCCCAATTCCTCATGAGGATAGCATATGGTGTGGTATCAGTCTTCCTTGGTCCATATTTAAATTGGGTATACAATAAACACATTGCGTATTCTCTCATTTTTGCACTCCCTCCTATGGGATTCCACTTCTTCATTAAATTTACTTACCGCATGACTTTAAACTACACGACACGTTTTGGTGGCCCTTGTTATCGACCCCTCAGCGTAACACCCTTTTCTATCACAGGTGCATAGTATAATGTGGGACCTTCTTGGTCCTAATTCACATTAGGTTATGTTATACTGCACCGTGCACCTATCCATTTGGGCCATCTATCCCTGATTGTGGTGGCATCCTGTCAACATGTTCAGATACAGTGTGGCATATAACCCTGAGTGTCGGGTTCTATTCCGACATCCTTTCAATTTGTTTCCATGTTTCATGCATCCCTTTACTTAGTTATACATCATCTTTCACGTCTTAAGGCCCCGCCCCAGATATTACAGATTCTTGGTCTTAGTGCTCATCGGTTGTTTTGGGTTAACTCCCTAGAAGATTTTCCGAATAAATTTTGAGACGTTGCTCGTGATGCTAATATGCTCAGCGGTGAGTTCTCAATTTTTTGTTCACATCCCAGGTCACACAATATGGACACCGTTTTTTGTATACGATAAACATCTATCCTTTATCTTTATCGCCAACCCCATTTTTCCCCATGTATTGGTCCCTTGATTCAAAACCTTTTCATTCCCTCATGTCTAGATGGAATACTAGCACTCTCAAGACTATCCTCCTGTGCGTCTCCTCATGGTGATATGAACTACTCCACCTCTTGGGGTATCCTTGACCCTATATTCCTATTCCCCCTCTCATGTGTTCCCATATGCCAGAAAGATCGTCTTTTCCCTTGTTTCCCGCACCGAGCATGGATCACATGGGCTTAGGGGTCTTGACAAGTTCTCTTTTTTCCTACAAAAAGGGATTACACAACCTCATGGTCCAAGTATTACGACCACTAAACTATGCATGAATTCCCTCAGGGGAGTGCATAGTGTAGCATGGATTCCATTTTTCCTCATTCACATTGGTTTTCACCTTGGTGCCGCACTGTGCTGTCATACCTTGAGATTCTCACCTTACGGTCTGAACTCTATGACATTAAACTAAGATTTTTAGTGTCCTGATTTACATTACTCTAAACTGTGTAACGTCTACGGTTCTCCTTACTCGAGAGGGTATCATCCCCTACCTTTTGGTATTGGATATTTCCTATGAAATTTAAGATCTACATATGTATTAATTCCCATACTAATGGGATATTTAGTGATGCCCGAGCATTCTACCTATCTTTGTTTTTCACATCAAGCATGATCCACTTGATCTTGGAATTCAATTGTTAGTTGTTTCATAGTCATGATTAAAATGCAGTGGAACCGGAAAAGGACAAATTTATGCACACAATTCAATACGAGTAAACAAAGGAAGAAGAATGATTCACAAGTCTGGCCAAAACACAACCCACATGGGTCAGCCCCATCAATAGATTGTTTTAGCTATGCCACCATTTGGCGTCTGGCCTCTAGAGGTTCTTATGATGCCCTAAGATCCTTCTACTCATCGACAGCTATAGGGAAGAGCTCCTCAACTCTGATATTTATTTTCTCCCATTCAACCTAGATCGCATTCATCTGGTGGATTTCTTATGCTACATGTTCTTGGTCTTCCACCAGATCAGTCTTCAATTGTTCAATGAACATAGACTTACTGGTAACAAATGTAGCATGTTCATTGGCCTATTCTTCAAGATTCCTAACCTCCTGCTTAGCCTCATAGTGTTTTGGACTACTCTCATATTTCTTCTTTCACCATGAAACATCCAGATGTTAGCTAATTTCCCACATCCTCTCTTCCATATAATCGTGAATCAATATGTGGAGATAGAGAGCATCCACCCCACCAGTGCGTTGGAAGCGGAGCCAAGTGCTCTATGACATGATCAGACTAAGAAATTGCCCCTAGGGGAGACACATAAAGTGTTTAATGCACTTCTATTCCGTTCATCACATCATGTGTCTCTCCTTAATGGCCTTGGGGTCAACATCATCTAACTCTTCAGGACTGCTAATCATATACTCAAAGAAGATGGACAAAAGCATGACTGCAGGGTCATCCTCTAGTATTATTTTAGAGGGACTAGGCTCTATCATATGTGGGCAACCCTATTATCTCATTTCTTCCCAAGTATCTTCCCCTTCACCCATTCCTGGCTCTTCCTTGGCCACTACAACATTTGTACCAACATCCTTCTTGTCGATCATCGAGTTCAGATTAGTCTGGACGACCAATTCCTCCAGAATAGGCATTGCTGCCATTTGATCTCCAGAAGATGTTCCAGACACAATAACTTGTCATTCCTTTATTTCCCCAATCACTACATGGAAATGGGACACTTCGGTCAGCCGGGAGTTCATATTTTATATGAAAAACTAAAAAAACACTTACATGAGAAAAGTACAGACGTGTCAAGCACCTGATTTACCACATGATATTCCCTCACAGGAGGTCATACCATGCTGGTCGACTCCACAACTAGCACTGGCTCTGTCCAGATTGTAGAAACGACCAACGGTTCTGGGACTGTAACCCCAACCACTCCCACTGGTTCGCCTCTCGCTGCATTGCTCGTGGTTTTCTTGCCACTTTTATCAGGACCGGGTGCCAGCTCGGCGAGATATCTCTCATGATTTGTAGGTGTGATTCCCACCCCTATAGTAGGAACTTTGAGACCATCACTTTGACGTGTTACTGAATTGAACAATGTTTGGTTAATGACATGGGTCATGGAGAGAATACAACCAAGAGATCAGAGGCGGGTATTACTTCAAAGTGCTTGGATAACTCTTCCTTGGAGCTAGTTATTTCCCTGCTCTCGTTGGGACTCCTCTAGTGGGCCTATGTCCCCTAAGTTCCCCCGTCTATGGGATCTTCACCTTTTTCCCCCTGTTCCTCTTCTCCCACGTCTTCCACTTCCACATTCATTCAGTCTTTGACTCCTTCATCCTCCACCTCTTCTTCTCATCCTTCATTATCCTCATCATCACCATCCTCAAGCGGCATCACCTCAGGATCACACTCTTGATTGAGGATCAATTTCACCAAAGGGGGAAGCTCCACATATCGCCCCTGCTGGAATGCGTAAATATCCATAATCATCAGGTAAGCATGCCAGAGATGAATGTTTACTCTTTCCACTATGAGGATACAACTGATTTCTGGAAGTTTAAGTCTGGTGTGTAACAGTAATCGTCACAACTCCTATGGTGACATAAACTATCATAGAATTCTCCAATCCAACCATAATGAAGGGATGATTAAATCTATAGTTGGCTAAAGGATAAATCTCAGCTTCTTCCTAGGGGCTTTCCTAGAGGGCTCGCGGGGCTACCTGTGGGACCTCCCCTCTTCGTAAGATGGGGGTGCAACCGCGCTACAAGATGATCCCACTGCTAAGGTCCCAGCCTGGATTTCCCCAGCTGTCTAGATTACCTTCAGCCTCGATCCTTTGGAAGTGTCTCTGTTTCTCTCTTGCTGGTTGGGCTCTGGACCACTTGCCTTAATATCCAAAATGCGTCCTCGCATGATCGCTTCCGGGTATTCCTCTACCCAATGGTCAGAATATTCCGTTGATAGGCTAGCATCGACCTCAGTAGCGGGAAGGTAATTGTTTCACCAGATCTAGCGGTCATAAACATGAGACATAGATAGAGAACAATACATGGGTGGTGCTCCTCCATCACCTCTATGTATGCCTTTTTGGGCATCCGTTGTGTGAACCCAAACTGCATAGAGAACCGTGATGGCAAGTAGGGTTCACAGAAAATCTTCCCATCAATTCGGGCTATAAGCATGCTGCCCTTAATGATTTGCAGGTACTCTCTCTTCTTTAGAGAACCTAGCGGGTCATCCACCATATGGCCAAACAAGCTTCTAAAGGGATGAAAGTTGAAGTTCTGATGGTTTCTGATTTTGATATTAACCCCTACATCATTGAGTGTGATGGGCCGAACCCCAGCAATATTAACTGAATAAGGCAGTAAGCAGTCTCCAAGATGACGGACGGTGTTCGGGAAGTCGTACCTGCCAAAGTGGTACACCACCCAACCCAACCATGAAAATTTTGGAACGGTCTGCAAATCATCCTCAACGTATTTCCCCTTGAAATATCCCCCAAAATGATGTACGACATGTCCAAAACTAGAGCATTGAGGTTGACTCTATGATGGGCCGCCAAGATTCCAGGCATCTCCAGTGTGCCAGGATGGACCCCCATCCCCGTGTACCTCATTGGAAGCAGCCACCCCGTGAGAAACGTGGAGAGAAGCTCAGTGTATCGAACACACGAGTCCAAAAACCTGTTCAAACTGACGTCCCACGCCTGGCACCAGCCTCCAGGATCATCCAATATGATTCAGCTTTCCCCCTCTATGATGTGGTCGGGCAATGATTCCCTCCACATTATTAACCCTTCATCCCTCCAAGGGAACAAATCCAATGACACTGGATAAGGTATGTCCTTAATGATATACTTCTTCAGCATCTTCTTCACCAGGTCCAGCAGGTTCCATTTTGGAATGGGTGTTCAAGAACTGTCTCCCTAGACATCCTCTATTAGAAGGAATTAATCACACTGATAACCATCGAGAGGAATTCCCCTGATACAGTGAACGTCCCATAGGTTGATACTGACCTCAACATGGTGGAGATGTAATGTGTTCGTATCGGGAGACCACTGGATGAAAAACTCCGACACCAAGTCCAATTGATGATAAAAGTGGAACTGCGACTTCCACACGACCTCAATCAACCTGACTTACCAAAGCTCACCACCGAATTCTTCACATGTTTGACATACCCAAAATGCCCATGCCCAATCACTTGTAAAGTTTCCACCATACCTCAAATCCCATTCCTGAAATCCCTTCGTCTCATCCTTAATGTTTCTTCTGAAGGCCCTTGCCTAATGAGCGGGAGAATCCTCAGTAACTGATGCACCTCCACATACAATATTCCTAGTGCTCAGGTTCAACACATAGGTAGCTATGTCTTGAGTCTCCTTGGCAGGGTGGTCATTGCTTGTAATGTTGAACCGTGGAAGATTATCCTCATGCATCACCCATGATCGCGGCAAGTCAGTCTCAAAACTGGGAAACAATACCTCCTCCAGGATGCCGAAGTTCCACAACGGGAGGTTATCGCTTAGGAAATAATCTTTTTTGGCCTTGTGTCATCATGACTTGGATCATATGATTATCCACCATCATCCTCATTGCATGAAGAATCATTGGATTTTCCACCATTTCAGACCTCCGTGCTGCAGTAGCAACCTCCACCTCAGCAGCGGTTTGATAAATGGACTTCTGAATCAGAATGTAGAAGATCTAAAAGGTGGCGCAAAAGATTAGGGATTGGCACGTAAGGAAGAGGGTTGTGCTCCAGATAGACCATCGTGCGAAATATTGGGACCTGGGCACAAAACAAATCGATCTAAGTCAAGTGCACACAAGAAATCACATGTGCGTGCAAGAAATATCCGACGCGCGAAAGGAAACGACTGGTTTTTGAATTTTTTGCAATAGAATGGGAATCTTACATGTGCGAGAAAAAAAAGGCTTGTCGCATAGAATGTCTGGGTACTATAACCTGGGCCCAAGGACCAACCCTTCCTCCTGCACGAAGGGATTTTTACGTCAAATTGGAAATCTTGCACGCGCCTTCAGGAAAAGGTGGTGTGTGAAAGATCCAGATGCAATGAATAAGAATGAATTTCGTGCGCAAGCATCTTGCGAGCCCAATGTGAAGTCAAAACCACATCATTCTCTCAAAGGTCCCCGATTATGCCAAGGGAATTTTGTGAATGATCCAAGGAGCATGTGAAAGACTGAAACATGAACGCAAACCTCTTGTGTGCCCAATATGACGTCAAAATTGCTTCTTTCCCCCTGAAATCCTCGATGACGCCAAGGGAAGTGCGCACGTGATCTGAGGAGTGACCAAACGGCTGAAGCCCATGCAGAAACCTTTTGCATTCCCAATGCGATGTCGAACCCCCCTCTTTCGCACCCAACTCGCCGATGACACCAATTATGAGAAAGATTCAGAGTGTGCGAGAAAGACTGAAGCACATGTGCAAACCTCTTATGTTCCGTGTGCAACGTCAATGGGATACTTGTGTGGTGACCTTTTTCTGCATGTCCATTGACATTTTAGGCTATAAATGGAGTGGCTACCCCCTCCCTTCAATAGAATACTACGGAAGTCAAACCGTTTCTCCCGTGCATGAAGGACTGCATCTTCCACGGCCGCACGAAGGACACCATGTCGATCTACTGATTATTGCGCACGGTAGGACTCCACTCTTGTGGACCTAGAGGGGCTTGACCCACACCAATTCCCTTTTCCTTCTAGGGAATTTGCATATAAGATTACCCTCATATGTACAAGAGTCCTTCTCCCTTGGTTCCATTCTATTCAGAAACCCGTAATCTTGCACGCAGACTCTCAATCTTCCACATACCCCTTCCCATGTGCTATATACATTGTGTTTACTCTAAGAAACCATATACGGGGCTTTCTTGTGTGCAACATCCCAACCTTGCACACCCCTCCTTTGTATGAACCTCTAGTCCTGTGCAAAGTGACTTATAGGTTCCTCAAGTGGTGCTTCATGTTACGTTTCCCCGCTTAATACTTCTTAACATAGGAATGCTAACCGTTATTACTTCTACGTATATCCATGCTAACGTGAGCCCATTGGTTGAACAATTCTCCTCCCCAATTCCTTTGAGCCTTATTTTTGCCTTCCCTCCCCCATGTGTGGGTGGGTGTGAGTTATGTAAGCCCTAGGAGTGGGGAGTGACTCACCATCATCCGATCTACCTGATGTTAAACTACCAAGAAACCTCATCCTTAATAAATGATGTTAAATTGTTGTCACCCTGTATGTAGAATGTCCTGCTTGAGGAATTCTTCACCCACATCTCCATTTCCCTGGGCACCCCTATTGGAGTAAGCCCCTAGACTTTGTTCCAGGAGCCAGCACACTTTCCCCTCTTCTCCCCTTTCCTAGTCAAGACAAGCGGGGTGATGGGCACAAGAAACCCCCTACCATCTCTCCCTTTGGAATCTGCTTGATCGGGCCACTAACCATGCGTAATCCACGCACTATTTCTTTGTGTTCACATTGCTCGTGACATGAACGTTAGGTCATCTATTGCATCTTGTTACTCACACCAAGAATGACTCACGTGGTCTTAGAGTAAGAATTAACCATGACATCCTCCTCGGGCAGCTAACCATGTGTAATCCCCAGCACGTCTTCGGGTCGTTGTCTTTTGTGTACACCCCGAATCAATGACCCACTCCCGAACTATAGGGAATTTGATCCTACCTCCTAGTTAGGGTGCGTAGGAATACACTCCTTATGTTTCAACCCCACCACCATTCTCACCAGCATCTATTTCCCGATTACCTCACATCGTTTCACCCATCATCCCACATTACATAAAACGTCATGACCCTATCGAACAATGTTGGCCTTGATCCCTTTCGGGTATATAGGAAACCTACATGAGGTTCAGTCCCAAGCCTGTACACTATCAACGTTCTCTTTGATTGGACCCACATTTTCAGTCTACCCCTAGTGTCGTAATACCATCATTTGGGCAGCTAACCATGCGTAAGCCCCGTAACATCCCCTTTCGAACTAAATGGGTTTTGATCCTTGTATTACACATGGGTTACATAGGAGGCCTCCTAGGGGTACGATCCCAATCAGTAGTTAACCCTTTGGGTATTCCCCTTCATGGGGTACCCTGATCTGATCAACTTTCATCAGTGTTCTGATCAATCTGATCTGTCTCTGCTAGACGTTAAACTCGCAACATGGCCCATGTTAAACATGGGAAGTTGAGGAAAACCTCAGGAACATGCCCTGAGCATATGGTTCCCTGCACTCAATGTGGGATTACTCAAGCCTCAGAACCCTCATGAAGCCATATTATAAGGGAATGACATGCGTTATATTGCTTCACCATCCAGACATGCCAACGATGCCCAATGTGACTACTCCCCCAACCGAAGGTTGCTGCCCAAACTAGACTCCTTTAGAATTTCCTAACAGGAACAATGTAATTAATCGGTTTCCATGAAAAGAAGGTACCTGGAATGAGTTTTTAGAACATTTTCTTAATCTATAAGGGAGACCCAGAAAAGGAAACAAGTTCTAAGGTGGAATCCATGGAAGGAAGAGCCAACATCCCATTGTCCTATTTTGATCAAGGAGTAAACATCACCAGAGAAGGTGATGGATGTTATCCGTCTTGGGAAAGCGGGAATGTGAGGCTATAGATGTGCATTACCGGAATGACACATGGCCCCAGTGTAAAAGTGTCAGAAACAATAGATAATATCCCCTTGTTTCCTTATGATTTCTTATAATGATACACTTTGTGATTCAGGGTTATAGTTTGCTTCCGGAGGAAGATTTAACAAATGCTTCGCTGCCCCATACATGAGTATATGATAAAACTGATTTCTTTGCACTCCATAACTCGAAGGGGATTCTGTTTTCCGCCTTAATTGGTACTTGGTTTAATTTTTATGCTACAATTTTGAATGAATATCCCCAAAAGTATAATAGAAGGATTTCATGACTCATCATCGACCTTACCGTATCAAACAATGTACGGTTCCTCCTTTCACTAACATCATTCCACTATGGTGCATAAGGTGGTGTGATTTGGTATATAATCCAAGACTCCCGTAAAAGGCCGATTAAATCTTGGTTAAGATATTTTATTCTTCTATTTGATCAAAGATTATTTATCTTCATTCTATGATGATTCTATACATCATTCTTGAAATCCTTGAATTTCTCAAAGTATTCGGACTTGTACCTTATTAAGTAGACATATCCATATCTACTAAAGTTATCAGTAAAAGTAATGAAGTAAGAATATCCAACTCTATCTTTTATTTGAAATGGTCCACACACATCAATGTGTACCAATCCTAGAATCTCGTTTTCTCTTTATCCCTATCCACCAAAATGCGGTTTGGCCCTTATCCCATGTAAACAAGTGTGACATCTATCATGTGGATTTATCTCGGAAGAGCCTAAATAAACTTTTTGATAGATATTTGTTATGAACTTCTCATTTACAAAACCAAGGTGGTGTTTCCACAACTGGGCACTATATGAGTCATGTTAAATTGATTCGTTGTTGATTTCTAACACTTCATTTTTGTAATTTAATACATGTACCTCATTATTTAAATGTACCATACTAGAACATATGTTTTCCTTATATAAGAAACAACCTTTATTTCCAAACATTAAAATAAATCCATCCATATATAAACTTATTATTTTCATGATAACAGTAGGTACATAATAATATTCTCGTAAAACTAATATCATCCTGGTCAGCAATGAAAGGTGGTAGTTACTAATGGAAAGAGTAGCCAACCTCGAACCATTGGCAGCTCACATATCCACCTCTCCTCTAGAAATTTTCTAAAATCTACTTGGTTCTTTAATTTTAATATATATGTGAACATAAAAATATATATCTAATACCCAATGTGTATAAATGGAAATATTGAAGTCGATATTGAACACACCTTTGGATTCCCTTGTCTCTAGGTGTAGTTCCTCTTACAGTGGCATGTCTTGCCACATGAAAAGAATACAAACTATTTTTCCTGGCCCTTCCTTTTGACATTCTTCTTCTTGGTCAGATGGTTATTGGGAGCTTTAGACTATTAATAAATATTAGGCTCCTTTTCCTTGTCCTTCCTCTTCTTATTCACTATACGGATTGCAGGTTTGTCATGCCCAATGTCCTTACCCACATAGAGAATTAGGGTAATATACTCTGAAAATATCTTCTCATTATTGCCCATATTATAATTCACAATAAAACCAGATAAAGCCTTCGTGAGTGAGGATAGTATGAGATCTGAACGCAAATCATCTGGGAATTTGATCACTAAGTTGTCCAGATGCTCAATTTATCCAATAATCTTGACTACATGTGGTCTAGCTGGTGTAGAAACTCTAAGCATAGTGGTGACCAAATCATTGAAGATATCATGCCTCTATTTTCTCGCCTTATCTTGATAGATATCCATGAGGTGATACATCATTATATGAGCATCCATTTCCTCATGTTGCTTCAAGAGATTAGAATACATGGATGATAACATGAGGTACTAAGTATATGTAGCTTCATTTATATGTTTTTCATACAAAGAGAGTTCCTCATCACTCACCACATTCCTAGGTGCAACCGGTAAAGGCTCCTCCAACACCTATAATTTCATTTCACGGTGGATGATGATGCATAAACGCCACTACCACTCCTGGAAATTTGTGCCAGTGAGACGGTTTTTCTTCTCAAGTATAGATCAAAATGATATTTTTGTTATTGTTTTGATTGATGTTTCTACAAAAAAGTCAAGGACAATTTTAGTACTTTATATTGATAGAATTAGACAAATAAATAAATTAATATTTATTAGTCTCCCTCTATTTTTTCAAAACCCAAGAGCCCCACCACTGGCTTAAAAATATCCTATTTCTTGCATATTATATTGGAAAAGATCCACATTCCATTCTCATTACCCCAACTAGGGTTGGTAAAGAATATTGAATGGTTTTAGGTAGGAATTCAAAATTGCCACTACCATAACTCTTTGCTCCATGATCAATTGAGAAAACTCCCAAATCCTAAAATCATTTATGATTTCCTCAACCCTTGCATCTCAATCACACCAAGTCCTGCTATGGCCAGTCAACCCTAGATGGAAACCAAGTTAAGTCAACCCAAAAAATCAAATTAGAATTCCCTCATAATTTAATGCACCCAAACTAGGGTTGGTCAAGAACTTTGAGCTATTAGTTCAATTATAACTGAAGTGATGGAAGGTTATATAGACATAATATTTGATTGAGGGATTTTCTCCTTTATGCATAAATTTCTAGTTATTATCTTTCAAATGCTTGTTAATATTTAAGTGTGATATAATAAGTGATTAACCATGTCTAGATAATACTTACACCAAGGACAGTTTATTTTTAGTTCTATCTTACATGCATGTTAATTCATTAAACATGTGATCGCAGCAATACATCCATAATGAATATCCATGAAACTGACAAAAACAAATCAAAGGGTATGATCATGGGATTTTTTATTGGTTAGTTTATCTAACGGTTGATAAACTAACCCTAACCTAGGGAATAAACACCATGAACCATTTGTAGTTCATGTTTAGAGAATTCCATATGTCCACCCTTGTATCTCCTTGGATTGGTTTCACCTGAGCTCCAAACTCGAACCTCCTCCTCTATCATGGGAGTTCCAACCATTAAATATGATTTTAACTCACACATAGGTGAGGGGTAAAAGGGAGTTTATATAAAAGAAACCATAGGCATGTAGGACCTACATATTAATGAAGATAAGGAACACATGACAACAATTTAATTTAATAAATAAATTTAAATAGACCAATCACATACAAAGGTCTGGTCTAGCTCATAATCAGCCACATACATGTAACAAATTAAGCATTCAATAAAACAAGAATTCAATTATTTAATCACTATTATTAAGTTAAATCACAATCGAATTGATTAATTATTATCTTTCATTAATCAATTCTTTTATCTTAATCCTTTTTATGATTTTCCTTCATTTTTTCATCCAACTAATTTTAGACAAATAAATTAATTTAAAACTAACCATGTACATAAATTTACATTTGAGGAAACATAGTGAATAACCATATGAATCTACCCAACATTTATTATCTAAGTATACTGTTTTACTCTAGTGACATATTTCATACATGATTTAATTCCTAGTATCACAACATGTACTTGAAAGATTATTACATGAATCACATGATTATTTCAGACATGTCTTATGCTTCAATAAATAGAGTAACAACTTATAATATAATTTATACATGATATGTAGTTCTAGACATTACACACGAATTAATGTTTTAATTTTGTGTAATTTGGTAAAGTACACAATGTGTAAGTTAGCCTACACAGCCAGTACTACCTTTAACCATATTATCCAAAGTACACGCCTAGGGACTCAGCATGGGAACCATACTTTGAAAATCTCCGAGTGCATGATGTGTCGAGTGGGCCACATGTCATGTTGTCTTTGGGTTACACGGTCACCAGTCAGTTGAGCTGGGTATCCAATACAGGGTTTTCCCTAAAATGAGTGGCACTAAATGTTGTGTCCAGTGGGCCACATGGCATATAATCTAGCTGACTGTGTGCCTGTCTATATGGTCAACACACAATGTTATAATTAACTACACTGTGTATAACAAATGAACATGTCTTGATTAATTTCAGAATTACTCCCGATGCGTTGAACACAACTACATGGTTTGTAGTTCGGAATACATGGAATTTATAGCAGATTAAATAGAGTGTAATTCCAGTTACATGGCACGTACTATCGTGTCACCTAGGCGGAATTTCCTACACCACTTAATGAGACCTTCATTTTAATTTTAATCAATAATTAAATGTTTTTGTGAAATCTGTGAGAAACGATAAGAGTGGAACAAATATCAAGATTCAGATTACAATAATGATTAATCACGAATTGAAAAACTAAATTATTAAAGATTAAATCAACAATGATTTATTTAAATAATTATAAATGATAATACAACCGCCATATGATACAACTAGAAGTTTCTGGGCGTAGTGGAAGCACGGTTGGGCCGACACACAATTTTAATTTTTACCGTAATCAATTATTATTACGAGATCAATACGATGATGAATGCCAGTATCCATGGAATAAAATCAAAGATCTAGATAAAGAACAAAACCCATAACCCATAAATATGTCTGGAATAATTTTTTTATAATTATTTTAATAAAATTAATGAAATACCTTCAAGGTTGTTCTTCTTCATTGATGTGTATGACCGCAGATTAGTGATGCTCCTTCATTTCAATGTAGAGACCAAAGATATATCTACTCTAGCGGTGATACAAATGTTCTCCTCAAATCTTTGGATATCTCTGGATCTCTGGATGTCTCTAGCATGGAGGATCCTTTCTCTTGCATTTCCTGACTTTGATCACTCTGAGAGAGGCTTCCAAAGAATTCTTTGACCAGTGGAGGATGACTACCCTCTTTCTTGAGAATGTTCTTGGAGAAAACAAAGATCTCTAGGCTTGAGATAATTTTATCCAAATGATGTTCACAAAAAATTTATCTAGATAGCTCTTTATTTCCATGTTCTTTATGAAAGAAATAATAGAATAATTGGGAATTTAATTCACTTGGTAATAATAATTAATTAGCACATGTGTCATTGTATATTTTATTATTCCATGTGAAACCCCATGTCAAATGATAATAGCCATAAAATTATTTCAACCACATGTTCTTGACTTACAAGTTATGTTTAAATATTATTTAATAAAATAATATATAATATAATTTCTCACCGGACCCTCAAACATGGTCCCACCATCCATCGAAATATTTATCAGGCTTTAAAGAATGATTATTGATTTATTAAATAAATAACTAAATTTAAATATATCATTCGAGGATAAATAAATAAATTGAGATTAGACATTCCAGAATAATTATTAAACTACAATAGGGAATAATATTTCTTCATCTTGTAAAATAATAAATTATTTAAATGGGATTTCAGATACACTTAGTATGTGACCCTCTAGGCCTCTTTCTTGGTGGCATTAGGTGAGCCTACCTAATGTACAAGGTTATCATCTAGTGACATGTCAATGTGCCCATAGATAAAAAAGATGATTTCATAATGACATAAGATATCATACGAACACTTACTGTGTAATATAATCCCTTTATCAAAATGTCTCCAATCGGGTAGGTTGCATGTCAGTGTCATTAACCTTTAAGCTTGATATCTCATTATTTGACATTTCGTAAATAGAACATTACTAGAGAACACCATGACCATGGATTTATTTAGCATATATCATTTACATTAATGGTCCTAAAATATTTGCTTCTGTTAATTGACATAAGGGGTAAATTCTTTCTCCCATTATTCATTAATGTAATATTATTCATGACACATCCAACAAATCCTACTTCACGGTGAGCATATGTCATCACGATTATCATCAAAACATTAAAGTACGTGAAAAATAATATCCATAAATGAAAATCATAAATTATAAGGATCGTTACACACATCTATAGAAAGGAATATCCAGTGACACTTGTAATGTGGATTTCCTACTATCAGGTCTCATTCTCATAACATCCTAATGGATAATACCAGGGATGTACACCATGAGAATGGGCCTCAAAGTCCTATGATTCTCCAAACATCATAGCCTGTATCATTTGTGTCCCATAAAATGATATCATCCGACCATAGAACATTTAATCAAAAATAGTGTCATGAAACTTACAAGTTCTCATCATAGTGGGGAACTGTTATGACCTTTTTAGTGTGACAGATACTTTTGAGACATTATCACATTCCATGTAATGAATAAGAAAAATCTTTATGTAAGGAATTTATTAATATTAAAAACCATGAATACAAGTTTATCATAAAGTACAAGGATGTTTATTCTTGGGAACCAACTCCAAAAGTACTTTCTCAGAAGATTTTGCATGAAAAATGGCTGAATGGGATGCTTTTTCTAGAGTAAAAGTACTCCCTAAATGGGCTACACCATATCACTCACTAGTTATGCATTTCACATGAGTCTTCCACATAACCTTATGATGGTATCATTATCCATTGTCTCTTGGAGGCTTATGTGGTACATGATTCTTGGCTGCCGTCTCCTTCCTTTTCTTTTATGGGGAATATAATACCCATATTCAGGTATTTATTCCTTTTTGAATTTTCTAATGCTCATTTGGTGGGCCCCAAAAATCATATAAAACATTAAAGTATTTTTATTCCATCATGTTATTTATTTTGTTTCATGATTCTCACATGTGAGCTATAATAGAGATAAACCCATCATATAAGCTATATCAGGATCACCCATTTATCATATATAATTATCAAATATTATATCATGAGTATGTTATTTTATTCATTCACTTTTCATCAGAAAACCATTGAAAAATACTTCTAAACCTGTATGAAAAACACTTTTAGATATCAAAATACCTTTTTCTATTTAAAAACCCATTTCTAATATCAAAATATCTTGAATATGGGAAATGAAATTTTTTATTAAATAAAATATGAAATATTTTAAAGGAATCCAAACCAAAAAAATAGTTATTTTGTATGAAAAATAAATTTATGCCATATGTGTTAAAATAGACCATTTATTTTTGTATGTTGGAAAGATAGTCAAAAAATTTCATATAAAGAATCATTTTCCAAACCCCTAAATGAAAGTAAAAAAATAAACATACAATTTCCTTTAAAATTCATTTATGTTCATATAAAAACATTAATGTTATGTTTTTTTAATTAAAAGGACATCGATGACACAAAGTTGTAAGGGAGATGCGATAGAATATTTTTAATAGAAATTCCCTTAAAACTTTGATAAAATATAAATCATATGCTCCATAAAGGAGTAACATTTATAAAATCATTAAATATCATGAGAATAAATAAATTAATGATATAATTTGAAAAAGGGATTTTATATATTCATCATAAGATAATATAGGTGCATAAAATCAAAATACGCCTCAGTGAAATGAAATTGAGATGAAGTCCCTTATTATGGAGAGTAACATCAAACTTGTTGATAGGAAAACCTCCATACCAACAAAACACTTCATGATTGAAGAGATTGAAATAGATGGGACTTCTTGGGAGGTATTGGATGATATAAAATCTAACTGGATGTGGTAGAATGGGAATATGGGGTCGGTATTCATACTTGAGTAGGGGTGGTCTTAAGGGGTTAAACAATTAATACATTTTTATTCAGGCAAATTAGTTTCGGGTGGCATTAATTCCAATTTTTTGGTTGAAGATTAATAATGTCACAAATGGTTATGAACATCCAATACATCATTACAATATTTAATTTTATGTTATTTCATAAATACATTTTTACCAATAAAAAAATTAAGATGATTTCATGGGAATACAAGTTTTTTCTTTTAAATTGCACTTTATTATTTTTTTCTAAAAGTTTATTTAATGGAAATTATATTTTTTATAGATAATAAACTAATATATTGAATTTTTTTCCATTAGATAATCAAACATGGATCAACATTTTGAGGGGAGAAAAGTGGTCTTGAAGTCAACACTGATGTGGATTTGGCAGCATGGTTCCCACCAAAGAAATTCCCTCATAACATTTCCCCATTATTGGATTGGCTTGAAATTTTGTAATATATACAATGATTTAATTTGGATATTTTCATTGCACTAGAGGAATATCAACTTTGAAATTTATCATGATCAAAATCATGTGTTAATTCAACATATCTAGATTCAATCAATCTGTCAGGTTGGATATATTTTCACCAATTATCTAACCATGATTCCAATTAAAAATAATTTCATAGGGTGAAAATCTTATGGTGGATGTGAAATAAATAATTGAGAAATTAAATAGAAGGTAAAATTAAAAAATTATTCAATTAATGTATTTGAAAATGTGTGTACACTCAGTACATTGAACCTGGACATTATGTTAGGACATAATTATTTTCTATAATAAATCATCTTTAAAATCATTAAAAATCATTGTTAAGGCTTAGATTTTGATTTTGGACACATAGTTCATTAGTTAGAAAGTAAATAGAGTACCAAATTCCAAAAAAATCTTTTAAGTAATTCTATAATATATGGACATTCAACATTTTTATTCTGGATAGTCTATCTGGACAGAATTGTTTTATAAAATGATTCATCCACGACATCTTCAAAATATTGGAAATAAGGTGATTATTTTAGTTAATAATAGAATACATGTAAAAAAACATTGAAGACAAATTATCCCTATTCATCCATTTAACTATCAAAAAATGAATAAACATTCATAGGATAAAATTAAAGTAAATTTTTTATTAATGGATAGAAATTAATGTCATTAAGTTCCTAATAAATTACAGAGGACTTGGCTAATTAATATTACCATATAAATGGTTTTTTTAAAATAATATGTGTCGTATATTTTACTAAATTACTAATAATAATGAAAGGTTATAAATTATTTTAACATATATATATATATATTTAAAATCAATATTTTAACATATTTATATCACCCACACACAATTATATATATATATATATACATCGAAATAGAAATTATCATGATAAATAAAATATTAACGTATATTACAACCTTATAAAATATATATTTACGTATAATTATATTATTTCTCAAAAAAAATTATATATTTTAAAAAATAGGGTCATTACATTCTTTACTCCTTAAAAAATTTCCTTCCCAAAATTTCAAATCATATATTTGTTACTTATTTGTAATAGTTTAATGTAAATTATAATGTAAAGATAAATCACAAAATTTTATTTTTTCATTCTTATAGGATGATATAATTCAATATTAAAAAAGGATTACATTATATTTATATTCTTCATAATGGATTTTATAAGAATGTGATTTAATGAATCATATCCCTAGAGGGTGTAAACCTGGTGTGCAATAAGGTGGACTTTTTAAAAAGTTTAAAAAAAAATATTATTGTTGAACCTACTCGGCTAAAAATATTTTTAAAATTACGCCACAATGGTGGAATTAGGGATGCTGCATTTCCCCTAAACCCAAAAAATAATAATAAATATTTTTTTAATTTTTAATTTTTAATTTTTTGTTTTGTTTTGTTTTGTTTATATCTATATATATATATATATATATAAAACAAAAAAATTAATATTAATATTTTCAGAAGAACTTATCTAATATTTAAAATCTAGCATTACATCCATTACAGTAGTCTAGATTCTGAAATAAACTCTCACCCAATTCTCCCTTTTATAAGAGGGCTTATCTTGGAAATCATTCTGTATTTCTAATGTGAGATTCTAGTTCTCTCTTTCCTGTGCATAACATTCTGCATTTCTGATGTGGGATTCTATTTCAAGTACGTGACTTTGATAGACAATAAAATATAAACTATATGACTAATATAAATAAAACATAAAATATTGATTAAATATATAATAAATAGTAAAAAACTAAAATAATTCCTAAAAAATGTTGATGGAAAATAATTTATAATTATTCAAAGACACATACTTCAAACTTATAAATGTTTCAAGTACGTGACTTTGAAAGCTTATAATATATAAACTATAAGACCAACACAAATTAAACATAATACATGGATTAAACATATAATAAATAGTTGAAAATAAAAAGAATTTCTTAAAAAATGTTGATGGAAAATAATTTATATGTTTTCACAGACACCAACTTCAAACTTAAAAATGTTTCAAGTACGTGACATTGAAAGTCTATAAAATATAAAATATATGACCAACATAAATGAATCTTAAAACATGGATTAAAAATATAAAAAACTAGTTGAAAATAAAAATAATTTTGTAAAAAATGTTCATGAAAAATAATTTATATGTTTTCAAAACCACCTACTTGAATAATAAAAATAATTAAACTATGTGGCTTTGAAATACTATAAAATATAGACTATAAGACATATTTAATTTAAAATTAAAACATGGATTAAACATATAATAATTATTTAATTATTTAATTAATATTATTAGTAATTAATTATATACAAATTAATTAGTTATTTAGTTAATTAGTAATTAGTAATTATTAATTATAAAATAAATAACTAAATAATTATTATATAATTATATTTAATAATTACAATTTAATAATTATAATGAGAAATTGTAATTTATAATTATATTACTAATTAACCAATTAACTATTATGTAATTAATAATTATATTACAAATTAACTAATTATAAAAAGGGCCTCTACTCTATTTTTCTCAAAAAATTAACTAATTAATTATTTTATAATTAATAATTATATTACTAATTAAACAATTAATTGTTATATAATTAATGATTAATAATTACTTATTAACAAATTAATAATTATATAATTAATAATTATATTACCGATTAACTAATTAATAATTATGTGAATAATAATAATATAATTATGTAACTAATTAATTATTAATGAATTAATAATTAATAATTAATAATTTCTAATTAATTAACTAATTATTATTCAATTAATAGTGATATAATTAATAATTATATTACTAAATAACTAATTGATAATTAATAATTAATAATTAATAATTAATAATTACTAATTATAATGAATAATTATAGTGAATTATTATAATGAATAATAATAAAGAATAATTATAACAAATAATTATATTACTAAATAACTAATTAATTATTATATAATAATTTTTAATAATTACCAATTAATAATTATAATGAATAATTATATTACTAATTAACTAATTAACTATTAAATAATTAATAACGATATTACCTATTAACTAATTAATTATTATATAATAATTTTTAATAAATACTAATTAATAGTTATAATGAATAATTATAATTTATATTTATATTTATATTTCTAATTAAATAATTATAAAAAGGGCCTCGAATCTATCTTTTTCAAACAAATGAATAATTAACTATTATACAATTAATATTTATATTACTAATTAACTAATTAATTATTATATAATAATTGATTAATAATTACAAATTAACTAATTACTAATTATAGAATTAATAATTATATTACAAATTAACTAATTAATTATTATATAATTACTAATTATATTTCAAAGTAATTAATTAATTATTAAATAATTAATAATTATATTACTAATTGACTAATTATATTACCAAATACCTAATTAATTACTATAAAATT
The DNA here is from genome assembly GCA_963277665.1 of Viscum album. Lineage (NCBI taxonomy): Eukaryota > Viridiplantae > Streptophyta > Magnoliopsida > Santalales > Viscaceae > Viscum > Viscum album. The sequence continues at coordinate 1,381,756,950 of OY728134.1, read as the reverse complement.
AATTATTATTAATTACTAATTAACTGACTAATTATTATACAATTAATAGTTATATAATTAATAATTATATTACTAATTAACTAACTAGTTATTATATAATTAATGATTAATAATTACTAATTAACAAATTTCAAATTATATAATTCATAATTATATTTCTAATTAACTAATTAATTATTATATAATTAATAATTATATTAATAAGTAACTACTAAATTATCAAATAATTAAAAATTATATTACTAATTAACAAATTATATTACTAAATAACTAATTAATTATTATTTAATTAATTATTAATAATTACTAATTAACTTAATAATTATTATACAATTAATAGTTATATAATTAATAATTATATTACTAATTAATTAATTAATAATTAATAATTTGTAATTAGTAATTATAAATTATAAATAAAAATTATTGTAACACCCCATGCTTGCACGGTACACTTCCCTATGAATAATACAATAGCTTGTGTTGTACGCAACTTCGAGTTCTAACACACCACAACCAATCAAACTAGCAATTATGAATAGTAATAACCACTTTTTGAAATTTTATAAATTTTATTTTTCAAAATGGACTTCATTTTTGGATTCAGAATATCAAAATTAGCCTAGGGTGAATTTTTGGTATTTTCTGAAAACATTCAATTTTTGATGAATATTGAAAATCACTAAGTTATTAGTTAAAACAAACTTTTATAATTATTTATTTTATATAAATTTAATTTAGGTAAAAATAGATACCTAATACCTATATAAGTTCAATGAAATTCATCGTAGTCAATTTATATTAATTTTAGATATATAAAAATTTTATTGAACTTTTTACCGTCTTTTACCCACCTCCTAGGAGAATTTGCAAATTTGCATAAAAGTTAATTTTACCGCTTCTGTGAATTGAATTTCAAAAATATGAGAGACACAGTTAATATCATTAAGTAAAATGTGGTTCAATGAAAATAATTTTTGGTGAATAGTAACATTTTACTTTTATTTACCACGGTTAAAAGTAAATAGACTAATTAAAGGTAAAAATGATATTATTTTTACCATAACACATGTCATAATTCTATTGGATAAGTATAATTCGACCAAAAACAAAATTTGGAATAAAATATGAACCTCTTTGGTCCACTTGGATTAGATTCAGATATTTATTATTATTTAATTCAAAGAAGAGTTAAAAGAGTTAAAATCAATGTTTAATAACTAAATTTTTTTTAATATAGGGTTACACATAAGATAAATTCTATTATAAATATTCATTAGAAATCTAAAAATATTTCCTATATAATGGTATTTTATTTATAATTTTTAGACATTAAATAATTTAATTTATTAATGACACAATGATGATGCAGTAATTACCATAATAGTGAAATATTAAAATAATTGATATTATAAATACCCAAATATATATAATTTGAGACATTTAATGAATTCCAAGAATTTTATAGGTTAATATTACATGTAAGGGTTTATTAAATGAATTACGTTCTAAGTAATAATGGTGTTATGAATTTAGCAAAAACAAAATACCAAATAGTGTCAAAATTGGCATAAAAGAGTTTTTTAGAACAAATATTATATTATTTATTGATATTCTATTCATAAAAATCTAATTTTCATCCAATAGACTTATATAATGATAGAAGTATCATTAATTAACCACTTTGGGTTCACATGGAAGTTTAATGTATGTTTATTAACCATATAATAAAAAAATATAAAGGGACATGGTAAATGTGAAACTAATTAACTAAGAGTTAAAACTAAAATATAAGGTTAATATAGTGACCCAAACCTAATTAAAACCTATTGGTTGGGTGATTTTAGACCCATCCCACCTTAGACTCAAAATAAGTCACATTGGAGCCATTAGAAACCGAATATTAATTTATTATAAAATAATATTTCTAGCTTTTACTTAGGTGCCCCTCACCCCTCTTATAAAAGGGAACTCACCCTTCTCTGTAATTCACATATTCAAAGCACATTGGCTCAGCCATCCCCTTCCCATATATCCTCCAAACTTCCCTCACTTGAACCGAGATTCCTTAGTTTGATTAGAAGTCCATCCTAAGGATCCCTTTTGATCAAATCAAAAGGAAGAACACGAAGAAGAAGTAATGTTTTCACCACCCTCTTTCAAGTTCCTTTATTCTTCCACTTCTTCTTTCTTTGTTATTTCCATTCTAAAATAATAAATCAAGTATATTTTATGTACTGCGATGTTATTATAAATATGGTACAACCATATTCCATATTCTATCCATCCTTTGAATGACATGTCACCATACGTGCGTACATATGGATTACTGTCTCCACGTCATGGTGTAATTGTTATTAAAAACATTATTATTTGTATGGGTATGATAATGATGTGTAATTGATGTAAATAAAAAATATAACATGATTATGATTCTGTATATATGATATACCATCTGATTATATATTATTTTAATATCATAAGAATGTTATTGTCGCTCTTGCGTACGTACGGTCTACCGTCTCCACGAACGCGATGAGATTCATTCCCCATTATATCAATTCAAGAATAATTCTCATTTGAGGATTAAAAATAATGTTAACAGACTTGATATCATTATGGTTATGAATAAGATACAAACTAAACATAAAAAGTACTTCTTAATTAACATATAAAATAAAGCTAGTAAGCTAACACCCGAAAAGATGATAATACTAAAATATTGTGAACAATGCAATGTTAAAAGATCATATATGATATCATATTCATGTATTTGATTCTTATATAATTTTATAACAATGATTGAACTATTATACAGCAGGTTAACCTACCCTCAACCAAGGAAAAGTACAAGGTAAGGGTTAATTTCACAATCACTTTATTATCCAAGGTTGTTTTTACGTAAGTATCTACTTGGACCTCTTTATCATCCACATCCACATTTCATAAAAATGCCTTTCAAAACATTTTTACTATTTAATTTACAGTGGGTTAAAGTCATTTATACCCTTATTTTACCTTATACATTTTTGAAAGGAATCTTTCTATCATTTTCCAAAGAAGGTCATTTTTACCTTTTCGACAAAATTAATGTAAGAATGTTTTTTTTAAATTATACGGTGAGTGAGTCTATTTTCCGCCATTATAAAATCGTCTAAGTATCCCTTAAAATCTTATAAGAATATTTTCAAAATAAAGGTTTTCTCTTATAATTATGTGACTTTTAAATGATTTCAAAAAGAGAAATTTCTCTCAAATAGTTTTGATTTCATCTAGGTCAACATCCTTTGCTGGATTTTAAGCTGATTTGATGTTGATTTATTATGATACAAAACTTCCTTTTTGTATTGAAGGTTTTGTGATATGTTTGACTGTGGATGTGTTATTATTATACCATTCATGGTTTATGGATAAATTATTGAAATTTTATATGCAAGTTTTAATACGAATTTTTATGTTATATTTAATCCTTTTCATATGAGGAATGAATTGGACTTAGTAAGTGACAGATGAAGCCCACTATAGCTCCTCAATTCATCGGTATGTCTCATGAGACAAACTAGTGTCTTGGAAAAAGGCCTTGACAAAAACTTATTTTTAGTATTGGGAGAGGGCCTTGACTTTGTGGTTATGATAGTCTGACATTATGCATTCCATTATTATGAAAGTGGTTATTGATATTACATGTGATTATTCGACTAGTAGAATATCCATGTGAATAAGTAAATGGAATTATTTCATTTTATCTTTTCCATATTATGCTTAAGTTCAAGTTTAAATGGATTTTGTTTTATTTATACATTGCCTTAAATGTTTATGCTTATTTATGAATGTTTCCACTATATTGTTATCCTTACTGAGCATCTGAGCTCACCCCTTTCTATGTTTTATTTTTCCCAGAATGTGAAGAAGCATTTTATTAATGACCTTTAGGGATAGTATGATGGGATATGAGTGAGGTCTATGGAGACAATATGTTGTTGTAGTTTTTCAATTTATGATGCAATGTAAGTCTTATGAATGTATCTAGTGATTATAAGGCTACTAAACTAATCTGTCTTTCGAGACTTGATCTTTTGTGATCATGACAATGATACCTAATAATTCACCGACTCTGGGTAACTGGGGTCGGGGCGTTAGAGTTGGTACGCGAGGAAGTTTAGTAATAAACCTTGGAATCTAGATTTAGGTAAACTCTGATTAGATCACATAGTCCTAAGATAGAATTTGAGGATTAGTATAGAAGAACCTCCTAGAATTTTGGTACTGTAGAGATTTTGTGAGTTTTCTAAGGAATACATCCCTGTCTGGATACGAGGAGGTAGAGGCGGCTCTGGAACTGATGTACCTAGGGGTAAAACCTGAAAACACCGCTTTGAGCTAGACTCGAATGGGAACTAGTGCATGAAAATGGGACTTTCTGCACTCTTGGTTACGACACTCCTGGCGGATATGATTAGGATAATTCTAATTTTATTTACAAACCATCATGATGGGTTTATGAGTATATAGTTCCTCAATGAAAACATTTTTATGATTATGGATTATATCCATAAACTGTTCAATTTATGTTAAGTGTTTTAAAAGTATGGAATTATGTATTTTGATTCATAAATTAATTTAGTTTATGAGATTGTTTAGAAATGGAGCCTAGTGGAAGGAATGGAAACCGTATCAATGCACCCACTCCATATAGAGATTTCCCTCCTTCTCAATATAATTATAGAGGAGCTGGTGATACAACTGGTGCTGATAAGCTTATCATGATATTGGGACAACTCACTCAGGTTTTGAATACTAACCTTACCTGTATGGAACACCCTGATCCGCAGCGTGGAGGATCAATGTTAGATCTCTTCATGAGGAAACAACCACCAACATTCAATGGGGGTACAAATCCACTAGAAGCTATGCAATGGATAAGTTTCCCAGAGAAATTATTTCAGGATTTGGGGAGTAGTGAATGAGAAAAAGTGGTCATGGTAGTTTACCGCCTCACTAGAGATGCTGATCAATGGTGGTCATCGATTCAGAAGACAAAGGAAGATGACGAAGTATCAAATATGGAATGGAGGGATTTTAAAGAAATTTTCATAGAAAAATAATTTCCTCATGACCATCGAGCGGATATGGAAAGACAATTTCTGAGTTTGAGGCAAAATGAGGATTAGAACATCGCAAAGTATGAGGCTAAATTTACAAGGATAGTGAGACATGCTACATATTATATACATAACCCAAGGAGTAAGATTTATCGTTTCTTTTATGGGTTAAAACCATTTATACATCAAGCATTATTCTCACAATCTTTCTCAACGTCAGAAGATATAGTCTCATGTGCTATCAAGACAGAAAAAGAAATCTCTAAATATTATGACAATAATGTAAAGCAAGAGAAGAAGAGAACGGTGGAGCAAGAGACAAATAAGGGGAAAAAGGGAAAGAAGAATTTTCCATTATGTGATAATTGTGGGAAGAAACCTCCCGGTACTTGCCTAAAAGGAATGGGAGTTTCTGAACAATGTGGTGAGAAAGGTCACCCAGCCTGGGATTGCAAGGGAAAGAAAGAGACTATCAATGTTTAATGCTACAATTGTAGAGAAATGGGGCATTGTGCAAATTAATGTCCTAAGCGCCATGGAGACATTCCTCAAAAAAGTACAAGGGATCAAGGCTAAGCTTATTATATCACTACTGTTGAGGTTGAAGCTTCTAAAGACGTAGTGGCAGGTAATTTAATGGTTTTATCAAGCTTAACCAGTACTTTATTTGATTTTGGATCATCACATTATTTCATATCTTCCTAGTTTGCTAAGAAAATTAGATATTCCCAATTTGATTTAACAAAGTAGTTTTCAATTAAAACTTCTTAAGGAAGTATCTTTGCAACAATGTTTTGTGAATCAGTTCCCATTATAGCATATAAATGTTCTTTATCTGCTAATATCATCATTATACCCATGACTGAATTTGATATAATCCTTGGTATGGATTGGATTTCAGACCAGGATGCGAAAATTTTTTGTAAGAAGAAGGAGGTAACAATTTTTAATGATGATAAAGAGTACCTTATCTTTAGATCAGAAATGTCACCACCTAATTCTTATCTAGACCCACCCCCAGCAGATCAACTAAATTCAATTATTGGGGTGGAATAGAATGAAATTACTATGGATGAGGAAAGGAATTTTCGAATAGAGGATGTACCTATTGTGCAAGAATATGTTGACGTTTTTTAAGAGGATTTACCTAGACATCCTTTAGAATGAGAAATTGAGTTTAACATTGTCCTCATTCCTAGTTCAAGGCCCATATCAAAGACCCCGTATAGAATGACCACTGTGGAATTAGTGGAACTGAAAAAACTACTCGATTAATTGAGTAATAAGTGATTTTTTTCCCTAGTGTTTCTGCATGGGGAGCCCATGTTATTTTTGTTATGAAGAAATATGGATCTATGAGGTTGTGCATTTACTACAAGGATATCAATGCTATAACAATGAATAACAAGTATCCCCTGCCTCGCATTGATGATTTATTCGACCAACATCATGGAGCTCAATACTTTTCAAAGATTGAACTTCGATCTGGATATCATCAGTGGTGTGTGAAGAAGGAAGACATTCCGAAAACAGCATTTCAAACCAGGTACGGGCATTACGATTTTACTGTAATGCCTTTTGGATTGACTGTTTCACCCTCTATCTTTATGGATCTAATGAACAGAGTTTTCACGGAATATCTCGACGACTTTGTAGTGGTATTTATTGATGATATCTTGGTATACTCCAAAAGCTACGAAGATCATGAAAATCACTTGCACATCATTCTGAAAACCCTCAGAAGATATGAATTATATAAGAAGTTTAGTAAGTGTGAATTTTGGCTTAAGGAGATTTTTTTCGTGGCCATATTGTCTCTAAGGATGGAATCTCTGTTGATCCTTCCCAGACAAGACAATCCATGATTGGCCAGAACCAACGAGTATAACTGAGGCATGCAGTTTTATTGGTTTATCAGGTTATTATCGACATTTTGTCTAGAATATTTCCTAATTAGCTAACCCATTAATGAAGCTCACATGTAAAGGGGTTAAATTTTTTTGGATAAAAGAGTGTGAAGAATGTTTCAAAGAATTTAACATAAGATTAGTCAATGATCCTATCATGACTCGATCATCGGGGAATGATGTGTTTGTTATTTACAGTTATGCCTCAAATAAAGGACTTGGTTGTGTCCTTATACAGAATGATAGGGTTATTGCTTATGCATCACGACAGCTAAAAATTCATGAGAAAAACTATCCTACTCATGATTGGGAGTTAGCAGCTGTAATCTTTGCTTTGAAGATTTGGAGACATTATCTCTATGGCGAAAAATGCGAGATATATACGAATCACAATAGTTTGAAGTAAATTTTCTCACAGAAAGAACTCAACATGAGGCAAAGAAGATGACTTGATTTACTCAAGGATTACGATTTCACTATACACTACCACTCGGGGAAGGCAAATAAGGTGGAAGATGCTTTGAACAGAAAGGATCATGGAGTTCTGAATATCATGAGAGTTGAAAGTGATCCTATTTTCATGGATCTAGTGAATATGGATATGGGAATAAACATGGAAGGTGAATCGTCAATAACTTTTCAAATTGTTGCCAAACCATCTTTACTAGAAAGGATAAAGGGTTCTCAGGCCGATGATGAAGAGTTTCAAAAAAAGATTAAAGCAGTGAATGACAGGAGATTGAGTGACTTTGTATATGAAGATGGAATTTTGAAATTTGGGAAGAGACATTGTGTTCCTAACATACCTGATCTAAAAAGAGAATTGTTGGATGATGCTCATAGTTCCAATTTCTCTATACACCCTAGTAGCACTAAGATGTATAGATATTTGAAGGAACATTTTTGGCGGGACAACATGAAGAGAGAGATTGCTGATTTTGTGTCAAGATGTATGATTTGTCAACAAGTGAATTGTGGAAGGCAACAACCTAGAGGAGTCATGCAACCTCTTCCCATACCTAAGTGGAAATGGGATAATATTATGATGGACTTTGTCATGGGACTACCAATGACTCCTTGAAGGAACGATGCAATATGGGTCATTGTTGATCGTCTTATAAAGTCAACACATTTTCTTGCTACAAGATAAGATCTACCACTTGAATGTCTAGAATGAATATATATAAATGATGTTGTGAGACTTCATGGAGTACCCCTATTGATTGTTTCTGATCATGATCCACGTTTCACATCAAGATTCTGGAAAAGTCTTTAGAAATCCCTGGATACAGAACTTCTTTTGATCACTACATACCATCCTCAAACTGATGGACAATCAGAAAGAACTATTCAAACCTTAGAAGACATGTTGAGATCCTGATCACTTGACTTTCAGGGTATGTGGGATCAATATTTACCCCCTGTAGAATTTTCCTATAACAACTTCTTCCATTCAAGTATTCAGATGGAACCATATGAAGCCTTATACAGAAAGAGATGTCGCACACCAACCTATTGGGATGATTTTGGTGAAAGAAAACTAATAGGCCCAGAACTTGTGGAGGAAATGGTGGAAAAGGTGATGGTAATCCGAACCCACATCAAAGCAGCTGAAAGTAGGTAGAAGAGTTATACCGATAATCAAATCAATGATTTGGAATTTCAAGTCGGTGATCATGTTTTCTTGAAGGTACATCCATGGAAGGGAGTTATACTTTTTGGAAATAATGTTAAATTGAGTCCCGGGTACATCGGACCTTTCGAAATACTATAACTAAATGGGGTTGTAGCTTACCGTTTGGAAATGCCGCTAAGTCTCTCCAAAGATCACAATGTGTTACACATATCACTGTTGAAAAAATACATGCCTGACCCAACACATGTACTCACCTATGAGGAATTAGAACTGGAACCCGATCTATCTTATTGTGAAGTTCCCGTCAGGAGTCTTGATACCCGAGAACAAGTGTTGAGAAACCGGACGAATCGTCTGGTAAAAGTTATATGGAGAAACCATAAGATGGAAAAGGCAACATGAGAACCCGAGGAACTTAGGATGAAGAACCACCTGAGTCTTTTTATGCATTAATACTCTATAAATTTTGAGTACGAAATTATTCGAAGGAGGGTAGAATGTAACAACCCAAGCTTCCACGGTACGCTTCTCTTTGAATAATACAATAGCGAGTGTAATACGCAACTTCGAGTTCGAACACACCAAAACCAACAAAATAGCCATTATGAATAGTAATACCCACATTTTGAAATTTTATAAATTATATTTTTCAAAATGGACTTCATTTTTGGATTCTGAATATTTAAATTAGCCTAGGGTGATGTTTTGGTATTTTTCTGAAAACTTTAAATTTTTGATGAATAGTGAAAAACACTGAGTTATTAGTTAAAACCAAATTTTATAATTATTTATTTTATTTAAATTTATTTTAGGTAAAACTATATACATAATACCTATATATGTTCAATGTAATTCATTGGAGTCAATTTATATTAATTTTAGATATATAAAACTTTTATTGAACTTTTTACAGTCTTTTACCCACCTCCTAGGAGAATTTTCAAATTTACATAAAACATAATCTTACCACTTCTATGAATTGAATTTCAAAAATCCTAGAGGCATGGTTGATATCATTAAGTAAAATGTGGTTCAATGTGATGAAAATTATTTTTCCTGATTAGTAACTTTTTACTTTTATTTACCATGGATAAAAGTAAATTGCGTAATTAAAGGTAAAAATGATGTTATTGTTACCCAAAAAAATGTCCTAATTATATTGGATAAGTATAATTAGACTACAAACGACCTTAGGAATAATGTATTAACCTTTTTGGTCCACTTGTATTAGATTAGGACATTGATTATTATTTAATTCAAAGAAGAGTTAAAAGAGTTAAAATCAAAGTTTAATAATTAAATCATTTTTAATACAGGGTTGTACATAAGATAAATTCGATTATAAATATTCATTATAAAGCTGAAAATATTTCCTATATAATTGTATTTTATTTATAATTTTTAGACATTATATAATTTAATTTATGTATGGCACAATAATGATGCTGTAATTACCTTAATAGTAAAATATTAAAATAATTGATAATATAAATACCCAAATAAATATAATTTGATACTTTTAATGAATTAAACGAATTTTATACGTTAATATGACATGTAAGGGTTTATTAAATGAATTAGTTTCGAAGTAATAATTTTGATATGAATTTAGAAAAAACAAAATACCAAATAGTGCCAAAATTGACATAAAAGAGTTCTTAAAACAAATATTATATTATTAATTGATATCCTATTCCTAAAAGTCCATGGTTCGGCCAAGAGACTTATATAATGATAGGTGTATCATTAATTAACCACTTGGGGTTCTCTTGAAAGTTTTTAGTTAGTTAATTAACCATATAATATAAAAATACAAAGAGACATGGTAAATGTGAAACTAATTAACTAAGAGTTAAAACTAAAAGATAAGGGTAATATAGTTACCCAAACCTATCTAAAACCTATTTTTTGGGTGTCTTTCGACCCATACCCACCTTATCCTCGAAATAAGTCACTTTTGGGCCACTAGAAACTGAATATTAATTTATTATAAAATAATATTTCTAACTTTTCCTTAGGTGCCCCTCACCCCTCTAATAAAAGAGCGCTCCCCCTTCTCTCTAATTCACACATTAAAATCTATTTGGCTAGGCCAAACCCTACAAAAATATCCTCCCAACTTCCCTAAATTCAAAACAAAGGCCTTAGTTTGTTCATAAATCCAACCTAAGGAGCCCTTTTGATCAAATCAAAAGGAAGAACCCGAAGAAGAGGTAATGTTTTCACCACCCTCCTTCAAGTTCCTTTCTTCTTCAAATTCTTCTTTATTTTTTTATTTATATTCTAAAATAATAACTCCAATATATTAAATATAAGTTGATGTTATTGTAAATATGGTACAACCATATTCATTATTCTATTCATCCTTTGAATTACATGTCCCCATACGTGTGTACATACGGCTTACCGTCTTCACGTCGTGGTGTAATTGTTATTCAAAACATTATTATTTCGATGGGTATGATAATGATGTGTAATTGATGTAAATAATAAATATAACATGACTATGATTCTTTATATATGATATAAATTCCAATTATATATTATTTTAATATCAAAAGAATGATATTGTCGCTCAGGCGTACGTACGGACTACCGTCTCCACGAACACGATGAGATTAATTCCCCATCGTATCCAGTCAAGAAAAATTCCCATTTGATGATAAAAAATAATGTTTAAGGACTTGATATCATTCTTGATATTTATAAGATACAACCTATCCATAAAAAACACGGCTTAATTATCATATAAAAGAAAGCGAGTAAGTTAAAAACCAAAACGACGATAATAGTGAAATATTATTAACAAAGGAATGTTAAAAGATCATATATCATATCATATTCATGTATATGATTCTTGTATATTTTAATAACAATGATTTAAATATTATAAAGGAGTTTAACCTACCCTCAACCAAGGAAAAGTACAAGGTAAGGGTTAATTTCACAATCTCTTTATTATGTGAGATTGTTATTACTTGAATATATAGTCGGACCTATTCGTCATCCACATCCTTGTTTCTTAAAAATGCATTTCAAAACATTTTTACTCTTTAATATATAGTGGGTTAAAGTAATTTATACCCTTATTTTACCTTATACATTTTTGAAAGGAATCTTTCTGTCATTTTCCAAACAAGGTCCTTTTTAACCTTTTCGACAAAATTAATGTAAAAATGTTTTTTAACTTATACAACTGGTGCGGCTATTTTATGCCATTATAAAATCATCGAATTTTCCATTAAAATATTATAAAAATATTTTCAAAATAAAAGGTTTCTCTTATAATTATGTGACTTTTAAATGATTTCAAAAAGGAAAATTTCTCTCAAATAGTTTTGATTTCATCTTTGTCAACATCCTTTACTAGATTTTAAGATTAATTGAATTTGATATATTATGTTACAAAAAATCCATATTGTATTGAAGTTTTTGTGATATGTTTGACTTTGGATGTGTTATTTTTAAACCATTCATGGTTTATGGATAAAGAATTGACATTTCATATGCTAGTTTTAATATGAATGTTTATGTTATGTTTAAACCTTTTCATATGAGGAATGCATTGGACATAGTAAGTGACGGGTGGAGCCCGCTATAGCTACTCGATGCATCGGTAGGACTCATGAGACAAACTAGTGTCTTGGAACAAGGCCTTGACAAAAACATATTTGTCGTCTTGGAACAAAGCCTTGAATATTTTGTTAGGATAGTCTGGAATTATGCATTCCATTATTATAAAAGTGGTTAATGATATTGCATGTGATTATTCGACTAGTAGAATATTCATGTGAATAAGTAAATGGAATTATTACATTTTATCTTTTCCATATTATGCTGAAGTTCAAGTTTAAAAGTCTTTTTTTTAGTTATACATTGCCTTAAATGTTTATGCTTATTTATGAATGTTTCCACTATATTGATATCCTTAATGAGAATTTGAGCTCACCCCTTTATATGTTTTATTTTTCCCAGAATGTGAAGATGTATTTTATGAATGGCCTGCCGGGATAGTATGAGGGGATATGAGTGTGGTCTATGGAAACAAGATGTTGTTGTATGTTTTCACTTTATGATGTAATATATGACTTATGAATGTATCTAGTGATTTCAAGGCTACTAAACTAACCAGTCTTTCGAGACTTGATCTTTTGTGATCATTTCAATGATACGTAATAATGCACTGACTCTAGGTAACTAAGGTCAAGGAGTTACAATTATAATTAATAATTATAATGAATAATTATAATTTATAATTATATTACTAATTAAATAATTAACTATTTCATAATTAATAATTACATTACAAATTAAATAATTAATTAGTATATAATAATTTTTAATAATTATTAGTTATTATTTATAATGATTAAATATAAATTATAATTATATTAATAATTAACAATTTGACTATTATTTAGTTAATAATTACATTAATAATTAATTAGTTAATTACTATATAATTAAGTAGTTAATTATTATATAATTAATTATTAATAATTAATAATTAACTAATTTATTATTATATAATTAATTATTAATAATGTTAATTAAATATTTAAATAATTTATTATATGTTTAATCCATGCTTTAACTTTAAATTATAATGGTTTTATAGTTTATATTTTATAGTCTTTTAAAGCCTCATACTTGAATCATTTTTAAGTTTCAAGTATGTGGTTTCGAATGCTTATAAATTATTTTTCAAGAACATTTTTTATGAAATTATTTTTATTTTAAACTATTTGTTATATGTTTAATCCATGATTTATGTTTCATTTATATCGGTCTTATAGTTTATATTTTATAGTATTTGAATTTCACGTGATTGAAACAATTTTATGTTTCATATAGGTGTATTTGAAAGCTTCTAAATTATTTTCAATCAAAAATATTTAAAAAATTCTGTTTATTTTCAAATGTTTGTTATATTTTTAATCCATGTATTATGTTTTATTTTTGTTGGTGGTGTAGTTTATATTTTATAGGCTTTGAAAGTAACGTACTTGAAATAATTTTATGTTTCAAGTAGGTGTCTTTGAAACTTTATAAATTATTTTCCATCAATATTTTTCGGGATATTAGTTTTGTTTTAAACTATTTCTTATATGTTTAATCCATGTTTTATGTTTCATTTATATTGTTCTTATAATTTATATATTATTGTCTTTCAATGTTACATACTTGAAACAGAATCCCACATCATAAATGTAAAAATGTTCTATGCAGGAAAGGGAGAACTAGAATCCCACATCAGAAGTGTAGAATGATTTTCAGGGTAACCCCTATTAAAAAATAGAGCCATGGGTTAGAGCTTCTGTCAGAATCCAGACTGTTGTAATGGAAGTACTGTTGGATTTGAAATAACATATAAATTATGTTGATATTTTTTGTTTATATATATATATATATAACAAAACTAAAAAAATGAAATAAAAATAAAAATTTCTAAAATACAAAAAATATTAATTTTTGTTTTGTTTTAGAAGAAAGGCGGCACCGGGGTTGCCGCCTTTCGACTAACCCAAATGGTAGTATCCCTGCTGCCGCCTTTAGAGTGTATTTTAAATAAACAAGGCCTTTTTAAAAAATTATAAAAAAATGTATTTAAAAAGAAAACTCATAGTAGGGATTATTGTTGTTCACATATTCCCGATCAAGTCAAGATCAATATTATTTCTAGGCTAGTTAATTCTAGATATATCTATTACAGATTCACATCCACTTGTAGTATCCATACATTAATGTTGTTTCATGGAAATCATTCACATAATAATTAACCAAAATCCCAGGTAATTTCCCTATATTAAGATTTATCCCAATGCTTTTTTTCAAATGTTTCATAATTGAAAATTTCAAAAATAACTGAACCATCATTTGATACCAGTTGGTTGGAGTGGGACACTCAATCAGTGGTTGAATTGAGTTCCTATAAAAAAATTTGTTAAAAAATTTATTTAAAAACATTCCCCGGTTAAATTAAAAATAGTCCAGTTAATAAAAGTAGTAAATATATAATAGTTTTTTTATTTAGTTAGATTCTCAAAACATTGATTAATTCTCAGATATACCATTTTTAGATATTGATATAACTTTTAAAATAACTTAATTATCCAATAAAATTATAAATACTATCCATGAATAACTATCAATGTAAAATTTAGTTTTCAAAAATATAATCTAATGTAGAGAAAAAATACATTTGAAATCACAACGGAAATAAAACACGAGGTTTAGTCTCAAGATGTGACTTAGTCCTCTCCACTTGATGATCACCTTCCACCATAGATTTTATATTAATAAACTTGATCCCCACCCTGGATCGGGGTTTACAATAGTATACAAGTTGTGCAGGCCAACATGACCTCTACCACAATTCTACATGGGAAATTAATAGCCATGTCACACAATACCTCTTCAACAGTTATACATGGGTTAAAAAATGCGTAAAAAGAGTTTTTCAAGAGGATATCTAGTATCCTCGATTTCTATGGAGGATATAGTGTGTGTTTTATAGACAGATAAACACACTACTTGATATGTAGTGAAAATGTACACAACATAGCATAAGATAATGAGATAGGATTTAAAAATCTTTGTGTGTCGTGAAATGCAGTTCTGGACACTTCGAATGTAGTAGATGTGATTTTTTAAGTCCTCTTTTGTATAACAGAGAGTGATAGATCTTCTCCAGATTTTATGTTTAGTGAGATTCTCTCATTCTCTTTTTTTGTTTTCACTATAAGGATGTTGATGTTTTGATTCACAGAAACACAGTTTTTAGGAATGAAAGTTCTTTATGTGTTCTTCTGTGTATTCTTTCATGCCTATTTTCTTCACTCTCATTTCTTTTTTCATTCTTCTTCTTTTCTTCTCATGAGTCACACTATTTTATTTTCGTGAGATTTAGTTTTTTTTGCCGAAAAGATATACGATCACTTCACCACATACCTCATACGATCATGTGAAATGTCTACAAAAATTCATTAATTAATTAAATATCATTAAATTACTCAAATATGACCATTAGAATAGACTTTTAAATGTAACTAAGAAAAATAGAAAAATGGTCATGTAAGGAACAATTTTATAGTTGGTGTCTTGAAAAGATGTCATTGGAACTGTGTTATGTCTTTTGTCTCCATGAATTTTCACTGGAATGGTGTGACTTCAAACAGTGTCACTAACTTTTTGGTGACACAGTTACAGTGTCTGGTTCTTTGTCAATTCTGAACTTGTTGCATGATGTAATAGTATCCTCATTACGGTAACAAATCTTTTGTGAAATTTGAAATCAATAGCTTGGTTACGATATACAGGGTTACAATAGCAAGGGTTGTGGGATAAGGTCCTTTGCTAAATCAGAAACCAGTGGAATGGTTATGGTGTCGGGGTAACTATGTCGCATACTTTGTAAAAACTGAAATCAGTTACGGTGTTAGGGAAACGGTGTCCTGGGAATAGTGTTTGGGAAATGGTGGCATGGTCATAGTCTTAGGGACATAACAAATTTATCAAACCAACAGTGAGACAATTACCATAGAATCAGTGACACATACTCTGGCATATATCTATAAACCGTTTAAAGAAGTAATACTCACATAATGGATTAGACTTAAGAATAAGCACAATAAAACATAATTGAACAATATTAAACATTTTTTACATGATTCATACATGATTTGTGATATGTTGAATGTGATTTGTGAGCATTAAAACACGAGGAGTCCAACAATCTCCCCCTTTTGATGATCAAAAATCATGGCATATATAAGCCATATATTTTAATAAGAAAAATATATTTGAGTATATATGTGGTAAAATGTAGAAATATTGTTCTACTCCCATGAAGATCCTTTTTACATAAATTCCATTTATTATTTTCCCCCTTTTGGGATAATCAATAAGATAATGAGAAAAATAAAAAAAACATTGAATGAAGTCAATTAAGAGAATAAACAACAACAATTCATTTTGTATTGAATAGAAAAAATGAGTTTAGTACAAGCATGAGACAAAATACAATACATATCTATAAAAATAAATCCTTCACTTTTCTTCAAAAGCATCAGTCTTCTCTTTTCCCTTGGAAGAAAAAGCACGAGGATCCATAGGAGTAGGAGTATACGTGGTAGATGGAATATATCCAACTATATGAGGAGGAGGTACTTCTTCAAAGATAGATGGTGAAAGAGATGGTATGGTGGAAGACCAAGGTAAGGTTTTCTCAATAACAACAGGTCTGATCTAGCTCAAAACATGAGATATAGAAATGGAAGTAGGAGAAAAGGCAGTGGAGGAGGAAGGAGTTTGACCAATACGCAAAGGGACAACTATAGGAGTCACTATTGGAGTACTTTACACATGTAGATAGGGCATCAAAAAGTAGATAAACTCTTTGATTCCGTCTTTACCATACTACATATGCTTTTCAAAATCATCTTTATTCTGAGTAAAATTTTCAATGGTATGAGTGAATTCCATCATTTTCAGAACTTTGTACTTAAAATCGTGAGTTACTAGAGGCATTCTGAGACTCTCAACAAGGTACTTGAAATGACTAGTTAGTTGATACATTATATAAATCAGTTTAAATTAAAAATAAATATTATTATTAATTTCATCATAGGATGTGGAGGCTTACTTGGAATACAGTCGATCCATGTCATGGACATGTTCACTATTTTTCATAATCATGGAATGAATTTCCTAACATAGTTTGACCTTTCCAGGATTTGAGCTCTTCTTGTATTACATTCTTGACAACTGCATTGTCTAATTGTTGAGATTGTTGAGTAGAGGTAGATAGAGATAAAATGACAGATGAATGTTAATTAATACTTTTAAGAATAGTCTCTAGAGGGTTCATATAACCACCCGTCAATAGATTAACTAAGGGAACTAATCCTCACACTTCATTGGAAATCTTATCATTGTTATTAACTATTTTATCAATAACAGTAACAAAATTATGTTTAATCAAAGACACATCCTTCTTTTCAATTATTTAATCATCTTGTGTACTGAATCAAGAAAGAGGAGGTTGAGAAATTTTGAATTCCTTTATCATCTCCCCAATCACATATTATAATAATTTTAATTCCTCAATACATTGTTGATTTTCTATTCAAACATCTTGTATCTCATGCTACATTCAACATTTAGTTTTTCATACAGTTTCCTCCAAAATAATTCCATCATACTTTTCAACTAAATTTGTTTCAGGGTCGAATTATATTTCAAGTGATTTTCAAATCCATACATTTTATTTTCATAAAAAACATTCAAATATTCATGTATAACATATCTAGAGCTCTCTTGTGAAACTTCAATAGTAGGAACATCTTTTGGTTCCTTAGCAGAAAACACTTCTGTAACTGAGATGGGTTTCAATTGAAAAATTGTTGACAGATCTAACCCTTCGACTGAAGTAATCAGAGAATCCGAGACTTCAATGTAGCTATAAAATTTATACAAGGTATCCACAGATCTTGTATCATTAGAAATTTACCCTTTATTCCTTTCTAAAATGGGATGTTTCTCCCCCTAATAGGTGCATCTATTATAGGACTAAGAGACACAGTCTCTCATGCTACTTCAATTCCATCTACTCTGTATAGATCAGTCACTTATTTAGCCAAATGAAATACATGATCTATCCTCTCTTCAGCAAAAATAATAACTTATTGATCCACAAGATCTTCTAATTTTTCCACAAGAACATCATGTTACATCACAGTAGGAAGTTCTTCACCTTCATCAACACTATATTCTTATTCATATACTACTTCTTCTTTGGAAACTACTTCTTCTTGTGGGATAGGTAGGCCACAATATTCTTCTTCTAAGAAAATTCATTCCTCAAGTGCAACTACTGTATCTTATACCTCTTCATTTGAGTATTTTTTAAATTCATATGGTTCTAAACTAGGGTCATATATATCCTTTGTTTTTGAAAGATTGTTAACTGGATTAAACTTTTCATACAATATTTCATTGTCTTGCACCCAAGACATCTTCCATGAGTTCCAGATAATTTTCTTCCTTTTAACTATATCCTTATAGATTAAAAACTTATAGCCCTCAAGGAATTATTCATTCTGTCCAACCAAACCATTAGCTAATTACATTGCAGTTATAAATCTATAATAGAATAAAGATGTGGACATTGATGTTGTCTTGATCATATCACTGATGTGAAGAATGATGTACTTACACAAGTTGACATTGGACAATTTTTTAGATGTATTGAAAATACAACTTGATACATTAGGGTTGAAAAATATCCATTTCTTGGACATATGATGTGTTAAATGAACATGAACATCAACCTTGTTTTTCCATTTAGTTCGACAACAATGCCTCTTTTTTTCTTCTCATTTCATTTTATAGCTTAAAAATCTCACTCAGTGGAGAAGGTCCTCACTAATAATACTCTTAAATTCCCTAATGGGGTATTCCCAAATAGGAATCCCATATCCTCAATGAAAAGTTACACCTTTGTTCAATTATCCAGCTTCTAACTACAAAGTCATCATTCGAGTTGGAATAGAATAGAAAATGTTGATAAAAATAATAAACCAGACAAGGGTAAATTAGTCTCTTCTCCTTAGTGAACTATTATAACCTCCCTTGATCCTTTAGAACCTTCAGAACTAGTGAATTACTCAAAATAACCCACTTCAAACAAATCTCCTTTTCCGACAAAAATATTTGATCAGGAGACCTGGATTTAACATCTTTTTAAGAATTGTTATTGGAGATTTCTTCTTCTCTCTCTTTGATGACTTGCATTTCTCATAGGTTGATAAAGATAGACAATTCATCATAGGAATCCAATGTTAGTTCAAAGAGTTCAATGAGTCCAATAAGGGGGAGATTTTTGAGATAAAAATGTTTCAGTTTCGAGGATAGAAGACTCGAGTGAAGTGAGAAGTGATGTGCCATGTTTTTATCACTTAGGGATTTCAAATGTTGCAAATATAAAAACATGGTATAAAATCAATAAAATAATCATCATAGGGATAAGTAAAAAATAAAATAAAATAAAATAAGTCTTAGTCATTATAGTGATATCAAGATAAATAGTCACAGTGTCATCAAAATGGTGTGATGGTATCATTGAGACAACAAACACGAGACCATAAATGCGAGACTTTAAATATGAGACAATAACTATATGACAATAACTTAAAAAACCACGAATCTTGAAACCTTAAACTGTGAATCATTAAACTATTCTCCTAAGTCTTATCATACCTAATTCATGTATGTTTTAATCCATGCTTTCATAATTTAGTGTCTTGTGAATATATCAGAAAGCTGATGTTCACTGCCAATGAATTCCCAAGTGATATATCCTTTTTGATAATGATCTCTCAAGAAGTGATGTATTACATCAATATGCTTTGTCCTGGAATGTGAACCAAGATTCATTGAAATGTTAACATCACTTATGATGTAAATATTTATAGGTACATGTCTGAATTGATATCCATAATCTTGAAAAATGTGTTTCGTCAACAAAAAGATTGCACAACAACTACCAGTAGTTATGTATTCATCTTCAACAATAGATAATCCAACTAAATTTTGCTTGATACTACACCAAGATACTAGAGACATAACTAAAAATTTACATTTTCCATAGGTCCTCTTTCTGTCTAACTTACAACCACCAAAATTAGCATCAAAATAACTAACTAAATCAAATGCTTCTCCTCTAGGATAGAACAATCCTAAATTGGTTGTATACTTGAGGTATTTGAAAATCCTTTTAACAACATGTAAATGTAACTCATTAGGGTTTTCATGAAAATGTGAACACATACACACATTGACCATAATGTCAAGCCTACCAGAAGTTATGTTGAGTAAACTTCCAATCATGCCTCTATAATTGGTTTGATCAACAGATTTACCATTTTCATCAAGGTCCAACTTACAAGTGGTACTCATTGGAGTGTCACTACATTTTTTTCTATCAAAGAAAAACCCTTTTAAATGATATTTTATATATTTAATTTGATTTATGAAAATACCTTATATATTTTTAAAAATTTGAAATCCAAGAAATCATTTGACATCACCCACTAATCTCATTTAAAATCCATTTTTAATCATTCATGAAAAATCAGTACATGAAGAATTTATTTAAGATCCAAAAAAGAATTTCATCTACATAAATTTAAAGTAAAACAACTTTGGAAATTAATTTTATAAAAATAGATGGATCAACAATACCTTTTGTAAAACCATATGAAAAAAATAAAATAACTTAATCTATCATACCAAGATCTTAGAGCTTGTTTTAAACCATATAAAGCTTTAGTAAATTTAAAAACCTGATTTGGAAAATGAGGTTTTGTAAAACTAGGGGGTTTTCAACAAAAATATACTCAAATATATAACCATATAAGAATTCAATATTTACATCCATTTGATAAAGTTTGAAATTGAGATACACTACATACACAAGAATGATTATAATGGCCTCAAGTATAGAAACTAGTGAAAAGGTTTCCTCATAGTAAATTCCTTCATCTTGACTATTACCTTGTGCAACCAATATAGATTTGTTTAAGCTATTTTACAAGCTTCATATACTTTATTTATAAACACACATTTATTTTCTATAGTCAAGGTGTCTTTGGGACTATCAACAAGTTTCCATATTTTTTTTATTTCAATCTAATTTAATTTTTCTTGCCTACCCATCACCCAATATTCACCATTGATTCAATCGTTGATGTATTTAGGTTCAAGTTGTGATAAGAAAACTTGATGTTCAACCTGATTTCTTAGAGAATCAATAGTCTAAGTTCCTTTTTCTTAATCTAAAACTATAGAATCTAAAGGATGGTTATTAAGAGTCACAATAGGTCTAGAAAAAGAAGGGATAGTTATTTCAGGTTCTTCAATAGGTTTGGGTTCATTATGACGAGAATTCGTAGAATTTCCAGAACTGAATGATTTAACAAGTACATTTATAAGATTTTAATAATATTTGACATTAATGTCCAGATTTTAAAAATCATTCTCAAGATTTTCTGTGGAGGTATTTGGTACATGTGGATTTGTTTCATCGTATTTGACATGTGCAGATTCTTCCACACATTTGATCCTTTTTTTAAAGTCTATGTAGTCTTTACTAGAATTTGAGTAACCTAGAATTATTCCTTTATCACTATTAGAGGAATATTTGTCAAGATTATACTTAGTATTTATAATATAGGATTTGTAGCTAAAAACTTTTAAGTGATTAACCTTGGTTTTTCTGTTGTTCCACAACTCATAAGAAGTTATCTTAAGAATAGGTCTGATTAACACTTTAATGATAATATAGAATATTTTATTAATATATTCTTCCCAAATGTATATAGTTATTTCATACTCACTAAACATGGTACTGGAAATTTATTATACAGTTATATTTCTTCTTTATATAACTCCATTTTTATGGGGTATCCTAGGAGCAGAGAAATTATGACTATATCCATTTTGTGATAAAAAAGAATCAAACTCTAGATTTTCAAATTCACGGCCATGGTCACTTCTTATGGTTTTAATTCTAATACCACTTAGGTTTTCTACTGATCAAGCATACTTTTTGAAGTAGTTAGATGTTTCACTTTTCTGAGCCAAGAAGTAAGTCCATGTATACCAAGAGTAGTCATCTACAAGAACATAGTCACACTTCTTCCCACATAGACTTGATACTCTAAAAGTTCCAAAAATTCCCATGTGAACCAACTCGATAGGTTGAGAAGTAGAAACAACATTCTTTAGTCTGAAATATATTTTGGGCTATTTTACTTTTTGGAATCGATTACAGACTTTGTCATTTAGAAATTCATGTTTGCGTAGATCCTTGAATATGCATTTTTTAGTAATATTTTTGACTGAATGTATATTGTATTTCATTAATCTTATATTCTAAATCCAAGACTCATTATTAAAATCACTCAAACATGAAACATTTTGAAAAATTAAATAATCTAAATTAATATAATCTAGATTTTAATTTCTAAATACAGAAAATTATAACTTATTTTTGGAATTAAAGGCATTTCATGCATTATTTTTGAATTTAAAATTAAAACCATAATCTTCTTACTACAAGATACCAAGTAGGTTGTATTTTAATACGTAAACAAAGATTACATTATAAATTTAAAATAATATAGAGTAACCAATATAGAATAGGCCAATTATTTTTCCATTCTCATTCTCACCAAAGGTGAAATTCCCTCCATCAAACATTATGAGGTTTTTGAAGCATGATTAGTCTATTGACATGTGTCTTGAACATCCATTTTCCAAGTAACATAATATTTTACATGAGATATTTAAACAATTTTCCTACAAAAAGATCAAACAAGAGCAGATTTTGGTACCCAGATTTGTTTGGGTCTAGTAACATTCGTAATATAATCTTTTGGGATACATATTTGCTATATAGATTTCCTATAATCAGTATGTAAAGTAAATAAAAAATAGACTCAATTTGGTCCATAAAAACAATAGTTCTTAAAAGACTTTCTAGAATAGGAACTAGTAATAGAATTTTCATTTCTAGGCTTAAAAACAGATTTTTCAGATTTAGATACAAAATTGTTTTTAGTGTGATTCCTTTTCTCAGGTTGGTATCCTATACCAGTAGTGTATATAGGGGAAACTTTTTTTTACCAAGAATCAGAGTAATATTATTTTTCTATTGGAAGATTTCTCTAATTACCTTTTCAACTTCTCGTTAGATATCTTAAGTTCATTTTTTTCTTATGTAATTGATCATTCTTCTCTTTTTATAGAGTATGCTTAGATTTGACACTAGAAGTAAGAGCATGTTTTTTATTCAAGTATTTATATTTATATTTTAATTCATTAAAATTATCTTCAAGCATATTATAATACTCTCGTAATTCTTCACTAGTCATAATTTTCTCATTGTTAGATTCATCTCTAACACAGTAAGAGTAATGTACAAGAGATTCTTGGGTTACCTCGGATGTGTTTATCATGAAACACATATTTTTCTTGTTATCTATCTCATCTTGTGAGGATTCAGAATATCTTGTGCTATCTTTAAAATCACTCCTGGTATCCTTTATTTCTTTCTTAAACCGTTTATCCTTGTCCTTAGATTTCTTCTTATATTTTAACTTAGGATAGTTAGCTTTCTCATGTCCTCTTCTTTTTCATTCAGAACATACTATTTCATCAGATTGTTTACTTCTTTTCCAATCCTTCTTACAGTTTCCCTTGTAATCATATTTACCTATGAAGTTGGAATTTATAAATATTTTTATCTATAGAATTTCTTAAACCTTCTTTCAATCTGATCCATCTCTTCATCACTGTATGTTGATGGTTGTTAACTACTAGAACTTTCTATAAGGGCTTAAATTTTCTCGGTTTCCTTGTGTTTAGAGGTTACATTTTTTAAATTCCATAGATTTTATTTTCTGTTCATCCTCCTATTTTCTATTCACCATTTGTTCCTCCTCATACATAATGATTTTACCCACCATCTCCTTTACATAATGAGTGTCAATATCAGAGATTCTATTATAGACACCGATGTACCTATCTATCTTTCCAGTAATCATATAATATTTCTCATCACTTGTTCTTTGGATATTACAACTCTTCATAAAGATATCACAGTGTTCAAAATTTCATTGAACCTAAGATATATATCATATATAGTCTCATACAGATTTATTTTAAAATTGTTATATTTAATAGTATATGTGTTTAGCCTCATTTCCATGACACTAGAAGTTTCTTTTTATGTGAAATAGTCAATGTATCCAAAATTTCATGTACTTTTTTATATGCAGAAATTCTAATGAATTCATATTCTCCTAATAAACAATATATACGATTAATGGATTTGTAATTATTAATATAAGATGACTCAGTTGGGTAATCACATATATTTTTGGTAGTACCTGGAAGTGCATATTTAGACTCAATAGCAGTCCAAATTTCAAATCCCATACTTTCTATGTGTATTTTCATTTCAAGTTTACGTTGGGAACAATTAGTTCCATTGAAGAATGGAGTTATGTTAGTTGCAGAACCACCCAATCAATTATCCATTAAAAGGTAAAATTGAAGATATGTAAAGAACTGAAAATTTATAACTAACATAACTTTTGAGATCTTCAAAAGAAAACTAAAATCACAGTTGAAAAATGTTTTAAGAAAAGAGTAATTTTTTTTAAAAATAGAGATTTAAAAAAACCCCATGATACCAAATGTTGGTCAGAGTAGGAAACTCATGAGGGGGGTTAATTGAGTTACTACAAAAATTTCTATTAAAATTATTATTTAAAAACTTTCCCCAGTTAAATACAAAACATGCCTATTAATCAATGTTGTAAATCTATAATATTTTTATTATTTTGTTAGCTTCTACAAAGATTGATTAATTCTCAGTTATACCAATTTTAGGAATTGATATAACTTTTGAAACAAACCTAATTAACCAATGAAGTTATAAATACTAACCAAGACAAACTATCAATGTAATTTTTTTAAAATTTGATTTAATACAACAAAAACTAGATTTTAAAGCACAATAGAAATAAAACAAGAGGGTCTGTCTCAAGACGAGATATAGTCATCTCCACTTGGTGATCACCTTACACAAAAACAATTATATTAAAAACTCAATACACACCTTAGATAGGGTTTAATAATAGCATACAAGTTGTCCATTTCAACTAGACCTCTACCACAATTATATATGGGAAATAAATATTCATGTCACACAAGACCTCTTCCAAAGTTATACGTGGGTATAACAATGTGTAAAAAGAGTTTTTTTGTGAGGATATCTAGTATCCTCCATTTTGGTGATGGAGACAGTGAGTTTTTTATAGACAAATATAGATACTTCTCGATATGTAGTAGAAATGAACACAACAGAGCATAAGATAATAAGATTGGGTTTATAAATCTCTTGGTGTTACGAAATATTGTTATGGACTCTTTGAATGTAGAAGGTGCGATGTTCAAGTCCACTTTTGGAAAATAGAGAGTCGTAGAGCTTCATCTCCAGATTTTCAATTCAGTGTGATGCTCTGCCTCTCTTTTGTTGTTGTTGCTACAATGATATTGATGTTTTTATTCACAAAAACATATCTTGCAGTAACGAAATATCTTCGTGTGTTATTTTCGTATTATTGAATGCAGATGTTCTTCACTTTCATTTCGTTTTTAATTCTTCTAACTGTATACTTGTGTGAAAAACTATTTTATCTTCAGGTGTGTCTATTTGATGGGATGAAAAGATGCATGATCACTTCACCTTGTACATTGTATGATCTCATGAAATTCCTACAAAAGTCATTAATTATATTAGTGTCATTAAATGACTCAAATATGACCATTAGAATCAACTTTTAAATTAAATTAAGAAAAACAACAAAGTAGTTATATAAGGAATGATATCATAGTTGGTGTCTAGAAACGGTGTCACTGGAACGGTGTCATTGGAATGGTGTCATTGGAACGAGTTCATTTTCATTGTCTTTGTGCAGTATCACTAGAATGGTGTGACTTGGAACGGTGTCACTAAAATTGTGGTACCATAGTTAGGGTGTATGTTCCTTTTACAATTCTGGAATTGTTAGCATTGTGTAATCAGAGAAAGAATGCGGTAGAATATCCTTTTTGAAATTTGAAACTGGTAGCATGGTTAAGGTATCAAGGGTTACGATAGCAAGGGTTACATTATCTGGTACTTTACTAAATTATGAACTAGTGGAACGATTACAGTTTCAGGGTTAAGATGTTTGAGACATTTTGAAAACTGAAGCCGGTTACGATGTTAGTGAAATGGTGTCTGGGAAACAATGTCTATGAAATAGAGGAAAGGTCACTATGTCAAGGACTTAGCCATTTTTTACACCAATGGTTAGATAGTTACCATATAAGTGTTGACTCATACTTAGGAAAATATTTGTAAACTATTTTAAGAAGTAATACTCATAGAATGGATTAGACATAAGAATAATCACAATAAAACATAATAGAACATGACTAAACATAGTTTGCAAGATTCATGCATGATTTGTTATATGTTAAACATGATTAGTGAGAATTAAAACATGATGAGTCCAAAAATACTAATTATGGTGACCTACCATTTTATTTTACAATCCTTTCATTACATGGTAAAATATATAGAATTTGAGAGGATCATTTGTGGTTTAGTGCCTAGGAAACTAAGAACATAACATAGGAAAATCATAAAAAAATATACATTCTTCTAATCCAATAAACTAACTTTTTTACAAGTTCTTCTAAAGTTACTTTTGCTACATATCATATTTGATGTACATAAATTAAATAAATAGGTGAGGAAAATGTCTAGTATGGGAAAAAATGTAATAGGACATCATAGGTGAAACATGGAGCATAACATAAGATCATGTACATAAAAACATGATGCATAACATATATACATGAACATATAACATGAGGCATAACAAGGGAATTTAGTTAAAACATAATAATGATAAATTCATGAACATATCACCATATATCATCACTAGAGTGTCATAAAACATATTACTAAGGATTTTGGAAAAGTTTTCATTACCCAATACAGTGGAGGGAATCACATAACCATATAATTCCCATATCTCTTAAGAGTAACCAACCACCATTAAATAATGTAACATTACCCAATTCATTGGAGTTCAATCAAGGCGGAACAATCATATTACCAAGGTTATTCTACAAGGTATCATAAAGCATTACAAAGTAATGATCCCAAGGATTCTTGAACATTTCATCTCTAGATATTAATTCGTCACCCAATGCACTAGATTATAATAATGGGACTCACCCTTCATATAAGAAATATCAGGATCCCCCATTAGATATAATAGGGACCAAACCATCATTTAAGGTATATATATCTCACCATTTTTTCATATATAACAATTAAATATCATATCATGAATAAATCATTTTATTATTTCACTTTCCATCATTAAAAGTTTTTAAAATGATTTTAAACATGAATACAAAACACATTCATATATCAAAATACACTATTAATTTTTAAAAACCATTTCTAATAAAAAAATACCTATAAAAAGGAAATAGGATTTCTCATTGAATAAAACATGATATGTTTTAAAGGAATCAAAACATCAAATATTGTTTTAGTTTTTGGGAAATTATATTGATATTGAATGAATTATAATTAAGAATTTATTTTTGTCTTTTTTAAAGAGAGTCAAAACTTTTCATAAAAAGTTTGATCTGATATCCATTGAAACAATGTAAAAATTTTCATTATAATTTAATTATTTCCATAAAAAATATTAATAATATATTTAAAAAAATGTATATTGAAGAAACATAGTTGGAAGGTGACTTTGAATAATATTTTTAAAATAAAGTCCATAATAACTTTAATAACATTTAAATCTTAATCCCCATGAAATAATAACATTTAAAAATATTTAAATATCATGAGAATAATTAAATTATTTATATAACATGGAAAAGGGGTTGTATATACAGCTCATCAAGTAAGATTGTTGCAAAACAAAAAAATTTCTTAATGAAATAAAATTTAGAAAATTTACATTACATTGGAATGGAAATTCATAATTCATCGAGAGGAATACCTTTGGAAAAAATATATATTCAAGAGTAACGAGAGAGATAAATTGAAGTGAATACCTGGGAGGTATATTTTGATATAACATCAAATTGGGTGTGGGGGAATGTGAAGAGGTAGAGAGTATTTATTTTTTACTAGGGGTGGTATTTGCAAGTTAAATAATAATTACATTTCAATTAAGGATAAACAATTTTGGTGGACATTAATTCCCATGTTTTTGGTTGATAATTAATGTTTTCATGGAAGGTTAAGGTCATCCAATAAATTAATCACCAATTAAATTTTATATTACTTCTTAAAAAAAATTTACCATGAAAAAAGTTATATTTCTAAAATTTCATGGGAATTATACTTTTTCCTTTTCAATTTCAATTTCCTATTTTTTATCACCCTTGTTGAGGTTGTTGGAGCCCTTTTTTTAATATAAAAAAATAATTTTTATTATGATATTAGTTATTTTTATGCTTTCTATTATTATTTAATAATATGAGAGTATTTTGGGAAATTTGACTAAGTATGAGTCACCAGCAGACAATGTTTCACCATTAGAGGCTAAGTCACCACTGAAGAAAAAATTGGCTAAGTGTTGGAAACAATCTTTTCCAAATCTCAGTCACTATTATGGATGTCAGCAAGATGAAAATATGAAAATGTAATGAAAATATTCACCACTATAATTGTCTCTCCATTAATATAAGAAAATAGAAATGTGTTAGAATGACTCACCATTGAGATGGATTTTTTTGGATATGTATGAAATTACTCAATGCCAGATGATAAATCAGAGTTAGAATGATAAATTTTACAAACTCCTAAAAATATTTATTTTTAGCTATGAAATAATGTTGAAAAATAATTTTAAAAAGTGTGGAGATGAAATACTTTTAGAATGGAGTCACCGCTTGAGGGAAATTTTGGTGAAGTGCTGAAACCACATACCAGTGAGAAGAGTCACCACTAGTGGCACACTACCAATGATACACTACCAATGAAACACCTCCAGTGATACACCACATGTGACACATTGATAGTGACACACTTCCAATGACACAATTCTAGCGACACATCACCAGTGACACACTACCATATAGTCACTCTTCCAAAGAGTCACCACCAATTTTTTTAACTTAACATTTTGAATTAAATATTTCTAACCGCTAGGTTATAAAATTTAATGTTGCATCTTATTTTAATGATTGGGTATTAAATATTATAGAGAATTCATTAAATACTATATCATATTTCAAGTATAAGAAGTATAAAGGGTCCGACTGATTCTTCCTTCTTGATATTATTAAAAGTATGAGAAAAATCCCTTGTGCGGATAGGAATGTTGAAGAATACGAAAAAACATGAAAAAAATCATGTACACAAGATAATATGATTATTAAAAAAACCATGAAGAGTGACAAATTTACATTCCTTTTCTTGATTGAAGAATATCGAAGCACAAAAGACAAAATGTTTCTTCCTTCTGTCAGAACAAAGAGATTTTTGACACTCTATTTTACTTCAATATTAACAAACCATACTCAAGAATCCATTTAAACTACTATAAAGGAGTCATACACGTTAGAGAACACCAGATAGAGAAAAAATAACTATGTACATATTGATTCTCTCTTTTTTTAATCTTATGTTATGAGAAGTGTGTGTAAAATCTGTATTTTTATAGACACATTGTCTCCTAGTTTAACTGGAAGATACTAGACATTTTCTCAAAATCTCTATACTCGTATTTTCCCATGGCTACTATTGAATAGGCCTTTGCGAGGCATGTTATATTTTTTAATCTAACAAAAACTCTAGACTATGTTTTTATTTGGTCTGGATAGATTTTTTATTATACACCAGATCCTTTTTTTTGGATCAAAAGTTTCTGTTTATTTAAATTTCATAGAAGAAATTTATTTCCATGTAGAGAGGGATAAGTATCATCTTGAGAATGAACCTCATACATTCATTTTCTAAAGTTTTTTATTTTATCTTATTTTTAAACTTTAAAAATAAAACTATTTTTAACTAAAAATAAAAAATAATTAATTTCATAGTTTATTATAATTTATATTTATATAATACTTTGATTAATTAATTTTATTTCAAAGGGAAAATTATTATTTTATATTACTCTACCTAAGACCTAATAAATCATTTGATAAATAATTTTATTGATTAAAAAATATATCCAACTATAGTTTTGAAAAACTGGTACATATATAAATTAGCTGGGGGATTTAAATTTTATCCATTTTATAGAAGAAAATTTTATGGAGTACTCAATTCACCCCCATCTTGTGATTCTAACTCTGACCAACATTTGGTATCAATAGATAAGAATTGGTATCATAGTTTTACAAAACATTTCAAATTTGACTTTAAATGATATTTAAAGATATTAAATTTATGTTAAAATAAATTTAATTCATTAAATGGAAAATCGATGAGAATTTTATTCTAATAATAGAGCTCATTTTTTAAATGGAAACAATAATTCTCAATGGAAGATCAAAATTAAAATGAATATTGAATGTATTTTTATTTAGATTTTGTATACTATTGAGGATAAGTATGAGTTACATAAGGATTACTAGAGTACTTGGGATGATTATACTGAATTAGAATATAATAATAATTTGAAATTAATGAATACTCTTTATTTTTCTTTTGGTGATGAGTAATTTAATAGAATATCTAACAGTAAGATGACTTTTTAAATTTGGGAAAAATTAGTTTGTCTCAGGAAAGAACAACGCATATTAAACAAATGAGACTTAGATAATATAATATAAACTATGTTACTTTTAATATGAAGCTCGATGAGTTAATTTTTTATATGTATCTTACGATTAATTAAATTTTTAACACCATGTGCTCACTTAGAAATCTATTTTCTGATAATGACCCAATCATGAGACTGCTCAGACGCCTTCCTAAAAAATGGATAGGAACATTTTTCTCTATTATGGAGTTTTGGTATTAGAAACATTCTAGTTAAAGAACACATTGGTATGTTAATGATGTTCAAAGAAGAACTGAAAGTCAACCAGAAGGATGATGATGAGCTAAAAACAATTCAGTAGATTTCAAGTATATTTCATCCAAAAAAAGAAAAATGTAAAAAGAAATGATCCAAGATTTATGTTCTAGTGAATTCGAGTCCCCACCTGATAGTGATGAACATATATCCCAAATTTACATATGGTTCTTGAATTTCTATTTAAAGAATAAGTTTTTAAAAATCCTAGTTACTATGGAAGATATGAAACCAAAGGAAACTAGATGAATGATTCGAAAAGGGATTATAATGAAAATGAGATAACCTCCTATGAATTCAAGAACAAAGGACATGTTAGGGAAGACTATCCAAAATAGTAATACACAAATAAATATGAGGATAAGGATATATGATATAAGAAATCCATGAACGAAACTTACTGTGATTTTGAGGAAATATCTAGTGATTCTGATTTATCGCATGAGGAGAATTATGACCGATATAAGAGGTGTTTCATAAGAAAAGTCCCAGAGGTACCTCTTACATAAACTACTATGTATTTTCTTAATTATTAAAACTATATAAGTGAACATAGTGAAGATGATACGTCTCAATAATTTTTTTAATACTATTTAATTATTTAAGATACATTCAATGAACATAAGGATAAATATAAATTTCATATAAAATAACTATCTTTGACTATTCATGATAAAACTCTCCTTATAATAGAAAAGGACAATAATTTTCAATTGTTAAAGGAGAAAACTTGAATTTTCTAATGAATAACTAAAGAAGTATTTAAAAAATTTTACCAATGAAAGGGAAAAACTCACATAGATTACAAGTAATCAAATTGATCAAAAATATGTTACATGTCTAGGATATAAACATGGGAAGAGAAGAATAGTTAAGAGAACATGTTTACCTAAATCTAAAAAAAATATGTACTTCTAATTGCTATTATAAGGGGAAAGAAAACTTTTTTATTTTAATAAAATTTTAATCTTCCTACAAGAAACATATAAAAAAATGATGGTTCCTAAATATTTAATATCTAACACATTTATAAAAATGAAAAACTTGGTACCAAAAACATTTCATTTCTGAATTTTTTTTTTATTAAAGCTTCTAGAAAACCACTTATAAAAGTATATGGTATATGGAAAATCTATTTTCAAGGTATATGTATGTATACTATTCAACTTCCAAATTTCTCTAAACATTTTATTGTGGTCATGTCACCTTTGGTGACAATAATAATGAAGAAATCATCAGCCCTGTCCAAATTGGAGACACCAATTCTATTAAAATCTATAAAGTACTATTTGTTGAAGGTTTAATGTATAACTTGATTAATATATCACAATTGTGTGATGATAGTTTTCATGTTAAATTTTAAAATAATCAATGTAATGTTTTTGATTCTAAAAATTCCATAGTTTTTACTACCTTATGTAATGAAAATGATTATGTTGTTGATATTAAATATTTTATTTCACAAAAAGTTTCCTAATTAAGTGCCTTTCATAAGGAATCCTAGATTTGTAATAGGATACTAGTCCATTATAAAATTCAGTATCAAAAAAAACATACTAGGAAAGGGTTATTTAGGGGTTTACTAGAATTAGAGTTCCAAAATGATAAAATCTATAACCAAGGTCAAAAATGTAAAAAATGCAATATTTATTCTGAATTAAAGAAAGAAGTTTCAACTTATCAACCTCCTGAGATAGTTGAAATTGACATGTTTGGACCACCTAGTCTTTTTAGTCAAAATAAGAAACATTATGTCTATGTACTTGTAGATGATTTATCTAGATATATATAGGAATTATTTTTAGCTCTTAAATGTGAATCCATTTCTTAAGTTACCATGTATGATATATCTATAGAAAACTTATGTGGATATAGAATTAAGACTATAAGAAGTGACCATGGAAATGAGTTTGGAAATAATGGTTATGAATATTCTTTCTCACTAAATATTTATAGTCATAACATATTTTCTCCTAAGAATCCTTAATAGAATGGAGTTATAAAATTATTGAGTAGAACACTAAATGTGATAGCCCAAACTATTCTTAATGAATATGAATTAGCTGTCTGCTTTTTGTATGAGGCTGTAAACGTAACTTGTTACATAATAAATAGAGTTTTAATTAGACCTACTTTGAGGAAGACCCGTTATGAACTTTGGAACAGTAGGAAGACTAAGGTTAATTAAATTATATTTTTTGGTTAAAAAGTCTTTATTATTATAAGAAAGTATAATATTGGAAACTTTTACTCCAAAAGTGATGGAGGAATTTTCCTGGTTTACTAAACCTCTAGTATATATTATAGAGTTTTTAATAAATGAACTTTAATACTATAGGAGTATTTTCATGTCAAATTTGACAAGATAGTTCCACATTAGACCAAAACACATTAGAAAAAAATTTTGGATGATTTTTCTTCACTGAAGAAAAATTCCAAACCATCTAATTTTAGTGTCAAAAAATCATAAAAAACATCCATCTTTGAGGAGATTTTTGACATCGAACCTAAACCTAATGAAAATAATGAGGTGACCATCCCCTCTTCATCTAGAGCTACTATAAATCTAGGTATCACCCTTTATATGTTTTTGTTGGAGACATTGATAGAGTTACACATTAAAGATATTCTATAATAAATCAGGTTTAACGTCAATCCTTTTTGTCATATCTTGACCAAAAGAACATCAATGATGTTATAAATGATGAATTATGGGTAATGGAAATGACATAAGTGTTAAATAATTTTGAATGAAAAAATTATGGGAAGTTTTGGATATTCCCAAGGAGACCTTGACTATAGGTACTACATGTGATTTTTGAAATATGGTAGATGAAGCTGGAACAATAGTAAGGAACAAGGATAGAATAGTTTGAGAATGTTATATTCAAGAAGAAGGAATAGACTGTACAACTAGAAAAAATTTTAGGCATTATAATACTATTATCTTATATAGAACATATAGATTTCGAAAAATATAAATTAGATGTCAAGAGTTCTTTCATAAATGGGTATATATTTGTGGATGTACTTTTTGAACAACCCCTAGTTTTTAAAATCACAATTTTCCAGATTGTGTTTTTAAATTAATTTTTTTTATGTTTTAACACAGGATCCAAGAGCTTGTTATGAAATGATCATCACTTTTATTATTTACAATGTATTTTCAAAAGATATAGCCGATCCTACCCATTTTATAAAACACATTTCAAATGATGTTTTAGTTGTAAAAATATATTTAGATGATATTATATTGGGATATTATAAAAATAATCTATGCTCTAATTTTTCAAAAATAATGGAAGATGAGTTTGAAATTAGTTTTATGGGTGAACTAAAATAATTTATTGGTTTTATGATCTTTTAAAATAATGAAGGAATTATTTTGAGAACAAGTAAATATACTAAGGATATATTGAAACATTTTAATATGGAAATCATTGAGAGTAGTGATACTTCTATGCGTACCACCTGAATGTTGTATCTTTATGATGTTGGGAAACCAATGGATCAAACCAACTATAGAGGAATGATTGGTAGTGTTCTCTACCTGACTTCAGGTCAACTAGATATTATGTTTCTTGTGTGTATGTTTGATCATTTTTAAGATAACCCAAAAGAGTTAGACATGGTTTCTATAAAAACAATTTTCAAATACCTCAAATGCACTACTAATTTAGATTTTTCCCCAAGAGGGCAGGATTTGACCTAATTAGTTATTATGATTCTGATTTTGGTGGCAATAAGTTAGATAAAAATAAAACTCAAGGATATTTCATATTTTGGGCAGGTATCTAGTTTCTTAATGTAGTAAGGAAAACATTTTTGTTGCATTATCTACTACTGAAGATTGATACATAGTTGTAGGCAGTTTTTGTGCACAAATTTTGGTGATGATACACACTTTACTAGACAATAGATATTAATTCTAACATATCCATATAAATTGTAACAATACAAGTGATATTAACATTTCTATGAATCTTGTATCAAATTATATAAAAATTCATATTTTATGTATCACTATTGTGAAATTTCATGCCTTTTTCATTCTTTTAACTTTTTTTAAGTCATGATTGTTTTTTATATATTTAATTATTTAATTCTTTTCCCAATTTTTAATTTCAAAATCATGAAATCCCAAATGATATAATTTAAAACTGTCAAATATCAATGTTTTCACTCTGTTGTTTCAAACCGCTTGTGATCCTTTTCCTATTGACTATCGACCTTCCCTTATCTTTCACATGAACATTCAAACCAATCAATGTGGTTAGATCCAATAGTGATTTCGAGTCTTTTTTGGGTGAGTCACTTCCTTCTAAGAAATAGAAAGGTGAATCAATCTGCTTAACTTCTACCTTTGAACCATTTAACCCTGAGATATAATACATGTTTTCATTCCATAATAAAGAAGTTCATGGTGAATGGTTTCTTTCCTGTATGTCTCTATTGCTTCATGTTCGTTTAAAAAAATGTTGGCAGGGATGGTTCTCTAATAACTAGAGACCATTTTATCCCTAGTTGGTATACATTTTTTTGTCATGTCATCAGGTACAACTTTGAAAATAATGATGACAGGGTATAAAGTAGAGTAAAACGATGAAAAGTGTTGTTTTCATGGATAAAATGGGTTACATTTCTTTTAGTACCAAATAAGGGATTAAAAAATGACTACAATGTGATGATTCCAGATGATATCAATGATTTTTTTATTAAGAATGTATTGATGAGTTGAAAAGATATGGATTTTTAGAAGAAATATATCTTCATAGCCTTACAGAGACTGTATGATGGTTTCCATGTTCATATAGTACATGCTTTTCCCATGAAAAGGGGACTTTTCTATTTTAAGGTATCAAGATGTTTACATCCTATTTATAAGGAAAAAGATTTTGAATATTAATTTGTGAAGATAAATTTTAATACATATTCTAGAAAGTAGTAAGACTAACTCAGGTTCTAATTCATTGACATATCCAAATATTATATCTGCAATATAGGAAGCCAAAGGTTTAGTTGATGAGAATAAAGAATCTATGAAATAGTTTGGATGCCTTTATATTACAATTTTATTTTCCAGAAGAATGAGAATAAGTTGGAACACCTGGAAAGGAAAATGGTTGGAGAATAATGAAAATATATATGATTATTTTAACCCTAGTTACCATCCCTCAAGACCTAGAAGTCTTGTTATTCCTTTGTTAAATCTTGATGAAATTGTGATATATTATGATGAAGAAGAAAGATCTATTTTTGCTGAAGATGAAGAAGTATAATATCATGTGAATGAGGGTAGTGACATTAGTTACCTGAAGTATCCCATTTTAATTCTTATGTCAAACCTATTCCTCCCATGACACTACCTAAAAGATATATTTTTGTAAATTAAAGAAGTGATGAGACTGAGATTAATGTCTAAGAATAATTAAAGTTCAAGAGAAATGCCATGTCCTCTGATTAGAGTGGTTATGATGTTGAAGAAAATGAAGATGATGATAATGATGAAAACAGAGATGATGATAATGTTGGTGGTGGTGGAGATAATAAAGATGATAATGGAGATGATGAAGGGGATGAAAATGATTGTGGTATTTATGGTCCTAGTGGCCGAGTAAGAGTTATGTTTGAGATACATCAAGAACATGTTGCCTCCCCACATGCATCTGGTTCAAAATATGAGGAAATTAAAAATATAGTTAAGGATGTGGAAAAATCTGTAAGAGAAGAGAAAGAAGAATTTATTGAGGGGAGAAATAACCTAGTCTTGAAATTCATCATTTGTCTATTATTGGTGATGGTCAGATAGTTGAGTAGTGGAAATGTTTTGTTATTTTAGAGCAGTGTGTTTGTGAGGAGATAGAAAGAGAGAATAATCTTATTGAGCCTACTATGGGTATAACGATAAGTGTTGTGACTACTAATGCTAAGCCATCTGTTGATGAGAATATTGATGTTCGATCAACTGCTGATGTACGGAGAGATGATGTATAGATGTAAGATGTTACTACTATTGGGAAGAAATATAATTTTGAAAGACCAACTGTATAGTTAGTAATTTTTCATATTTTTTCTGTACCTTCTACTATGGATGTCCCTACAGATGTTTCTCCTACTCTTTTTAAGACTTAAATTAATTATTATTTTTAGTACATGGATCTAATTGTAGATAATTTTGAAAATATTATAAGTTATGTCAGACTGGGTATAGAATATAGTTGTCCAAAAATGTACTATGGATATGAATGTCTTAATTTTATGGATCCTAGGGGGATCTTATAGTATTCCTAAAACTTCTATTCCTACTCATGATGCTCCTGCATTGCCAGTTGACATCATAACTAGAGACGATTCAAATTATTTTAGAGATACATTGTTTTCAAATATGAGTTTGTTGATAATGATTCAACTGACCTTTACAACTAAACTAAATGAAAAGGATGTCATATGTTTATTGGATTTGTTTATATATCATCTTCATCAAATAATGATGCATCACATCTAAGAATTAGTGATTGAAAATCAAAGGTTGTAAAATGAGCTAGAGTCCGAAAGTCTTTTTTAGAGTGAATGCAGATCGCTTTTGTAGTAAGTATGGATGAATTTATTGATAGGGTGGGAAATCATACTATTGGGGATTATTATTTCACTATTCTACCTCCTAATATTTATGTAGAATTAATCATAATATTTATTAGAGAATAGATTAGGGATACATTTAGTGCTGAATCAACTGATGTTGCTTCCATACATGAGGAAACATTGAGAATGAATAAACATTATTGTGACCATGCCCACATGATGATCAAGGAATATATGATGAATATGATGTATGAACAAGAGTCCATTAAAAATAAATTAATTATTATATTTCAATAATATATACCAATTACGAGTTAAATTCTCACTTTAAGTATTTGGATGATAATTTGAAAAATCCTCAACTGACCTGATCTTTTAAGTAAAAAGCTAATCAGTTGAAAGTGTTGGCACCATTACATAGGATATTTATGGAAGAAAATAAATAATTATTTATGGTAATGTAGATAATAGTAAATATCATTATGGACCATGTTAATATTATTAATCCATTTTTTCATAAACATGGAACAACCTTGGAATCTCAGGAAACAATTCCTATCACAACCCTTTTAACTCCTCTAAACACTTTTCCTATGTTTTTTAGACCTAGTTTCACCCAAGATCATAATGAACCTTGTCCAGTAATATTCCAACCTTTTTCCTTATCCCATGGGGGAGTTGTTTAATACCTGAGACCAAAAATCACAGAGAACCTTGTTATCTATCAGATGTGCCTACACCATTTTCTATTATTCTCGTTACCACATATCCTGATGAACCTTATAATAAGGATAATGTCAAATGAATATCCCATAATGATCCTCCAAAAATGAAAAATAAACATCGATAATGGACTATATCTTTGATAGGGATGTTTTTTACAACATTTTGGATGTTACATATTTTTGGATTGTCCCTTAGTTAATTTTCAATGAATCTTATCTTTTTCTCCCAATTTATTTTTGTGACTTTCTTGTTTTATTATGATCTTTTTTGATAATCCTAATAGGGGAGAATAATGTTTGGCCTTTATTTCCATTAACATCATTCTGTTTCAATTTTTTTGAGACATTAATATTTTCATATTTACAATATTCTTATTATT
The DNA here is from genome assembly GCA_963277665.1 of Viscum album. Classification (NCBI taxonomy): domain Eukaryota; kingdom Viridiplantae; phylum Streptophyta; class Magnoliopsida; order Santalales; family Viscaceae; genus Viscum; species Viscum album. The sequence continues at coordinate 1,381,717,933 of OY728134.1, read as the reverse complement.
TAATATTTACATCTTTGATACTATTATATTTTTTCCTATCTACTTATTTTTGATATCATATGTATTAAATATCATAATTTATCTTTGATATAATACATATAAAATTACATGATATTTCATCTTTAAGAAGGGGTATATTGTTAAAACCCTTGTGGAGGTTTCTCACACCCTCATTTTACAGATTAAAAAAATCATGTTTATTTTAATATTAATGAATTTATTTTTTAGATTATAATTTTCAAATATGGGATAGATTGGATAAATTTGACTAAGAGTGATTCACCACATGAAAATGTCTCACCAATAGAGGCTAATTCACACTGGAAAATCTTAGTCACTATTTTGGATGTCCTGAAGATGAAAATATGACAATGTACTAGAATGGGTCACCACCATATTTGACTCAACATCAATATAGAAATATGGAAAAGTGTTAGAATGAGTCACTATTGAGATATATTTTTTAGCTATGTATGTAATTACTCTCCACCATAGGATAACTCACAGTATAAATGTTAAATTTGAAAAATTACCAAAAATACCTACCATCGGTGATTACAAACTTATGAACAAGAAATATGAAAAATCATGGTGATGACCTACCATCAGCGCAGAACTACATCCATAGTGAAAATTTGGTGAAGTGTTGAAAACTCCTACCACTAAAAGGAGTCACCGCTTGTGAAACATCGCCAGGTACACACTGCCAGTGACACACCACCAGTGGGACAACACCTTTGAAACACATCTAGTGACACATTACTAGTGTCACACCACCAGTGACACAACACCCACGAAACACCACCTTTGAGACACCTCCAGTGACAGAATATCATAGATTAACTATTCCAAAGAATCACCACCACTATTTTTCAACATATCTTTTTCTAATTTTTTTTCTAACATATTGTTTATTAAATTTATTAATGAAAATTATTCAAACGATTATGAAATAAATATTTTATATAATACATTAAATTATTTGTCAGATTTCATGTACAATGATAATGTATGACCTAGATGATTCTTGCAACTTACTGCTATTAAAAGTAGGAGCACACTCCCTCGTGTGTATATACATGTATAAGAATATGAAAATAAATAAAAAAGATATTCAAATAAAAAATAGTTTTAGCTTATTAAAATACCATAATGAGTGATAAATTTACATGCCAACACTCGATTGAGGAATTTTGAAGAAAGACATACATCACGTCCATTCCTTAATTGGAAAAATAGCTTTATGACTCTTTGTTATGCAACGATTTTCAGAAAACAAACTTGATCCTTAATTTCAACTATAACCAAGGATTCAAACACATCAGAGATCATTAGATAGATAAGAAAAACCTTTCTACTTATTTATTCACACCCTTTGTTTATTTTCATTTACATTATGAGTAATGTGTGTTAACTCTATAATTTTTTCACACACAAACACACTATATCCTAATATAACTAGAAGATACTATATATCTTCTCAATATCTCTTTAATCTTTTTTTACCATGGATAATATTGATGTTGTCCTTGTGAGGCCACTTAAATTTTTCAATCCCATAATTTTTTTGAATAGGTCCATGTTTTTCATAGAAAACTTTTTTTTGTACACCCAATATAGGTTGTGGATCAAAAGTTTAATTTTATATAAACTTCTTGGTAATTGGTGATTTTCATGTGGAGACGAGTAAGTCTCATCTTAATACTGAACCTATTGTATTCATTTTTTTTTGTTATTTTATGTTTTATTTTATTTCTATATTTTTAAAAATAAACCGTTTTGAACTTTAATTCAAAACCAACACTTTGATAGTTTATCTTAATTAATGTTCATATAATACATTGTCTAAGTAAATTTATTTAAAAGGATAATGTAATATTTTGTATTACATAACACAAGACCTAATAATTATTTTGAGTACTCTTTTAAAATATAAAACTTTATATAAAAATATAGTTTTGATAAACTATTCAATATTTAAATTAATTGGGGGATTTCATATTAAGGCATTTTAAAAGAAAATTTTATTAGGCACTCAATCCACCGCTCCCCCTATCTTTATAATCACTACAAATAATAGTATTTTTTTTCCAGAATTTTATTTAGTAAGAATATTCATTTTAGTTTGATTTTATACTATTATATCTACATTTTTAATTTATATATAGATAGTTGGATCCACATTTTGTGGAGTGATAAGTGGGAATGTATTCAACACTGATGTGGATTTGATTGGATGAGTCCCACCATATAAATTCAGTCATAACATTTTTACCCTTTATTTTATATTCCTGAAAATTGGAAAGATGATAGAATACATAATTTTTATCATTTCATGCAATGGGAGTAACATCTATTCTGAACATTATCATGGTAAAAAACATGCGCGAATTCAATGCATCCACATTCAAGGAATCTATCAGGTGGGATATATTTTCATCAATGATTCAACTATAAAAACATCATAAATTTATAGTATAGGCTAAAATTATGATAGGGGACTATAAATATATAATGAATAATGTAAATAGAACTCTATATTCCAAAATTGCTCCACTTTGGTATTAAAAATGTTTAGATATTCAGTATATAGAAACTGGATAGTTTTTATAGAACAATTTATTTTATATAATGATTCAAACATATATTATTCATCAAAAAGTTTCAAAGGCTCAAATTTTTATTATGGATTATGAATACATAAGTAAGAGTTATAAACAGCTACCATATTTCCAAATTATATCATTAAGGTATTTAAAACCTATAGAAATTTGATACATTGAATATGGAAAGTCTATGTCAACAAAATTATTTTCTATTATAATTCAGCAGTAAATTCTACAAAACATGGGAAAATAAGATTAATTTTTTGTAATATAATATAATAAATGTACTAGAATATTTAATGATGAAATATTAACCATATTAATCAATTTATTTGTCTAAACATTCATAATTATCCAAAAGATAGAATTGAAAAAATGTTACATAAATGTCTAGGAATTAATGTTATTAATGTAATACTCATAAGTTCATAATACATTATATAGTACATAAGGAGTTTATAATACAATATAAAAATATTTATTATATTTTGTGTCCTATATTATACTATATTACTAATAATTACAAAATTATAAAAATTATTTTATCAAATATATATAACATAAATATTTTTACATATTTATATGAAAAATATATTTATATATCCAAACATAAATAATAGTTATTAAAAATAATATTTTATTATAAAACCTAATAAAACATAGATTTATATGTAGTTATACCATTTCTCAAGTTAATTATAAATATTTGAAAAAGTTGGGTCATTACATTCGATGGTCCCATGCATACTTTTTTTACTAACTATAGAATGGTTTACAAATTGTAACAAATATTTACATAAGACACCAAAAATGGGGAATATCTCAATTTGGGACTTAATACATTTGTATTGTGTAAATTTGGACTACTATAAAGATCTATGTAAAAAAAATTGTGGGTTATAGTGGGATTGTGTTGCTTCATGATCTCACTTCAGAAGAGGGTTTCCATAGTTTCGGTGCACGTCATGTTATTGGATTGATAATATCCAGGAGTTCAACATCTTATTGAATGATGAATGTGGTATTAAACATCAATGTGATGAATAAAACAGCTGGGTTAAGGATAGTTCTTATGGATATGAATGAGTTATCATTTGGGTTGAAAAATTATTACATGATTTGACATTTATTCAATCTGAAGATTAATAAATGGAAATCTATTAATGAAATAAATGGTAGTGAAATAAATGTTCGGTTGGAATATATATCAAAAGTTACATAACATCATCAAGAAAAACAAGGATCCCTACAAAAAAATGGTTTGGATCCTCAGAAAATCACATAATTAATATAAATAAATGATAAGATACTATCCACTCTACCCACTAGAGTAAATTTCCCATATTGGTGTCACATAAAAAACAGGAAAAATGATCTAATATTTATACAACATACATCTAAGTGTATAACATCCATCATGACCATGCAATATAATTCAATAAAAAATATCAATGACATCCAAAAAATATAAACCTATCATCTAAAATTTCCACACTATGTACTCGAATGTGTCAGACTAGAAAAAGAATGATCCAAGGTATATATGACCAAGGCATCCTTATTAGGTTCTGAGAGTTTCTTGATGGAAATTCAGTAATGAATTGATTGGGGTCCAAAGATCATTTTAATAGACTATGTCAACTGTGAACCCAATAAATCCAAATATAGACGGTAATATGGCCTGGGGCATCCTATGTAATCCAGACCTAATGAGGAAATAATTTTAAAGCACATGCTACTACAATCATGATCCATGGGAGAAATGTCCATGGAATCTAAAGGACTCAGGATCCAAGTTATACCGATCAAGGAATCCACTACCATTGTAATTCAACATCTCATTCATTATTTTACAACACACACATTTAATGAGTTCTTACAAAAACAATAAAAAATTGCTATAAACTAAAATTAAACGTGTATTTCAAATCATGTCAACACGTGGAAAATAAAGAATCAAAACTCTCTTAATCATTCAATTCATTTCAATTAAATTTTAAAAGGGGATCCGTCTAATTAGGACAGATCACACACTACCCATTGGTGGTATAACAAATAAAAAAAGAAAGGTTTCACCCCATGGGTTGACCAAGATGGGGAAAAACCTCAAAAAGACTCAAAGTTAGTTAAAGGTTAACCTAATAGGTTAAAAAATATTTAATTCAAATATTCAATTAATTTTCATGGAAATGAAACAAATTTCAACATGCTTGAACATTTACACATTCTATAAAATGAAGAACATTATGGGAAAAGATATAGAACACCTACCATTTGTCTGTAGTAATTTGATCAACAATTTTCATAACCTAGTTCAGTCAAGATCAGGTGAAATGGAAGAACAAATGTGTGGCCTAGAAATAGAGCATATTAGCATTCACATAAATAACACATCATCGATCCAAAGTAAAATGAAGAATATAAAAAAATGAATGGAGGACTCATTGATATTGATGCAACATGATTAATAGAGATCAAATCAGACATAAAATGGATAATTGATGTCTAATATTAGTGTTAGGCTTCAGAAACACACTTAAGAGGTTAGGATTGTTTCCATCGTAAGAGGAAATAATTGGTTTCAAAAATATATACTCATTAAGGGAGAATATGAAATTTTTCCAAAAATCACTGGACTGCAGGATATTTCCACATGGTTGGACAACATGTGCACCTACTATGTACCATTTCCTATGTGAAGAGGCACCTCACATGGTACATGATCATGGTTTTTAAAATTGTGTAGAAACCATGTATCAAAATATGCTAAAAATCGTAGAGTCCCTCAAAAAGTTGTGAACCTTCTTCTGTACAGTTTCCTCAAACCATGTGGGGTTTCTCATCCCTATTCTTGAGCCTCTCATGGTTAGTGAAAACCATGCATCCTAATCCACATGGTTTCTCCTAACCATTAGACCAAACTTGGTTTTGTATAAAGTCTGTTTTTGGGCTCTGAACAAGCCCCACCCCCTATAGACCCAATACCTCAATGGGTACTCAAATTATACATAAATAAAAAATTTAAACTAACAACTATATATAACTGGTATCATACAATATTCCCCCCATAGATAAATTCATCCCGGAATTTTCCATCAAAGGGTGGTCAAGAATTGGGGAATAATAACTAAATCCATTGAGCATGAACGTCAGTCTCCTACTCCCAGGTCTCTTCCTATAAACAACCATTATTCTATGCCACCTGTACTAGAGGAACTGAGTAACCTTAGAGAAAATCCTTTCTTCTATCAATGATATGAATAATAATCCCTTTAAAGAATAAATCTACTAGTAACTCATCCTCCGTGGGCTGAAAAGAATGAGATGGGATTTCATGATAACAACACAACATAGATACATGAAAGTCATTATACATGGACTTATACCTCTAAAGATAACTATAACCAATTGGTTATCATCCCAATACTCTCTAGAATCTCTGATGACAAGACATATCTTTATGAAGTCTCTCCTTTTCTCCTAATATTCATGTTTTACAACTATAGTGAGACATGAAAAAAGATATAATACTCAAACGCAAACTCTATAGGTTGTTGAAGGACATCAGTGTAAGACTTATGTCTATACTGTGTGGTATCCATCTTCTTTCTGATCAGCTAGACCCACTATGAAATCTCCTAAAAGAGACATGGTCCTAATAATGATACCTCACTGACCTCTAACCATTATAGGGTAAATTGGTATGACATTCCATATAAATATTCAAAATTATACATATGTATATTCAACTGATGACTATTATTGTAGGAAAACTCAAATAGGATAATATGTCTCTCCCTAAAACCCATAAAATCAAGGATTCATGCTCATAGCCTATCTTAAAGCATGTGAATTGTGTGCTTCCACTTTCCATCAGAAAGAAGGTGGTTTACAATACTTATAAGAACCATTGTACCCAATGCCCTCTAAATACTATGATAGAAAAGAGATGTTATTCGGTCACCCATTTCTAAAGAAATGGTACTAGGGACCCTGTGAAGTCATAAAATCTCATGAATATATAATCATTTATGATCATCCACTAATATGCCCCCATGATAGATTGGAAATAAGTAGCCTTCATGAGTCAGGAAACAACAACCCAAATAAAATCACATCCTCAAGGTGACCTCAAAAAACAAGTCATGAAATCCATCAATACAACCTCCCATTTCCACTAAATAATGCACAACTACTATAAAATTCTAGCAGGTCACTAATGTTCCACCTTGACCTTCTTATAGGTGGAACACCTCATAACAAAACTGGTAACATCAAGCTTTATCTCATGCCACTAATACTAATATACTATGTCATGATACATTTTCTTAACATCAGGATGCACTTCCCCAAATAAGGCATAAAACCCCCACATCAGCTACTCGCATATGTCTTCTATAACCCATATGGGATGAATGATATGTAGTATTTCATCCTTGCCTATAGTCCAACCAGGAGGCAGGTCCTCTCCTACCACACTCTCCCATTGGACTAGACATTTACAATATGTATGTTGTATCATTCTCACCCTTTCAAAAAGATTATAGGTCACCACTAAAGATGAAATAACATTCTATCCATGACTTTCCAACACCTCTAGGTGAACAAATCTATATGGGGAAACTTGTTACTGGCCTCTTCAATTACCTATATCTGAGTCCTCATGCTCATTGCTTTATCCATCTCATTTCCTTTACTAGGTTTATATGAAATCATAAATTTTAAAGACTATAAGAACTCAACCCACCCGCGCGGCCTCACATTCGGGTCACACTTTGTAAATATATACATGTGGATTTTGTAGACTATGTACACCAAAAAATGTTCTCTATGTGTGTAATGTCTCCAGAATAACAAAAAGTGTATAATACTGCGTAACTCGAGATCATGCATCGAGTAATTCCTCCTGTTTTTACTCAACTAACAAGACATGTATTCCATGATTCTATCTCCCAGAATTATAATTTCTCAAATATTGATATCTGATATGTCACAATAAAAAGTGTATCTCTTACCTAGTATTAAAAGAATTAGGATCCATGAAATATTTAGCCTCTCTTTCAGCTGCTGAAATTCATTCTCATAGGTATCTAACCATAAAAAATCCACACCCTTCTTAGTCAATACCTTCAATTTTTATTATAAGAATGATATTTCATTTATGAAATGCATATGGTATTCATATAGCCTTGAGAAACTCCATATGTCAATTAAGTTATTGGGCTACTCCCAAGAACCATCTGCTCTCACCTTATCTAGGTCAACTGATACTCCTACCTCTTTGATAATATGACCTCATATGTGAATTGTGTCAATCCAAAAGTAGAACAATGTGAGATTAGCATATAACTAATGATCAATCAGTTTATCCAAAAAGATCACAATATGTTTGGAATGGTTTTTCCAATTCTGAGAATGAACCAATATATTATCCATGAAAACCACAAAAAACGAATCTAGATATGGATGGAAAACATAGTTCATCAGTTCTATGAAAACTTCTAGCATGTTCGTGAGACCAAATGATATGGAAAAACACTCATAGAGACAAAACATGCTATGAAAAAGATATGTGAGGTATTTCTATAGGTCTAACATGTAAATGATGATAACTTGATCTCTAATCAATTATTGAGATCACCTGAACTCCTTAGAGATGATCAAAAAGATCATTTATTTATGGAAAGGGATGCCTATTCTCAATTATAAATATGTTAAATTTTTTGTAATATAGGTATATCATAAGGGTTCCATCCACATTTTTCACAAAACTGAATAGATAACCCCATAGATAATTACTAGGTCAGATAAACTCTTTTGACTCAAAGTCCACTATATACCTATTAAGATCTTGTAACATTATAGTACCCATTCTATAAAGGATAATTAATATCATTGAAGCTCTTTTATATAGATTGATATAAAACACCATCTCTCTCTTTAGAGATAATCTAAAAAAGGAATCCAAAAAAATGTCCCTGCAATGATAAAAAACTAGAGGGAAATCCACCTAATATAATCCCTGATCATCCAAATATAGAATATCTGTTGGTTGTAGTGGATACTCAAGAGGAGGGTGAATTGAGTTCCAATAAAAATATTTGTTAAAAAATATTTTTCTTAAAATCCCCCTATTTAAAAACAAAGTTAAAATGTGGTGAATTTGCATAGATTGTAAATGTTAAATTTGATTCTCAAAGATTGATTAGGTCTCAATTAATTTAATATGAAGATTATATTAACTTTTGAAGCTAACTTACTGGTTTACAATATGTATAAAAACTTGCTAATTTAACTATCAAAGTAACTTTAAAACAAATTATATTTCAAAGTAGTTAGCAGTGGAATATGAAATATATAGTATACTTATGACTTAAAATAAAATACACAACAGATGTAACCAAGAGGTGCAGTATCAATCCAAGACTTAGTCCTATAATACAATTTATATAAATTGATCCACACCTTGGATCGGGGTAAAAAACAGTACAGTAATATCCAGGTCCAAAGACCTATACCATAGTTCTTTGTGGGAAAAACAAAGAAAACAACACAGAGACTGTCTAGGTCTTACTTGACCTCTACCACTATCCACAGTGGGATACAAGGGAGTTATAGATTTTGAATGAGGATTTAAGAATCCTCCATCTTAGCTCAGGAGACAGTGTGTGTGTAAAATATACAGGGTACACACACTTCTTGAAATGTAAATGAAAGAATCACTAATGTAAGTGTGAATGAGTTTAGAAAAGCTTTAGTGATTGGCAGTGCAGCTTTGGACTCGTTTGATTGGTCAGAAATGCTTCTGAGTCCTTCTCTGGTTTTTGTTCTGAAAAACAGAGTGTCGTTTTCTTCGGTTCCATGTTCAGCTTATCAGCCTGAGTGCATGAAGTGTTTGTTGTAGTTCTTCACTCAAGGTGCAGCTTGTGTTCTCCTCTAGAATGAGTGGCTTCGTGTATGTCCAGTTCTCTTGGAGTATGGATGTAGCCTTGTGTGAATGCACCATGTTTGGATGTGGTTGGGATTTTTCTTTTTCACCCTTCGTGTGCCTTCTTAGTTCCTTGATTCTATCTCTTTCATTCCATCTCTTCTGAATGGTCGTTTTCCTTCCATTTATAGCTTTTAGCTTCGGTAAAAAGTAATGATTACCTTTTTCATGGGTACTAGGTACAGTTCCCTGAAATGCCAACAGGTATCATTAAATAACATTAACTGCATTGAAAACATCAAATGCAACCGTTAGCTTAATAAATAAATAATATTGAGAGTATAGAGTTTGACTGGCTGGTCGATCATTAGAAGACTTCTATTGGTAGATGTGTATGGTGGACATTTTGTAGCAGTGTCCTTCCATCTGTAGTTCTATGAACTTGTATTGGTAGCTCCTGATATCAGTAGCTCTTACTCTCTGTATCAGTAAAATTTGGTATCCGTAGCTTTATATACTGGTGAATTCATTCTATCAGTATCTCTTGATATATCGGTAGCTCTGCTTTGTATCAGTAGCATCATTCTGTATCTGTGAATCTGTATATTGGTAGCTCTTGGTCTATCAGTAGCTCTGGTCTATCGGTAGCTCTGGTCTATCGGTATCTCACTTAGTTCCAGTGATTATGTGTATCGGTAGAGTTATGCATATCGGTAGCTCCATTCTGTACTATCGGAAGACTTGTTTTATTGAAATCTATCTGCATCGGTGAACTTGTTCTATGATTACTGGTAGACTTGTACATATCAGTAGCTCTGTATCAGTAGCTATACGCAGACCAGTGACTTAACACTTATCTATTTTATGCAAAAACATATCCAATTGGGTTAGAATTACTTCAGAACTTATATACACATAGATAACCATTAATTAGCATATCTCAAGGACTATTTTAATATCATAGATTGAGCTAATTTGAATATAGATAAACATTAATTGGGATGATCAAGGTATGTGAAATCATTTTTGGGATTATTAAAACAATTGAGGTCAACAATCTCCCTCTTTTTGATAATCACAACTTATGATATGATAGTTTTAAAATAGTGAGTAATTGTATTAGATGATATATCATTTGATTCAATTGTGTTAGAGAAAACATTATATTATAGAACATAATGTATCAGAGGAAGAATTTAATGCAATGGTATGAGAGGGGAAAAACATGGTAGTTCTTCCTTAGATAATATTTCTCATCTTTGAGAATATTTCTCCCCCTTTGATACTTTGAAAATATTTCTCCCCCTTTGTGATAATCAAAAAGTGGGAAACAAGAAATAGAAAAACACAATGAGTAATAAATGAAATCCAATTGTATTATATGTTGCAAAAAGGTACATAGAAAGAAAAAGAAATACAATATATTCCTATCATAAAAATTATCCACTTATTCAATCTACGTCCTCAATGTGAGATTTGCCGTTTGGATGAGAAGAGGAGTTAGACTGTGTGGATGTAGGTGAAGGCTAAGGAATTCTAGAGATGATCATAGGAGGCTGAGCCACTGACACTGTGCCTGGCCTGTACTGAGGAGTTCTCTGAGTGATCATTGGAGTAAGGCTTTGAATGGCTTGGGCTAGAGTCATCTGAACTGGAGAAGTAGTAGAGGAAGAGGTAGGTACAACAAGAGGGACAATCCATTTCCTAGCATTGACATCTAAGAAAGGCAGAAAACGATTTCTGAAATCCATAATTATTTCTCCTCCTCTCTCCATAGCAGATATGAAGTAATCCTTGTTCTCTATGAATTTGTCCAAGGCTGGAGTCAATTCCCTTAGTTTGCTGACTTGATCTCGGAAGAATTGATTGACAGGAGGCAACTTCAGGTTTTCCAACAGAAGTTTGAAGTGATTGTTGAGTTGATACTTGGTGTAAACCTTTTGAATATAAGAGTATACCATGTATTTCACTTCTTTCTGAGAGGTATAAGCTTCTCTCAAATATTCTTGGACTATCTTCATTATTTATTTAACTGAATCTCTAGTAGAAATCACAACTTTTCTCTGGTCAGATGAGTCCACAGAGCCATTGGTTGAAGCTGAACCAAGCTCTTACTTCATCACAACTTGAATCTGTCCACATTTACTGATGGTCTAGAACCAAGAGAGCCAATAGAGAGGGTTATGATTTCCTTGAAGTTTTTACTCAACCCACTGATAAGATTTTGGACTTGGGAATCCTGGGTTTTAACATGATCTTTCATAGAGGTTTTAAAACTTTTAAACACTAAAACCATCTGGCTCACAACACTTTTGACATAGGCAAAGTCCTTGTCTACTTGAGATTTTGAACTCATGTAAGATTCTAAAGAGATAACAGATTTCTTTAGAGCTTCAACATCTGCTTCCAGTCTAGAAACTTGAGTCTAGAAATCTGTAACTTCTTTCACTATTTCTACCACAAAGGTTGACATATTACAACCTAGAGAGTGTTCAATAGATTTTTCCAAATTACTCATCTCTTCAACAATGAAGTGCTTCAACTCAACAACATAATCACTAAAGGACTCTTTCAGCTCATCCTTTAGGGATTCAAGGTCATCCCTGGTGATCATATCAGCAGGAGAGATTACAACATGTGCTATTTCAGAGTCTATGATGATCACTTAGTCATTCATAATCGATTGAATTGATGACACCCGTGAAACTTCCATCTTCCTTATCTCTTCAACAAAACTAAACTTAATATTTTTCATCAAATTATCCAGGTCATGCATTCTGACCACATCTTTCGGTAACAACTCAGTATCAACATCATAAATAATATTTGGTCTATTGAGTGATGCCTCATTATCAGAATCAGGATAGTCTAATCCAAAAACCACAAAACCTAGGTCTTTTGACCAAACCTCAATCACAACAGCCACTGAAAAAATTCCAAACATGGTTTGATGCTCCCCCTCAATGGGTGCATTCCAATATATAGAAAGGGCATTCTCAGTGGGTCATTCTTCCTGAGGAGAATCTTCTACTATCAATTCCATCTCTACAAAAGCAGGAGGGTCCTCTGGATTAGGTACAACTTCTTCCATTTATCCTTCCACATTCTTAAAAGGCACACATGAGCTTCCAATCAATGGACTCAGACTTAAGCAGACAAAATTAGAGGCTTCCGATTCATTCTCTTTTTCTTATTTATGCTCAAGTGCTGGGTGGACTTCCTCATCATCATGTGTCTCTTCTTCTACTATGGTTTCATTTTCTGAAGATACAATTTCAGCACCAGGACTTGGAGGTATGCCCAGATCTCTTCCATCATCCATAGAAGTATCTTATTCTTCAGTCTCATCACTGTACTCAAGTTCTTCTTTATAAGGTCCTAGACCTGGATCCCTCACATCCTTAGGTCTTGAAGGATGATCCATAGGATTGAATTTATCATATACATTATTTTCATCATTAACCCACTCTTGTATCCATGGATTCCAATTTATCTTCATGTATTTGCAAACTGTGGTTGTGGTACAAAAATTATTCTTTACTACCAATGTCTCATCTTGAGACTCAGCTACCCCTTTCACTTTGATCATCACTGAGATCAACTTGGAAAATAATAGGGCATTAGTCTTCTATTTGGGCATTTTTATGTCTTCCATTTGAATCATCAACAGTCTGCACAGATTCACTTTTACACAATGTCTCAAGAGATGAAGGTGATAGAAATCCTGATATCTTAAATTCACAAAGTCCCGTATTTTTGGTATTAAGACATGATGAACAAATTTGAACAACAATATGTTCTCTCTATCCGTTTCAGCAGCCACTACTTTTCTTTGATTTGCATCACCGGTGAGCTCCTCCAAGGCAGTATCATAATTGAATATATCACTTGTAGGTGTTATAGCTTTTGAGACATATCCAGATAGACCTTTATGTGGAACCATCAAGAATTCATCCCACTCAACAGATGAAAAAGACTTCTTCTTTCCATTCACAAAACAAATCACTCAGTTCTCATTTTTTGATTTTTCAAAGCTTAAAAACTCATAAAATTGTCTCACTACCTTCAGATAGTAGGGTCTAATGTTGTTCGAAAAGCATTCTACCCACTTTTTATCTTCTATCACTTCGAGCACAAATTATTTTCTAGGCAGCAACCATTCCACGCACAGCTCTTTTTTGATCGCAATAACTCTATTCTACAAATGAGGGTTCACTGGTCACCTACCCATCCTAGTTCTACCAACACTACCACTTTCTTCTGGCTCAGACTTCTGCTTCTTTTCATTCACCTCATTAGTGTCATCTCTGATGGTAGGTAGTTTGGTTTTTTCCATCTCTGGTTCGAGGGATTTAGGGTTTTTGAGAGATTCGGGAGCTAATGTTTGAGGGTAAGGTTTTGAGGCTCGATGGATTGAGAAGTAACTATGACTTTGTTTTTATCATTTACTAATCAAAAAATAAATAAATAAAATGAAATATAGTAAAAACGATTCAGATTATGGCAGCAGACAGATGTTTAAAACAGAGCACTCATCGGTAGGGTTTATCGGTGAGAATTCTTATCAGTGAGGTCCATCGGTGAGGTTTTGTTGGTGAGGTTTCACATCGGTGAGGTATTACATTGGTGAGGTTACATCAGTGAGGTATTCACATCGGTGAGGTATTCACATTGGTGAGGTATCACATCGGTGAGGTTACATCGGTGAGGTATCGCATCGGTGAGGTTACATCGGTGAGGTATCACATTGGTGAGGTAGCTACCGATCAAGGTTAATCATTCCCAACTCATGCCTAATGAAACATAACCTATCCGAACTCAAAGGTTTGGTGAAAATGTCATCTAATTGATGTTTAGTATCTATAAAGTCAAGAGTAATATCACTCTTTTGGTAATGATCTCTCAAGAAATGGTGCCTTACATCAATGTGTTTGGTTCTAGAGTGAGATACATGGTTCTTCCAAATGTTTACTGCACTAGTGTTATCACAGTTGATTGAAACATGATTAAAATCATATCCATATTCCAAAAGAGTGTGTTTCATCCATAGAATTTGTGCACAACAACTACCAGTAGCTATATACTCTACTTCGGTAGTGGAAAAAGCTACATAATTCTGCCTTTTACTACACCGAGATACTATGTATTTTCCCAATAAAAGACATGTTCCAGATGTGCTTTTTCAATCCAACTTGCAACCACCAAAGTCAGCATCTGAATAACTCATTAACTCAAAGGATTTTCCTTTTGGGTAAAAAAACCTAAGTTTACAGTGTGTTTATGATACTTAAAAATTCTTTTAACACCATGTAAATGAGATTCGTTTGGATTAGCTTGAAATATTTCACACATACACACACTAAACATAATATTGGGTTGACTAGAAGTAAGGTAATGTAAGCTTCCAATCATACCTCTGTAATTGGTTCGATCCACTGGTTTCCCAGTTTCATCTATATCCAATTTATAGACTGTACTCATCGAAGTATAACTTTCCTTAATATTATCCAAACCAAAACATTTAAAAGATCCTTTGTATATTTACTTTGATTCAAAATAATAGCATTTTCATTTTGAAGAACTTTAAATCCAAGAAAATATTTGAGTTCTCCCATTAAACTCATTTCAAATTCATTTTGCATAATCTTTGAAAAATCAGTATATAATGAGTGTTTAGAAGATCCAAAAATAATATCATCAACATTGATTTGTACTATCAAAATATCTTTATAAATTCTTTTAATAAAAAGAGTCGGATCAGCAATCCCTTTAGTAAAACTTTTTGAAATAAGAAAATTACTAAGTCTATCATACCAAGCTCTTAGAGATTTTTTTAAACCATATAAAGCTTTAGAATGTTTAAAAACGTGACTTGGAAAATAAGGATTAGTAAATCTAGGTGTTTGTTCAAAAAAAAAACATCTTCAACAATAAAACCATTTAGAAAATCACTTCTGACATCCATTTGATATAATTTGAAATTTAGATGAGTAGCATAGGAAAGTAGAATTATTATGGATTGTAATATAGCTACAGGTGAAAAGGTTTCCTCATATTCTATACCTTCCTCTTGACTATGCCCTTGTGCAACTAATCTTTCTTTGTTTCTAACTATGTTTCCTGATTCATCAACTTTGTTTCTAAAAACCCATTTAGTGCCTATTGTTAAGCTGTCCTTGGGTCTGTTAACTAATTCCTAGACTTTGTTTCTTTCAAATTGATTTAACTCTTCTTGCATAGCCATTTCCCAATATTCATCATTGATTGCATCATTGATATTTTTAGGTTATAACTGTGAACGAAAGGCTTGATGTTCAACCTGGTTTCTTAGAGAAGCTCTAGTCTATGTCCCTCTATCAAGATTACCAAAAACAGCATCCAATGGATGATTCTTTAGAATTCTGGTTTATCTAGTAAAGGTAGGGCTAGAAATTTCTGGTTCATCTCTATGTTTGGGTTCTATAGCAGTAGATTCTAGAATATGTCCAGAATTGGATGTTTTTACAGCAGGTTCTTTAGTTTTATCATTAAGGTCCAGAACTGTCAAATCTTCTTCAAGATTTTCAAGAGAGGTTTTAGGCTCATGTGGGTCAGTTTTATCAAACGTGATATTAACAGATTCATCAAAACATTTGGTTCTTTTGTTAAAGACTTTATAGGCTTTTCTATTAAAAGAATAACCAAGAAAAATTAATTCATCACTTTTAGAAGCAAACTTGTCCAGATTATCCTTTGTATTGAGAATAAAAACTTTACATCCAAAGACTCTGAAGTAACTAACTTTGGTATTCCTATTATTCCATAATTCATATGGGGTCGTCTTGAGAACAGGTCTAATAAAGACTCTATTAATAATATATCAAGCTGTATTTACAGCATCAACCCAAAAATATACAGGCTGGACATACACATTAAGCATGGTTCTTGCAATTTATTGAAGGGTTCTGTTTCTTCTTTCTACTACACCATTCTGCTGAGGTGTCCTAGGAGTAGGAAATTTGTGACTATAGCCATTGTTTGAGCAATAGGATTCAAACTCTTGTTTTTTCAAACTCACAGCCATGATCACTTCTCAGGGTCTTAATCTTAAGTCCACTAAGGTTTTCTTCAGACATGGAGTATTTAACAAAGTAAGAACAAGCTTCACTTTTGTGATCCAAGAAGTATACCCAAGTATATCTTGAAAATTCATCTACTAAGGCATAGACATAGTTCTTCCCATTTAAACTAGAAACTCTATAAGGTCCAAAAAAGTCCATTTGAACCAACTCGAGAGGTTGAGAAGTTGAGACTTCTTTCTTTGATTTAAAAGAAACATTATGTTGCTTTCCCTTTTGATAGGGATTAAAAACATTGTCATTTGGGAATTCAAGTTTGGGTAGGTCTCTAACTAAGTTCTTCCTATTAAATTTTCTATGTGAATGGATGTTGCAGTGTCCTAATCTTCTGTTCCAAAGCCAAGAATCTTTATGAAAATCATTTAAACAATCAATATTTTTCTTATCTAAATAATTTAAATAAACATCATAAACATTTTCATTTCTCAAGGCAGAGAATATTAAACCATTTTTAGAATTAAAAACATTATAAGAATCAGTTTAAATTTTAACATTAAATCCATCATCACATAATTGAGAAATAATTATCAGGTTATACTTAAGTCCATCAAAAAATAAAACTTTATAAATTAAAACTGAATTAATGTTACCAATATGGCCCAGGCTGATGATTTTTCCTATAGAATTATCACAAAGGCGACATGGCCTCTATCAAATTTTATTATGCTTTCAAAGCATGAGGAATCTTCAGACATGTGACTTGATCATCCACTGTCCATGTACCATACCTTCTTATGGGAACTCTTCAAATAGGTTTCCTATAAAATAGATTTAGATGGAAAATGATTTTGGTACCCAGATCTTCCTGGGTCTATAAAGGTTAGCAATCAAAGCTTTAGGTATCCAAATTTGTCTTATTTATCTCATATAATTTACATAATAAATAGATTTTAAAAGATAAACTCTATTTGATCAATAACCATATGAATAACTAGTTGAAGCATACGAATTTCCAGAACTAGAACAAGCAGAATTTTGTCCAGATTTAGTAATAAATCGATTTTTGGTAAACTGTCTCTGTGCAGGTTGGTATCCCAAACCAGTAGTGTACTTTGGTGCCACTTTTTTACCTAACATTTGAGATATACAATCCTTTCCATTTATGATTTTTTCTAAGTTCTTTCTAAGTTTCTCATTAGACATTTTCAGTTTAGTATTTTCCTTCAATAGTTGAGCATTATTTACCTTCTCTATATCAAAGGCAGATTTAAAATTGGCCGAGAGAGAATTCTATTTCTTTAGTGACTTATATTTGTCCTTTAGTTCATTAAAAATTTCTTCCATCATGTTACAATATTCAGATAATTCAGCTTTAGTCATGTCTTCAAAATCAGATTCATATTTTGCATCATCTCTAGAATAATAGGATTTTAAAACCAGAGTATCTAAGTTTACCTCAGATGTCTTAGTCATGAAACACATGTTGGCACGATTCTTTTCAGAATAATAAATTTCAGATTCACTTGTGCTCTCTTCTGAAGCACTCCAGGTTTCTTTAATGGCTTTCTTGTACTTCATGTTTTTATAATCATGTTTCTTTTTGAATTTTAACTTCGGACAGTCAGCCTAGATGTGTTCTTTCCTTTTGCAGTCATAGAAGAATATATCATCTTTTTTATGAGATTTATTTCAGTCCTTATTCCAATGACCATTATTGTCATACTTACCTTTGTAATTTGATTTTCTAATGAATATATTTTTCCTATAATTCTTCTTGAATCTCCTGGCTATTTGAGCCATCTCAGCATCACTGTCAGAGTCTCAATCTTCACTTGTTGAACTTTCAGTTTGTATTTGAACTTTTTCATTGTCCTTGATCTTTGAAGCAGTAGATTTAAAAGCAACATACTTCCTTTTAGGTTCATCATCATCCTCCTTATTCACCTTGAGTTCTTCCTCATACTTCATCAATTTACCAATAAGCTCTTTAACAAGGAGATCACCAATGTCACATGATTCTCTGATTGAAACAGAAGTGCCCCTCCATCGGTCTGGTAGACATCTCAAGATTCTCATGATTTGTTCCTTTGCTGGAATAGCCTTTCCAAGAGAGCTCATAGTATTGACATTCACATTGAACCTGAGATACATGTCAAAGATAGGTTCATCAGATTTCATTTTAAAATTATCATATTTAATAGTATAAGTATTTAATCTCATTTTATTAACATTGTTTGTTACTTCATGAGAAACACCCAAAGTATCCCATATTTCATAATCAGTTTTAGAAGAAGATATTCTATTGAATTCCTCATCTCCTAATGCACAATACGGAGCATTCATAGCTTTATAATTATTATTGTAAGCAGTATTTGTAGGTTTATCCCAAGTTTTTCTTTCAGTTTCTGGAATTTTATATTGTGACTCTATAGCATTCCAAATATCAAAACCCATACTTTCCAAATGAATTTTCATCTTAAGTCTCCACTGGGCATAGTTTGTACCATTGAATAAAGGTGGCCTGTTAGAAGCAACACCTTGTGGTCTATTGTCCATAGATAGATTTTAGAAAGATAAATAATTAAAGAGATAAAATTTAGAACTAACAGAAATTTAAGATAATTAAAGATACAACTAAAATCACAGTTAAAAAACAGAGTATTTTGAAATCCGTTAACAAAAAAAACATCTGATACCAAATGTTGGTTGGAGTGGATACTAAAGAGGGGGGTGAATTTAGTTCCAATTAAAATTTCTATTAAAAAAGATTTCTCTTAAAATCCACCTATTTAAAAACAAAGTTAATCTGTAGTGAATTTACACAGATTGTAAATGTTCAATTAGTTTCTCAACGATTTATTAGGTCTCAGTTAATTTAATTAGAAGATTAAATTAACTTTTGAGGATAACTTATTGGTTTACAATAATTATAAATACTTGCTAATTTAAATATCACAGTAAATTTAAAACAAAATTTATTTCAATGTAGTTAGAAACGGAATATGAAATATATAGTATACTTATGACTTAAACTAAAATGTACATAAGATGTAACCAAGAGGTTCAGTCTCAAGTCGAGACTTAGTCCTCTCAAAAAATTTATATAAATTGATCCACACCTTGGATTGGGGTAAACAACAATACAATACTATCCAGGTCCAAAGACTTATACCACAGTTCTTCATGGGAAAAACAAAGACAACAACACATAGGCTGTCCAGGTCTTACTCGACCTATACCACTATCCACAGTGTGATACAAGGGAGTTATAGTGTTTTAATGAGGATTTAAGAATCCTACAGCTTAGCTCATGAGACAGTGTGTGTGTAAAATAAACAGGGTACACACACAGCTCGAAATGTAAATGAAAGAATCACTAAAGTAAGTGTGAATGAGTTTAGAAAAGATTTAGTGATGGGAAGTGCAGCTCTGGACTCGTTTGATTGGTTAGAAAAGCTTCTGAGTCCTCTCGTTTTTTGTCCTGAAAAATAGAGTGTCGTTTTCTTCGGTTCCAGGTTCATCTTATCAGCCTGAGTGCTTTAAGTGTTTGTTTTAGTTCTTCACTCAAGGTGCATCTTGTGTTCTCCTCTATAATGAGTAGCTTCGTGTATGTCCAGTGCTCTTGGAGTATGGATGTAGCCTTGTGTGAATGCACCACGTTTGAATGCCGTTGAGCCTTTTTGTTTTTCACCCTTCGTGTTCCTTCTTAGTTCCTTCATTCCCTCTCTCTCATTCCATATATTCTGCATGATCTTTTTTCCTTCCCTTTATAGCTTTCAACTTCGACAAAAAGGAATGATTACTTTTTTGCATGGGTACTAGGTACGATTCCCTGAAATGGCAACATGTATCATTAAATAACATTAACTGCATTAAAAAAATCGAATGTAACCGTTATCTTAATAAATAAATAATGTTGGGAGTGTAGAGTTTGACTGGTTGGTCAATCATTAGTAGCCTTCTGTTAGTAGATGTGTACGGTGGACATTGTGTAGTAGTGTCCTTCCATCAGTATTTCTTTGAACTTGTATCGGTAGCTCCTGATATCGGTATCTCTTACTATGTGTATCAGTAACTTTTGGTATCGGTAGCTTTATATACCAGTGACATCATTATATCAGTAGCTCTTGATCTATCGGCAGCTCTGCTTTGTATCAGTAGCTTCATTCTGTATCGATGACTCTGTATATCGGTAGCTCTTGGTCTATCGGTAGCTCTGGTCTATTGGTAGCTCGCTTAGTTCCAGTGATTTTGTGTATCAGTAGACTCATATCAGTAGGTCCATTTTGTATTATCAGAAGAGTTGTTCTATTGATATCTATCTGCATCGCTGACCTTATTCTATGCTTACCAGTAGACTTGTACATATCGATAGCTCTGTATCAACATCTATACGCATACCAGTGACTTAACACTTATATGTTTTATGCAAAACATATCCGATTGGGTTATAATTATTTCAGAACATATATACACAAAGATAATCATTGATTAGCTTATCTCAAGGACTATTTTAATATTATTATCATCTTGATAATAGTATATCATAGATTGAGCGAATTTGAATATAGATAAACATTAATTGGGATTATCATGGTATGTGAAAGCATTGTTGGGATTATCAAAACAGGTGAGGTCAACAATATCTATCTCAATTATCATCTCCCTAGCCCCATATTCTCTAGTCTATCATTACCAGCTAGGATATCTCATTCAACCATGTGAAAAAAATCAACCCTCTCAAGATGTGAAGGTTACCCTTCGATGATAATAATTAATGTGTTATCTATGAATAAATAGTCAATCCATCTCGATTATGATTTCAAACCCTATCATCTTAATGTAAAACATATTCAATATGAAGTAAAACCCACAAATATCAAGGAGGAACTCCCTTCACTACCATACAACCTATTTTTTTTATTCCAAACATAGTGTCAAGTGCCATAACATCATCTGAAAACTGTATAACAAGCTTGAGGCTCTCCACCATAGGTGCATTTATAAAACTATGTGTTGCACCAGTATTTAAAAGATAACATACAATAGTATATGCTACTAAGATTTTACCTCTAACCGTATACAAATTGATACTATTATAATCAGTGGAAGGCTATAATATATATATATATATGTCCCTAGCCATGACCCTGTGAAACAACATCATCCCCTAGAGAAAGACCGTTTTTCTCTCTAGGTACAAGTAGTTTATGGATTCCTTGGCAACAACCAAAACCTCAGACTTGTTGACCGGTACTAATAAAACTACCATCCTAACGTGTAGTGTAAAATCCCATTCCTTAAGTAGGAGTCATAGCTAATCCCCTTGCAATAACTTCTGGAGGGATGGTTTTGTAGATCAATTATACATTGACCATCCTAATATAAACTAGGAACATGAATGGGTCCCTATTTTATTGATTCCCCATATTCCCCCATATCTAACAATGAATATAGAAAATTTCACTACCAATATTAATGGCATGGTTGGCAATCCTATCACAAGAGACCTCAAAATAGTACTTCTAACAAAATGATGTTAAACCACAAGGTCAAGAGGCTGAACTACCCTGCTCCATGACCCCATCCTCCCTCTAGTTCTACTATATAATTGGACCCTAATTTTCTATCTCAGTAATATTTTTAACCTGAAAAAGTTGACATGTGATCAAATGTCATGTCTTAGACCATCCCCTAATCATCTCTCCTTAGATATCTCATCAGCAAGATATATCAGTGCAAAATGCAAATGATTTTTTGAGGGTTTCGAATAGTCCATAACTTTCATCACATGCTACTCCAAGCACATAAACTCATATCCCCTTTTATCTATCAGTATCTCTAGAAACAATAGTCATAAAACAGTTTTTTTCCTTGATAAAATGGGTTTCATTTCTTGGAGTGCCACATAAGGGAATAAAAAATGGATACCAAGGGATAATTTTTGAAGATAGTGATGTTTTTGTTTATTAAGATGATCTTTATTAATTGAAAGGATATATATTTGTTATAAGTAATATATATTATGATCTTAATGGTGAGTGGAATAGGTTTTTCTTGTTCATACAACACATGGATTGTTCAAGAAAAGAAGACTTTGCTACAATAAGGTATCAAGATGTTTACCTCCTATTTCTGATGAAAAGTATTGTGAATATTAATTTGTGAAGATAATTGTTACTCCCTATTAAATAAATTAGTAATAATATATTAGGATATAATTCATTGAAATATTAAAATTTTATTTAAGTAATGTTTTAATCCAGAGGCTTAATTGATGAAAATGAATAATCTATGATAGAGTGTGGTTTTCTTTTTATTAAAAAAAGCAATTGCATAAGGATGATAAAAAGTTGTTACCAATGGAAAAAGAAACTGGTGAAGAATAATGAAAATACATATGATTATTTTAACCCTAATTACCATTCCTCATGACTTAGATTTCTTATTGTACCATGGTTGAAACTTGAGTAAATAGTGATATGTTTTGATAAAGAATAAATACCTGTTGTTGTTGGAGATGAAGAAGTAGAATATCTAGTGGATGAGGGAAGTGGCATGATTTACTATAAAGATACCCTATTTTTTCTTCGGGTTCTCCTATTCCTCACATGAAACTACTTAAAAGAGATAAAATTTTAAATTAAGGAAGTGATGAGGAAAAGATATAAGATCGAGGAGAAGAAAATTTTAAGATAAAATCCATGTCCACTGATGATAATGGTGATGATGTTAAAGAAAAAGAATATGATGATTATGATGATGAAAATAGAGATGATGAGAATGATGATGGTTATGGAGACAATAAATATGAGAATAGAGATGATGAAGTGGATGGCCATGATGGTGGTCTTTATGGTCGTAGTGGCTGAGTCAGAGTTATGTTTGAGATACCTCAAGAACATCTTGCCTCTCCACATTCAAATTGATAAGATAAGATAAATAAGAATAGATAAATAAGAATATATTGAGAGGATAAATCCCATATTATTTAAATTCATCAGGTTTCTAATATTTGTGATGATCAGATAGTCGAGTAGTTGAAAGTTAATGATGTTTTAGAGTAGTCAGTTGTTGAGGAGATGGAAGGAGATGCTACTATTGTTGAGCCTTATGTGGATATACATATAGGTGTTGGGACAACTATTTTTGGGCCATATTCTGATGATAATAAAGGAATTGGAACATATTCTTATGTACATAGAGCTTATATATAGATGGAAGATATTTCTACTATTGAGAAGATGGAGAATGTCAAGAGACTGGATGTATAATTGGTTATCGTTCCTACTTTTGTTGTACCTGATAATAAGGATGTCACTATAGATGATGCACTTACTCCTGCTAAGACTTATATTCAGTATTATTTCATGACTATTGATCTAGTTTTAGATTAATTTGAAAATTTGATAAGATATTTCAAACTAGGTCTATACTATTCCAACTCAGGTGATAATGGTAGTCCTATAAAGCATGGTGAATCTATATGTCTTGATTTTATAGATCATGAGGGATATTCTATTATTCCTAGAACTTTTTTCCTACTCTTAATGATCCTAAATTTATAGTTGACATCCTAACTAGATAAGGAGAGATGATGAAATATAATAATGGACCATGTTAATCATATGAATCCATTTTTTCATATACATGAAATTTTAGTGGTAGCTCAG
This sequence comes from Viscum album, assembly GCA_963277665.1. Taxonomy (NCBI): domain Eukaryota; kingdom Viridiplantae; phylum Streptophyta; class Magnoliopsida; order Santalales; family Viscaceae; genus Viscum; species Viscum album. The sequence continues at coordinate 1,381,693,668 of OY728134.1, read as the reverse complement.
GAAGCAATTCCTATCACAACCCTTCTAACTACCCTAAAAAATTATCCTATGAAATTTAGACCTAGTGTCACTAGATATCTGAATGAACTCATCTAACAATATTCCATCCATTGTCCTTATCCCCTAGGGAAGATTTTTAGCACTTGATAAAAAAAATCCCAAAGAATCTAATTCTCTATCTTGTGTGACAAAAACATTCCCTATTGGTCCCACTACCGCATCTATTAATGTATATTCTATTAAGTATAAAGGAAAATTAAAATACCCTAATTATTTTTCCAACATGATAAGGAAATGTTGATAATGGAAATTTTCTTTAATAAGGATATTTTTCTAACAACTTTTTAGATGTTACTTATTTTTTTATTATCCCTCAGGTAATTTTCAACGCACCTTATCCTTTTAATAAAATTTATTTTTATGCATTTATTGTTTCCTTATGAAAATTTGATAATACTACTAGGTGTAGAATAAATTATGGATTGTATTTCCTTTTAAATCATTCTATTTCACTTTCTTTTAGTACTTCATATTTTCCAATTTATAGTACTTTTATCCTCTGACTCATACATCTTTGATACTCTCATATTGTTTCCTGTCTACCTATTTTTTCTATCAGATGTATGAAATAAAATAATTTATCATTGATATCATATATATAAAATTCCATGATTATTTATCCTTAAAATGGGTAGATTTTTAACACCCTTGCTGAGGTTGTTGGCACCCTTATTTTAAAGATCACAAAATAATTTTTATTATGGTATTAATGAGTTTAATGTTTTCTATTAGTATTTTACAATATGATATTGATTGGTTAAATTAAACTAATCACGATTCACCACTGGGAAATGTCTCATTGATATAGGCTAACTCGTCATTGACTAACAAATTGGCTAATTATTGGAAACACACACCACCAAATCTCAGTCATGAGTATTGATGTCCCCAAGATGAAAATTTGACAAAGTACTGGAAAGGGTCACCACAAGAATTGACTCACAATAAATATATAAATAAGTAAAAGTATCTAAAAGACTCATTATTGAGACAAATGTTTTAGTTATGTATGGAATTACTCACCACCATAAGATAACTCACAGTCAGAATGATAAATTTCTCAAATTCTTGAAAATACATTCCATCGGTGATTACATACCACTGAAATAGAAATTTAAAAATGTTATGTGATGAATGACCACCTGAGTGGAGTCACCTCTATAGTGAAAATTTGGTAATGTGATGGATACTCCAAGAACATAAAAGAGTCACCGCCACTGACATGCTTCCAGTGACACACTCCTAGTGACAGACTTCCAGTGAAACACCACATTTGACACACTTCCTATGACACAATACCAGTTTCACAGAATCAGGGACACACCACTAGTGACACACCACCTGTGACACACCTCCAGTGACACACTACCAGAGATTCACCATTCTAAAGACTCACATCCCCTATTTAACAACATATGTTTTGAAATAAATATTTATAACCACTTGTTTAGTGAATTTAACGTTGAATATTTTTTAAATGATTATGAATTAAATATTTTAGAGAGTACATTAAATTAGTCTTCATATTTCAAGTATGTGGATTAGAGAGGATCCAATTGATTCTTATAGCTTGTTACTATTAAAATTAGGAGAACACTCCCTCATCCAGATATATACATAGAAGACTAAGAAAATGAAAAAAATACATTCACATACACAAGAGTTGGAGCTCATTGAAAGAACCATAAGTGTGATAAATTTACATGAATACACTCAACTAAGGAAGCCTGAAGCATGACAAACATCAAGTTCCTTCCTTCAGTCAGAACAAATAGATTTATGACTCTCTATTCTACATCATTTTTCCTAAACCAAACTCAAGACTTTATTTCTACTACCATCAAGGATTCATACACTTCATAGATCATCAGATATATTAGAAACAACTTATCATTTATATATTCACCCTATTTTTTTTAATTTTCATTTACATTACAAGTAGTTTGTGCATAGTATGTATTTTTTACACAAACACATTAAATCCTACTATAACTAAAAGATACAAGATATATTCTCAATGTATCTTATATATTTTTTTACCATGTATTCTGTTGAAGAGGTAATAGTGAGGCCTTTTATATTTGTCACTCCAAAAAAATTGTGGAAGAGGTCCATGTGAGGAATGGATTTGTTATACACCCAATCCAGGTTGTGGATCAAAATTTTGTTTTTATATAAACATATTGCAATTAGGTGATTTCTACATGGAGAAGAGTCAGTCTCCTCATGATACTGAACCAATTGTATCCATTTTCCCTTTTTTGTTTTATTTTATTTTATTTATTTTCTTGAAAAATGAACCTTTTTTTAATTGTAAATCCAAACCAACATGTTGATAGTTTATCATAATTAGTTTTTATATAATACTTTAATTGAGAAAATTTTTTTAAAAGGAAAAAAGTAATATTGTGTATTACTTTACCCAATACCTAATCAATCTTTTGAGTACTCTTTTTTGAATATTAAACATTATATAAAAAAACAGTTTTGATAAACTATCTAGTATTTAAATTAATTGTGGGATTTCATTTTAATACAATTTTTAAATGAATCATTTATTGGGTACTGAATTCACCCATCCCCCTTCTTGATATACTCACTCTGACTAATATTATTTTTCTTCCAAAATTTTATTTAGAATGAATTTTCATTTTTTGTCTATTTGATACTATTATGTCTAATTGTTTTTAGATATAGAATTTTAGATCCCCATTTTTAGGAGGGATAAATGGATATGAAGTCAATGCCGATGTGGATTCAATTAGATGGGTTCCACAACATAAAATCAATCATAATTTTTTTCCATTTATTTTATATTCTTAAAATTGGAAAGATATTATAATAGTTAATTTTGATCATTTCCTGAAACTGGAGTAACATATGTTCTGAACATTATCATTTTCAAAACCACATGTGAATTAAATGCATCCAGATTCAAGGAATATATCAGGATGAATATATTTTCATCAACGATTCGACTATAAGAACATTATAAAACCAAATCAAAGGCTTAAATTTTGATAGTGTACTATAAATACATAATGGAGAATGTGAATAAGTCACCTTATTCCAAAATTCGTCCACTATGGTATTAAACAATGTATGTACATGCACTATATGGAACATAGATAGTAATTTTAGAAAAAATTATTTTATATAATGATTCAGCCATATATTTTTTATCAAAAAGTTTCAATGGATAAAATTTTTATTATGGACACCCAATGAATAGGTAAGAGTTATATCAGACTACTACATTTCAAAATTATGCCATTAAGATATTTAAAACCTGTATAAATTAGATAAATTGAATCTAGAAAGTCTATCTAAACATAATTATTTTTTTAATAATTCAAAAATAATTTCTACAAAACAAGGTAAACTAAGAAGAAATTTTTAAGAAGATAATATAATACATGTACTATAATATTTAATGATGAAATAATATCCATATTCGTCCATTTAGTTTTCCAAAAATTCATAATAATCTAAAGGATATAATTAAAGAAAAATGTTTCATTAATGGATTGGAATTAATGTTATTAAAGTAATACTCATAGGTTCTTAATAAATTACGTAGTACATAATGGTTTTATATTACTATATACATTTTTTTAATTTTAAATCCTATATTATACTACATTACTAATAATAAAAAAATGATATAATTTTTTTTAACAAATATATATAACGTAAATATTTTTACGTATTTTTATGACAAATATATATATCCAAATATTAATTATCATTATAAACAATATATTATTTTATAATAAGACCTTATAAAATATATATTTATATAAAGTTATATTATTTCTCAAATAAATCATAAATATTTGAAAAAATAAGGGTCATTACAATTGAAGGACACATGAATAACTGTTTGAACAACTATAGAATGGTTTAAAAATTGTTCCAAAGAATTAAGTAGGTCACTAAAAATGGGGAATATATCAATTTGGGCCTTAAGACATTGGTATTGTGTGAATTTCTACTACTATACAGATCTATATATAAAATCAACATGGGTTATAGTGGCATTGTGTTTCTTTATGAGTTCATTTGAGAGATGGTTTATATAGTGTGTTTGTGTGTGTGTGTGCCATGTTAGTGGATAGATAAGATCATGAATTTAAAAATATTATTAAATTAAGAATGTGGTATTCAATAACTAATTGAATAATACAATAGTTGGTTTAAGGATAGTTCTCATAGACATTAATGAGTAATCATTTGTGTTTAACAATGATTACATAATTTGGCAGTTATTTAGTCTAAATGTTTTTAAATGGGAGATTATTAATAATCATATCAAAAAATTTAACACAATCACAAGTAATATGAAATTAATGAGGATTATTCTAGATAATGAGGTTTATGAATTGATGTTTTTATTTTTTACATAATAGTTATGAATGAAAAACATGAATTAATCCTTAGTAACTATATTAAGACAATATAGTTGGTTAGATTCACTAATTCTCCTATTCATATGGGATGATTTGGAAGGCTTAGGTATGATAACAATCATAGAGGGTAATATGGATCAATATAAAGGAGATGATACTAATCAAACAATTCTGGCCCAACCTGATGGTCTAAAGAGAAAAATTAACATATAAAGGATGGATTGAATATATTGAAGTCACCTAAAACCAATTCAGAGAACCCAAAAGTTGAGTGAAAAAGTGATGTGTGATTATTGAGTGTATAATTTCCTACAAACTCTTGGATTTATGAGCATGGGGAATTATTCTATTACACATCAAGGAAGTATTTCATCAATAATTATCTTCTAATTTTTTGAAATGTATATATTATTGATGTTCAAACCATAAAAATTATGGGAAATGGGGATGCATGGATAAAAATGAAAATAGCTTATTGAAAACATCAGAAGTGGGTACTAAAGAAGATTGTATCTTATTTAAATGGTAATTGTTGAAACATGGGCCTAAAAACCCCATTGAATTATTTAGTATTATTTTGTTTTTTTTCATAACAAAAAAACCTTATTTAAAAATGTTAGGGTCTTTATGAAAATACATAGATGTTAAAAAATACATTTGTAATAGTTTCCTAAGGGATGTTTTTAAATATTCTTTTTACAATCTATGATATATATGATTAAAATTTAATAAATAAATGTTATTAAATATGTACAATTTATGTTGATAAAAAATGATAAAGTATCATTTTATCCGAGATTCATATATTATGATTATAGTTATACCCATGATTCTTGAAACTAGTTTTAATAATTCCTAATGAAGAAGAATAATGGTATTTTTTTCATAGATAATAAAATAATAATGAAAAGGATTCTGAGGATGAAGTAATATAAAAATACAGTTCTATAATTTGAGATGTGTGACACAATAATTGTATATTTTATCCACCACACTAAAAATATCAAAAGAAGATGCATCATTAGAATTTACTTAATAACTTGACAGTGGAAATATATATTGTCATAGTAAATGTGGATTTTTTGGATAGAAAAAGTTTTAATAGTTATTAAACATTATGATAATTATAAAAAAATTCATGTTGTGATATTTTATGTGATAAGAATAAAAAAATTGATGACCAAGAATGATAGAAAATTTGAGTGATGAGATTGAGTGGATAGAATATTCAATTTATAAAAACATATAAATTTTAGATTTGGTTTATATATGGAATGAATAAAGAGAATAAGATATCAAAAAATAATAGTCTCTGCATTATGTCAATATATAAGATACTATCACTATAATTTGTGAATTATTGAGATAAACATGGTATTGAGATTGAATTAAATACTAAAAATATTCCAATTCTCACAATATATTCTAAATTTTCCGGATATTAATGAAGTGGATGCTCAAATGTTGTTGAATTTTCAGAAGGATTGAAAAATATATTCCATTAATTTTTAATTTTCTAGATCATTATTGTCATAATCATGGTTTTCATTAGATTCATCATGTAAATTTTTAGAAGAATGTATGAATAAGAAATTTGTCGAATATAAAATAATTAGAAGAATGAATTATTGATAGATGGATATTGTAATCATCCTTGTTGTTCTTCATTAAATCACGGTATTTTAAATTGGTTAAAACCCATAACGTGGGAGCCACCCACATTGGAGGAGAAACATTTAAAAATATATGTGTGCCTTATAGTTTATTAATTCAGTTTTATAAGTGTATGGGTGATAGTTTTATGATTGAATGGATCCGGATATTAATTAGTCATCGAGTTAAATTTCATAGAACAAATTATAAAAGTTTGTATAATTTTATCCTCATAGTCTATATAACTATGAAACCAAATTCTATACTGGTCACCGCATGGACTCAAGCAGACCTCCCCATATGCTAGAGGCTGCCAAAAAAAGGTGAGTTACTGATGGAGGTATCATGGAGAGACAATACCCTCATTACCATTGTATCACATCATTATATCATATGAAATACTAAAATAAAACAATAGTGTAAGAAATGTAAATAAAAAAATAGAATTGGAAGATAAATATAATAAAAGAGTAAAATGGCCAATTCCAAATATACAACTACACATGCATGAACATGTGATTCTAAAAACTCCAATGCAGGAAAAAACTTATCAGAAAATATATTGCATAATCAAAAGAAAGGAAAGGGAAAGAATTTATTTTGACCTATATGATAATCTTGAGTACTAGATTAGTCATGTGCTCTAAATATCACAAGTAAAATACACAAAACAAGCAATCATCCACAGACCTATGCACATGAGGATCTTATCTGGTACCATAGTGTAATGGAATCATGAGGAGTGTGTGAGATATACTCAGTAGGTCACCACCAATATTTTCCAGATCAATCCAGTCTGTGAAATATAAAATTATTTGTGTTATAATAACAATAAATTAATAGAAATAAATAAATAACCACATATATAAATAAAATATTGGACTTGGTTTCTCCCATGGTACCTATATGACTCTACCTACTTCAGACTATGTCGGATGTCTGAATTAACAGAACCTATTAAAATGTGATAAGGTGTGTAATTCAATCATCATATATAAAGCTTCTTGTAAAGACTGACCCCATGAATTTAATTTAGTTTGGTTGTTGTGTGACTTTGAAAATAGATAAGAATTATCATTATTTACTAATAAGTCATCATATATAATCCATGAAAGGTAATAATGAAATCTAGTATAGAAACCTAGAGACCATCCAAGGTGATCCATAAAGTATCCCAATGGTCTCTACAGGAGTTATAGAATTATCCAATAGAAAAGAGTCTGTCCAAGGTGACACTTAAAATGAATCCCCCATGTCACTCTTGTTATGGTGAAATCATGAATCTCTAATTTCATACCAATTATCTCACATTGGTGTTCAAGTATCACTCAGAGAATGGAATAACCATCATGCCAACAATCCTATCTTTAGTGACTCCCCTAGGGAGACACTGTTAATAATGGTTATAAATAATCTATACAGAGATCCCATATAAGGAAATCAAAGTGTATCTCCCAGATTTTCCAACTACTATAATACCAAGCATGGAAATTCAATCCAAAACATCCTTATGTTAGTACCTAATTTTTCTCCAATCTCGTAAGTAGGAAATGCTTAGGAACCACGCTCACATTTCCTCAAACCAATAATTTCGTGTGTAACATATTAAATAGATATCCAATTAATTTAATTCAAGGAAAATAACTGTGGCATAAGTCACAAGACAATAAGAATACAATATAAGGTGATAATCATAAGAACAAGGAAATAATAATTAATCATAAAGAATTAAAAAATTGAAAAATGAATGAATCATAAAAATAAGGAATATTTAATAAGGAATGAGTAATAAGGAGCATATAATAAGGCATGAATCATAGGGAATAGGTCTTAAGGCTTGAAGAATAAGTCGTAGAGCCTAAGGCACTAAGAATAAGGGCATAAATCAGGGCCATTCAATTCCTTTAAGCATTTAATATTAAATTATATTTATTAGAAGATGCACCACAGACCACAAATTTGGTTTACTAATTTAATACAAATGGATATAAGGTTCTTGAAGGAGGTAACACCCATTTGGGTGGCTCAAGATGAGGCAATCAACCAAAGAGTTGATTGTCCAGTATATAGTATCATGATAAGAATAGAAAACCATTAAATTTAAATTAATTTAACATTTAGTAGGTGTGTAAAACTAATTACAATTATATTAAATCAACTAAACTTGAGGGGAAGGAGTTATACCACCTACCATATGCAAAGGATACTCTATATTTCCAATAGTGAGGCCTAATTTGGTCCAATTTGAGAGAAATTAAAGAAATAAATGAACGACTTAAAGATAGGCTAAATTAGGTCAGGTTGAAATATCATATATGATGTGAATAAAAACTATAAATTAAGGTAAATGAACAAAGATATTATCAGTACACATCTAATGATACTGACAATAGTCAATTCTAACAAAGGACGAGCGAGATATCCCCATGTCTAAGAGAGGATAGAAGGAGATCTGTAGGAGTTGGGTAGTGTTGCTTGCGGATGAGAAGAAAAGGTTGATAAGGTTCAAATAAAATAGGTTAAGGGGTAATTATAACCCCTTTTATGAGGTTCATAGTTTGCCCAAGAGGTTTAATATACTGTGCAAAACCCATGATTACAACACTTCCTAAGAACCCCTTGACATGGTCTAGGAACATGATTTGACTAACCATGAACAACTCATGAGTTATTGATTAATCAATATTCCAAAAACACTGTCACATCCATGTGGCTCTACATACATGGCTAGACTAAACATTGTGAGACCTCCAACTCTATTAGATCATCTGCACAATTTTCTCTGGAGGGTCACATAGTTTCCAACAATTCATATGCCCATGTGAGCCTTATCCAGTTAGAGGTTTTGGAGCCCAATTCTCCCAAAACTCAACAAAACAACTTATGTACCACCTAGTCCTCAAAAAATACATAAAAAACATTTTCATGTTCTAAAAATTAGATTTATATCATGAGACAAGGTTTAAGGAGTAGACCATCCACAAAATTGTAATGTTCAAAGTCCATTGGAATTTCACTTAGCCCAAAAATAGAGAACACTATATTATCCCCACAATAAATATTATCATCCCCATGAATCCTAGGAGAAATATTGGATAGAAAACATGACCTTCTCTATTGGTAAAGTATTGAAAAAATGGTTGTATTTTATTTCAAAATTTCCAATGCACCTCTATGTACCACATTAATCACACGACACTTGTGATGTTAATACTCAAGCCAAAACACATTTTTACAAACTAGAACATCTGGATAACGCTTACCCAAGCCCATAAAACTAAACACATGATCAATTAATCATATATTCAAACATTTATCTTATAGTTCTTCCCACCATAGGTTCCAAAAAATGAAGCCCAACTCCGAACAAAGGGACCTCCACCATAGTGACTTCGTAAAAATAATTCTGTAAGATTTATTACAATGATACATGCATGTTTTATTAACTTTCGAAACTCAATTACATCCAAGGACAATCATTGAACTCTTTTTAAAAAAATGGTAGCTTTATGATAAACCTAGATGATCTTTCCACACAATCATTCTATAAAGAAGACTATTGACAATCACATCACACTTTTCTTGACCTGACGATATACAAACAATGGTTCCTCACCAACCAATTATTATAATAGTAATAAGTATTATGTCAAACCATATATGGTCAAATACCCTCAAAAAATACATCTTATAAGTCCAATGTTTTTTAAAAACTAGACTCAACATCTTTAGATTAAGGAACCTAGAGATTTCTTTGTGGATGTTGATCTATGTACGTAACTAGATTTTCGTGATGTCTCTAGCCAACACATTCTTTACATTTTCACATCCCATCTCAATGTTGGAAGTTAATATATCTTACAAAAATGGTTCATCTTTTTTTAAAACAATGTCATCAAATCTAGACTAAAGTATTATAAAACCTTGTAATCATTTACTAGAAACTAAGGAGATCAACCAAGGTTGTCTCCAAACCTATGTTTACAAGTGGGACTTTGGAAGAACGACTAAATTTACATGTGCAAGAATACTGACTAATCCCATAACATTCATTTCAATGAACCATCTGGTGTCCATGATTCTATCCAAGTTGTTCCTACTCGGGAACCCATGCATCACTTAGGGAAACCATACCGTGACAACATTTATTCTTTCGAAAAAAACACTAATGGGGACCGCTTATGTATCCCAATGGATTTTATTATTTAGTGAGTCTTATAACCAATTATCTCTAAGTGTACTCGAATGATGTAAAAATAAGGGACAAGATTCTCACTAAGATGGAAGTACATGAGGAGGATACCAAGACTTATCAAGAAAACCAATGAAATTACCATTAAATCAAATAAATGTTCCTGATACATTTTAGAACCAATTTTATATAACATCCAAAATGAAGTTTAGTAAAACTGATAACATCCCAACCTAAGATCCATAATCTGGAACTCCGATCCAGTGGGCAATCTGACATCAAGCCTTCCTCCCCTAACACCAAAGTATTTCAACTAGGAGTAATGAACTAGGGTATGACTGTGGGGAGACTATTCCCCCACATTAGAGTTTAACCTAGTGGAATAGTAATAATAGTAAATAGTATAAGTAGATAAAAAAACATGTGAATGATAAACATCCAAGATAGTAATATATAGACAATTACAAAAGTAATATCATATAAAAATGATAATAATTTCTTGTCTATATAATGTAAAAAAAATATGTATATATGTATCAATATAATATTTGTACTAAAATACCAAAAATAACCAAAAATAACTATCCCATCAAGTATCATTGTCCCTAGATCAGTCCAATGATCCCCTGATCTTAAGCATGAAACAATAAAGATTCCTAATGTGGGTGCTTTACCCTTTCCCTACCTGTATCAAAATAGTTTTTTGGGTTCCCAACAGTGTCCTAAATATGGTGCGAGATAACACTCAGTAATCCACCACCATCCAAATTTATAACCAATCACATCAATACAATATAATAAACAAATAATGACCAATATATCATAGGTAAAATGGTACTGAAGGTAAAGTTCCATTGGAATATATAAAAAAAGTAATGTAATTCCATATAGTCAAATAAGGCTCCTTATAAACAATATTCAGGACGCCAAAATAATGGAATCCCTTAAAGAAATAAATAAACAAGATAATATACAATCTACCCACTATTATAAATTTCACATACTGGGGCCACCTGAGAAATATGGAAAATCACCAACTATATCCATAGCATACATATTACTGTATAAGATCCATCATGACCATACCATGAAATTCTATTAAAAATATCAATCATATCCTCTATGTATAATCCTATCCTCCAAAATAGCCACAATGTGTTCTTGAAAGTGTCAGACCATGATGGGTCTGATCAAAGGTTCAAAAGACCAAAGAACCTTTGTCGAGTTCTGAGAGCATCTCTATGGAAACTTGATAATGTCTTGGGTGGGGTCCAAGGATCATCTAAGTATACCATGTCAACTATGAACCCAATAAATCATTATAAATAGGGTTACATGGCTTAGGGCATCCTATGGAATCAAGGCCAAATGAAGAAAAATTGACGACATCTACTACTAAAATCAAGATCTATGGTAGAAACGTCCAGGGAATCTAATTGAATTAGTATCCAATATATACTAACAAAGGATTATATTACCATTGTATTTCACCATCTCATTCATTATTTTACAAAATTCACATTTAATGATTTCTCCAAATCATTTAAAATTTTCTATAAAATCCAATCAAACAAATAGTTCACATCATGTCAACACATAGAAAAGGAGGAATCATCACTCTCTTAATCAATCAATTCATTTCAATTTAATTTTAAATGGGATCCCTCTATCTTGGAGAGATAACACAAACCCCATGGGTGGTATAAAAAATGATAAAAAGTATGTTTTCACCAAATTGGTTTACTAGGTTGGGGAAAACCTCCAAAGGAACTCAAAGGTATTCAAAGGGGAACCTAATAGGTTGAAAATAATTAAATTCATTTATTCAATTAATTTTCATGGAAATGAAAAAAATTTCACCATGATGGAACATTTAAACATGCTATAAAATGAAGAGACATTTTAGTAAAATGTATAAACCACCTCCCACTATCCTGTAGTAATGTGATAATCAAGTATCAACACCTGGTTCTATCTATATCTGGTGGAAAAGGAAGAACAAACATGAGGAATAGAAATATAGCATATTATCTTCCACCAAAATAACATCTTCAATCTGAAGTCAAATAGAGAATGTCACAAAAGGAATGAATAACTCACTGATGTTTATCCAAAATTATTAATGAATATAAATTTATACATTGAATGGAGAATTTTTGGCTAAGACTAGTGTTAGGCTTTAAAAACTCTCCTGTGAGGTTAGGTGGTTATCCCATGTAGGAGAAAATAATGGGTTTTAAAAATATAAAACCATTAAGGTAGAAAATGAAATTTTTCCAAAAAAATTGTGCCACATTATTTCTCCACAGGGTTGGAAAACTTGTGTGCCTACTGTGTACCCTTCCCTATGTGAAGAGGCACCCCACATGGTTTATGCACATGGATTTCCAAAATGTGTGGAAACATTGTATCATGATCTGATAAAAAATTTAGAGTCCCTCATACAAGAATGAACCTTTTTCTGCACGATTTCCTAAATCCATGTGGGAAACTTCATCCCTCTCCTCAGGCCTCCCACTGTTAGTGTAAACCATGTGGTTTGTTCCACATGGTTTATAATAACCATGAAACCTACCTTGTTTCCACACAAAGTATGTTTTTTGAATCCGAAAAATCCCCAAAAACCCCATATAGACTCATAAACTCAATGGGTACTCACATTATCCATAAATAATAATTTAAACTAAAAAATTATTTATACCTTGTATCATACAATCTCCACCGCTTAAATAAATTCATTCCCAATTTATCCTTCCAAGGGTGGTCATGAATCAGCTATGAATAACTATGCCACTGACCTCGTACATTAGTCTCCAACACCCAGGTCTCTTCATATAGATATTCGTTATTCCATAGAACCTATACTAGAGGAACTAACTCGCCTTAGAGAATTTTCTTTCTCTTATCAATGATATGAATAGTAATATCCTCAAATAATTCATCTATCGGTAACTCATCCTCCTCGGGAAGAAAATAATTAGATGGGATAGAATGATAATGTAACAGTGGAGACACTAAAAGGAATTCTGCATGGACTTATACCTCTAAGGTAACTACAAACAATAGACTATTGACCGGATACTCTATAAAATCTTGGACGATCTCACATGTCTATATGAAATCTTACATTGTCTCAAAATATAATTTTCCTCCATCCTTAGTGAGACATGAAAAATACATGATCCCCAAACTCGAACATTATTGTCTAATGAAGGAAATTAGGGTAATACTTCTATTTGGACCATAAAGTATCCATCGACTTTCTAATTAGATGGACCTTATCTGAAGTCTCTTTCACGAGACGTGGTCCCAATAAAACCACCTCATAGACCTCTAACCATCACAAGGTAAATTGGCATGGCCTTCTATACAAATGCTCAAAATGACCCATCTTTATATTTTATTGATTTCTATTATTGTAGGAAAACACAAATATGTGAATATGTATTTCCCAAGAAACCGTATAATATAGGATTCATACTCATAGCCTACACTGAAGAACTTGAATTGTGCAGTCTAAGTTTCTATCATTATGAGAGTGGCATTCCATACTTATCAGAAACTTTGTACCCAATGAAATTTAAAACTATACAAGAAAAGAGAATTAAATCAAGCATACCTTTCTGAATCAATGGTATAAGGGACCCCATGAAGTCATAAAATATCATAAATACACAATCTTTCATGATAAACTACTCAAAATGTTTCATGATTGACATGAAATAAGTAACCTTCACGATCCTATCAATAACAACCAAAATTAAATCACTGCCTCGAGGTGACCTCAAAAAACTAGTTAGGAAATCTGTCAAGACATCCTCCCATTTCTACAAACAACATTATAATTAATGTAAAATTCTATTTGGTAACTAATGTTCCACCTTAACCTTCGTACATGTGGAACACCTCATGAAAAAATCATCAACATCATGCTTCACACATATCCACCAGTACTGACATCATAAGTCATGATACATCTTCTTAACATCGGGATTAACTACCCATACTGAGGCATGGAACTCCTACATCATAAAGTAGAGTATATCTACTATAACCCATACATGACTAAGGATATTTATTATTTCATCCTCTTGAAATTCCCACAAAGAGGCAGGTCCCCACCTGCCACAATCTCCCATTGGACGAGACCCTCAGAATTTCTAAGCTGTCTCATTATCACCCTATATAAAAGAGTATAGGTAACCAATGAAGAAGAAACAAAATTCAATCCATGATTTGACATCACCTCTACGTTCATATCTAAAAATAATCCATAGCTTTCTACTCGGCACTGGACACTTAAACTACCTGTATCTGAGTCCTCCAACTAAGTGCATCATCCATTGCATTTACATCACTAGGTGTATAATAAATATTGATTACTAATGATTATCTGTACTCAACCCACACTCACTACATCAAATTAATATCACACTACGTAAATATATACTTTAAGACTTTATGGTCTACGTACACCACAAAATGCTCTCCAAGTAAGTAATGTCTCCAAAATCATATGGCGTGTACAACGGTGGGTAACTAGAGATCATGCATCAAGTAATTCTTCCTATTTGTACTCAAATAATAGGACTCATATGACACAATTTTATCTCCCTAAATTATAATTTCAAAAATACTGATATCTGATGTGCCACAATAAAAAGTGTAGCTCTTACCTTAATCAGGATGAATTAGGACCGGTGAAAAATTGAGTCTATCTTTCAAGTCTCGAAATTCCTACTCATAGGTATCCAACCATAAATACATCACAACCTTCTTATTAAATCCAATCAAAGGTTCTTCTAATAATGATATTTACTTTATAAAAAAAATATGGTATCCAACTTGCTCCGAGAAACTCTGTATGTCAATGAAGTTATTGGGAAACTCCTAGGAACCAACTTCTATCACCTTCTCTAGGTCCAGTGATACTAATATATGTTAGATAATATGACCCAATATGTTAATATTTTCCACCCAAAATGGAACATTGTGAGATAAGAATATAACTAATGATCTCTTAGTGTATGAAAAACAATCACATGATGGTTGGTATGGTTGTGATGCTTGTGTGAATATATTAAAATATAATCCATGAAAACCACCACAAATGAATCCATATAAGGATGGAAAACATGGGTCATCAGTTACATGAAAACTACTGCCATGTTCCTGAGACCAAATGATATGTACAAATTCTCATAGAGACCATACCTTCTACGAAAAGATATTTGAGGTATGTCTATAGGTTGAACATGCACTTGATGATAACTTGATCTCTAATAAGTTATTGAAAGCATCTGAACTCCATAGAGATGATTAAAAAGGACATTTATATGTTATAAGGGTTGCCTATTCTTAACTTTAAATAGGTTAGATTTTATGTAATCCATTCATAGCCTAAGGTTTCTTTCCACCTTTTTGAAAAATGGACTAGCAACCCCCATAGAGAGGTACTAGTTCAGATAAACCCATTTGCCTCTATTTCCTCTAATTTCCTATTGAGATCCTAAAACTCCATATTATCAATCTTATAATGGGTAATTAATACCACTATATCTCTTGGAAATATATCAATTTAGGACTCTACCTCTCTCTTCAAAGTTATGTTAGAAAAGTTATCTAAAAATGCCCCTAAAACGATCAAACACAGGGGGGAAATCTAAATGATGTGATCCAGGGTCATCCAGATATAGGATATCTATATGGACTATTATCTCACCCATAACCAACTACTATATTCCATCTCTACCATCTTGGATATCTCATTAACCCTTGTGAACAAGAAATCAACCCTCTCTGGATGTGAAGGTCACCCTTTGACGATAATTATTAATGTGTTCTCTATTAAGAAATAGTAAATCCATCATGAGTATGATGTCAAACCCTATCATCTAAAGGAATAAAATATTCCACATGAATTGAAACCAACCAATCTCAAGTAGCCACTCCATTCACTAGTATACACCATACTTTCTGATCCCCAACAGAGTTTCAAGTGTCATAACACTATCAGAAAGCTGTATAATGAGCCTAAGGATCTCCAATTTATGGGCAATTATAATTCTATGGGATGTACCAATATTGAAAAGAGAATATACAATAGTACAGGATACTAGGATCCTAGATATAACCTTATACGGTTTGGTTCTCTTCCCATTAGGGGTAGGTTGTAAAATATATATTTGTCCTGAACCATGTCCTTGTGAAACAACATCACTAGACAGAGCAAGCCTGCTCTAATTTCTATGTGCAACTAGTGTCTGGCTACCTCGGTCACAACCACCACCATAAACATGTTGAATTTTTCTACTCTATCTATCATCTTAATGGGGATTCTAAAATCCCATTCCGGAACTATGAGTAATAGATGATCCCCTTCCACTAACTATTGGAGGTATGATTTTGAAGAGACATTAAATGTGGAACATCATGCTACAAACTAGGAACTTGAATGTGTCCTGATTGCACTAATTCCCCATATTCATCCATCTCCCACACTGGAGATAAAAATTTTCAATACCAGTATTAATATCTAGTATTTCACTCCACTCAGAAGATAACTCAAACAACACTTACAATATAATGATATTGAACCATCAGTCAAGAGGATGAACTAAACTACTCTATACCCCCATCTTTCCTTTGGTTCTTCTCTATAATTGGAACCTAATTTTTTATCTCAATAATAGTCATTAACCTAAACACATTGACCTATGATCGAATAAAATTACCGATACCTTTCTCAAAGCATCCCTCCCTTGACATCTCATCAGTAAGATATATTGACAAAAAATATTAAAGCTTTATGATGCATGCCAAGTACCCCATAATTGGCATCACATGATACTCCAAACATATAAACTCATTATTAATTTCATCTATCAAGGTATCATGAAAACAATTAGTCATAAAACTAGTTTTTTTTCATCGAAAAAATGGTATGCATGTCTTGGAGTACCACATGATGTAATAACAAATGACTACCAAGGGATAATTCTAGATGATAGTGATGTTTTTGATTATTAAGATGAAATTGATGAATTGAGAGAAGATTTATTTTTTAGAATAAATATAACTTATAATCTTGATGGGGAGTTCAAGATGGTTATCATGTTCATACAAAACATGTCTTTTCCATGAAAGGGGACTTTTCTACATTATGTTATTGAAAAGTTTACCTCCTATGTTTAATGAAAATGATTTTGAATTTTAATTTGTTAAGATAATGTTTTATATATATTGTGGAAATTACTAATCCTACCTCAGGATCTACATCCTTGATATATAAAAATTTTATTTCAAAAAATTTGGAATCCAAAGTTTTAGTTGATGAAAATGAATAATCCATGATATATGTTGTTTGACTTTATATCAATTTTTCTGTAAAAGTATACGAATAAGTTGGAACCAATGGAAAACAAAATGTCTAGAGAATAATAAAAATCTATATGATGATTTTAACCCTAGTTACCATCCCACAGTACCTAAAAATCTTGTTGGACCTTGGTTGAAGTTTGATGAAATTGTGATATATTCTGATGAAGAAGAAGGATCAATATTTTTTGGAGATGAACATGTAAATTTTCCAGTGGATGAGGGTAGGGACATGATTTATTTGGAATTATCCCCTATTTTTTCTTATTCTTCAACTATTACTCCAAGTAAACTACCTAAAATATAAAAATTGTTAAATTAAGGAAGTGATAAGGATGAGACCAAAGACTCAGTAGATGAATAGTTCAAGAGATACTCTAATTCCTATGATGAGAATGGTTATGATGATAAAAGAAGAGATGATGAGAATTCTAATGTTGATTGAGATAATTAAAACGAGAATGGAGATGATGAAGAGGATGACCATGATAGTGGTCTTCATGGACCTAGTGGCTGAGTTAGAGTTATGTTTCAGATACCTAAAGAACATGTTGCCTCTCTATATGAATCTATTTCTAGATCTAAGGAAATTTCAAACATAGTTAAGGATGTGTAAAATCAGTAAGAGAATAAAAATATGAATTTATTTATGGGATAAATTACCTAGTCTGGAAATTCATCATGTTTTACTGTTGGTGAAGATAATACAATTGAGTAGTTGGAAGTTGTTGCTCCTCTAGAGTAATTTGTTGCTGAGGAGATAAAAAGAGATCCTAGTCTAGTTGAGCCTACTGTAGATATACATATTGGTGTTGTGACTTCTATTTCTAAACCATATGCTGATTAGAATATTAATGTTAGAAAAGATATATATGTATAGAGTAATGATGTATATATGGAAGATGTTACTACTATTGAGAAAATAGATAATGTTGAGAGACATAATATATAATTAGTTATTGTTCCTACTTTTATTATACCTCTTACAATGGATGTCCCTAAATATGTTTCGCCTAGTCATGTTAATACTTACATTAAGTATTCTTTCAAGAAGATGGATCCAAATGAAAATGAATTTGAAAAATTTATAGGATATATCAAACTGGGTCTAGACTATTCCAACTCAGGTGATGATAGTAGTCCACCAAAGTATGGTGGATCTTATTGCCATGATTTTATGGATCCTGAAGGCTCTTCTAGTATCACTACCACTTCTTTCCGTACTCCTGATGCTCCTATATTTCCATTTTACATAATGACTATACATGATTTGAATTCATTAATAGATAAGTTATTTTCAGATATCATTTTTTTGATAAAGATTCCACCTACCTTGATAACTAAACTAAGTGATGAGGATGCTAGATATTTAATATATTTTTAATACATAATCTTTAATAATTAATGATGCATAACATACAAGATTTAGTGATTGAAAACAAATGGTTGGAAAATGAGCTAGAGTCTTCGAAATCTATTTTAGAGGGAATGAAAATTGCTTTTGTAGTATGTGTGGATTCCATTATCAAGAGGGTGGAAATAATACTATTGCGGATTATTCTTCTAATTCCCAAAATCCTACTACTTATTTTGACTTAATTATAAATTTTATCAGAGAATATATTAGGGATACTTCTAGTGCTAAATCAAGTGATTTTGCTTCCATGTATGTGGAAACTTTGAGAAAGTTTAAATATTATTGCGATCGTGCCAAAATGATTATAAGGTAATACATGATGTATATGAAATGTAAAAAACATTCCATTAAAAAATATATCAATTATTATCTTTTAAGAATATATACCAATTACGAGTTGAAATATCACATAAAGTATTTGGCTAAGAATTTGAAAATTCCTCTAGTCACCTGAGATTTCAAGGAACAACATTACATAAGATATTCATGGAAGAAAATAAAGACTTATTCAGTGAAATGGAGTGAGGAGTAAATATCATAATAGACCATGTCAATATTATGAATCCATTATTTTATATACATGGAATTGTAGTGGTTGTTCGGGAAGAAATTCCTATCACAACCCTTCTAACTCGTCTAGCCACTTCTCATGAGTTCTTCAGGCCTGATGTCACCAAAGATCTAAATGAACCTCATATAATAATATTATAACCTTTTTCCTTATTCCTTGGGGAATAAATTCATCACCTGATACAAAAAATCACTGAGAACCTTGTTGTCTATCTAATGTGCCTACACTATTCCTTATTGTTCCCACTACCACATCTATTGAAGAACCTTCTAATAAGGATAAAAGAAAATGTTAATCCCCTAATGATACTTCCTCCAACACCAAGAAACATTGATAATTGATTATCTCTTTGATACAGATATTTTTTTGATAACTTTTTTGAGGTTACATATTTTTCTATTGTCCCTTGGTTAATTTTCAATTCTACATATATATTTTCACCCAAGTTATTTATATGCCTTTATTTTTTTTTCTTATTCACTTTTTGATAATCCTAATAGGGGGGAGAATAATTTATGGAATTTATTTACTTTGACATCATTCTTTTTTTTACTTTCTTTGAGACATTAATATTTTTTAATTATAGTAATGTTATCATTGGATACTTGAATCATTGATACTCTCATACTATTTCATGTATACTTATTTTTGATAACATATGTTTGAAATATTATAATTTATCTTTTAAATCACACACATAAATATATATATAAATCATTGATTTTTTATCATCGAAAAATGGGTACATTGTTAACACCCTTGTTGAGGTTTTGGGCACCTTTATTTTAAAGATCACAAAATCATGTTTGTTATTATATTAATGAGTTTTATGTTTTATATTATCATTTTAAAATATGACATAGATTGGTTAAATTTGAATAAGTATGATTCACCAGGAAAAAAATTCTCATCCAAAGCGGATAACTAACTATTGAAGAAAAAGTTGGATAATTATAGGATACACACACTGCCAAATCTCAACAACCATTGTGGATATCACCTAGATGAATGACAACATACAAGAATGGGTCACCACTAGCTTTGACTCAACATCAATATAGAAATATGGAAAAGTGTTAGAAAGGCTCACTGGTAAGATGTATTTTTTAGCTATGTATGCAATTAATCATCGCCAGAAGACAACTCACTATCAGAATGAAAAATTTGAAAAAGTAGTAAAAATACCTATCATTTTTATTATTTACCATGGAACTAGAAATTTTAAAATTTTTGGTGATGACCTACTATTAGAGTAGAGTCACCTCTAGAGTTAAAATGTGATAAGGTATTGAAAACTTCTACCACTTAAAAGACTAACCGCCAGTGACACACTGCCAGCCACACACGTCCAGTGACACACTGCTAGTGGCACACCTCCAGTGACACACCACCTTTGAAAACATACAATGACACACTACCAGTGTCACACCACTAGTGACACATATGATGTGACACACTTAAAGATATTCTCCATTCCATAGACTCATCGCAACTATTTTTCAAAATATCTTATTGAAATAAATATTTATAACATCTATTTTATTTAATTTAATACTAAAACTTATTTAAATAATTATGAATTATATATTTTAGAGAATATATTAAATTCTTTGTAATATTTCAACTACAAGAATTAGAGAGGATCCATCTAATTATTCCATCTTTCTACTATTAAAAGTAGGAGAACACTCTCTCATTATTATATACACATAAAATAATTATAAAAAAGGAAAAATACATTCACATACACAATATTAAGAGATTATTGAAATAACCTGAAAATTTCTACATTTTCACACATATAATGGAATGCAGAAAGTTGAAGCATGAAAAATATCACTTTTTTTCATTCAGTCAGTAAAAGTAGTTTTATGACTCTCTGTTCTGTAGAAATTTTCAGAAACTAAATACAAGCCTTTATTTCAACTATAGTCAAGGATTCATACATTTTTGAGATAATCAGATAGATAAGAAAAAAATTTCTACATATTTACTCACCCTATTTTTTTATTTTCATTTACAATATGATTTGTGTGTGTACACTCTATATTTTTTACACACACAGACATTGTATCCTACTATAATGGGAAGATACTAGATATCTTATCAATCTCTCATTAATATTATTTTACATTAGATACTATTGAAGAGTTCCTTTTGAGGCCTCTTATAATTTTCACCGCAACAAAAAATGTGGAAGATGTCCTTTTGTTTCTTGTAAAACATTTTGTTGTACACCCAATCTAGGTTATGGATCAAAAGTTTATTTTCATATAAACTCATTTGTAGTAAGATATTTAAAAGTGAAGAGGACTATGTATCATCTTGATACTGAACATATTTAATTCATTACCCATTTTTTAGTTTTTCTCTATGATTTAAAAATTAATGTGTTTTGAACTAAAACTCAAAACCAACACTTTGATAGATTATCTTGATTAGAGTTTATATAAGATTTCGATTAAGAAAAGTTATTTAAAAGGAAAAAAGTAATATTTTGTATTACTTTACCCAAGTCCTAATAAATCATTTGAGTACACTTTTACAACATTAAACATTATATCAAAGTACTATTTTGAATAATTATGCCATATTTAAATCAATTTAGGGATTTCATTTAATCAGTTTTTTAAAAGAAAATTTTATTTGGTACACAATTCACCCCCTCTTGATATACCCACTCTAACTAATAGTATTTTTCATAAAAAATTTAATTTAGTAAGAATTTCAATTTTTATGTGAATTTTATACTATTATATCTACATTATTTATTTATATATAGAAATTTGGATCCACATGTTGTGTAGTGATAAGTGGACATGAAGTAAACACTGATGTGGATTTGATTGGGTTGGAACCACCACATAAATTCAATCATAACATTTTCCCCTTTATTTTATATTCTCGAAAATCAGAAATTTTTTAGAATAATTAATTTTGATCATTTCATGCAACTGTAGTAACATATTTTGTGAACGTTTTCATGGTCAAGAGCTTGTGTGAATTCAATGCATCCAGATTCAATGAATAAATGAGGCTAGATATATTTTCATCAATGATTCTGCCCTAAAACATCATAAAATAATATAAAAGGCTTAAATTTTGATAGTGGACTATAAATACATAATGGATAATGTAAATAGAAAACCATATTAAAAAATTATACCACTATAGTATTAAAAAATGTATAGACGTTCACTACAGTGAACCAGGATAGTCTTACAAGGAAAAAATATTTTATATAATGATTCAACCATATATTCTTAATCAAAAAGTTTCAAAGGATAAATTTTTTATTATGTACACCCAATACATATGGAAGATTTATAAAATACTACCCAATTTCAAAATTATTCCACTAAAGAATTTTAATCCTATATAAATTCGATACATTGAATCTGAATAGTCTATCTTTACATAATTATTTTCTATAATAATTTGGAAATAAATTCTACAGAACATGGGAAACTAAAATTAAATTTTTAGGAAGACAATATAATACATGTACTATAATATTTATCGATGAAATATTATCTGTATTCATAAATTTCTTTTTCAAAAAATTCATAATAATAAATATGATAGAATTGTAACAAATGTTTCTTTAATTGATTTGAATTAATGTTATTAATGTAATACCCATATGTTCATAATAAATTACATAGTAAATAATGATTTTATATCACTATAATAAATTTTCTTATATTTTTTTTATCCTATATTATAGTACATTACTAATAATTAAAAAATCATATTTATTGTTTTATCCAATATATATAACATAATTATATTTACAGATTTATATGAAATATATATTTATATCTAAACATTAAATATCTTGATAAAAAATATTATTTTATAATAAAAAATTCTAATATATATATTTATATATAGTTATATTATTTCAAAAATCAATTATAAATATTTGAAAAAATCTGGGTCATTACATCGGAAGGTCCTATGCATAAATTTTTGACCAACTATAGAAGGTTTAACAAATTGTTCTAAAGCATTCCATAAGACACTGAATATTGGGAATATCACAATTGGGGCCTTAATATATTAGTATTTTGAAAATGTGGACTACTATAAAGATATATCTAAAAAACATTGTGGGTTATAGTGTCATTATGTTTCTTAATGATCTAACTTCAAAAGAGGGTTTCTACAGTCTGCCTCTGTGTGTGTGTCATGTTATTGAATTGATAAGATCTAAGAGTTCTACATCTTATTAAATAAAGAATGTGGTATTCAAAATCAAATTGAAGAATACAATAGTTTGGTTAAGGATAGTTCTCATGGGTAGGAATTAGTAATCATTTGTGTTGAACAATGATTATGTGATTTGATAGTTTTTCAATCCGAAGATTATTAAATTGATGACTACTAATGATCACATCAAAGAATTTAATATTTTCACAAGTCATATGAAATTTATGAGGATTATACTATATTATTTTGTTTATGAATAGATTTTTTCTTCTTTTTTACATAATAGTTAAAAATCACATAAAATAATTAATCCTTAGTTACTCTATTAAGATAATATATTTTGGTAGATTCTATAATTTTCCTATTCACATGGGAGGATGAGGTGGGATTAGATTGTATAATAATCATAGAGGGTGAAATGGATCAATATAAAGGAGATGACACTAATAAAACAATTTTTTTTCCTACCTACTAGACTAATGAGAAGAACAAACATAGAAAAGAGGGATTGATTAAATGGAAGGAACCTGGAACCAATTTAGAGAACACAAAATTTTATTGAACAGGTGATGTGTGACTATTGAGTGTGTAATTTTCAATAAAATCTTGGATTTTTATTCAGAATAATCATTCCATTAGACATCATATATGTATTTCTTTAACAATTATCTTCCTTTTTTTTGAAATATAAATCCTATTGATGTTTAAATCATAAAAATTATGGGAAATGGGGATGAAGGGATAATAATAAAAATAGATTATTTATAACACTAGAAGTCGGTACTAAATATTTTTGGGTCTTGTTGAAATATGAATTTTCTCACCATGGACCTAAAGAACCCATAGAATTATTAAGGATTATTTGTGTTTTTTATAAGGAAAAATCCTTATGTAAAAATGTTGGGGTGTTTAATAAAATACATAAGAGTAAAATATCATACTTCACTAGTTTGATAATGGATTATTTTTAATTTCTTTCTCATCTCTATGATATGTATGAGTATAATTTATTATACAAAGGTCATCAATCTAATAAAATGTTAAATTTTTATTGATATAAAATGATAAATTATCATTTCATCAATGATTTAGATATTATAATTACAGTTATAACCATGAATCAATAAACTATTATTGATATTTCACAATGAAGAAGATTAATTAGATATTATTCATTGAAAAAAAATCATAATTGAAAGGTGTCTAAGGATTAATAATATCAAAATACAATTCTATAATTTGAGATGTGTGGCGTAATAACAGGATATTCCATGGGCCACTATGAAAAGATAAAAAGAAGTTATATCATTATAATTTACGTGATAACTTGATAGGGGAAATATATGTTCTCATAATGATGTAAAAATCATGTACATGTGTATTTTTTTAAAATATAAGGTTGTGATTATTTTTAAACTGCATGATAATTATAAATACAATTAATGTGGTGATATTTTATGTAATAGCATTAACAAATATTGATGAAAAAGAATGATATAAAATTTTATTTATGAGATTGAATGGTTACCATATTCAACGTATAAAAATATATTGTTTTCATATGTTGAGTACAAATGACATAAATAAGGAGAAGAAAATATTTAAAAATAAGATAGAGTTTCAAAATTATGATAATATATAAGACACTATCACTCTAATGTGGTAGTTATTGAAATCAATATGGAATTGAGATTGAATTAAATGCTAAAAATATTCTAAAAATCACTATATATTCTATATGTCCTGATATTAATGAAGTTTAAACTCATATGTTGTTGAATATTTAGAAGGATTGAAAAATATATTCCATTGATTTTGGAGTTTCCTGGATCATGTTAATGATCATATTGGTTTTTTAGATAATTCATGAAATTTGTTAGAAGATTCTATAAATAATAAATTTTTAAAATATAAAATAATTAGATGATTGAATTATTGATAAATAGTTATTGTAATCACTCTTATTGATCTTCATTAAATCTAGTTCTCGCAAATTGACCAAAACCCGGAATATGGAAGCCACCCACATTGGTGGAGCACCATTTAAAAACCGATATGTGACTTATAGTTCATTAATTTAGTTTTATAAGTGTATGGGTGAGAATTTAATGATATAATGGATCAGAATACTAATTGGTCATAGAGTTAAATTTTAAATGATAAATTATAAAAATAAGTATAAGTGTAAACTTTTGGCCAGAATGACTATGAATCCAATAGTCAGGTTGTTTACCGCATGCCCTAAATCATGAATCCCCATATAGAACAGGCTGCTGAAAAAAGGTGAGTGTCTAATGGTGGTATCATGGGGAGACTATAACCTTATTACCATAGTATAACAGTGGTATATAATATGAAATAAACAAATCAAACAATATAAAAAGTAATTTAAATAAACAAAAAGCATTGTGAGATAAATATAACGACTAAATAAAATGGACAATTAAAAAAAATATAGCTACGCACGCATGAACGTGTGATTCTGAAAACACCAAATAAGGAAACAATATGATACATAAAAAAAAATAAATTAATAGAATGTCCTTATGTGACATCTCCATTAGAATCTTGAGTATATTATCAATCATGTTTTCTATATCTCCAATGTGCAATGAACAACACAAGTAATGATCCATGGACCTGTGAACATGAGGATCTTCTTGGCTAACCAGTGTAATGTAAGCTTGGGGAGTGCGTGAGATATTCTTAGTAGGCCACCACCAATGGGTTCTAGATAAATACAGTCCATGAAAAATAAAATTATTAGTGTTACAATAATAATAAATTCATGGATGTAAATAAATAAACAAATATATAAATAAAACATTGGATTGGGATCCTCATGGCGTAACCATCTGACTCTACCTGCTTCAGGCTAAGTAGTATGTGTGAATCAGGAGAACCTTTTAAAATGTGATAAGTTACGTACATGGGTTATCATATATAAAGCTTCTAGTATGGACTGACCCCAAGAATTTCATTTTTTTGGTGGAAATGTTCCTTGTACATCTGTTAAGAATTACCATAATTTACTAATAAGGCATCACGTGTAATCCAGGATAGGTAATCATCAATTCTAGTATGGTATTCTGATCCCCGAAGGTGATACCTAAAAGAATCCCAATGGTCACTGAAGGAGTTATAGAAATACCCAATACCTAAGAGTCTATCCAATTTAACCGATAAAAGGAATCCCTCAGATCACACTTATTATGGTGAAATCATGAACCTATGATCATATCCCAAGTATCTCGCATAGGGGACTTAGTATCACACAAGTCATGGAATGAAAATCATGCCAGAAATCCAATCTATAGAGACTCCCCTAGGGAGAAACTGTCCCTAATGGGTATAAATAATCCACCCATGTATCCCATATAAGGAAAACCAAGTGTCTCTCCTAGATCATCCAACTGTTATAATACTAAGAACGACAAGCCCATCCCTAAATTCCATAGGCCAATACCTATGTTTTATCCAAGATCGTAAGATGGAAAGGATTATAAACCAAGATCACATTTCTTTAAACCAGGAATTTGATGTGTATCATATTAAATAGTTGTCCAATTCATTTAATTCAAGACAAATAACTATTTAATAAGTCATAAGAACACAAGAATAAAATATAAGGTGATAAGAATAATCATAAGGAAATAATAATGAATCATAAAGCCAGAGGCAAATGAAAAAAATAATGACACATAAATATGAGGCATATTGAATAAGTCATGAATCAGAATTCATAATGAATATTGAATGGGTCATAAGGCATATAGCCTAAGGCTTGAAGCATAAGGCATAGAGTATAAGTCATGAATCATAGTGGCCTAACTCAGATCAATTCAACTCCTTTAAGCATTTAACATTCAATTATATTTATCATCAAGGCTGACAGAAACCACAAATGTTTTTAACAATTTAATTTAAAGGTATTTATGGTTATTAAAGGAGAGAACACTCATTTCAGTGGATCAAGACGTGGTGATCAACAAGTGAGTTGATTATCCACTAGCCAATATCATGCTATGCATAGAAAACCATTAAATTTAAATTAATTAAACATTTATGAGGTTCTTGGAACTACTGAACATTCAATTAAACTAACTAAACTTCAGGGGAAGAAGTTATACCACCTACCATACAACAATGATTCTCTACATGTCCAATATTGAGGCCTTAATTGGTCCAATTTTAGAGAAATTAATAAAATATTGGAAAACCATGAAGATTGGTTGAATTAGGTCACATTAAAATAGCATAAATGATGTGAATAAAATCTATGAATGAAGGTATATTAAAAAATATATTATCAGTATGCATCTGACGATACTGACGGTGGTCAATTCTGATAAAAGGCGAGTGATATCTCCCCATGCCTAGGAGATGATAGTAGGAGATCCATGGGAGTGGGGAGGTGTTGCATGAGGTTGAGAAGAAAAAGTAGACATGGATAAAATAAAATTCGTGAAAGGGGTAATTTTAACCCATTTTATGAGGTTCACAGTTTGTCCAAGTAGTTTCCCAAACCATGCACAAACCATTCATAAGACTTTTCATGAGATGTGGTCCCAATAACACTACCTCACCAACCACTAACCATCACCTAGGAATTTAACATGGATTTCCATAAAAATAATTAAAAATGATAAATCTATATATTCAAATGATGATAATTATTTTAGGAAAACTAAACTAGGAGAACATGTCTCTCCCAATAAGCTAGTAAATTTAGGATTCATGATTGCATCCTATCATCAAGCACCTAAATCATTCACTCCTAGTTCTCATCAGTATGAGGGTGGTATTCCATCCTTATTAGAACCTTTGTACCCAACGCCCTATAAAACAATACTAGAAAAAGGAAGTAAATCAAGAACCCCTTTCTGAAAAAATAATATATGGTGCCCCATGAAGTCATAAAGTCTATCGAATATACAATCTTCCATGCTCATCCACTGATAAGGTCTCCCTAATTGATAGAAAATGAGTAACATTCATGATCCTATCAACAACATCCCAAATGACATCGATGCATCGTGGAGACCTTTGAAAACATGTCATGAAATCCATCAATTCATCCTCCCATTTCCACTAAATAATTTATAGCTTCATTAAAATTATAGCCCGTCACTGATGTTAAAACGTAACCTTCTTATAGGTAGAACACCTCATAAAAACTATCAATATCATGCTTCATCCCTTAACACCAATACTCACTTCATAAATAATGATACATGTTGTTGGTGTCAGGATTCACTACCTGAACTGAGGCATGAAAATCCCACATCAGATACTCATGTATGCCTACAAGAACCTATACTTGACCAACAATATATAATATTTCATCATCTCCAATAGTCCAACCAGGAGGAAGGTACTCACCTTCTACTCTCTCCCATTGGACTACACCCTCACACTTGTAACATGTTTCATTATCACCGTTTCTAAAATAGTATAGGTCACCACTAAAGATTAACTAAAAATATATTAATGACTATAAAACACCTCCAAGTACATATCTAAAGAAGAATCCATATGTTTCCACTTGCTACTATCCACCTAAATTAAATATATCTAAGACTTCAAAATTAGTGCATCAACCACTTCATTTTAATTACTCGGTGTATAAAAAATCTTGATGTCTAATGAATATAGGTACTCAACCCACCCTCACATCCTCAAATTCATATCACTTTATGTAAATATATACATGTTGATTTTTTTTGTGAACATAAAAAATTCCCTCCATGTAAGAAATGTCCCCAAAATCCCAAGGCGGGTACAATAATGGGTAACTCGAGACCACACATTGAGTAATTCTTCTCTTATGTACATAACTAAAAAACTCATGTTCCATGATTCTATATCCATGAATTATAATTTCTCAAATCTTGATATTTGATGTGTCACAATAAAATGTATCTCCTTCCTGGATTTGGATGAATTAGGACCAATGAAAAATTTAATCTCTCGTTTAGTTCATGAAATGCTATCTCACAGGTATTTAACCATGAAAAAATCACACCCTTATTAGTTGATCACCTCAATGGTTCTTTAAAGAATGATGTTTCATTTATGAAACTCATATGGTATCCAGCTGGCCCCATGAAACTATATATGTCATTGAAGTTATTGGGATAATCCTATGAACTATCTTCTCTCACCTTATCTATGTCAACTAATACTCCTATCACTGAGATAATGTGATCCCTGAAGTGAAACATTTCCATAATAAATTGGATCTATGTGATCTCAGTATATACCGAATGATCACATAGTGTATCCAAAATGATCAAAAGAAGTTTGGTATGGTTGTGCCAATTTTCAGACTACACCAAGATATCATTCATGAAAACCACACCAAACAAATCTAGATATGTATACAAAACACAGTTCATCGGTTCCATGGAAACTGCTGGCATATTCATGAGACCAAATGATATGAACAAATACTCATAGAGAATATACTTTCTACAAAAAGATATGTGAGGTATATCTATATGTTGAACATGCACTTGATGATAACATGATCTCTAATAAATTATTGAGAACACTTAAAATCCTCATAGCTGATCAAAAAGGTTATTTATTTGTGGAATGATATTTCAATTATTAAATTGAAATAGGTTAAATTTTTTGTCATTTATCCACAGCTTAAGAGTTTAATCCACATTTTTTGAAAAATAGACTAGCGAACCAAACGGATAAATACTAGGTCAGATAATCCCCTTTTCCTCCAAGTCCCCTAGATGCCTCTTCAGCTCCTTAAACTCTATAGTCACCATAATATACAGGGGAATTAATACTAGTTATTCTCTTGGAAATATCTTGATGGAGAAATCAACATCTCTCTTTAGAGTTAACATAGAAATGCATCAAAAAATGTCACTGAAACAATCAAACACAAGAGGGAAATCCACCAAACGCGATCTCTAGTCATCCAGATATAAACTATCTATCTAGATTATCTTCTCACCCATCCCCAGATTCTCTATTACATCTCTACCATCCTAGATATCTCATTAACCCTTGTGAACAAAAATCCAACCCTATCTGGATGTGAAGGTCACCCTTCAGCAATAATAATTAATGTGTTCTCTATTAAGAAATGAACAATCCATCCAGAGTATGAAGTCAAACCCTATCACCTTATGGAATGAAATATTACATATGAATTGAAACCCACCAATATTAAGGAGGAATTCCCTTCACTATAATACACACTAATTTTTGATCCACAATATAGTGTGAAGTGTAACAATGCCATCAGAAAATTGTATAATGAGTCTGATTCTCTCCACCATATGTGAAATTATAAATATATGTGATTCACCAGTATTTAAAAGAGAATATGCAATAGTATAGGCTATTAAGATCGTACCTACAACTATTTATTATTTTTTTATCTTCTCTTTAGAGGCAGGTCTTACAATATATATATATATATATATATATATATATCCTAAACCATGACCCTTTGAAACAACATCATGGCCCAGAATAAGCACACTCTATTTTCTAGGTACAACTAGATTTTGGATGCCTTGTCCATGACCACAACCCTATAAATGGTGGATGGTACTACTCTAACCTTCATCCTAACATGGAGTGTACAATCCCTTCCCTAAACTAGGATTCTGAGATGATCCATTCCACTAATAGTTGGAAGTATGGTCCTACATGTACATTATATGTGGACCATACTTCTATAAACTAGGCACTGGAATGGTTCTCGATTGCATTTATTACACATATTCCTCCAACTCCTACACCAGAGATAGAAAATTTCACTACGAGCATTAATATCCTAGTTGGAACTCCCCTTATGAGAGGCCTTAAAATGGAGCTTCCAACATAAATATGATGAACCACTAGGTCAAGAGGATGAACTACCATTCTATGTACCCCCATATTGCCTTTGGTTCTACTCTGTAATTGGAACCTAGTTTACTATATCAGAAATAGTCGTTAACCTAAGAACATTAACCTTTGATCAAATGGAATTCCTTAGACCTTCCACGAAGTGTATCTCCATTGATAGCTCATCAACAATATATTTCAAAGAAAATTTCTTAAGCATTGTGAGGCATGATGAATACTCCATTAATTTCATCACACACTACTTCAGACATGCACATCAGCCCCTCTATAGTATTGGAAGGCTACAATACTCCCCGAAAAGTCTACATTTAGCGTAAAAACCCCTATAAAAAATATTCATAAAAACCTAATATTGGTAAATTTTTTGGTGAATTAGTTGTAACTACATGAGAATTTACAGGTGTCCCACATCCGACCACCACCAGGACATTGTCTTTGCCACCCTCCTAGTATACGATGAGAGGTTGTCGTGGGGGAATATATGTACAATGTCAAACACATACCTTAGAAAATATTGACATCCAAATGATCTTATTTTATAACTTAGGATAGGTTAAAAACTATCTATAAATGTTCCACACCATTATTACTACACCTAAATCTAGGACTGGGTAAAAGAAATAGTTAAAGAATTTCGGTGATACACTACTTACTGCCCACTCTAAAGTCAGGTCATAGTATAGCTCTCTACTTTGACACATTCATTTTCGATTTTAATTTCACATTTATATCACATTTTTATTTTAATGGTTGAACCAAATTTGTTCACCACTTAAGATCCATAAGGGCCTATACACCTCATGAAGTGAAATATGACATCCACCTAATCCATACCACAACACATTCGAGCCCATGCGTCCAATGGTCCATGAATCAACATACAATAATTAGAGGCATAGGTTGTCTACTATAGCCTAAGTAGGAAAAACCTATTTAGGTTATGATAGTCACTCTATGTACCACACATGTTTTAATCAATTACCCACACATGTCATTTATCAAACAATACAAATATCATAAAAGGAGCGCAAATAAATTCATGCAATTTAGCAATGAACGCTATATGGTATGGCATATTGTGTGGCATGAAAATCCTACATAGTGCCTAAAATGATGTATGATATGCATAACCTCATTTCATTAGGTTAAAATAGAATATAATCCTCAATAATTTCAATAATAAAATCACAATCCAAGTGCATTACATAATAATGGAATCAAATTAACTATAATTGTGAAAATAAATAAGATATGAATTTTCATTCCAGGAAATTTTTTGTATTCCCATGGGTGGTTTAAATACTCCCAAAAACAAATCATTTCCAAACTCCAATACTTACTAATGACCTATATATTGTTACAAAATAGTTATTAAAACATAAAAATAATTTCTCTCATACCACTTTATAAAGTCCCGACTAGGGTACCAAAATCCGATGTCCCGAGCCGATGGGTCAGCTAGTCTCAAGCACATCTCCCCTAATGTTAGAGGATACCAACTAAACAATTCTGTCATAGGGGGTATCTGTGGTAGCTATTACCTCATTTTAGTGTGTAACATAGTGGAATTGTAATAATATTTAATAAAAGAAGTTGATAAATAACCATAAAAAAGATTGACATCGATGACATGAATATACAAACACGACCAAAAGTTATCTCATATAAAAATGATGATCATGTCATGTATATATAAATTAGTGCAAATAGGTATATATTCATCAATATAGTACATTTTTTTAAAAACAAAAAATACTCAAAATGAACTATCCCAACTGGAATCATGAGGCTTATCTTGGTATTGAGTTCCCCTACTTTTAAGCATGGCTAAGTAAAACATAGTAATATGGGTGCTTCATCCTATCTTTACATGCATCTATATAGTCTATTAAAGTACACAATGATGGCCCAAATAGGGTGTGAGATAATAATAAATTGGCTTCCACTAGAGGTGTCTATAACTAATCCAATGTATGCAATATAAGAAAGAAATAGTGTGGAATATATCAAAGGTAAAATTGTACTTAAAGTAAAGTTCCCATGGAAATTATAACAAAATTAATGTCATTTTTTCTAGCCAAACAAGGATGCCTACAAACAATGACTAGTCCCCCAAAACAAGGGTTATGGTAAATGAAATAAACAAATAAGTTACTTTCTAGTCTACCCACTAGAGTAAATTTCCTATTTCGAGGCCACCTTCAAAACATGTAAAAATATCAACCAAGGCCACACCGTAAATATAAGTTTATATTATCAATCACAGTCAGGTAGTATAATCCAATAAAAAATATCCCTCAGGGTCTCACCGTATAAAATTTTCATTCACAATGGTCACACTGTGTACTCATAAGGGTCATACCACTAAGGGTCAGATCCAAGGTATATAAATCCAGGGAATCATCATCGAGTTCTCAGGTTATCTCGATGGAAACTCAGTAACTACATGGATGGGGTCCAAGGAGCATGCCAATATATTTTTTCCAATATAATCCCAATCAAGTTGGATCCAAGGGGTCTCAAGTCCTAAGGCATCCAATGGAGTTAATACCATAGGAGGAAACAAGTCCAAGGATTCTGCTAATATAATCGTGATCCATCAAAGAAACATCCATGGAATCTAATGGAATCAGGTTCTGTGGTATTACAACAAAGGAATCCACTACCATTTCAGTTAACCACCTCAACCATCATTTTAAAATATTCACATTTAAGGTGTTCTTCCATCTCATTTAACTATTATTATAAAATAAAATTATTCAAACAAAATTTTACATCACGTAAACACACAAAAATATAGAAATCAAAACTCCCCTAATAATTCAATACATTTCATTTTCATTTTAATAATGGATCCTACTAACATAGTGAGATCACACTCACCCCATGGGTGGTATAAAAACAGAGAAAATAAATGGTTCACCCCATGGGTGGATAAGGTTAGGAAAAAAATCTCGAATCAACTCAAAGGATTTCAAAGGGAAACATAACATGTCCCAAATAATTTAATTCAATTATTCAATTCATTTTCAAGGAAAGTATGGAAATTAATGTGTTCTAGCAGAAAGAAACTTGATATAAAATGAGGAGACAAATTAGGAAATGGTATAGACCACCTACCAAAGGTCGGTAGTGGTTTGATCATCCAATATCATGTCTTGGTTCATTATAATCATTATAAAAATAAATAATGGACGATAAACCTAGAAATAAGGAATGTTAGATTGTACCTAATTAAAATATTAGATCTAAAATCAAAATAAAAATGGCACAAATGTAATGGAGTAATCACTGATTCCAATCTAACATGAAAATTGAGGATATAATCAGACATCACATAGAGAATCGGTAGCTGAGCCTAACATTATGCTTCAAAAAATATCTTAAGAGTTCATGGTGGTTTCCAATAGAGGATAAATGAATTTTTTTCAAAAATATAAACTCATTAATGGAGAAAATTTAATTGTTCCAAAAAACATGAGAATAAATAGTTTGTTCACATTTTTAGCCAAACCATGTTACAACCACAAATCCATCCCAATTTGAGGATGAATCTTGTAGGGTTCAAGCACATGGTTTTACAATACATGAAAAAATCATGTCATAAGCACTGCTAAAAACAACAGAGGCCCTTTCATTGGTGTAAAAATCCTCCCAAATGGTTTCCCCAAACCATATAATATCTATATGTCCACTACATAGGGGTATCATTGTCATAGTAAACTGTGTTGCCTTCCCTACACGGTTTCTACTGACTATGCGTTCTACCTTATTTCTCCAAAAACATTGTTTCTAGATCAAAACAAGACACTGAGACCCCCGATACACCCATGAACTCAATGGTTAATCATATTAATTGATAAAAAATTATTTAAAAAGAATAAATAATATCTTTACCTCTTAGGAAAACCTTGGATCTTAGAAAAAGTGAAAAGGGTGACTTCTTCTGGAGGAATCGGGACATTGAATACCAACACATCACCATTAATAGATTATAAAGTATTTACCTCTCAATAAATTATGTGGTCTATCAGGGAAAAACAGTTAAGTCCATCACTGACTAATTATGTCTTCAAAGGTTTCATAAACCACCAACCATTCAACCATCATGCTACCATGCAAGCACCAACATAAAGAATCATACCAGCCACAAAGAAATTTTAAGCAGCATCGACCATTTCTAAATGGTCCTTAGTAGTTGATTTCATTATACAGGGGAGGAAACATATTACTTTTATTTACATGATTCTAGTCACCTTAGGAGTGTCCTTATAATCATATTTTTTGAAAAAGTAAACTCATCCCATGGAACACGCTCCACTAACCACAAAAACGATTACTAAAGGTGATCAACACATGTTTATATGGAATTAAAACTAATAGAGTCAAAAACATTAAACTTACAAGAACACTAGGATCAAATTAATATGAATTCATGTGTGAGGCTCTATTCAAGTAAATCCTACATGCACCATGTAATTTGGAAAATACTAAAAAAAACTAACTAGCATGTCAAAATACATAATCCAACATTGAATTTATTCCAAATCCTTGGTATTGGTATGATTATTGTTGAACTCCCATGTCACTCTACTTCAGAGGTGACTGGTGTTCAACAAGTAATAATTTAAGTCTTAAATGAGTACTTCCAAAGTACAAATAGTTTTCTATACCCCCCTAAGAACTCAAAGAGTACCACACGTATCGATGCTTACTACACTTAGATCTCCCAAGAAAAACAAACACCATCCATGATAACATAGAGAGTCTTATCATCCCTATGAATCCATAATATAAGGTTATAAATAATATATGTTTTTTCATATTATCCCATTTCCATTTTAATTCAGCTGAAGATAGACCGATTCATCCAACAAAGAAGCTTAAAAAGATGAAGAAGAAGGGTCACACAACCCACTAAGCGGATAAAAATTCCATAGGAATGTTTAACATTTTGTTAAAAAAATTATATGATTATCAAACCTTTGACAAGTTTCATCTTAACTAATTAACAAATGATGTGATAGGGGTGTCATTTTTAAAACTATGGGTCCTACATGGGAAAAACAACACCCGAACAGTACCTCACACAGAAACATAACATAAGAAAATAAAAATGGATTTAATGATCCAAGGGTGCTACCTACATTGGGATATCCCCTTACCAAAGTATAATGAGTTCCCCAAAATGATTTCATTCCTATAGAAGGTCACTAGGAATAATGGCCTATCATTTAGGCTCATTATATGAAATAAGAGGCCAATGGGTAGCTCAAATATTCTCATTTTTGGAAACAGTCAAGGAAAAATTTAAACCATCCTTACTTGAGGTTTGAAGCTATATATAACATATAAAATATTTAAAACAAATATCAAGTTACAATTATAAGGAAACATTTATTGGTGATTTATTTAACCAATTCCACAAGGGAATCAAATATATGGTATATTAATCTTCCTTTTTAAAACATTAATTCTGATCTTATCTACAATCCCATTTAGATAAATTACAACATAAATTATTATAATAATTTTATTTACCGATAAGGTTATCAAAATTGGGATTAGTGAAACAAAATTCCAATTACAATGTATTGAGAAATACACCCTTTAGGTTGAAATTGGTAGTTAAATTATCCTAAACCTCATATATAACAAAATATCATGAGAAAATAAAATGTCATTAGTTAATTAAATAGGGAATTAGTTACTAATATTCAGCCATATGTCTATATGTTACAACATAATAGCAGTTGTAACATTTTAAAGGACCCTCACAATATATCACAATAGACCCCCATTGGGTTATGTACTAAGGAATAAAATATAATTAAAAGGAGACTATGAGGGTCCCATTAATTTTTTTGGGATCGCAACAATGCAACCTGAATAATTTTAAACATTTAATATTTTCAAAACACAAATATAGATTTACATCAAAAGCATAAAGCACCATGACTAGCCTACATGGGTCGATTCAAATCTATCTCATAAGAAACATGGACCAAATGATTTATATGGTAAAATTTGTGCATTTAGGAATTTATCCATATATGTTGTTATTCCCAAGTGATATATTTACCAGACATCACAAGGAACCTATTTTCTTTTCATACAAGATTACAATTAATGCAATATATCACTACAACCCAAAATATTTTAAATTTCAATCACCTTTAATGATTTGTATATGATAGAATAATAATACTTGGATAACCTACTTTGGTCACGCATTTCATAAGATGCATAATAAAACAATTCATTTTAAGTCAACCATTACATTAATTATATTTAAACTGTGGTATCAAGGCACGTCATATATTTATATAAATGTTAGATTAGGTGGGTTACCACAACCCAATT
The DNA here is from genome assembly GCA_963277665.1 of Viscum album. Taxonomy (NCBI): domain Eukaryota; kingdom Viridiplantae; phylum Streptophyta; class Magnoliopsida; order Santalales; family Viscaceae; genus Viscum; species Viscum album. The sequence goes on along the minus strand of OY728134.1, from coordinate 1,381,655,533 downwards.
TATTATGATCTCATAGACTTTATAAATTGATAATTTTCTTTCATGTAATCACACCCTTAAATGTTTCATCCAATGAAACTAATGGTTCATGGATCAAACATTTTAGGATTTGTTAGTTTATGTGTCACCATCAATCTATGCAGTAAAACAACATTTAGGTTTCTTATATAACTTTAATAATAAATTTTATATTATATATATATGTTATCATAAGTAGTAGATATGAATAAAAATTATAAATAAGCACAAAAGCATAAAAATTATACATGGAAACTACTAATCAACTTGGGAAAACGCCCAAACATAGTGTACAATCCTAGAAACATGTTTTATAGGAAAACATACTAAATAAATCACAAATCATGTTATATAAAAAAGAAGACATAAAATAAGTATTTATTAGAAACACTAACCATGGAATATGACATGTTTGAAATTTACACACAAGGCACATACAAAATTTCAAATAGTCTATAAATGAAATATACATGGGATGAAATAAGCATGGAATGTGAATATCAATGTGCCTAGAATGATGCATTTTATTATACTTCCTTTCCATACTGGTCCAAGGGTAAAATACTAGAAATCACTAAGTAGTGGAATGGACACCAATTACTTGATTTAAAATAGAAATCAACTTTAATAGAGAACCACACAAATGAAAATTCCATCTCCAGTTTCATGGTCTTTTCCCCAAATGTAAGTTGATCACTCCCAAGAAAGAATATTTACTAAGCACCAACACATTCCCAATTGCATGCCTACTAACCCAAAATAGTAATTCAATTGAAAAGAAATCTATAATATGACTTTGTAATAACTCAAACTAACAAACTATTAAAAAAGTAGTTGGACCAGTCGCCACATGGCCTCTAGAATGCCTTCACGTACTCTAGAGACAGTCGACTAGAAGTGAGGGTCTAATGGTGGAATGGTTGGGGGAATATACCCTAATAATCAGATTAAAACAATGATATATAAAATTTAATACACAAATAAAACAACAACAGATGTTATGTAAACAAACGACAAACACCAGGGGATAAATATAATAACTGAGTTAAATGGAAAATTCTGAACAGAAAAATATGCATGCATGAACATGTGATACTAAAAAGACCAAATAACAAAATAACATAAAATATAATAAAATATAATACAATATAATACATAAATTTAATAAAATCAGGAAAATACCTGAGGGAAATTTCTAGGAGCATCCTGAGTACTAGCTCAGTCATTTTCTACAAAGCTCTCCAGTACAATGCACATCAAAAGAAATCATACATGGAAATTAAAACATGAGGATTTTTTCAGGTACCTATGTGTAATGTTGAACTAAATAGTCTATGATATAGAATCTGTAGGACTCTATAAATAGCGTGTAGATCAATCCAATCTATGAAATATAAAATGAGTGATGTGATAATAGTAAAAAATAAATAAAAATAAAAAAATAACCAAATACATAAGAAAAAAATTATACCATGTCCTCCAAGGGTACCCATCAAACTCTACATTCTTTGGCCTGAGATGGATGTATGAACCAAGGGAAACATAAAAAATATGATAAGGTGTGTAAATGGGTAATCATACATAAATAATCAAGTATGAACCTACCCCAAGCTTGTTATTTGTCATAGAAGATGTGTCTCTAATATATTAGTGAAGTATTATCATAATTTACAAACATCAAATAAAATTTAATCAAATAAATTTAACCAAAAAATTCAGTATAAAATCCCTATACTACCCAAGGTGATCCATAAATTAATCCAAAGGGTCACTACAGGAGCTCTCGAAATAACTAATATCATAGATTCTGCCCAAGGTGACTTGTAAAAGGCATACCTCATATCACTGTTGGTATGGTTAAATCATGAACCTCTAAGCCCTTCCCAAGAATCTGATATATGAGACCATGAATCACTGATTTCATGGCATAACCATCTTTTCATGAAGACCATCCACAATGCTTCCCCTATGGAACTGATGTCACTAATGGGTATAAATAATCTACTTAATAGATCATCCAAGGAAATACAAGTTTCTCTCCTACTGCATCCAACAGTTCCAATACCAATAATTGTGATCCCTTCCATCGAATCCTTATGTTATGACCCATGTCTTCTCCCATATATTAAATAATTAAGGCTTCAAAACCATGATCACATGTTCTCAAACTAGACATTTCGTGTGTATCATATTAAATAGCTACACAATTCATTTAATTCAAGACAAATAGCTGTTGTATAAGGAAAAAGACAATAAGAATACACCAGATGGAGATAAAAATAAACACAAGGCAATAAAAATTAATCCTCAACATGAGTCATATGTCATAAGGCATGAATCATGGACACGAAGCATATTGAATAATGAATTAAGAATAAGGCATAGAAAATAAGTAACAAATGATATGATATAGAGAATAAGGCATGAATCATATGGTATATATCATAAGGAAACCATAATAATGTCCTAACTCAATGAAATTAAATTTTTTTAAGCATTTCATATCCCATTATATATATTACAATGTCCACAACACACCACAATGGTAGTTTATTGATTTAAATCACAGGGAATTATGGTTCTTGTAAGAGGGCACACCCATTTTGGTGCCATAAGATAGGTGATGAACCAATAGTTTGATTCACTGATAAATAGTATCATACTAAGAATAAAAAACAATATAATTTTAATTAATTCTACATTAAAGAGGCATTCAAAAAAATTTCTGGTTTGCAACACCATGGATAATTCTATAGAGGTAATGAAAATTTAGGGAAATGAGCTATACCACCTACTATATACCATGGATGCTCTACTCATCCAATATCAAGGCTCGATTTTGGGTAGTTCAAGAAAAATAAAATAAATGTATAAATGCCCTATAATTAGTCTGAATGAGGTATCACTACAATAGCATAGTTAAGGAGAAGAAAAACTATGAAATATAATAATTGAATGAAGAGGTTACCAGTACACATCCAATGAATATGGTGACAATCAATTATCAAAATGAATGAGGGATATCTATATATTCCTAGGAGAAGAGAGAAGAAGATCTGTGGGAGAGGGGAGGTGCTTCATGTTGATATGAAGAATAATAGGAGTGGTTTTAAAGAAAATTAGGTAAAATGGATAATTTTACCTTATTTAATGAGGTTTCTATTTCATCTGAACTGTTGTCCAAACCATTATCAAACCATGCTTAGGCCACCCCCCCAAGGAACCCCTTTCATAGGAATGTTAAACAATTTGACAAACCATGCACAACCAATACTTAATGGCTCTATCAAGATGCCTAAAACACCTCTATAGCCGTGTGTCTCTACTCACATTTCTAGACCAAACAATGCGATACCTCTACCTACACTAAAACAACCACATGGGTTTCTCTAAAGGGTCACATGGTTTTAGACAAACCATGTGCCCTAGTCAACTTTCTATGTCTTAATCTTTCAATGAATGCTACTCCCAAAACTTGATGGAAAACCCTAGGCACCTATTGAGCCTGAAAACAGTACTAAAAAATAACACTTTTATGTTATCCAGAACATGGATTTACATTCCATTTATCGGTTTAAGGATCAAACTATCCATTAAAAGATTTTGTTCAAATTCCCTTGTAATTTCACCCAATCCAATACATCTAATGCTACAATAAGTGACTCCCCCCTCATAGTAATAAATCATCACAGGTCAAGGTATAGTTTTTTGTATAAGAACAGATCGTGGTTTAATTTTAGTGATTTTATAACCATTGAATATAAATATAAAGATCATAATTTCTAAAAAATAGAGGTATTATAATATTCAATAGATGGAACAACCTCATTTATTAGAATATAATGATTCCTTATATTATTTTTAATGGTTAAGATGTTTAGTATGTTACAATATTGAGTTTTATACCATGTGGAATGACTCTGCTATGAAATTTTAAAAGAAAATGAATTTGGAAGTTGAAGGAAATTAAATTAAAGAAAACTCAATGCCCTTATCTAATAGTGTTTATGTGAAATCCACTAGATCACTTTTAGAAGTTTGAATTATTTATTCTTCATAATTCTCCAATTTTTTTTGGAATTTTTGTTTTTCAGGTGATTGGGGTTTTTTCAACCATATATAGTTTAGAAATTTTATGATTTGTGGAATTTCTAAGGGTGGCCACATAGAGACAAGTATTTAGGGGATATAGAGATTTTAAAGAGCATACATCCTGTGTTGTGACTAGGGAAGACCATAAAATATTTGGATTAAGGTAGATATGTGGTTTTTGAGGGTTGAGTACATCACTCAGCTGTGTGGGTGGTATCACCATGAACTTATTTTGGGTATAGAAACTTGGGATGTGTATTTCCCATAGATAACTACATGAAAAGGTTTCCCTATTACCCATCAACCAATGATTCATAATATAGGGATATTAAAATTTTCCCATCTAGGTTTTAATTATTTTATCTTTTATTTTATTTCCATTTGTGTGATTTAGGTTCCTCAATTGAGACTTTCAATCATATACATAGTTTCCTTTATAAACCCCTTCAATTTTAAGTGGAAATCATTAGTTGTATGGAAATTATTATTGGTTTTTCACTCTCCTCCTATTGTATAATTATATTTCCTCTTATCATCTGAAGGAGTGAACCCTAACCGCCCCCATGGGGGAACTAAATAGTGTTAGATATGGGATTCGAATTGATTTTCATGGCTTTCACGGTTTATAAGGATATCTCATTCTCATCACATGTGGTTTTAAGTGTACGTGATGAGTTTATTAATGATTTTAGGTAAGTGTCTCTAAATAATATTTATTTACATTGGAATAAATTTAGTGATTGGATTTTGTAAAACAGTGAGATATTAGTGATTATTTCCCCATAGTAATAGTTTTTTTCATCATCTTATGTTACATTAAATTATAGACTTATCCAAAAAATGATAATTTAAAATAATTAAATTATTCATGATAACTGCTGTAGCTGATAAAAAATAATGAATAGATAGTAGTAACTACACCGTGAATTAATACGTTTATAATTAATAATGAATTATAATTTGACAAAACTAACTCAATTTTTATATTTCTCATTGAAGTATTAACGTAATATTAATTATTTATATTTTTATAAACTAACTTACTTTTTTTAAGAAGTGAAAGAAAACAAATTAAATAATACAATAACTTTTATGAAAATTTTATAAAAAATAATAATAATGTTTTTGAAAAAAATTACTAATAAAATTTTATTTTATAATTATGAATTATAATTTTTGGAATACTATGTCAATATACAAAACCCACACTTAATATTTTATAAAATTTAGGTAATTGTTTAAGAGAAAATTATTTTCATCTGTTTCTATTAATAATATTTTCATAGGGTGTAATTAAAATTATAAATTATTTCAATGATAATAAAATATAATTTTAATAATAATATTATTTTTAAATTTAATTGAATCAATAACATTCATATTTTATCATAAATGAAAAAACTTATTCTAAAAATACCCTTTTTTTATAAAATAGGTTTTTTCATGTTACATTCACTAATGAAAAAATAAATTGTTGTTTCATTTAGAAATTATATTTGAAAAATTAGAATTTATATTTAAAATCATTAATTTGAAATACTACAACAAGGATCAATTTATTTTTAGGAATTAAAAATAAATTACATTGAGAAAAAATAATTACCTTGTTAAAAACTCAATATGGTAAAAGTAAAAAATATAAGAGTAAATGACATAAAATCATATTTAAAAAATGAATGGAATTTTATATTTGAGTATTTATCAACATAAACCATTCCAAAAGTCTTTTATTTTCATTTTTCTTTTCATGTTCCTTGTGGAACCTATTCTCTCTTTTAATTAATGATTTATCTATGCATAAAATGTGTAACAACCTATGATTTCATAGTAAGTTATTTTCATTAAATTCAATAGCTTGCGCTACACGCAACACTGAGATCGAGCGCACCACGACTTACCAAACCAGAAGTTCAAAAGCGGTTATGAATAGTATTAATGGGATTTTCAATTTTATATACTCCATATAATTTTAACATTTGTATTATGTGTTTATTAGATATATTATAAGAACAAATTCAATTTTTCAGACAAAAAATATAGTTTTCCAAAAAAAAATCAATTTTACCACCTTGTAATGGAGAACCCTTTTTAAATAAAATATTTTACCCTTATACATATTAATTTTGAAAAAATAAAATTCTTATTTTGAATCGTGACATCAAAATTTACTTTGAATGAAATTTTGTATTTTTTCTAATAATATTCATTTGTTTATGAATAGTGAGAAATAATGTATTTTAATTAAAAAACGCCTTTCAAAATAATTTATTTATATGGATAGATTATATTTTAAAGTGTTTTTGAAGTGTAATTAGATTATATTTTTACCCTTTAATCTAATTTTGGTAATTGGAATTAATTTCAGTTTGAAATTATACATAAACAAGTGTCAATTTTTTGATAGTTATTGTTTCTTAAAAACACGCTATTTGTTTTGACAACAGGAATTTATTTTAAATTAATTAATCCAACTTCTATGTTTTGAATTTGGTAAAATATAAATAATTTTTTAATTCAGAATATCAAATATATCTTAGGCTAAATTTCTAGTATTTTTCTAAAAAACATCAATTTTTGATGAATAGTGAAACCACTAAGTAGTAGTTAAAAATCCTACTTTTTCATTTAAATGAAACTTTACCACTTATGTGAATTGAATTTAGAAAATCCAAGATACATGGTTGTTATTAGTAAGTACAATGTTGTTCAATAAGATGAAAATAATTTTTGGTGAATAGTAACTTTTGACTTTTATTTACCGCAGTTAAAGGTAAATAGGGTAATTCATGGGAAAAAGAATATTATAATAAAACCAAATTACCATAAAACTTTTCCTAACCTAATTGGATGAGTCATGGATGAACATGGACATCCTAGAGTCGATTGTGGGACCCCATAGATCCACATATGAATGATAATGATGCATTATTTTAATTAACATGAAGTAAAGGAATAACTGTATAAACAAATATCTTTAGTAAATCAATTTTTAAATGTGGTTATATAGTCATAGTTTCGACTATTAATATTAATTGGAAAGCTAAAACGACTTCCTACAATATAGTAGTTTTTAATATTTTTTAGTCAAAGAATAAATTAAATTATTTATGAGACAATATGGATGTATTATATATATCATTAATAAATGATTTAAATAAATAAGATTATTAATATTAAAACAATATGCAAAACAAGTCCAATTCTTATTTGATGATTTTATATCTTCCATGAGTCATCTTATCTTCTACTTGAATTAGTTTCAGACCTTTATAAACCGAATATCACTATATAATAAAATAATATTTTCACACTTTCTTAAAGAGCCCCTCCCCCCCTTAAAGAAGACACCCCTTCTAACCCATTCCACACACCTCTAAAGCTCCTTGGCACTTCTAAACCCGGACAATATAATCTTTAAAGATCCATCTCTTCCTTCTAGAAGCCTTACCTTAGGCAGAAGGCACTTTAAGAAGTCCTTTTGTTTCAAACCAAAGGAAGTTACCCAAATTAAAGGTAACCCTTTCTCTTAAATTTTTTTGTTTTATTTTGTTTTATTTCATTTCTCCAACAACCTAAAAACTTTTTATTACTTTATTTTATATAAAATTTATACCCAATATACAAGGATGATGTTATGAGAAGTATTCGTACTACACATACACACAACTCCATCTAATGGGTGAGGAAGATACTGTTTCTGTGGATGGAAAACTAACGCCTCATGAAATGATGATTGATCAGTTATCTCCTACCACCTCTCATGGTGGCCATTAATATGGAAATTTATTTATATATGATATATTTATTATTTTTATGTTTTCATTATTCTTTTGTAATTTCCATTTATGTCTTTATTTTATGGTTTCCATTATAGGTAAAACATGATAATTTCATTTGAGGAAGTGCGGACTACGACCCCCTCAAAATGATATGACTCGTTAATGCCTTATATGAAATGTATAAAGGATGGACTTAATGATATTATATATATTATATTATACTTTAATTATAATAAAACCACTTATCATTATGTTTTAATTCCATTAAAATACAAAATAGAAATGAAAGTTGCATTCATTCGTACGTACGACTTACCGTCTCCATGAACGGTACATTTCATTTATTTTCTCCAAATTTATGTACTGTTATAAATAAATAAATAAATATATATATATATATACTGGATATATAATATATATATATATATTATATCTAATTCATTCATATCATTATGGAGACAATGGACTTTTGACCACATGGAAAAATTGTAATTATAACATGTTCATTTTTACCCAAGTTCTGAAGATTGATAAAATATCCAATATGAACTCAAATTATTAAATAATTGTTATAGAAAGATAATAAGTGATACAAAAGGAATAATTATCTTAATCAAGTATAAATTAACTTAAAGATATTATTTAGGAAGAACAAGGAACATACAAGACAAGTCGGACTTGAGGTAAGGTGTTTCTTATATCACTTTTAATTCTGTGAGATTTCCATTGTTCGCCACTTATTTAATGGATGTGGTGTATTGTGTAATTAAATTTGATATATATTATCATGATTCTATTTATAATAATTTAATTATTTAATTATTTTGGTATTAAATTTTGTTTATACGACTCGATAGATTACAACGAAATAAGGGGTTTTCATCTCACTTTTTATTCCCATGCGATTCATGCTATATTGGCCACTATTTCCTTTTGTGTGGTGTATTTACTATCCATGATTATATTCTTGGTGTAATATACTTTAATTTATGGTTATTTAAATCTTCATTGTATGAAACTTCTTTCATGGGTTGTATGTTTCATAAGTTACCGAATCGGTAAGGGAATTTCCAATTTCAATTTCCACTCAGTGGGCTTTACGCATACTTAATTTATTATTTTACTCCAAGATTATGTGTGGAATAAATATTTATTATTTATGTAGTAATTTATGCTCCCCCTTGTGTGGATATAATTTTGATACACATAATAACTTTATTGATAATTTCCAAAGTCATTTATATAAACTTGATCTTAACTAAATTTCCAATCATTGAGTTAAACATCTATGTCATTGGTGTTGTTTTTACAAGAATATGTGTGAATGTACATTGATTGATTTACATGGAATATCCAATAATATTGAGAGTATTTATATTTTTCACTTATAATTATTTCATTGATTTATCCTTTTCCTAAGGATACTGCCTTTATAAGGGATTTCATCTCAATTTACATTCCTTTGAGACTAATTTGTTGTTATGAACCAATTCAATTTTATATAGTGTATATACTCTCCCTTTACATATTATATAATAAAATAATTTATTCCGAAGATATTATAATGTTTTGATTACCTCAATTACTTGGATTCAAGTGTCTCCCATTTTGTTAGGAACTCTAACAAAAATATCATTTTAAATGTTTTAAAAATTTATTCATCTAAATATTTCTCACTAATTTCCATGTTTTAAAAATGGGTTTAAATATTTATTTATATGGACATTTATTTTTTTAAATTAAAATTCCTTTCAAAAGAGTCAAAGTGGTATGGGACACTATGATTCAAAAATCTATTTTTAAACGGCTTCTTCACAAATAGTGTGACTTTTAAATGTTTTCAAGAAGAAGGGGGATAATTACCTCAAATATTTTTGATTAATATTTTCATGTATGTCAATATCTTTAATTATTCTCAATTGAGGTTAATCTTTTACAATAAAATATTCCTTATGATATTTAATGAGATATGTTTGACGGTGGATGTGTTATTTTTATACCATTCATGGTTTGTGGATAAAGTATTGACATATCATTTTCTAGTTTTAATAAGAATGTTTTTGTTATGTTTCAAACTTCTCATATGAGGAATGAATTGGACATAGTAAGTGATGGGTGGATCCCACTATAGCTTCTCGATGCATCGGTAGGTCTCATGAGAGAAACTAGTTCCTTGGCACAAGGTCTTGAAAAAATCATATTTGTAGTCTTCGCACAAGGACTTGACTATGTGGTTATAATATCCGACATTATGAATTCCATAATTATGAGATTAGATATTTATATTTCATGTGGTTAATCAATTAGTAGAATACCCATGACTTTTTTTATTATGGAAGTATTTACTCATCTCATATTCCTGCCATTATGTGTTCATGTTTGTTATTTGTAAAGTCATGTGTTTTCAATTATTCACCATGCCTAATGTTTATGTTATCTTACGTTGTATTGCTTACTCTTACTAACCATTTGAGATCACCCCTTTCCCATGTTTCATTTTCCCATGATATGAAGAAGTTAGTTATGAGTGACTTGTAGGAATAATCATGGAAGTATGTATGTTTCTAATGGAATAAATTAGTGTTTTTTTCTTTTCAAGTTGTAGTGTTGAACTTATGTATGTGTCTTATTTATAAGACTACTAAACTGATCAATACTTCTAGAATTGATTCCTTGTAATCGTTCCAATGTATTAAAATAATGAACTAGCTCCTGGATTCTAGAGTCGGGGTGTTACAGTTGGTATCATAGGAAGTTTAGTAAAAACATTGGAAACTAGATTTGGATATATACTGATTAGAGTACATTAACCAATGATATACATTGGGGATTAGTATAGAAGAACTTCCTAGAATATCCATAATGTAGAGACTTTGTGTATTTTCCAAGAAATACATCTCTTTCTGGATATGAGAAATTAGAGGAGGCTCGAGCATAGATGTACTTAGGAGTGAAAACTCTGACAAGGAGTTTTGGGCTTGACCCGGGGTATCCAGGTACACGACAATGGGACTTTCTGCACTCTTGGTTAAGACACTCTTGGAGGATATACTTTGGATAATTCACATTTTCTTTACAAAACAATTTGAATGATTTTAATATAATATGAGAATAAATAACCTTTGTTAATCCTAAGGTGTTTTAGATTAAAAATACAGTGTTATGATATTCTCTAAATGATTTATGACCCACACTATGATTTCTTATGTCAGTCAATGGATGGATTGGAAGGAAGTCATAGTAACATTGAAGATGATTTACAAGGTGGGAACAGTGGTGGAAATAAACAAAGAAATGGAATGTTGATATGTGTAAGAGATATCATGTTCATGCCGAATCACTTTTCCAAAAATATGATCAACAACATATATATTATCCAACTCCTAAACTCAACAATGAAGAGACAATTAGTTAATGATAAGTGCTCCAGCAGTGAATACCATGGAGAAAAGAAATCTCATTTTCCATCATGCAGGAAATGTGGAAGGAGACACCTTGGAAGGTGTCTTAATGGAACAAATAAATGCTTTACGTGTGGGAAATAAGGACATAATGTAAAGAATTGCCGATAAAAAATGATGAGTATTATGGAAGAAAATAAAAATGGTCCCAAGAATCCATTTACAGTAATTTTTTGTAAATTTAGGGGACTTGGCCATTACCTTAGTGAATTCCCTATTCTATAGGATATCATCTTGGTTAAGGAAGAAGCTTTGTGGAAATAAATGGATGGAAAAATGTTTAAAAAATATTTTGTGCTCTTTGTTGATGGGATTACTTTGGAAGAATTTTCTCTTGTATTTGTAACCCTATAGTTTTTCATGTGAAAATGTTATTTGAGGAACAATTATCTTTTCTCTTGTGGATACCGTTATAAATAACTATTTGGTTTTATATGATCATTGAGTTCGAGTCAATTAAAAGTTTTTAAACTTTTGGATAAAAATGAAAGGTATGAGATAAAATTTGTGATGAAATTATGTTATAGTTACTTTGAGTAATATATCTCATTTTTGGGAATATTATAAAATTATATAGTTATTGAGAAAGGACAACACGCATACCGTGTGACAAAACGTCACGTCGGACAAAGCTATGGGAATCGAACCCACAACCATAGTGTGATTGGGATTTATCAACTACCAATGGACTACGTGAAGTCCCTAGTAAGTGTGATTAATTTTTTTTATGAAATGATATTATTGATCAATAATAATTTGATTTGGGATCTTATGTCTTATCAAATATATATCTTTAGTATAGGAAAATGATTTGGTGATTAAGTGATAAATGTTATTTTGGAAGTCGTTCGGTCTATTGGGAATACTATATGCCTAAGGAAAATAAAATACTATGGAATTTCATATGAAGAGTAATGGTGTTTTTTACCCATGTTTTTATTGTGGATTTATAGTGATTTGGGTTATTTAAAGAAATGAGTAACCTATCATAGAGAATATGTGATTAGGTTAATTACTTTTAAGTGTGTGACTATAAGAGTAGACGATATTATTTGGAGATACAAGTTAACGTTGAAGACTATGTGAGAAAATTATTTTGAGTTTTGGGTTTCAAAAATAGTTTGGATTATATTGAAATATTTTATAGAGAAATTTTTATTGAATGGTATTTATAGAACTTTGGGTATTGTTGGTTTATTTTTTGAAAATAAGATTAGTATTTATTTCCCTAAATTATTATCCTTTTGGGATCATCTAATATTTTACTAAAAATTTTGGTTTTTGATAATATATAAATAAAATGGAAATATATAGTTCATCCATTGTGGATTATTTGATTCTCTATAAGTTTATTCTAGAACTTCAAGTGTGACCATGTCATATTTAATACTCATCATTTGGAGTGAAAGATGAGTTTTTGGTATGAATTAGATTAAGGATCAAACTCTAATTGTCAAGTATAATTTTTTTTCTTATTTTATGAATAAACTAATTATTAAACTTTAGGGAAGGGATCATAAAACCAGAAATGTGTTATCCTAATGCTTTATGTTTTATTGAACTGATGATATTTTAAATCGTCATTGATTGATGGCTTTGAGGCCCTAAATTTTACACTTGTTTGTGATTGATGACCTCAACCAATCCCTAAAAATATTTAAATTTTCTCCAATTATGCCTCTCTAATTGCCACCAATTTTCTCCTAATCGAGATCATAATTTGGTGGTGACTTTTTCATCTCCCATTCCCTTTTATTAAGACTAAATTTTGTTAACCCAATTTTCGATGTGGGTTTTCCAAAAATGTATTTTTCTATTTTTAACCTTTTATTTTCAAAGAACAATTTCAAATTTTGAGGACCTAATTTATTGAAGGAGAGGAGAATGTGACACCCCGATATTTCATAGTAAGTTATTTTCTTTAAATTCAATAGCTTACGCTACACGCAACTCCGAGTTTGAGCGCACCACGACTTACCAAAATAGCTGTTCAAAGGCGGTTATGAATATCATTAACTGGACTTTGAATATTATATACTACATATAATTTTAAAATATGTATTATGGGTTCTTTAGACATATTATAAGATGAAATTAATTTTTTAGATAAAAAATGTACTTAAAAAAAATCAATTTTACCACCTTTAAATGGAGAATCCTTTTTAAATCCAGTATTTTATCCTTTTATATATTAATTTTTGACAAAATAAAATTATTCTTTATAATCGGGACATTAAAATTTATATTGAATGAAATTTTGGTATTTTTATAATAATATTCAATTTTTTATGAATAGTGAGAAATAATGTATTTTAATTCAAAATTTCCTTTTAACACGATTTATTTAGATGGAAATATTATAATTTAAATTGGTTTTGAAGTGTAATTATATTATATTTTTACCCTTTAATCCAATGTTGGTCATTAGAATTAACTTCACTTTGAAAGTATACATAAACAAGTGTCAATCTTTTGATAGTTATTGTTTCTTAAAAAACATGGTATTTGTTTTGACAACAGGAATTAATTATAAATTAATTAATCTAACTTCCATGTTTCTAATTTGGTAAAATTGATATCATTTTTGAATTCAGAATATCAAATATAGGTTAGGCAGAATTTTTGGTTTTTTTCTAAAAAACATCAATTTTTGATGAATAGTGAAACCACTAAGTAGTAGTTAAAAATCCGACTTTTTCATTTAAATGAAATTTCACCACTTCTGTGAAATGAATTTTAAAATTCAGAGATACGTGGTTGTTTTTATTAAGTGAAATGCGGTTCAATAAGGTGAAAACAATTTTTTGTGAATAGTAAAATTTGACTTTTATTTACCACTGTTAAAGGTAATAGGGCAATTCAAGGTAAAAAGAATATTATAATATTACCCAATTACCTTAAAACTTGTACTAACTTTATTTTATTAGTCATGTCTATCTAGGGGGATACTTGAGTCAATTTTGGGACCCCATGGATCCACTTATGAATGATAATGACACTTTATTTTAATTAATTTAAAGTAAAGTAAAAAAGGCATAAAAAAATAACTTTTAGTAAATCAATTTTTACATGGATTTATATAATATATAGTTTCGACTATAAATATTCATTTTAAATCTAAAAGGATTTCCTACATTATAATATCATATTTATAATTTTTGTCCACATATAAATTAAATTATTTATGACACAATTATGATTTACTATTTATCTCATTAATAAATGATTTAAATAAATAAGATTATTAATATTAAAAAAACCTAAAACGTGTACAATTCCTATTAGATGATTTTAATTCTACCACGAGTCATATTATCTTCGATCTTAATAACTTTTAGACCTTTAGAATCTGAATATCACTATATAATAAAATAATATTTTCACACTTTCTTAAAGAGCCCCTCCTCCCCCTTATAAAAGGACACCACTTCTAACCCATTCCACACACCTCTCAAGACCCTTGGCTCATCCAACCACTGAAAATATAATATATTAAGCTCCCCCTCTTCCTCTTAGAAGCCTTTATTTAGGAATAAGTCATTTCAAGAAGTCCTTTGGGCTCAAACCAAAGGAAGTTACCCAAATTAAAGGTAACCGTTTCTCTTAAATTCTTTTATTTTATTTCACTTCTCCAGCCACCCAAAAACTTTTTATTACTTTATTTTATAACAAAAAAGGTATCCTAAAAATACTAGGATGTTATTAAGAGATGGATTTGAACTACACTTACACACTCCTCCATCAAATGGGTGAAGAACATACTGTTTCTATGGATGGAAAACAAACGCCTCATGAAATGATGATTGTTCGATTATCTTCTACTGCCACTCATGGTTGAAATTAAGAAGGCACTGTATTTATATATATTATATATATATATATATATATTATGTTTATATTTTCTTTATGATTCTTTATCTTCCATTTATATCATTATTTTATGGTTTCCATTATGGGTAAAACACAAAAATTTCATTTGAGGAAGTGCGGACTACGACACCCTCAAAATGATATGACTCGTCAATGCCTTATCTGGAATGTATAAAGGATTGAATTAATGATATTATATATTATATTATATAGTAATTATAAAATTCCTATGTATCATTATGTTTTAATTCCATTAAAATACAAAATAGAAATGAAATTAGCGTTCATGCGTACATACGGGTTACCGTCTCCATGAACAGTACATATAAGGCCCCAGCCTTAAAACTTACTTAATCTTGAGTTATTAAAAGATTACACATTGAGGATCTTTTCGGGTTTAGATTTCTAGAGAATTAGATCATAAAACTTGCATTACATTCCACATATAAACAAAGTGGTTACATAAAGATAGTATTCTTTATTCCCATCAAAGGAAACATATTTAAAATAAACATGGATTCTTTCTTGACACTTCCTTGACACTATCATCATATCATGTACCTTTCCCTTGACCTGTGAAAAAAATTTCAAAAAAACTTGGGATGAACATAAAAAGCTCAGTAAGGGATATAAAAATTTGGAAAGGAAACATGGGTACATATATACATAAGGATGAGATCATACTTTACCCATAAAACATAAGCACTTCAACATACCTCATCAAATCATGAATAAATCATAGAAATCATCAGACATAAAGGTAACTTGAGGCATTCATAACTTTCTTACGTAGGGAGTAACCCTCTTGGTTACGTTTGGAATACCCATCACAGTATATTCCCTAAATCTCTTCGGAGAAACCTTAACGTTTCACTCCTTTGCATTACCCAATGCATTGGAGAGCTAGATCGGGCTCACCCACCCTTAGTTTATCACGGAACCACCCGTTTTCATAATAATGCCCAAGAACCTCAACATAATCATATCACATAAAACATGCATAAAGGAAAAATAACATTCCAACCTTTAAATCACAAGATATCAATACAACACATTGATATAAAAACATTATGAAAACCATTTTCGATACCAAAATAAAATAAAAGTAAAACATGGTATTTATTTTTCTTTTAAAAAGAAGGTATGGCTTGTAGAGGAAGCCGAAACTCAAATAATAGTCACAGCGGTGGAGAAGTCGTTGTCGCCGCATACGTATGTCAAAAAACATTCCCTTTTGTCATTTAGTAAACGCTTCGTATAAAAAAGATTCCTTCTGAATAAACCTAAAAGTCAAAGGGGTTTATACACCGTATAAAAGAAGGTTGTGTATAAAACAAAATATGCCTCAATGAAAGGAGATTGAGACGAAGTCCCATACCTCGTATCCGACTTGACCCGACCGTTCATTAATCTCCTGAATAATAAACTTGAGTTAATCTCTACTTGCTTAAGAACCTTTTTCAAGTTCATTATTCCTTTTATACCATGT
Organism: Viscum album; assembly: GCA_963277665.1. NCBI lineage: Eukaryota > Viridiplantae > Streptophyta > Magnoliopsida > Santalales > Viscaceae > Viscum > Viscum album. Next base: position 1,381,638,824 of record OY728134.1, on the reverse strand, counting down.
TATGAACATCATGTAATCATTTAAGTTAATAATGTTCATTTTTTCGGTATTTGGTTCTTAAGTCAAAAATTGACTTCTTACACTTACATGTTGTTAATTTGGTCAAAAGTTAGTTATATACCGAATGATATTAATGATTTGGATAACATATATATCTTATATATTCAGCATATACATGTATTTATAATATTCTATCACATTTAGAGGTAAGAAATGAAATGCACCGTTCATGGAGACGGTAAGTCGTACGTATGCATGAACGCTACTTCCATATCTATTTCGTATTTTCTGGAATGGAATCATAATGATATAAGAGTATATTATAATTATAGTATAATAACATATATAATATCATTAACTTTATCCTTTACACATCCCACATATGGTATTAACGAATAAAATCACTTTCAGGGTGCGGTAGTCCGCACTTCCTAAAATGAAGATATCGTGTTTACCCATAATGGAAACAATAATGGTATGCCATAAATGAAAAATACAGAAGATTAAGGAAAGTATAAACATATTATATATCATATATAAAAATAGTGACATCATAATGGACACCTTTGAAGGTGTTAAATGAGTATTGAACAATCATCGTTTCGGGAGGCAGAATTTCTCCATCCTAGGAAACCGTATGTTCTTTAACCATTTGATGTAGTTGTGTGAGAGTGTAGCTCAAATAAATCTTATAACAACATCCTAGTATATTGAAGATACTGGTGTTGTTACAAAATAAGTAAATAAAAAGAGTTTAGGGGGTTGGAGAAGAAAAATAAAACAAATGAACATGAGAGAAAGAGTTACCTTTAAAATTGTAACTCCTTTTGATTTGAGCCTAAAGGCTTCCTTTGAAAAGATTATGCCCAAAGAAAATCCTATAGTATGAGGAGAGGAATGTGGAGAGAGTAAATGGGCAGGGGATGGCCGAGCCAAAGGCTTCAGGAGTGTGTGAAATGAGGTAGAGGTGGGGGCCTTTTATAAGAGGAGAGGAGGGGCACTTTTGGAAATCATGAAACTATTATTTTATTTTCTAAAGTGTTTCGAATTTCTAAGGTCCCACATTGATATATTTAGAAGATAAGATGATTAGTCTTAGAAATATTCCCATCCAATAGTTTTTGGACAAGTGTAGGTCTTAGATTTTATATTATCGTTTCATTTTATTTAAACTGTTCATTAATGAGGTCATCGTTGCATCATCATGATGTCATAATTAAATTAATTTATTTAATGTCTAAAAATTATAACAAAAATATACTGATGTAGGAAAGCTTTTTATCTTCCCAAATAGTATTTATAGACAAAGATATTATTAGTATAACCCATTCTAAAAATTGTTTTAGTAAAACAATTTATGTTAGTGTCATTTTCACCTTTATTTAAAAAAAGGCATTAAAGTCATTATCTCTCCCAAGAGCCTCCATAGGGTCCCCTAAATCGACCCATGGGTTGTCTTGGTCGTATATGACTCATACAATAGGGGTAGGACAAGTGTCATGGTGTTTTCATATTTTTATAATATCATTTTTACCTTAAATTACACTAATTACCTCTAATCGCGATTAATGAAAAAAAGTAACTATTCACCAAAAAATTATTCTCATCCCATTGAACCACTTTTTACATACTAATGACAACCATGTATGTCAGATTTTGAAAATTCAATACACATTAGTGGTAAACTTTCATTTAACTGAAAAATCAGTTTGCTTGATTACCACTTAGTGGTTTCACTATTCATCAAAAATTGGAGTTTTTCAAAAAATTACCAAAAATTAACTCTAAGCTATATTCGATATTACGAATTCAAAAATGATGTTTATATTACCTAATTCATAGAATATAAGTAGAATTAATTAATTTAATAATTAACTCCCGCTGTCAAAACAAATAGCGTGTTTTTATGAAACATTAAGTATCAAAAGATTGACACCAGTTTAAATCCAATTTCAAAGTGAAATTGATTCCAATGACCACCATTGGATTAAATGGTAAAAATATATTCTAATTTCAATTCAAACCCTATTCAAAAGATAATCTAATCATATAAATAAATTAGATTAAAAAGCAGTTTTGAATTAAAATACAACATTTTTCACTATTCATTAAAAAATGAACTTTATCGGAAAAATACCAAATATTCACAAAAAGTAAATTTTGATTTCCCAATCATAAATAATAATTTTATTTTGAAAAACATAGATTATAAAATTGTAAAAATATATATTTAAAAAGGGTTTTCCATCAAAAGGCAGTAAAACAATCTTTTAAAAATATTAGTGTATTCCTTGCTTAAGATTGGATTTATTTTCATTTTAAGCCTCTAAAACACTATCTTAATCATTAATAGACATAGATAAAAATATCTATTATTCATTACTTATTTGGGATGTTACATCCTTCCCCATTTAAAAAATTGCATCCCCGCAATTTATTTACTTATCAAATAAATGGGGGTACTTATCCCTCATTGCATTTTCAGATTCCCATGTTGCATCTTCCATCATGTGGTTTTTCCACAAAACCTTTACCTACATAATAACCTTATTCCGTAACACTTTCTCCCTGTGGTCAAGAATCTGGACCGGTTGTTCCTCATAAGATAGGTTCTCTTCCAGCTGAACTACCTCTGGACTCAAAACATGAGATGGATCTGGCATATACTTTCTCAACCTCGAAACATGAAAAAGATTGTGTACCTGAGATAAACTCGAAGGTAAAGCCACTCGGTATGCAACTGATCCAACTCTCTCCAGAATTTCATATGGTCCAATAAACCTTTGACTCAGCTTTCCTTTCTTACCAAATATCATCACACTTTTCCAAGCAGAAACCTTGAGAAAAACATGATCACCTACCTCAAAAGAGAGATCCTTCCTCCTGTTGTCCGCATAACTCTTCTGCCTACTATGAGCTGTTTTCATGTGCTTCTGAATCAGCTGAACTTGTTCTGCCATCTCTTCTACCAATTCTGGTCCCATCAACTTCTTTTCACCCACTTCATCCCAGAAAGCTGTAGTTCGACACCGCTTCCCATATAATGCCTGAAATGGTGCCATCTGTATACTGGAATGAAAACTGTTATTATATGAAAATTCAACCAAAGAAAGATGTTGGTCCCAACTTCCTTGATAATCCATAGAGCAAGAACGTAGCATATCTTCCAAGGTCTGAATTATTTGTTATGACTGCCCATATGATTGAGGATGAAAAGCTATACTAAAATTTAATTCAGTACCCAACGACTTCTGAAGGCCTTTCCAAAAGTTAGAAGTGAACCTGGGATCACGATCAGATACAATGGAGAGGGGAACTCCATGCAACCTGACTATCTCTTTAAGATACAAAAGGGAAAGTTGATCTAGGGAAAAAGTATCTCATATAGCAAGGAAATGAGCAGATTTAGTCAAGGGATCAACAATAACCCGGATTGCATTATTACCTCGAGATGTCTTCGGTAATCCCACAACAAAGTCCATGGATATATTCTCCCATTTCCACTATGGCACTGGTAAAGGCTGAAGCATCACTTTCGGTAACTGCCGCTCTACTTTAACCTGCTGACAAGTCAAACACTTCATAGTAAAATCAGCAATATCTCTTTTCATTCCATCCCACCAGTAATACTCCCGCAGATGTCTATACATCTTAGTACTGCCTGGATGAACTGAAAACGGAGAACTATGAGCTTCACATAACAACTCTCTCTTCAACTGTGAATCACAAGGCACACACAATCTCTTCCCAAATCTCAAAACACAATCATTATCAATGTTGAATTCAGGAAACTTACCTTTCTGAACCAGCTCTACCTTTTTCTGCAACTCACTATCTTGCTTCTGTGCTTTCTTGATTCTATCTGATAGAGATGATCTCACTGATACCTAAAACAAAATAGAAGAACTTCCTGCACCAACAACTTCTATGCCAAAGTTCATCAAATCCTTAACCAAAGGATCATGTTCCAAACTCAACATTTCTAATGAAGAATTACTTTTTCAACTCAAAGCATCAGCCACTTTATTTTCTTTTCCCGGATGGTAATAAATTGTACAATCATAATCCTTGATTAATTCTAGACATCTCCTTTGTCTCATGTTAAATTCTTTCTGAGTGAATATATACTTTAAATGTTTTTGATTGGTATATATTTCACACTTTACTCCATACAAATGATTCCTCCAAATTTTTAAAGTGAAAACAACAGCAGCTAATTCCAGATCATGTGTAGGGTAATTTACATCATGAGACTTCAACTGTCGTGAAGCATAAGCAATTACCTGATCATTCTGCATTAGGACGCAACCAAGTCCTTTCAATGAAGCATCACTGTATATAACAAACTCACCATTCCTGGAAGGTAGTGCCAAAACTGGAGCATTCACCAATCTTCTTTTCAATTCCTGAAAACAATCATCACATTCTTTTTTCCAGATAAACTTAACACCCTTCCGAGTTAGCTTAGTCATTGGACTAGATAATCGTGAAAAATTTCTAACAAACCTTCGTTAATAGACTGCCAAACCAAGGAATCTACGAATCTCAGTTACATTTGTGGGTCTTGGCCATTCTTCCACAACTTTTGTTTTTGCAGGATCAACGGTTATGCCATCTTAAGAAACAATATGACCAAGGAAAAAAAATTGTTGCAACCAAAACTCCCATTTGCTGAATTTCCCATACAATTTCTTTTCTTTTAAGGTTTTCAAAATGACCCTTAAATGTCTTTCATGCTATTCTTTACTTTTAGAAAACACCAAAATATCATCAATGAAAACCACCACAAACTTATCCAAGAACACATGGAAAATTCTATTCATTAAGTCCATGAATACTGCAGGTGCATTGGTTAGCCCAAAAGGCATTACTAAAAATTCATAATGGCCATATCTCATATGGAACGCGGTCTTTGGAATATATACCTCTTTTACCTTCAGCTGATGGTACCCCCGATATCAAGTCAATATTTGAAAAAACTGAGCTCCCTGGAGCTGATCAAACAAATCATCGATATGAGGAAAAGGATATTTGTTCTTAATAGTGATATTATTCAGGGCCCTATAATCAATGCAAAGTCTCATAGAACCATATTTCTTTTTAACAAATAAAACAAGAGCACCCCATGGTGATGTGCTAGGTCGAATGAAACCTTTCTCTAATAAATCTTTCAATTGCTCCTTCAACTCTAACAGTTCAATTTGAGCCATTCGATAAGGGGGTTTTGAAATTGGCTTAGCATCAGGAACTAAGTCAACAGTAAACTCAACTTCCCGATCTGGTATTATTCCAGGAAACTCATCAGGAAAAACATCAGGATACTCATTTACCACTGGCACATCATTAATTTGAACAGTTCCTTTATTTTCAACAATGTGTGAAAGGTAACATTCATTTCCATCTTTTACAAGTTTCTTGGCCTCTTGATAAACTATCAACAGTAAGGGTTCATTCTTGTACACAAACTGAAAGTCTTTCTGAAAAGAAACTTCTTTAGCTCTACAGTCAATCTTAGCATGGTAAATAGAGAGCCAATCCATACCCAGGATAACATCAAACTCTACTAGAGGTAGAATAATAAGGTTTGCAAATAGGTTCTATCCACATATAAAGATAGGAAGATTCTTATAAATTATTTTTGCCTCAACATTCCCCCCAGGTGTTTTTACAAAAAGTTCAGGAGTCATTTCTTGAGATGGTATTCCCATTTTACTATAAAAGGTTTCAGAGATGAAAGAATGTGTAGACCCCGAATCAAACAACACACTGGCATAATCTGAAAAAACAAAGTACCTGATACAACTTCATTTGACGGCCCGACATCTGCTGAAGTAGTTGCAAAGGATTTCAACACCCCTTTCTGCTTGTAGTATAACTGCTTCCCATCACTCAAGCTCTTTGTCGGACACTCATTTGCATAGTTACCCATCTCATTGCACTTATAACATTTCACTAACTGTAAATTGAATTTGGTCTTACCTTCACCTTGATCCTTTTCAGTGCAATCCTGAGCCTTATGTCCCATCCTACCACATCGGTAGAACTTTCCAGAATTCAGAAGACATTCCCCAGCATGACTTTTTCCACATTTATCACAAACTAGAAACTTATTTTTCTTACCATCAGACTTTTTTGAAGAATTCTTACCCTTCTCCTGCCACCATGGTCTCTTCTTCTGTTGGTTGTTATAGAACACTTGATCATCGGAAAACTCCATTTCCTCCTTCTCAGCACATCGAACAAGCTTTTCATAACTTTTAAACTCACGAGAAGCTAATGACCTTCGATATTTTGGCTTTAATCCTGAGTAAAAATGATTGATTTTACTATCAAGGTCTCGGATAAAATTTGGAGCATACCTTGCCAATCGAGTGAACATTTCATCATAGGTAGCCACTGAGTCTTCCTCTTTCCTCAATTACAAGAATTGCTTTTCCATCCTAAGTCGAACAGCCTTAGGAAAATACTTCTCAAGAAACATACCTTTGAATTCATCCCAGTCGATAGAATCAATCTCATCAGCGTCCCTGATATTTTTAACCATCGACCACCACTGATCTGCCTCACCCTCCAAACGGTAAATAGCAAGACTAACCTTTTGATTGTCTGAGCACCCCATGACATCGAAAATCTTCTCCAGTGCTTTAATCCACCCTTCAGCTAGCACAGGGTCATATGATCCTCTGAATGATGGGGGATTTTGCCTCATGAAACATTCCACCGCTGACATGTTCCTCTGCGGTTGATCTGGCTGATCTCGTGCATGGATACCACCACCATTTATCGCTTGAGTCAACTACGCCATTACTGTAAAAAACTCCTCAGTTCCAATTCTAACCATCTCAGGATGCTGATTCGGAAGGTTATTTCCTTCTGTATGCCTTCCTAGAACTGCTTCCCTATTTCCTCTGCCGAAAACCATTCTGAACAAACATGTCTTAGATGAAGAAACACGGTAATCTTTAAATGCTATATCATTTCAAAAAAAATATTTTTGTATAATCATTTAATATAATTCTAACTCCTAAAGTTATCTAAACCAACCTTTGATACCAACTATAAGGCCCCATCCTTAAAACATACTTAATCTTGAGTTATTACAAGATTACACATTGAGGATCTTTTCGGGTTTAGAGTTTTAGAGAATTAGATCATAAAACTTTCATTACATTCCACATATAAACAAAGTGGTTACATAAAGATATTATTATTCATTCCCATTAATGGAAACATATTTAAAATAAACATGGATTCTTTCTTGACACTTCCTTGAAACTATCATCATATCATGTACCTTTCCCTTGACCTGTGAAAAACATTTCAAAAAAACATGGGATGAGCATAAAAAGCTCACTAAGGGATATAAAAATATGGAAAGGAAACATGGGTACATATATACATAAGGATGAGATCATAATTTACCCATAAAACATAAGCACTTTAACATACCTCATCAAATCATGAATAAATCATAGAAATCATAAGACATAAAGGTAACTTGAGGCATTCATAACTTTCTTACGTAGGGAGTAACCCTCTTGGTTACGTTTGGAATACCCATCACAGTATATTCCCTAAATCTCTTCGGAGAAACCTTAACGTTTCACTCCTTCACGTTACCCAATGCATTGGAGAGCTATATCAGGCTCACCTGCCCTTAGTTTATCACGGAACCACCCATTTTCATAATAATGCCCAAGAACCTCAACATAATCATATCACATAAAACATGCATAAAGGAAACATAACATTCCAACCTTTCAATCACAAGATATCAATACAACACATTGATATAAAAACATTATGAAAACCATTTTTGATACCAAAATAAATTAAAAGTAAAACATGGTATTTATTTTTCTTTTAAAAATAAGGTATGGCTTGTAGAGGAAGCCGAAACTCAAATAATAGTCACGGCGGTGGAGAAGTCGTTTTCGCCGCATACGTACGACAAAAAACATTCCCTTTTTTCGTTTAGTAAATGCTTCGTATAAAAAATATTCCTTTTGTATAAACCTAAAAGTCAATGGGCTTTATACACCGTATAAAAGAAGGTTGTGTATAAAACAAAATATGCCTCAATGAAAGGAGATTGAGACGAAGTCCCATACCTCGTATCCGACTTGACCCGACCATTCTTTAATCTCCTGAATAATAAACTTGAGTTAATCTCTACTTTCTTAAGAACCTTTTTCAAGTTCATTATTCCTTTTATACCATGTTATGAACATCATGTAATCATTTAAGTTAATAATGTTCATTTTGTCGGTATTTGGTTCTTAAGTCAAAAATAGACTTCTTACACTTACATGTTGTTAATTTGGTCAAAGGTTCATTATATCCAGAATTATATTAATGATTTGGATAACATATATATCATATATATTCAGAATATACATGTATTTATAATATTACATCACATTTAGAGGTAAGAAATGAAATGCACCGTTCATGGAGACGGTAAGCCGTACGTACGCATGAACGCTACTTCCATTTCTATTTGGTATTTTCTGGAATGGAATCATAATGATATAAGAGTATATTATAATTCTAGTATAATAACATATATAATATCATTAAATTTATCCTTTACACATCCCACATATGGTATTAACGAATCAAATCACATTCAGGGGGCAGTAGTCCGCACTTCCTAAAATGAAGATATCGTGTTTACCCATAATGGAAACAATAATGGTATGCCATAAATGAAAAATACTGAAGCTTAAGGAAAGTATAAAAATATTATATATCATATATAAAAATAGCGACATCATAATGTCCACCTTTGAAGGTGTTAAATGAGTATTGAACAATCATCGTTTCGGGAGGCAGAATTTCGCCATCCACGGAAACCGTATGTTCTTTAACCATTTGATGTAGTTGTGTGAGAGTGTAGCTCGAATAAATCTTATAACAGAATCCTAGTATATTAAAGATACTTGTGTTGTTACAAAAGAAGTAAATAAAAAGAGTTTAGGGGGTTGGAGAAGAAAAATAAAACAAATGAACATGAGAGAAAGAGTTACCTTTAAAAGTGTAACTCCTTTTGATTTTAGCCTAAAGGCTTCCTTTGAAAGGATTATGCCCAAAGGGACTCCTATAGGATGAGGAGAGGGATGTGGAGAGAGTAAATGGGTAGGGGATGTACGATCCAAAGGCTTGAAGAGTGTGTGAAATGAGGTAGAGTTGGGGGCCTTTTATAAGAGGAGAGGAGGGGCACTTTTGGAAATCATGAAACTATTATTTTATTTTCAAACGTGTTTCGAATTTATAAGGTCCCACATTGATATATTTCCAAGATAAGATGATAAGGCTTCGAAATATTCCCATACAATAGTTTTTGGACAAGTGTAGGTCTTAGATATTATTTTATCGTTTCATTTTATTTAAACTGTTCATTAATGAGGTCATCGTTGCATCATCATGATGTCATAATTAAATTAATTTATTTAATGTCTAAAGATTATAAAAAAATATCCTGATGTAGGAAATCTTATTATCTTCCCAAAGAGTATTTATAGACAAATATATTATTAGTATAACCCCTTCAAAAAATTGTTTTAGTAAAACAATTTATGTTAGTGTCATTTTCACCTTTATTTAAAAAAAGGCATTAAAGTCATTATCTCACCCAAGAGGCTCCATAGGGTCCCCTAAATCGACCCATGGGTTGTCTTGGTCGGCCATGACTCATCCAATAGGGTTAGTACACGTGTCATGGGGTATTAATATTTTTATAATATCATTTTTACCTTAAATTACACTAATTACCTCTAATCGTGATTAATGAAAAAAAGTTAATATTCACCAAAAAATTATTTTCATCCCATTGAATCACATTTTACATACTAATGACAAACATGTTTGTCGGATTTTCAAAATTCAATACACATTAGTGGTAAAAATTCATTTAACTGAAAAATCAGTTTGCTTGATTACCACTTAGTGGTTTCACTATTCATCAAAAATTGGAGTTTTTCAGAAAATTACCAAAAATTCACTCTAAGCTATATTCGATATTCCGAATTCAAAAATGATTTTTATATTACCTAATTCAAAGAATATAAGTATAATTAATTAATTTAATAATTAACTGCCGCTGTCAAAACAAATAGCGTGTTTTTATGAAACATTAAGTATCAAAAGATTGACACCAGTTTAAGTCCAATTTCAAAGTGAAATTGGTTCCAATAACCACCATTGGATTAAATGGTAAAAATATATTCTAATTTCACTTCAAAACCAATTCAAAAGATAATCTAATCATATAAATAAATTAGATTAAAAAGCAGTTTTGAATTAAAATACAACATTTTTCATTATTCATTAAAAAATGAACTTTATATTGAAAAATACCAAATATTCACACAAAGTAAATTTTGATGTCCCAATCATAAATAATAATTTTATTTTGACAAGCATAGATTAAAAAATTTTCAAAAGATATATTTAAAAAGGGTTTGCCATCAAAAGGCAGTAAAAAAATCTTTTAAAAATATTAGTGTATTCCATGCTTAAGATTGGATTTTTTTTCATTTTAAGCCTCTAAATCACTATCTTAATCATTAATAGACATAGATAAAAATATCTATTATTCATTACTTACTTGGGATGTTACAGTACATTTCATTTCTTATCTCCAATTTTATGTACTATTATAAATAGAGAGATATATATATACTGTATATATAATATATATTTTATATGTAAATCATGCATATCATCTCGGAATAATGTAATTTTGACACATGGTAAAATTGTAATTATAACAAGTTCATTTTTTACTCAAGTTTCGAACATCTATAAAATATCCATTATGAACTCAAATAATTAACTAATTGTTATAGAAAAGTAATAAGTGATATAAAATGAATAATGATCTTAATAAAGTATAAATTAACTTAAATTTATTATTCATTAATAACAAATAACATACAGGATAATTCAGACTTGAGGTAAGGGGTTTTTATCTCACTTTTAATTCTGTGAGATTTCTATTGTTCCCCACTTATTTATTGGATGTGGTGTATTGTTTACTGGAATTTGATATATATTATCATGATTCTCTTTATATTCATGTTATTATGTTATTAAATTGGTGGTTATTAACTTTTGTTCATATGACTCGATTGATTACAACAAAGTAAGGGTTTTTCATCTCACTTTTTATTCCCGTGAGATTCATGCAATATTGGCCACTATTTCCTTTTGTGTGGCATATGTATTGTCCATGATTTTATTCTTGGTGTAATATAATTTAATCTATGGGTATTTAAATGTTCATTGTATGATCATTATTTTATGGGTTGTATGTTTCATAAGTTACCAAATCGGTAAGGGAATTTGCAATTTCAATTTCCACTCAGTGGGCTCTACGCATACTTCATTGATTATTTTACTCCAAGATTATGTGTGGAATAAGTATTTATTATTTATGTAGTAATTTCAACTCCCATTTGTGTGGATATACTTTTGATTCACATAATCATTCCATTTATATTTTCTCAAGTAATTTATATAAACTTGATCTTAACTCAATTTCCATTCATTGAGTTAAACATCCAAGTCATTGGTGTTGTTTTTACAAGAATATGTGTGAATGTTCTATGATTTATTTAAACTTAATATCCAATCATATTGACTGTATTTATATTTTTCACGCATAATTATGACATTGATTTATCCTTTACCTAAGGATACTGTCTTTATAAGGGTTTTCATCTCAATTTACATACCTTTGAGACTTCATTTTTGTTATGCACCAATTCACTTTTATATGGTGTATATATTGTCCTTTAACATAGTATATAATTAATTCCTTTATTCTCATGATATTATAATGTTTTTTGACTTCAATTAATTTTATTCAAGAATCTCTCATTTGGTTAAATACTCTATCTAAAATATCATTTTAAATGTTTTAAAAATTTATTCTTCAAAATCTTTCTCATTAATGTCCATGTTTTAAAAATTGGTTTAAGGATTTATTTATATGGACATTAATTATTTTAAATTGAATTTCCTTTTAAAAGTTTGAATGTTGTATGGGGCACTTTGATTCAAAAATCTATTTCTAAACAGCTTATTGACAAATAGTGTGACTTTTAAATTATTTCAAGTAATAGGAGGATATTTCTATCAAATAGTTTTGATGATTATTTTAATCTATGTCAATATAATTCATTATTCTTGATTATGGCTAATATATTACAATAAATTCTTCCATATTGTGTTGAATGAGTTATGTTTGACTGTGGATGTGCTATTTTTATACCATTCATGGTTTGTTGATAAAATATTGTCATTTCGTATGCTATTTTTAATACGAATGTTTATGTTAGGTTTCAAACATTTCATATGAGGAATGTATTGGACTTAGTATGTGAAAAGTGGAGCCCGCTATAGCTTCTCGATGTATTGATAGTTCTCATGAGACAAACTAGTGTCTTGCAATAAGGACTTAACAAAATATTATTTTTAGTCTTGGCACAAGGCATTGACTATGTGGTTATGATGTCCAGAATTATGCATTACATCATTATGAGATTATATATTGATATTTCATGTGGTTATTCGACTAGTAGAATACCCATGACTATGTTTTATTGTGGAATTATTTACTCATCTCATATTCCTTCCATAAAGTGTTCATGTTTTTTATTTGTAAAGTCATTTATTTTCAATTATTCACCATTACTAATGTTTATGTTATCTTCCACTATATTTCTTACTCTTACTGAGCATTTGAGCTCACCATTTTCCCATGTTTCTTATTCCCAGGATATGAAGAAGTTAGTTATGAGTGAATTTTAGGAATAATCTTGGAATCTTGGATATTTCTAATGGAATAAATTAGTGTTGTTTTTTCTTTTCAAGTTGTAGTGTTGAACTTATGTATGTATGTTGTTCCCAAGACTACTAAACTGATTGATACTTTGGGACTTGATTTCATGTAATCATGCCAATGTATTAAAATAATGCACCGACTCCTAGATTCTGGGGTCAGGGAGTTACAAAATGCCATAATAATAGATTATAAAATGAACTTAAAACCTTCCACCTCTCAACACATACAAATAAATGTATGAAAGACCCAAAATCATCTATATCATATCCTCAACCCTCTACTAACTTCTTATATGCTCTATTCTTTCCAAAATATTGAGCAATGGTGCCTTAAGGTGGTGACCAAAGGAAAATATTATAAGCGAGAAGTAATAATTTCCACTAAACCATATTAATTATTTTATAATTATACCACCCAAAACTACTTAAAACTATTAGAGTATAAAAAATAAGTATTATTGAATATTATGATTTATTTTCATGCTGATGTAACATTAAAGTGTTACCTTCTTCCAAATCCTTTTAAAAAATAAAGATGTTGTTTTGTGTAAAAACAAACTAAAACCTCCATGTGATGTTGAATAAATATAATTTTCCTTAGAAAAAACATGGTAGTAATTATTAATTTATTTAATTTTTTAAATTTACCAAAAAATTAAAAAAATTGTGATAATATTTGGAAGTGCCTATGTGATATTAACAACAGACGTTTTTGTAAATTTAACTACTAAAATGGAAATATAAAAGTACATTTTTTTGTTTAACTCCATTAATAGAACAACTATTTACCTATATAAATTATGTGATAATGTAATAATAATGAACATAATAATCTCAAGTTTTTGATATTATGAAACTATTTCACAACTCTTTGACTTTGGTTAACATACATTGAATTTCATGGAGAAATTTATTGATGAACATCAAGTAATTGAAATAAAAGGAAATGGTGTAATAAATTGGTGACACACAATTGTAAATTAATATTATAAAAATAAATATAGATGGATATTATTCTAGGGATGTTTTTTAATAAACAAAATTTGATTATTCAATATTTTAAGTTTATGTACAATGCACTTCTAGACCTATGCTAAGGGATCTTTCATACCTCCTTCATAACATTCTGGCAAAACATTATCTTTCATTTTCTCTATATTATTAAATATTCTCAATGTAACACTTATGTTATTAATGATAAAATATTTTTTAAGAAAATTTATTATGAAAAGAAAATAAAGATCCCAAAGTTATGAATGGGGTCAGACCTGACATAAAGTGACCACACAGGGATACTTCAGATATCCTAATCTGCACAATTATAATCATTATAGCCCATCTCCTAGCCAGAGTCATACTCTAAAGGGATAAAATGATTATCTTGAAGAATCCTCCCATCACCAAGAGGTTTATACCTAGTTATCATGGTAGGATTTATATCTGAGAAATCTCTCCTAGGTCTTGACTTCCTTATTAGAAATGGTAAAAAACATTCATTATATTTATTCTTGGCCATGAAAATAGAATTAATGTGTTAGAGATTTAGTTATGGAGAATAATTATCCATATTGATCCATTTTAACCAAATTTTATTCAACTTCCATTTCTTGTTAAGCTCCTCCATAGTAAGGGTGGCTGTAATAATGAGTTAAAATTATTCCTTTTTGGGTTGAGAAGTAATACTCACCTATCCATGTGGCTCTTGTAGCAGGGATTATCTATGATCTTATCCTTAATTAAACTCTCCATGTTTCAAACCGATTTTACTCTTATTAATTATATCACTATCAACTAATGTATTCCCCTATCAAAGATCTCAATAAGTTCCCAATGAAGTTATTCCATCATAACTTCCTTAAATTAAATCCCCTGTATTCCTGATACCCAATTCCTACACTTCCAAATTTACATTCCACACACAATATTCCATAACATGATGTCAGGACCACCTTGATTGTCCCCACAGGATTCAATAAATTTTCAATTCCCTATAAAAATTCCTGAGTACATTAATTTTTTTTCTCAAAACCAGCATGAACACCAATGGCTCACATCAATCCTGGCAATTCAATAGCTTGTGGATTCCCATGATGAATTTGAATCAAATGGTCTCCATTATATCTAGATTTATTCTATGAGTGTATAGTATATCCATCAGGATCAACATAAAAATATACACATTACTTTTTATTCCTTTCAATATAAATCTTCTTCTTACAATTTCCCTTATCATAACTAGTTAAGTAAAAAATTGTTCATGTGATAGTCATCCAACATTTTTCTTTTCAACGAACTATCAATTTTAAATCAGAGAAAAGTTTTTTTATCATTATTATATGTAATTGTAATAGTTAAATAATTATCATATTTATTATAAATCACTTTATATTTTTCAATAGATTGGGATCTACCTCAATTGATACTCCGGAAAACCCCCCAAATATATCATGTTTTATCTCCTTATATATGTAAATGGGGATTCCAATTAAATAAACAATATCATATAGGATTAAAGGATTCCACAAGATCCTATTTAAACTAATTATTTTAACCCAAAATTTATAATAAGTTTTTTTATTTCAAAATGTATTAAAGTGAATCTCCTTTCTTAAATACAAATAAATCCTAGTTTATGAAAATTGAAACCGTGTCCCGAATACATTTTTTTTTATATTTTTCACTATTGAACATTAAGTGAAAAAATCCACGACCCACTGGTATGTATCACCATTTTGAGAATCACCAAACCAAGGATACATGGTGAATAAGATCAAAAAGTTTATATATATTCATACAGTGGAGAAGGGAAACCCCTCTAATGATGGAGTTTTTTTTATTGAAATAGGCATTTTACAGTCACATCATACCCCACATAGACCGGAGAAACAACTAAATATTTGAAAATCCTCATAAAATTTGTTTCCTAAAGGGTTTATAAAAACCATTTATTAATAGATCCCACACATTTGGTTTCTAGTTTATATTGATGATTCCCATGTTGGGATTCCATCACTGAGGTGTTAATATCTTATTCATCTCTCCCCACACTCCAGAGGCACCCTACGACATGGTAGTGTTCAACCTCAAAATCATCTCATGGAAAATCCATCGAGATCGTGAATCCCAGTCATACATTCCTAGGTAAATATCCATTTAATTTATAGTATTATAATATTTTTTTTATTTCCTTTATAAATTATCAGATTTTGGTTAACTCGAATTAAAGAATCTTTCCTAATTCTATTATCATGTTATGAATCACAACCTTCATATGTTCTTAAACCCTGGATAGATTTTAAAAACCAAAATTCTTTTATATTGAATTTTTTTCCTCCATTATTATTTTATATAAAATAATACGGTATCACTTTCTTAAAAATATCCATTACTTATTTCATAAATCCTCATCAAAGTGTTACACTTTTATTCTTTTTTACTAAGATCCTTTATATGGAATCTCTATATCAGACCTCAGTGTTAATGAAATATGATTCATTTTAATGTATGAAATTTTGAATGATTTAATTATTTCTCTATTAGGAATCCTTATTATTTATCCTTCAGGTATGAATTGAATTATAATTATGATACTCACTTCCTACTCACAGGTTTGATTAGGATTATGAATTATTTATTGACTATTTTCCATAAATAGAAGGGAAATGAATGATTTTCATTTAATTAATTGATGGGAATGGAATTATATATCCCTCATATGCATTTATTAAAGCCTGGTTCCAAATGATTTGTTAAATGAGTTATTAGGGAGTAATCCTAATCCACTATGGGACATTCTCCAATTTATGCTGATGGTAATGGGATTGACCCCTGACCTATGTTTATGATATCATTTGTTATGTTAAATACAAATTTTTTGATCTTATGATATCATTTCCATATTCCATGTCTTCATGAATATGATTATTCTCTTTATGATGTGATTTTATGCCTCTTGATACTCATGTTATGCTTTAATTCTATATTTATTCCCTTACTAGGTTTTTAGGTGAGTATTTCTCTATGGTATTGTCCCAAAGATAACTTATATAGTTTTAGAATATCAAATAGAGTTAATAAAACTAAATGTAGTTTTAAATAAAGATAATGTTATTATATTTAAAATATATATTAATATGATTAATCATCCAAATATGCAAAACCTCTAAATGCCCAACATGTATTCGTGACATTTTATTACCTTCTATAAGGAATGTTTTGAACAATTTTTTATCCCCCTTTTATTTTGTCTAGTATCAGGGTGTTTCACCAGAACTATGGATATCTTTGGGGGATTACTATGTAGTGCATTGATAGTGCATGGGTTTCAAAAACGATGCATGAATCTAGGGAAAACTATGCACTCTAATCCATAAGGGAACACGATTACGGTGAATAGTTTGTCAAAACATGACCGCCCTCCACAAAACCATGCATGAATTCCATTAAACCCCACAAAGTTGTTTCAAAATCTCATGATCCCCCAGCTTAAACTCTAATCACTAGTTTTCATCCATACTCTAGTTATATAGTTGTTGATGGCTCATATGATGTCAAATTGACTCCTTCAACCTCTCCTATTTATATAATGAAGATTTATTGATTGTGATCGATATCATTCCACTATGTAAATCTCCTCTCATTTATCTCCATCTGATCTAATCATATATCCTCCATAGAGTGCCATAGATCATCTTATTAGTGATGAATCTAATATTTGAATGGATTGATCTTGATTTTATATTTGATTCCTTTATCTACTTCACCTTCTATATTTATTACAATTCCCATTATGGTTGTGTATTAATTTCATCACTTGAGTTATAGGTAGGTGGTTCGATATGATTTTTTCTGAAAAATGAAGTGTGATTCGAAATGGAATGGAATTTTTAAGAAAAACCCAATTAAAAAGGAATTGAAATTGTGGGATGGATTTGAGTAACATTTGTTTATTTGAAAAATAAATTTAATGATTAATTTTATTAATGTTTTTTGAGAATGGATTTAAATGAAAAATTACTTGAAATGAAATAAATGATGAAATCCATGATTTTGTTTTGATTAAAAAATGGAATGTGAAAACGTAAATTGGTAAATTGAATTGTGAAGAACGAAATTATTTGAAATGATTTTATTTACCAAGAATGGTTAATTTATAGATTTATTGATTGAAAAACATTTTATACTAAGTAGTTAGTATATGAGTAGTACAAGCTTGATTGGACTTTGTAACCCTATCAATAGATTAACGATGAAAACACTAAATAAAATGTTTTCATCATGACCTCCCAAAATGAGATCCCCTATTGGGGTGTATCTTTATTTCTTGTGACGAGATCCCCTATTAGGTGTTTATTTGATTATGCACACCTAATTGAGACATGATGATAATATAGATTTGTGAGTATCATTTAGGAAGAAACTAACATTACCCTTATAAAATGATACATGTTTCATGGTTTTTACTTGATGATACATTTCATTATTTATAGATCAATATTAGTCTAGAATATTAATTTATAAATATTTTTTATATTAAATATTCATTTAAAATAGTTATTTTCATATATTACATCTATTGATATGAAATAATGATTTCGTTTAAAATATGTTAATGAAATTTCGTAGATCATTTTGTTTAAATTTCCATAATAAATCATTTATATTGTAGAATTGATTATGGAACACATGGTGAGACCCTACTAGGCCTAATATCTCACAGCGTACCTTTTACTTTAGTATTTTAAAGATATTTTTATTAAAGGTTCATCGAATGGGAAAGTTCCACATGGAGGTGGTGGTTGTACTTGATCAATGGGACTCTGGAGTGATAATGGTAACCAATGGATATGTTATATACCTATTGTGTAAGGATTATATTGACCATTTTTCTTGATTTACTATTTGGGTATTGTTTTAACAATATGATTATGGTAAATTCTTCAAGAGGTTTGTTGGAATAATGAAATTTAAAATTTATCTTATCATGTTTTAGAAAAATCATTCCCTTTTTATTCTTGCGTGGTGTCATGTGCTAGTCTCTAACATGTGGGGATCTGTAATTACCTTTAAGACAAGTTAGATCAACTCTGATAATAGTATACTAGGAAATTAATGTTATTTTATGACAATGTGGAATCATATGTGCATATTTCAGTATATTTCATTGAGGGAAGTATGCATTCTAGGTTTTCTTGGTAGAAAGGTGGTGGGACTATTGGGACATAAGTGTCAATAATGAATGAGGGTTTGGCTATGTCATATTGTAACAAACCTTTTTCCACCTTTGTAGTTTGGGGAAAGTGACTTAGATGAATTTTATGATCTAGCTCTAGACTTTTCATGGTTTAAACAGAGTGTTTTTAATTCCCATAAACTTGAATTCTATCTAAAGGAACTGATATTCATGTATCTATTACAGATTTTATGATCTGAGTAATCTTGTTTATATCTTCATGTTGTATGCTGATGTTGTATTACATCATGACTCAAAGAAATTTCTTGAACTGATTGCAATATGAAGCTACTAGTGAATCACAACATGTAAATCCTCCTAATGACCAGAATATCATTGAGATAGTAGTGAATCTTGTCTATGATCTAGGATAGGTAGATACACCCATTCCCACATAGGATCCAATTATGAAACCTAAAAGGGATTAATGTTGAAATCATTCTCAAGATTTTCTTCACAAGAAACATCCTTCTTTAATATGATCTAATGATTCTCAATATGTAAAGAATTGGTTGAAAAGATCATGTTGGTTTTTGAGTTCATAGATATTCCATAATCATTAAAAGATAATTGTACTACCTTTAGCTTGATGGACCACAAAGGAGGTGTTGGGATTTGATAGTGATGGTGAATAATAATGATGGTTTTTAGTAGATATATTTATAGTTATTTTCATAGTGTAGTATTATCTATAATTTATGGTTTTAGATAAGGTCCATGGTCTTTCTCAGCTTACATTTGGGTGATAATATCATGAAACAATATATAAAATTGTTTTATACAGATTTTTAGTTTTCATCCAAGTTTGTGAGAATTGAGAAACTATTGGCATGAATTTTTAATATGGGTGTTTGAACCAATATTTTATCATTGGATTTCATGTTAAAGTTCTCTTCTTATGCGGATGTTCCAAAAATAACATTGATGGATAAGGTTGATATGGATAGTAAGTCAAGGTTTATAGGAGTTCCATTCTATCCCAGTTGTAGTTATGTTAGTTACTTTAAAGGAAATAGGAATCTTGATGATTCTCATGGTGGATATTTATATCATGTGTCTTCCATATCTCATGTAATTATTGGAAGAGGGCATATTCCTTTTTACCAATGTCGTAATGTTGTGCATTCAAAATGGGTTAGGATGGAGGTTCCCAAGATCTATAGTTCATTTGGACTATCATGGAACTTTCATAATATCATCCTTATTTTTTCCCCATAAAATGTAACAACATCATATGAATGAATAAAATACAATGGTGTAAAAAAAAGATTCAAGAGAAAAGGGTTTGCGAGCATTAATATATAGAACGAGGCTTCTTCACATAGTGGAAGAGTCTATGGTGTAAGTTAATACAAGTCAAGTGATAGTGAGAGGTACCATCATTATTTATTCATCCTTAGTGATAGATTTATTTGATACTTCGACATATCACTCATTGATATTGACTAAACATATTAACCTATTAAATCTTTCCTTGAAGATTCTGCCTTATGTGATGGATATTTAAATTCCCATTAGGACGAAGAGAGAACAAGCTCATTGATTCCATTCTTGTAATTTATCATAATTTTATATTGTACGAACATGGGATTTTATGATTTTAGACATGAAACATCATGATGTAATTATTAGTATGGACTGACCTAGGGCATATAAAGAATTTAATTGCCTATTATCTATGACCAAATTGATTTAAATTTATTGATTGGGTGTTTCTTGGGTTCTATAGAGATTAGGACATAGGTTGAGTAATGATTAACCTTCCATTATTTAGTTGGGTAGAGTGATATTAGTGTTTTATTTTCATCTAGAGTATTAATCCTTGAGTGAAGATCTCCAACTAGTTGTTATCAAGTTTCCAAACATGTTTTCATATAATATCTCTAGATTAACCCTATTATTGAATATGAAGGTCACCATTGATTTAATAGTTAGTACTCAGTCGATATTGATTCATTCTTACTAAATAGAACTAGTAGAGTTGAGGTATATTAAAAAAACATTAATAATTTTCTTTATAAAGGTTTTACACACCCCAGTGTGTCACCTTGTGTGGTACCAATTGTTTTGTGAAGAATTTTGATGTTACAATTCAACTTTGTGTTGATTACCAAAAGCTCAATTGATTTATGGTAAAGAAAAAGTTTCTGTTTCCATAGATTTATGATCTATTTGTCATATTGAAAGGGGGTAATTGGATATCAAATATTTAAAATTTATCCGGTTATCACCAGTTGAGAATTAAATAATCTTTCATTCTGAAAAAATTCTTTAGGGGTAGGTGTATACATTTTTAATACCTTATTATGAAATTTCATCTAACAAATGATCCTATAGTTTTTATTGTGTTGATGAAAAATATGTTCCATGTATACCTAAAATTTTTCATACTTCTATTCTTGTATGATATATTGTTTTACTCTAAAACTAATTAGAAGAACATACATATTTTAGAGTAGTTCTATAAATATTAAGAGATCACTTAAATTATGTGATGCTTTTGAAATGAAATTTATTGATTTGGGAAATGAAGTTAACGGAACATGTGGGATCAGAACATAGTATATTGTTTCATCCTAAGAAAGTGAAGGTTGTTATGACATGGGAGAAACCATATAATTTTTCAATATTCAGAGCTTGTTGTACTTGGATGGATACTACATATGGTTTGTAAAATATTTCTAAAATCTGGAAAGTCCAATGATTTCTCTCACTCGGAATGGAGCGAAAATCATTTTTGATGTGAAATGATAGAGTTATTTTGATGAATTGAAATGTAAGTTAAAATTTTCATCGGTATTGGCACTTCCAAAGCTCAGGATGGGCTATGTGATCTTTTTTGATGCATCTGATTCAGGTTTGGGTTGTGTTCTTGTACAGGGTTATCACATTGTGGCTTATGGTTCTCAATAGATTAGGCCATGTCATAATAACTATCTAACCCATTAACATTAACTTTATTCCATGATATATTATCTTAAGAGTAGGCAGTTATGATTTTTGGATAATTTTTTACTGTTTTTTCCAACCACAAAAGCATGATTTATATCTTCCCTGAAAAAGATCTATACCTCCGATAGAGGAGTTGGGTGGAGTACTTGTAGTCTCTTGATTTCAATATTCCCTATACTCTCAGTGAGTGGATTTTGATCACTAATTCATAGTGTTAGACTTTTCTAAAATAGTCCCAGAAACAATCATCAAAAGAGTATAAGTATATGGATTTCTTTTAAGTGTTTCATTTGGGAGTATGAGATAATGAGTCTAATGTTTTTTTCAGCAAGTGTATAGTTGACCTCCTCACTTCTTGAGATGATTCATTAAGTATAGCATTTTATTGATGGATTTTGGATTATTAGAGACTCTATTTATTGTTGAGGGAGTTTCATCAAATGGTTGTTCTCTAATGATGGTATACTATGCTTTGAAAATAGTTTTGTTGTGTCTTCTTCTATAAGAAATTATATGATGGTTTACTTTCAATGTTCCCCTTGGCCGGTACACACATGAACCATGAAGATGTTCTATGATATGTGAAAACAGTTCTAGCGGTCAGGTAAGAGACATCGAAAAACTAAATTTTTTCTCAATGTTAAACTCACCAACAAGTCAAGAATTTGTACCCAAAACATTTCAGTTTACTTCAGTCACTTTTAGTGCCGACATGGAAGTGGGATGAGATCTATATGGACATTATGGTCGGTTTTCCTTGTAAAAATATGTAGAAAAATGTGATATGGTTAGTGATAGGATGGATGACCAAATAGAAACAATTTATACCTATTCCAGTTAAAACCAATGTTGAGGACCTAGGATGTATCTACATGTAGGATATTGTCATGTTGTATGGTGTTCTGCCTATTTCTGTTTCTGATAGGGATCCTTAGGTAATTTCTTATTTTTAGAGAGTCCAATATGAGATGATGGGATCCTGGGTGAGTTTTCCATGACATATCATCCAAAGAAGGATGTTTAGAAAGAGTGAGATATATAGATTTTAGAATACATGCTTCATGCCTGTGTCAAATTTTATTTGGTGTTCTGGATAGCCACCTAGGACTGGTTGAGTTTTCCAACAATAATATTTGCCAATCATCCGTCCATATAGAACCCTTTGAGGCCTTTCTTATCCAATCATGCAAATCTGTATTGTTTCTGTCAGATATTGGTGAAGCTTTTGTGTGTAGACAGAGTTTGGGCCAAGAGATGATAGTGAGGATTGAGTTGATTTTTCATAGAATTGTTATGGAATAGAGTAAATATAAATCTAATTCTCATCATCATCGATGACAATTGGATCATTTTTTTGGTGACCAGTTTTTTATGGTTTCAGCTCAGTTGGATCGCTGAGGCCTTGGAAAACAGGGAATGATTTTATCAATGTATGTGGGTCCCCATGATAGTTTCCACCAGGATGATATTGTTGCCTACTAGTTGGAACTAATACCTCAGTTTATGTCAATATATACGTGTTATATGTATCTCAACTTCAAAAGTATCTCTCAGACCTTTTTCATGTTTTCACTTGGAAGGATTTTGATATTGAGCATGGTTTATTTGTGATTAAGCCTCTAGTTAGGATTATTGATCCTAATCCAAAGGATCTTTACGAGAATACTATACCCTTGGATCATGTGTTATGGAATAATAGTTATAATTTTGAAGAGAATTTAGAGCATGAGGCACTAATGAGGGTGTAGTGAACTCATATCCTTCACATAGGGGCTTCATGATAGGATTTCTAGGGATATAAATTATTTATGGTTGGGTATTTTTACCATTACATTTCCTTCATTTGTCCACATTTGTCCATTTTTTATCTCCCTTTAGTTGGGTCTTATATCGAGGTGTTTTGAGAGAAATTTGGTTGTTTTTGGGGACCTCTTAGGCAATGCTTAGTTGGCATATTATTTTTCCATACTATGAACAATAGAAAAAAATTTAAATTCCTAGTACCTCAACCCTATATAACCTCTAATCACCATTTTTATACACTAATCAAATTCCCTAATCTATAAATGCTTTCATGAGGTGCAATTTTCTCCTATAACCTCTTCTCTTTTTGGATCGAAGCTGTAGTTATTGAGTTTAATATCCTCCTAGAATATGAATATCCTATGTTTTGTTTCACAAAGTCTCCTCTTATATCCTTCTTAGATAGTGATAGATCATCATGAAATTAATTGATGTAATATTTTATTTTGTGGATCCTAATTTAGATATGATTCTATGATCTTCATCACATTCGTTCTTCATTAACATTCTCATTGAGAGTGTGGATTAGTTTTATCCATTAATTTAAAATTATTTAGTTCCATATAATATTTCCTTACAATAAAAATCCTAAATTGATTGATTTATTCGAAATTAGATTTTAATTTATTTAAAAAATAATGATTCATAATGATTTTTTTGTGTTATTTGAAATTAAATGGAATATTTAAAAAACACATTATTTTAGTGGTATTAAAATTGTGGGTTGTATTTTAAAAATATGGATAGATTTGGAAAATTGATTTGATGATTGATTTGAAAAATTTTTCTTTGATAATGTGTTTAAATGAAATGTGACATGAAATAGAAGCCACAATGAAAACAATGAGTTGGTTTTGAATAAAAATTAAATGTTTAGACTAAAATTGGTTAATATAATTGTAAATGATGAAATGATTTGAAATGAATTATTTTCCAAAGAACAATTGATTAATTGATTGATTGATTGAAGCATATGCAAGTCTGATTAATTAGTAGGTAATTATAGCAATCATGCCCAGACTCTTTCTCCCAAGAAATGGATTGATGGTGAAAACCCTAACTAAACCATGTTTATAATTATTTAAAAAAATGGTCTCCCTTATGGGGGTATATATTTATTTCCCATAATGTTTTCCCTTACTGGTGTGTTGATTCAATTCAGTACACCTAATTGTTTCGTGCTGATAATTGATAAGTGTAAGGATCTTATTAGTTGAAACAAATGTAACTATAAGATTATGATAATTTTTTATTGTATTTGACTTGATTATACATCCCATTATTTATTGAAATATTTTATTCATTCAAATTGATTTATATAAATGTTTTTATATAAATGTTCATTTAAGGGTGTTTTTGACATATGTGAAATCTATTGATATGAAGTCGTGTTTGGGATCAAAATATGTAAATGAATTTAAATTACAAGTCTTGTTTAAAATAAATTAATTAATGGTTTTATTGATATGGAATTTATTGTGGAACACTTAGTCGAAATCTACTAGGACTTATAGCTCACACGTAAATATTGCCTTTGGGAGTTTCTAGATCCTGTTATTCTTGGACCATGGAAAGGGAATGTGAAACTTATAGGTTGTTGTTTTTCTTGATCCATGAGACTCTGTAGTGCTAATGGTGATTATTAGAGATGTTATCTACATATTTGACAGGGTTTTTGGATAATTTTCAACATGTTTTATAATGTGGGTATTGGATTATCTTTTGGATCCTGGTAGCTTCTCTTTAAAAAGTCTTGTCATACCAAACTGTGGTTTTTATCTTCCCCTATTTTGTTCTCAAATAAATAAATTTTGATTCTTGTATAATTTGATCTACTAGTCGCCAGCCCGTGGGGATTAATAATTCCCTTCAAGCCATGTAAGGACTGGATTGGGTATCAGTGCCCTAGGGTAACCAGGCTGGTTGCTGATAGTATTTACTAGAGAAGTATATTAATAATTATTAAATAATATGTTTTTAAGGCTTGGGTTCTATAGTTTGTATCAAATTAAGATCTAGTTATATTTAGATATTAGGATGATATAGTCTTTATTAAAACACTTGGGAGAAGTCTAAGTGATAATCCTAAGTAACGGAGAACATCCTAAAATTTTGGAAAAGTAGAGATTGTATTATTTTTCATGAAATATTATATTTTTCTTGATACAGGAAAGTCAATAAATTATCTATCACCACTATTCATAGGGTTAATAACCATTAATAGGATGTTTTGGGTATTAGCTCAACCATGACCTAGTGGAAGATAGTGAGGCAAAACTATATACCAGTAAGACACACTCAGAGGATATTCTTTGATTAATTATCATTATGTTAACAAACCATTATGAATGATTTATACATATCTATTTTTATGGAATGTAATTACATTAAAGAAAATGATAATAAAATTACCGTGGATAATGAAAATTAAAACATAATTATTCATATGTTAGGTTCTTCACATCATGTATGTATTATATCTTGTACATTTATGGTTTACATTTTATAAATTTATTATTTAGATTATATCACACCTAACTATCCTTTTTTTAAAATGGATAAATGTAGAAAAAATGATGATAAAAACATGTATAATGGGCCACATGATGAATTCCCTTATGAAAATCCTAACATGATGGTAGAAGGATATAATATTCTTATGGTAAAACTAACACAATTGATTAATCTTATTAATAATAACTTGAATTAGATGTAGTAAAATCCAAGAGAGTAAGTTGTAGCTGATTCCTTCATGAATCAGACACCTCCATCATTTAGTGTATCTTCTGACCCCAAAATTATGGATCTATGGATCAATATAATTGATATGATATTCTCAATTCTCCAAATTTCTATGAAATTGAAGTTCATACTGGATCTTCATCACCTTGATAGAGAATAATATTTTAGGTGGAAACTAATCAATAATTCAATTCCATTAGAAGATATTGAATCTATTAAATGGGATGATTTCAATAGTTAAATTGAAAACAAATATTTCCATCACACACTCAATCATAAAATGGATATGGAGTTCATTATACTCAGGTAATAATATTAATAATCAATCAGATCATTTGAGGATAACTCCACATGGACTGCACAATATTCATGTAGTTTTATCATTAAGACTGAATGTAAAATTTATCACTTCTTTAGTGATATAATGTTGATTCTATTATGATATTTTTAAATTCAGGACTTTGACAACTATGAAAAAGTTATTCCATTTTCCCTCAATATTGAGATGAGAATGGATGATTCTCAGTGGTCTCATGGGACAAGATATAAAAAATAGTTAACAGTTTTTATTAATAGGGTATTTCAAGTTAAAACTCACAGTGTTAAGAAAATGCCACATCCCACATGTTAGAAGTGTGGAAAGATAAACCATGGAAACTATCTCAAGGGATCATGATATATTTTCTGTTTGTAATGGATGGGCACTAATCTAATAATTGTAGATGTGGGATGGAGAATCCTAGTATTATTAACAAAGGAAAAAATGACCAAATCGATCCTCAGTGTATTTTCAATAGTTTAAACTATAATGAATGTGGACATTATGAAAACCAATACACTAATCCATGGGTTTCCAATGATAAAAACTGATTTAAACCCCTTAAGATAAGAGATAAAGGGTGGGAATATGGTAATCTTAATAGGGAGATGAATTGTTAAAACCTTGTGGTGAAATGTATGCTAATTATTATTTTATGAATTTTGAATATATTATTTGATTCTGGTTATACTCACCCATTACTACCATGGATGTTAAAAATAACTATTGAAAATCCATCAAAATATTGTTGACTAATTTATCATGGAAAACTACTAATAGTGTGATTTTTTCATATCAAGTAAAAAAATATTCTCTAGTTAATATAAGTGAGGTGAATCTGCCAGTCATCCTTGTCATAATACCTTTAGTGGAATTTATTACTATTCTGTGAATGGACTAGTTGCCTCTATATGTTCCGCACATCAACTACTAAGATGAAGAAATCACATTCTATAATTTAAATTTCACATTGATTCTATAAAACTATATGGAGGATAAATATCCTCTCGAGTATTTTTTAGATGCATAGATAGTGATTTTCTATGAGAAAACATGTCTCTCTAAAATGATTGAATCAAAGGAGAGTACCACTCTTGGGGACATTCCCATTGTAAGGGATTATACTTAGGTATCCCTTGAAAAATTCCCTATACATCTACTAAGAAAATTGGTTATGTTTTAAATTAAACATATACCTGGATATTTACCAATATTCAGGACTCCATATTGAATGGAATCCATTGAATTAGATGAACTGAATAAGTAATTACAAGAACATCTGGTAAATGGTTTCATATTCTCAAGTCTTTCACTACGGGTTACATAATATTATTTTCC
This sequence comes from Viscum album, assembly GCA_963277665.1. Classification (NCBI taxonomy): domain Eukaryota; kingdom Viridiplantae; phylum Streptophyta; class Magnoliopsida; order Santalales; family Viscaceae; genus Viscum; species Viscum album. The sequence continues at coordinate 1,381,610,589 of OY728134.1, read as the reverse complement.
CAGAATACAAATTAGTATATGCATATATGTATCGATTATCATGAAAAAATATAAATATAAATAAAATGTATCATATTCAAAAAATTAATGAATTTTTTGATCAGTTATGCAGATCTCAATACTTATGTAATGTATAACTTCAATTACAATATCATCAGTTAAAGGTGAAGAAGGAGGAGATTCCCTAGACTTCATTTTTTACAAGGTAAGGGAACTATGAGTTCATAGTCATTCCATATAGACTTGTTAATTATCTAGTTAACATCATATAATTAATGAATTTAATTTTTATAAAATACCTCAAATTATTTATCATAGTCTTTATAGATGACATTCATATATACTTGAAAAGTAATGAGGAACATGATGAGAATTTGAATGCAGTGTTGAAAACACTGATAGAGGATATGTTAAATGTGATGACCATAAATATGAGTTTTATATAGATAATTTTGTATTCATGGGGAATATTATCACATGGAAAGGGATATCTATTGAGCTGTTAATAACTATTGAAATTGAGCTTTGGCCCAGACCATCATCACTGATGGAGTTATCAAGATTCCTCATATTATCTAGGTAATATTGGATATTTTTGAGAAACATTTCATGATTTTCATACCCACTAATGAAGATTACTCAATAGGGGGAGAAATATTTCAATACAAATTAAGGTGAAGATATTTTTCAAGGAGATAAATAAGTTTCTAACCATAGCACCTGTACACACCATACCCACTCATGAATAAGGATTGTTTATATTGAGTGATGCATAAAAAAGGATACAGGATGTGTAGTCATGAGACATGATAAATTTATAGAATATAATTAATCATAGGCTTGGGTTAATTGAAATAACTATTTGAATCATGATATTAAGATGGATACAGTTGTCATCACATTGAAAATTTGGAGGAATTATCTTTATCGAGAAACAAGTAATAAATATATGGAACACATGATCCTCTAATATATATTCATATAAAAAAATCTAAACATGTTCCAATGAATATTTTTAGAGCTAATAAAGGATTATTATCATTTAACCTACTACCATATAAGGAAGAAAAATAATTTGATGGATGATCTAAGAAGAATAAATACTTCAAAATTATCTAAGATGATGATTAAGAAATATTTGATCTTCTTGTATATGAAATGTGTTGATATATGAATCATGAATAAATAAAAATTATCCTACTTTTCTCAAATTACTTCTCATACATAACTACATGAGATGATTATGAAATGTAAAAGGAATAATTTTGAGATACATAAGAAAATATATGTTATTAGGAAATAGAAAATCCACTAGTTCAAGGTTTATGGTGATGGATATGTGAGATATGTGAAACAATTTTTCATTCAATAAAATATAAAGATAAATCCAGAGATAATTAATATTGATTGCAGATCAAAATTATCCATCCAAATAGGTTACTTGAGAATGAATAGAGATATCTAAGAATACTATTATTGGGACAATATGAAAAAGGATGTTATAGAATATACATCGAATTCCCGGTGTGTCAGTGGGTGAAGTATGAGAGGATAAAATAAAGAGGTACAATGAAACCATTACCCATACCTAGATGGATATGGGGAAAACATCAATATCTGTTTTAATAGGTCTTTCAATAACATAAAAATGGAATATTGTTGAATAGGTTGTAGTGGACTATATTATAATGACTTCTCACATTATTTCACTTTTAAATGACTTCTCAGTTGATCATTTTTCTATAACATACATTTTATTAGAAGTGAGGATACATTTAAGACCAATATTGATTATATTGAATCGAGGTCTAAGGTCCCCCTCAGATATTTGTAAGCATCTTCAGTATTCACTAAACATAGACTCGAACATCATTACAATCTATCCTCATAAAAGAGAAGTTGAATTTAAACAGATTATCTAGAAATGTAAAGGTATAATTATATATTTCTCTATGTACTTCATGGGAGGACATAACCGATATTTTATATAGGTTGAGTTATTGTAAAATAAATGATTCCACTCAAGAATTCAAATAGACATAGAATCCCTCTATAGGAAGTGATATAGAACACCGTTGTTTTGGGATGAAGTTGTTTAAAAGAATTCTTGGTCCTATAATGGTCAATAAAATGGTATAAAAGGTGGAGAGAATTTAATATAATGTTAATGAACCACATTGAAAACATAAGAGTTATGATGATATCCATCAATGAGATCTAGATATTGGGTTTGGTGATATTGTATTCCCTTATATATCTCCACATAAGATATTCCAATGATTTGTGAAGAAGTAGAAGCTATGTCCAAGATATTCTTTCCATTTTGGGATTAATGGTCTCTTTATAGTTCTGTCATATTGACTAAAACTCCCAAAAAATCTATCCAATGTTCAGGATGTTTTCCACATATCTATCTTGTTATAGTATATAAAAGATCCATGACATGTACTAGACTTATTGGCGGTATAGCTAGAGGATGATATCTATTACAAGGAGAATCCAATGAAGATCTTGGACTTTAGAAAAAAAATTATACGCAACCATTTAATGAACCTTGTCAATGTTATATCAAGAAGCCTTATGAATGAAGAATAAACAAGGGAATCTAAAGGGACCATAAAAAAATTCAACCTCATCTGTTTTTACCTTAGTGTATGAAATTAGATTTTTGAGGGTGATATTTTGTAAAGAGGAATGAATTTAATGACCTAAGATATTAGGGACTAGTTCCCCTTAGTATTTATTATTTTGTGTATCTTATGTTATATAGAGTAGAGGACTAAACAAAAAAATGAAATTTTGATTAATTTAAATTATTTAAAAACACCATTATAATCATTAAACTAGCGGAAATAGATAGTAGTGACTATATATTGAAATATAATATTTATAAGAAATTTATAATTTTAATTTGACAAACCTAAATTCATTTTTATATTTTTCTTTGAAATATTAACTTAGTATTAATTTTTTGTATTTTTCTAAATGAATTAAGTTTTAGTTTAATGGTGAAAATAATGAATAAACTAATATTATCACTTTTATGACATCATTACTCAATAATGAAATGACGTTTTTAAACCCTTTTTACTATACCAATTATATTTTATGATGTTAAATTTGATATTTCAATTTTTTTATATATGAAACCCATGCAAATATTTTTGGAAAATTTAATTAACATTTTCAGGGAGGTTATTTTTAATATGTTTCTATTTATAAATTATATATTAAAAAGTAAAATTTATTATTTTAATATAATATTTATATATTTGTAACCCACACTTATATTTTTAGATAATTTAATTAATTTATTATATAAAACTATTTTTCATCTCTTCCTATTTATAAAATTTTAACATAATTCATTTAAGATTTAGAATTATATTAATGATAATTAAATATTATTTGAAAACTAATAATCATTTATAAGTAAATATAATTGATAACATTCATATTTTTTTCATAAACATAAAACATATGCTTAAAAATATACAATTTTATAAAAAAAAGGTTTTTTACATAAAACACGCAAAGGATTATCTTGATTATTATAAAAAATATAAATTTTATTTGATAAATTGTATATAATATTTATAATTAGTGGTATAAATTATCCAATAATTTTCCATTTATTTTTACTATTGAAAGTAAATTACAGAGACTATGATTAGTTGCCTCTATTAAATCTAAAAATAGAAAAGTAAAAATCTATGAGTAATTGCATTAAAAAGAATTTAAAACATGAATGGAAAAGTAATCTAAGTATTTATATAACATAAAACATCCAAAAATATATAATTTTACACTTTTTCTACAAATTCCATGTAAAAAATGTTCTATCTTTTAATTGAAGAGTTTTATGTTCCAAAACTTCCCTTAACTTCAATTATAAAATGATCCACCACACCACAACCTCTACACACTTCCAAATCCCCTTATTATAAACCCAAAATATTATATAGTCTCTTTTAAACCTCTCTAAAGTCATATATTCATTGTTATTACATATATACCATGTTAATTTTCCTTTAGGTGGTGACCATAGTACAACAACCAAAGCAAGAGGTAATATTTTCTACAACACCTTCTTAATTATTATATAATTATACAACACAAAACCAATTGTAACAATGATGTTATGATAAAAAATAGTATTATCTATATTTCTCAATGTTTTTATAATAATTGTATGTCCAATTTATATTTTTTCAGAAAAACATTCAAAAAAAATAATGATGTCTTATTGTGTCTTATAGACGACTTCTTACATGTGATGAAGTTACAATTTTTTTTTCAATAATTACTAAAGTGGGTGAAAAAAACTTGTATTCAATGTATATAAATTATATTTAATAAATCATTAAAATTTTGAAATTACAATAATATAAATTACATAAGTATTATTAATAAGAAACCGTTAGATTAAATTTAACCACATAGAAGGACATATGAAAGTACCTTTTGTAATTTTGATCCATTCATGGAAAACACATTTTCCCATATAAATTATGTGATAAAGGAATAATAAAGGAAATAATATGATAAAAGTTTATATATTATGAAACTATTTTATAACACTATGACATTGGTCAACATACCGTGAATATTTTTGTGAAATTGACGGAAGAAAATTATTCGACCGACATAAGTGTGATGGATATAATAATTTAGAGACACATGATTATAAATAGACCGTATAAAATGTAATATATACGGATAAGGTTATTAAGAAATTTTTTGATAAAAAGTATTGTATTATTCACGAATTAATGTGGAAGTGTAGAGTTATTTTAGACATGAGGCTATGGATATTTCATACCTCCTTTGTGACTACCCAGTTACACATTCTCTTTATTTTAATTCATGTAAGAAAATATTCTAATAATTTAACTATTATAATTTTTTATATGTGTCCCTTAAATATATAACTATTCAAATATCATTTTCATTTCATGGGTTATGGAATTTTTAGTTCCCATTAAAATTCTCACTTTTAAGTAAACCCAGTTTAAGGAAACTTCCCCAATTCAGATCTCATGTAACGAATCACCCCAAAAAAATGATTTCAAACCATAAATATTTTATAAAAACCCTCATTATTTTATATAAGACAATATTTTTCTAATTATTTGTTTATTTAACATAATAATTTCGTTACTTCTTTAAAAATATCCATTAGGAATTTTATAATGCTTCACCCAAGTACTGCATTTATACTCTTTCTTATCAGAGATCCTTCTCAAGAAAAATCTATATTAAAACTTAATAATCAAGAAATTTTTTTAAATTTAAAATATGGTCATCTTAATTATTTAATCCCCTATTATCTTATGAATTTTTTTTATGTATCCTTTACTTATGTATTGAATCATAATTATGAAACCCACTTCTATCCTATGGGTTTGGTCAACTTTATGATTTATGAAGGGTTTATTTTCTTCTTATAGAATGAATATATATGGTTTTCATTTACATAACAGGTGGAATTGAATTATATTTCCATCAAATAAATTTTTTAGAAGCATTATATATCCTGATATGTTATGTAGTGTATTATATAGTGAACATTATCTACTGTATGACATTATCTACTTTATAATGATTATCTTGGAAGTGAACCTTGAATTATGTTCATGATATCATGTGTTATGTTATTTACACATGTTTATTATATTATGATGACATTATCAAAATAAATTTTAGCATTCATAGTATCTTCCTCTTTATGATATCATGTTATGCCTCTTGACTATCATATTATACATTATTTCCATGTTTGATCCCATACAAGGATTTTTGGATCAACCATTTTTTTATTGTCCCCATGATATCCTATTAACATTTATAAATTCAATGGGGGATGGGAAAAATATGTTTACTTTTTAATGCATATGTTTTTTATGTTTATAATAATTTATTTTTTACATATAATCATATAAATACACTATGCCTCTATATCCTCATTTTGTATATGATGAAAAAGTAAACTATGAATTATGAAATAATGAACTTATGGCTTTAGTTTCTATAGTCATACATTTTTTTAACATTATGATTTTTTTAAAATAATATATAACTAATTTATTTTACCCCTATATCCTCTTTATTTTTTTTGTTAACATATTAATTCATTGTGGTTTATGAATTTGAACTAGTTTTATGCTGACAATGTATTTTATAAAATTTTTAAAAGGGGATTTTATATAAAATGGATTTCATTAAATAATAATTAAATGTTAATAATCTTAAGGATTATATTTCCCATACTAATATTGATTATGTGATTAGTGAAATTTTTTTATTAATGAAAAAAATGTTATGAGATTCAGTTTGTATGTGTTGCACATGGGAAACCTTAGCTATATGTTGGGTAATATTGACGGTATTTATCTAGTTCAGTCATGTACAACCTATGATTATATGTTTATGAGATTATGATAACCATCAATATTTGAAATATTTTATAAATTTAATCCATGACAACTAGTGATATGTGAGAAATTCTAGATTATCACGCCCTTCTAGGTTAGAACCCATGTTATTCATGAAATACATGTTACACATGATAAACATGTTGTTATTATCAATTTATGAAACAACGTTATGCCTTGTCATTATACAGGGATATTTGGATGATGTTATATTTTACAAATGAATTTATCATGGTTATTTAGGAATATTTGTCTTCAATTTATAAAACCAAAGGGACTTTAAAATTTAATTTTTTCCACTTTATTATAAAAAACTATTTATTATTTTGTAATGATTTTTATGAAATAATAAATAATAGTTTTCAAAGTGAAATGTATTATGTAGATTCATAGTGGTACATTTCTATTATTTTCCTCACACCCTAGATATACCATTGGGAATACGAATATTTCATTATTTTAGGGTTATTTAAAGGAATGTGAACCATGTATTATAGATTTTACTCTTTATAATCATCATCCTTATTTTCATGGATCTGTGGGTGACCTTGGATCACGTGGAGATGGATTAGGTGGAGAATTATAAGGATCAGGTGATGTTGGATTATGGATATTTATGTTTTAAACTTATTATTTTGACTCCAGTTTATGATTATTGTATATATGTGATGTCTTCAGATATAATTTTTTAAGTTTATAAAACTTTTTTGGAGATTTAGTTTTTATTTATTTTGTAATATAAACTTTTTGTATATTGGTATTCATTTTTTCTTTTGTTTTTTGATGTCCATGAATTTATGTTTAATGGTTAGATTATGTTTGATTTACAGATTAAGACTATAAGATGTTTTATTAGATTCTGAATATTAAATCATTCCCACTTTTTCATATTTTATAATATTATGATTGACTCCAGCACGTGGTTATTTGTAATTAACTTCAAAAACTATATAAAGTAGGCTTGGGGGATGAAACCAGTTAGCCCAGGCTAGTTTATTACAAATTTTTATAAGATACCATTTATAATTGGGGGAATTAATGGTCATAAATAGATAAGACCTATGTAAATAAATAGGTATTTGTGGGTGGATGCATTTACCACTCTTCTTTATGTTGAACCCCAACCTACCAAAAGGGGTTAAGGATTATGTCTTCATTTTTGTTTTAATTTTTTAAAATTTTATGTTCATTGATATTTAATTTCATTATAACATGTTTAGGTGTGATTGAATTAGTGTTTGTGATTAATTAATGTTACTTTAAGATATATTGTGTATTGAATAATCCTTATGTTTCATGTTTATTATGTTATTCCTCCCAAAAGGTCTTTATCTAACCAAAATTGAGTGGGCTGTAGACAATACAACACATGGTCTCCCACTAATGGATCCCATTTTGATTAATATATTATTTAGAGCAAGCCATCTCTGGGATAGGTTATTTAGTAAGATCAATCCCAAGTGGTGGATCGTTCCTCTGAATTGAGAAAGAAAACTTTACCCATGTTTTTGTGTTTGAGAATTAACACAGGAACTATAAAAAATAATTAAAAGTATTGAATACATATTTTATTTCTTTTGGAACCCATAGAAATCTATTATTGGGTTTAGAAATTACTTACTGGAAAGACTATGTTGAATGTAGTGGGTGTTTATCGATAAATCCAAGTTTCATGAGGATCTCATGTGGACTATGTTCATTGTAATATACATCGATAATTATACATAGAGAACATAAGGGTGGATAAGCATGAAATTTTATGACATTCAATCAAGTGGATCGTCTTGTGTTACAGTATGCCACTTTGTTTACTAAAGTAATATGCCTTACTCTTAATCTACACTCTAATTATTACTTTATGGATAACCATTTTTGAGATGGTCTTAAGTCCAGTAGTTCATTAAATGGTTGTTCATTTCTCCTTTTTGAAAAATATTATTGTGGTAAATTGGGTTGCGATGATTGGGGAAGATATAATAGGTCTGACTAGTTTTGGGGGTGCCTCATCAGATATGGGCGGAAGATAATGTTTTTCTTTAGGTGAGAGGAGGAATGATGAGGTGTTTTCACATGGTAGCAGTGGGAGAATGAAACACGCATTGACACTTATTTTTTGGATATAGTAATGAATCAGTCAAGGTAGGTTATCAATGGTTGAAATAGGCTAACACAAGGAATTTCTTCTAGTGTGGATGATTTTGGAATCTAAATCAATTTTCTAGAATTCCCATCAGTGATGAGATATTCTCATACTAGAGGTTCCCAAGTGAATTCAGATCCATTAGAGGTAGATATATCTTCTTATATCCTGAATTGAGACTCTGAAATTTATATTCAATCAATTATTGGTCCCAAATCATGATGATTATATATTGTAGAGTATGCGTGGAAAGATTCAGATGTCGAGTGAAAAAACATCAGAGGTACAATGATCATTACTTTATCAATGTCATTAGCTTTATTTGAAACAATTATATTTAATTACTTAATTTCATCCAAGATGATATATTCCCTAGGGATATGACCTATGATGATTAAATATAATATAGGTCTCCACACTCCCTTGGGAAAAAAGGATGGAGTATGTATTTAAGTGTCTTGAGTGTCACGGGGGTCACTCTTGAGGAAAAGATTGGATACGATTTCTTCATTCATAACTTTGACCAATTATATATCAATTTTTTGGAATAAATGACTTCATTTAAACCATATATCAATTTATATCATTGGATTTTTCCCTATCTTTCGATTGGAATAGTCTTTTATTTAAGGCTGATTTGGATCCTTGAACTGGAAGGACATGACCCATTGCTCAAGATATGAGCACCATCTCTTTCTAGATATCAAGTTTTATATTTCAATATATAGAATGAAGCGGATGTGGTATGCTTCCTTGGGTAATGGGTAGGTATCTTGAGGCATTCCCTGATGATTTCCATGGCTTTAAACCAACATTGGCGGTATACATTATGCTTGAAATCCCATTTGCACCAATTTTTTAGCATTCGTTATTATTTAAATTGTCCCTAAATGATCCATGATGGTTTTTCAAAACCACATGATGTATCTATATCTTGAATGATTTCATAATTCTTTTCATGAACCATTTTGGGTAATTTTTCATTGCTTTCAAAAGCATACTTTTTTTTGAGTGGTAGTTTTTTAGTAGTTTATTTCTTTAATTTACAAAATATTGAATTTTATTATTATTTAATATATGAATATACCGACCCTAGAGAGAATAATCATATACATATTTATACATTGATATTTCAACCCCTTGGCACTTTGATATTCTATAAATCCTTTACCACACCAGCAAACTATTCATGTGGTAACTAAAGATACATTAATGTAATTATATGTATAATAATAAATTTATAGGCTTAAATATATTTATTCAAAATTTATATATACAGTAATAAAAAAATAAATATAACTATATATATAAATTTATTTAATAATACTTATTATAAATATATTAAAATACATATAAGTATAAATAAATTCAAATAAATTTATATAAATACACACATAGAGTGATATATAAATTGTTATCTATATAAAATACACACACACACACACACACACAAACACACCAACATCTAATAAATTTTTTTTTTGTAAAAATATATATAAACACACACACACACACAAATATACATAACTACATATAAAAAAAAATTTACCAAAATTTATATATATTCCCATATATATAATTAAAAATAATTTATTATAGATAAAAATATTTATAGACATATAATTATTCTTATATAAATATATACATAAATATATATATACATATATATAATACTATGATAATATATCCTACTATATATATATATACATAAATACTTATATAGCTTTATGAATTAATATATATATTGATATAAATAATTAGCTATATATATATAGACACACAAACACAAACATATAATTATATAAATATACAGATATACATATAAATAAATTTATATACACACATATAATATATATTAATATAAATACGTATAAATATATCCATTTGTCAATGTAAATACATATAAATAATTATTAACATAAAAAATAAATATAAATATCTATAAATATATAATATTATAAATAAAGACATAAAAATATATATAAACACTCACACACATATTGTAACTTATAAATAACAAATCAATCAAAGAGTAGAAACCATTACAAATGACACATATTCATATCAATTTGAATTTAATCGAATGAAATAAAATTATAGATCTTAAAAAGGACAATAAGCCCCTATTAACTGAAAGAAAAAATTAATTAAAAGGTCTAACATTTTAATACCATAGCTTTAGCCTTATTTTTAGAGGGATTCTATAAATCCTTTTTAAATGACAGATAAACATTAAATTCTACATATGACTACTTTATTATGTTTTATTGATGAACTTAATTATATTTTAAATAAATTATCTGGATTTTATTATAAGTAATTTTCAATAAATAATGTCAGATAGATATAAGTGTTATAATTAGTTTACAGAAGGTTTTTTCTAACATAACCTTATCTTTTTTATCCATACATGACATTGTCATCTTGTTAAAATTTAACACATTGATTTCCCAAAATTTATAGATCTTCCATGAACAAGAGTTATTCTAGTATATATTTCAAGAATAACCACTAGGAAATGATGATAATTTTTTTATTGTTGTGTGAATATTTTAGAAGTGTTTACACAACAATAAGATTTATGCTGAAACAAATCATAATAGGTCTAGTGAATTTCATAAAAGCCTGAATCTTCTTTTATAAAATATAAATATTATATATTATGAGGTATAAGATGGAATTTTAATTAAAAAATACATGCCACTTATATTATAATATATAAATAAATAATATATTAATGAATAATTAAATATGATTTATATGATAGAATAAAAAATTATAATCATAATAGAAATAATTATCATTCATAACATGATTATTTTTTGAGTTATATATCTTACCATATGATATAAAATATGTTTTACATTGCATATTTTTTGTGGGAGGAAAGTATATGTGGATAGGATATTTCCATAGATATTAAAATGGATTGAATATGAAAATAATATTCATGATTTAGTATATTAAATTATGGTTTTACCTAAAAAATATACAGAAGGAAATTAAAAACATGAAATTAACATCATTTATTAACATTAACATAATGGAAAAATAATAACTATATTTTCATTATTGATGTTCACCAATTTTTCCTAATAAAAAAGAATCATCCAATGTATTTTTATTTTATATAGTTCCAATATTAAAAAATTTAAAAAAAATATATGATTATAAAAATAAATAAATGATTAGAAAAACTATAAAAGTAGTATTATTTATCATACTCCATTATTAGGGATGGAAATGGATTATATACCCACTTGTTTTTGGGTACCAAAATAGTATCCCATTTAAAATATATATACCCTAACAATAACCTGATCCAATACATACATGATTACTAATTAATGTACCCAAATCCTATGAATTAAATACAACCTATTTAATTCATGAACCCAATTATTATTTTATTTTTTATAAAATTGATATTAACTAAACATGGGGTGAACATGTGGATGAAGAAGATATGAAAAGCTTGAGGAGTGAGCAATTATGGTTCTGAGATACTATTTTGATTAGAGAGGGGACATAGAGGCTGATAAATACATGTTTTTTAATGGGAAATTATAATGTGGTTTATTGTTCTCTATAGCCGACAGAATCTTTCATTAGTAATTTATAGAATTATGTGGGGGAATATAATACCATGTGTTAGTTATCTACATCAATGGAATCCCATAATATTCACTATTATTCAACATCACTCTTTCAAATCTATGTTATATTATCACATAATAAATTCTTTTATAATAAGATGAAATATAAAAGTAAATGTAAAATTACTTTTGGTAATTAATATATAAGCTAACCTAAACTAAAACCCATAAAGATTGATAATCGAGTATACCATGTAAACCATTTAACCTGTATTTACCTATTTAGGGAGTACACTAACAAAAACAATTTTTCCAGGTATTTCTGGGTAGCTAATTTTCATGTACCCATTTCCTTATCTAGAAATGTAACACTTTTATTTGTTAGTACTTACTGACATGAATACATTATTAGTATAAAAACTACTAAATAATGACTTTATGTCAATTCAAGAAAAGAGGATAAATTATGAGATGAATTGAAATTAACATTTTGAGGGAAATTGAAATAAAATATTTTTTATTCAATTTTAATATTTTATAAATGAAATCATAAATTAATAAAAGAGTTTAGATGATACTTGTTAATTTTTTAGGATATATGATATGTCTCAAATAAGATACAAAAATATAAGAGAATTATAATCTATGAATAAAATGTCTGAAATATATAGAAATAAATCGTATGAATTTTATAATATGTAATATTCATATGTGAGATTTATAGATATGGAATATATAACTTTATTTATTTAAGTGGAATCATAGGAATAATATGATGAGTTAATTGAAATCAAAAATCAATAAATAATGTGCTAATTTTTTAAGGAGCCCCATCTAACACAAGAAAATTAAATCTAATTCAAGGGGAAGAATGAGGAATTTTAAGAAAATAACAATAGAGGAACAATAATTAAAAAGTGATATTGAATTTTGTTTGATAAAAAGATGGACGAAATAAGATCTAATTTCATTGATGTGACTGGAGACCAAATAACAACTATATACATGATTACAAAAAATAGAAATGCATCTATAGAAATCTAAAATAAGATAACATTATTTAGAAAATTTTAATGTCAAAATAAGATGTATAATAAATTGACATCTAATCAATAAAATGATCCTCCCCAAATATGTTCCCTTTAACTAGAAATGGGATGATGCTAAAATATAACCTATAATCTAAGATCTAAGGGAATTAATGAAAAAAATATAAAGATAAGAGATACAAAATTTAATAGATAACACAAAAACGAAAAAATATTTCATGGAGTCACATCAACCCAATCTCTTCTTGATAATAAAATGAAAATTGTGTAATTAATACACAAATAAGTCAAAAAAACATGAATATCGTTTTTTCAATATATAAAAACATTATATTTTTAATATATACATTTTGTGCAATGATACATGGAAAAACTTTTATTTATGATAAAGTATCAATGATTTTCCTAATAACCAATCGAAAACTACTTATACTATATATTCATTGAAAATTATAACATTCAATCAGACAATATCTCATGATATGAAAACTATATAATCAATATATGAATAAATCATTAAAATAACATGCATATTTATATATTAAATATATATATATTGATTTTTTTTTGAAAATGAACATTAAATATAGCAATATTTTAATATTTTGTTTCAAAAATTCAATAAATATATATTAAAAATAACATTTATATAATATGTACGAGATTAATTTATATTTATCAATTAGGTTTATAGTAATAAAACCACAAATAATCTAGTGAAACCATTCTACCATATTATCTAAGAGTGTATAATTATTTCAATAGTATATGGAATCATTCTAGTCCTGATATTTATCATATTATTTTAAATTTTATAATATAAAATAACTAAATAAGTCTTTTAATTTTTTTTCCGGCCCACATGTCATCAAAATCTAGTATGAAATTTCTTCTATCATATAAATTTAAATTAAGATCTATTTTTTTATTTTAATACTATAAATTTGTATCATTTCAATGAATTGGTTCAGAAGACCTCGTATTTTGTTAATGTTTTAGATTCCATCTAATATCATCTGTGTTGTGTTTTATGTACATTAATTTATAGTTAAATTAATTTATAACTATTATTATTCAAATTTTATTCACTTATAACATAAATTAATAGATTATGATAATATAAAATTATATTATTTTCTTGAAAATAATTATGTTCTAATATAGAAAAAACAATGTAAAAAAATAAATTCTAGAAGTAGTATATTAATTTTAAAGACTCTACTCACCTAAAACATTTAATTTTTTTATCTGTATGGAGGAGTTAAAAAATTAAAATTGGATTCTTACTCGAATGTATATTTTTATATTGATGAATATTGAGCAATAGTTCCCATAATTTATATGGTTATTGATTGAGTCAAATTTTTTGTTTTTTCTATTACTAACTACAATTGATATATAATTTTTTATTTTTATTTCTTTCTCATAAGACATCTTAATATTCCAATTAATATATATTACATCCATTTTAATGGCCCTGTTTTTTTAACATCAATAAATGTTCCATAATTGTATTTTTTTTCTGGGATAGGTATAAATATAGGTATGGATATTGAAAATATTTTAGGAAAGGGGAAAAAATTATATTGGAATAAAAAATTATGTATGGATTAATTATATTATATATTTCATTTATCACTCTCAGTGTGTACTCCCACATTTCAAAGTACTCGAATGACTCTAAAAACCAAAAAAGAGAATCTCATATGCACAGAAAATCACAATTAAATTATTCTTACACATCTCGATTAGATTTTTCATTTACTCTTAATATAAATCATCTTAATTTCAGTTTGAAATATTTGATATAACATGTATTTATATCCATAGTTCTCATTGATCATTATGATGTGATAAAGATATGACGATGAGAACCAATCATAGTGAACAGTGATTTAAACTCAATGGAACCTAAATTTTTAATGTGATATTTCTCTTATTTCCATGTTTTCTTGTATGTATTTGATGCAACACAATATGAATGTTAGATAATATTTACCCATTGTGGTCATTTTAATTTAAACCTTTCAAATTATCCTGATTATAATTTTTGTTGTAAATTTAGTGTGATATATTATATTAGCTTCTAATCTATTATCGTGGTTCAAAAAAATCATAATGTTAATATGTTCAATATTTCTCCTTTCACATTTCTATCTAGTTATTATTCTGATATTTATTCATCCATTTCTACTTCTTTTTTTCATATTTTAATTTTTTTCCATCCTCTATTTTAAATGATATAAATAATAATAAAACTATTATTTTCACCATTAAATAGGTGTCCCTTAAAATATGCACGAAAATAATTAGTTACCTCACTACATATATAACCACTGAACTATAATAGAACCACATCAGTTGGGGAAATTTATATATCTATGGTCAATGGGGAATTAATATTCCTTGTTGTTCACCTCAAAAAATTATATAAATATTAAATATGCTGGTATTTAATATTTTGAAACTTTATAATTTATCATTTTATTTAGTGGAAATTTTATTAGTGAGTTCAATAATATTCCAATCATGAAATTTCATGAACTAGAAATGGTATTGAAATTATTAATATTTCAGTGGAAGAATATGTAGGAAAAAATTTAATTCATTATCAAGTATTAGTTTTAATGAATTCTAAAAAAATGGATTCCTTTTGGGAAGAACACTATCACCAATATCATGGACCATACTATTCACTAAGAGTTGATTCTATTTATTGATGTTTTCCCACAAAAAACTTAAATAAAAGAAATGTAACTCATTAAATTTCTAAAAGTTGTCAGGGTATTATGCTATTTTATGTAGGACATTTTAGTACTTTCATATGTGGTCTTATTAGGGGACTTCTTTTGTTCCATTCTACCAAAAAATAGGGATACCTTAAATAAAGTGCTCATTTACATTATACGTAATGATAGAAATTGATTTTGTATGGTACAAAAAACCCAATCCCCATGAATAATTTTATAAATTAATCGATATAGTTTTATTTCAAATAATTTCCTAGTAAAAAAACATGTGATATTGGGACATTATGTTATGATTTTTTTAATTTTTTAATCTGAATTCCATATTAATCTAGGTGAACACTTTTCCAATCCTCCCATTCTTTTATGTTTTTTCTCTCTAGAGGTCTATTTTGGTGGAATTTTAAGACATTGGGATCAAAATGAAACCATGTTTTGAATGTGATTTGTTCATTATAGATTCTATGATCATAAATTATAATTTTATTCTTGATTAACAGAATAAATTTATAGATATCTGATATAATGGATTATAATTTCGTAAATAATAAAATTGTGGTTTTATAGAAAAGAGGTTAATTAAAAAAATTCTATGCATTAGTCAATGTTAATACCTATATGAAATATTTTCATTATTTATATTAAACAAATATACCCCGAAAAACAATTTCATTTATTTCTTTTAGAATATATATATAAAAAATACATATAATTAAATCATGATTTTTTTCTATTGAGATATTTACCTTTTTACACTCCCCAAGTCAAACATATGTGTTATTAATCATCAAGGAAGATTATTAAAATATTTAAAATATATTATTTTCCTTCTCCATTAAAATTTTTAAAAATAAAATCATTATTCTTTTCAAAATAAAGATAAAATATAAAATGAAAACATTTAAATTGAAAATTTAATGTGTTTATAGATGGGAACATTGAGTATTGTAAACATATAAAGGAATTAACATTTTCTATTGGATATATTTTTGTTAGACTAGCAGTTTTCATCAAAAGAATGATGTATTGATCCATGAAATTATAATCCACTATAATAAAAACCTAAAATCATATAAATAAATTTATAAATCAAATTTAATAGTGAAAAAAATATATATAATCACAACCATTTCCCATCATTTTAAATTATATTTTCATCAGGATGTTCAATAACGTCTCCTTTTTCAAATTATCCTCATTGATAATATATTTAAAAATTGATTGGAAGAAGAATACATGTAAAAATATTAAATTTATCATCATGTATTAGTGGTGAAGACTCATAAAAAAATTGAGTTATTAAAATGAACAAATTTACAATCAACAACATGGACCAAGTTATTCTCTTGGTGTTTATTATTCAATTATTTTAATTCAATATGGTTCATTATTTAATAAAACTTTTATATTCACATAGATCATGGTATAAGCTAACATTATCCTTTGATCAAGTAATTATGGTTAGGGTCACTCATGTACAACTTCATTCAAATAAGTTTCTTGAATTTGAAGATGAAGAAGAATCTACCATTGAAGAGGTTGTAATTTTTGAAAATTAACATAATGAACATATAGATAAGCCACTCTCAGGAGAACTTATGATAACCTAAAGAGGCTTAATACCACCCAACCCTTATGACTAGGTGACATTATATCCCAAACTACATTATCAATTCCCAAGAAATTACATAGGAAAGAATCCAATATTATCAGTCGTAGAAGTGATTAATAACTAAACATGTGGCTGATCACCTTACATAGCATCTATATGATTTAATCATACATTAGAAGTTACAATTCACATTTATTATCACTCTAATTTATATATTTTTTAGTATATAAATGTAGAAAAGAATAGTTAAATTTTGAATATGAATTTTATAAATATTACTGAAAATAGCTCCATATCAAATATATATTTTTATTTTCTTTATTATAGATTAGACTCCATATTCCAAGACTATAGTCATCCAATCATTTTAGATTCAATTCTTATTTTTGACTGTATTTTTATTATTATAATTAATATATCCCACTAATTTATTCATTAATTACATTAATAATTTATATCATTAAAAGAATTAAAAGAATCCTTAAACTTGATAGTACACACAAATGACTGATCATACATGGTCAAAGATGTTGAAGTAGTCACAATCCAAGTGAAATTGGGTATGAACCACCTGTACTAGCCTACATGCTGTACTAGCCTACATGGAAACAAGAACTCCACACCCTCACTATATTAATGGGGGATACCAAAGAAGAAACCATTTTTATAATATATAAATATTGAATTTTATAAATGTTTATATGACCCATGATGTTTTATTAAATTTTATTTATGGGAATATGTCCAAATTTCAAGGGTAGTGTTGCACCACTAATTTATAAGTTAGAATAGTTGGGGTACACAATTGTGTTGGGGTGAATTATATTTTTGTATATAAAATTGAAATAATTATTGTAACATCATGATAATGAGGGCATGATATTTCAAGGTCACTTTATTTAGGTAAGTGTAGTTCATTTTGTCATTGTATTATAGGTGCTGGCACGAAGAGTTTCATTATGCTTTTGGAAAGTATGAATAGTGTATTTAGAGATTACCTTGATAAAAGTTATACAGACTTTATTGCTAACATCCCCATATATACTAAGATAATTAAATAATAATATGATCATACCAGAAGGTCTATCATTTCAAGGACAACGATAAGGCGATGATTGGATTATGAAGAATCTCATCAATGTAATGGTTTTCGATATAAATAAAATAGCAAAGGATGTAAATATAAATTTAAATGGGAGGTACACAAGAATATGACATCTAAAGAACATTACTTTAATATATATACCAAAAATATTTATATAATAACCTAGAAATTGATATTTTTAATTCTATTGAGCAAAACGAATTTGAAGAATGGTTATAACAACCCTTTTAATATTTTTCATTTAGATTTAACCTTTTTCTAGTTAATCATTTTATTGTAAAAGTAGAAAAATATTTCGGCATTCTTTCCAATAAAAAATATTCCAAAATGTCTCTATAAATCATATTCCAATGAATATAATTAGAATATATAGAGTTGTATACCTCACTCAATAATTCATTTTACAATTAAAAATCACGTGAAGAACATAACCACTACAAAAATCTATTAACACCTTCATTTTCAATATTATTATTTGGAAACATACATTCCATAACAAATTTTATACTTTCATGAGAATAATAATCTTTTTTCTCTTTATTTTTTTTTATAACAAGGATGATAGTACTAATACATGATCCTAAAGAGAAGGGGTTTTAAATTTTAGAATATCCAATAAAATTGTCACTAATTAATTAACCATTGGATCATGTTCAAAAAGTATCTTGGTTAATGATGTTTTATATTTTCAAATCATAACATATTATACCCTATTTTATTTACCTGCATGATAGTGGATCTTGATATCATAATACTTTATCATATCCATCCATTTTATATGACTCATTTTGAACTATTTTTGATTTAATTTATACATTAAAATTCTATAATACATAAATATTTCACCTTTCTCACCATATAGAAGATACACGAAAAATTATAAAGACAAAATTACCACTACAATCTCAAGATCAGGTATTGGTTAATTCTTCTCATGGTGTCTCAATTAGCATGAGGAATATGCAATTACCTAATCTTATTACATAGAAACTCAACCAGATAACTTCAATAAAGATTTAATATAAATAAAAATTTCAATGCATCTTGATGTGTAGTATAATACCTGTTCATTAACCAATATTATTATTAATTCCAAGTCACATTCATTACACTCCTTTCTTTAGATGAATTTTACTCAATTTCAATATGACTTTGTTAGATTGTTATCTGACAAATAAATGTTTTAAAAAGCCTTTAATTATAAGCCACATATTTATGAAAACATCGAATATCATTGGAAATTTTTGGAATTATAAATTCTTTTGGAAAATTTTTATTTTTAGTAGAAATTGTAAATCCATATTTAGTTACACCATGTATAAACAATGAAACCTACTACAACCAAAATTTTATTTTTTGATATTTTTATAAGTTTTATTTTTTATTGCCTCGATAAAAAGATATAGATATTTATTGTTATCCTCGTAACATTTAGAAGCTAAAAAAATATTATCAATAAACACAATATAAATTTTTAAAAATACACAGGAAAACCTCTACTGATAAGACCCATAAACACAATGGGTGAATTCATTAACATAAAGGACATAAAGGCAAACTCATAATGTCTAAACCTAGTATGAAATACTATCCTCACAACGACATCTTATCTTACTATCAATTGATGGTGTCTAGATCTAATGTAAATTTTTGAAAAATATTGGAATTTCTAAAGCTGATCAAACAAGTCATCATTATGAATCCAAGGGAATTGTTTCATAATAATAATATTCTTGAGTACTCTATAATAAATTCTATGCCTCATAGAACCATCAGTCAATTTAACTAATATTATATGAACACCACAAGTCGTAGTTATTGGATGAGTGAAACAATTTTCATCCAACTCTTGTATCTTTTTTCAACTCTAACAACAGTAGAAAAAAAATTATTAAGTGTTTTTGAAATTGGATTAGTATTTAGAAATATGTTAATTAAAAATTCATCCTCTTGATCCAGAATAATTCCAGAAAAATCATCAGTAAATACATACATGTATGAAATTTCCTCGGGAAAATAAATATTATGAATTATTTATTTCCTTTTAATAGTATAATCAATATATAATTAACTTCCATATTTAATAAATTTCTAAACATCACAATATTTTATAATATGTATGATGTCATTCTTGTTTAAAAAATAATCTTCAATCAAAAAAATGAATATAACTTCCCCTATACTTAATCTATCATACATGAAAGATAGATTGAAAATCAATAAAAAAAATAACATCAACATATACAATGGTAAAGAAAAGAACAATTTCCATAAAAATCATGGAATGGATAATCATAAAAACATTCATATAAATAATTACTTATTTAATACATCCAATTGATGTTTTTACCATATGTTTTTTCTACATCTATTGAGATGATATTTTCATTTCAATATAATATATTCTACGAAATAGAATTCATAAATCTTGAATCATCATATAAATTAGAATAATGTTGGTAAACATGTAATATATGTAACACCTTAGATTTAATTAAAGTAGGTAATGTTTTTCTTCTAATGAAACAATAACATAATGCACATAGAATTATTCAAAAGTGTGATTATGACCTCAATTTAAAAATTAATTTAAATTTTATTTAATTAAAATTCATTGAATTTGGAATGAAAAAATTATATTTAGGAGAACTTTTATGATTTTTCATAGATTGATAAATTTTAGTCTAATAGTGTAAGATATTGATTTTATAAAAATAAATTATCATTTAAAAGACTATACTGATATAAGAATAACATGAATTTTAATGAATTATTTATTATAGAAATAATATATATTTACAATTTAATATAATTAATACAAACATTTAATTTTGAATATAGAAATATATGCTTAACATTTTTGAAATTTTTATAATTTTTTTTAAAATAAACATTTAAAATTTTCTATTTTAACCAAGTATTAACATGGTTCTTTTCAGTTTAGGTTTGGATTAAAAGAAAAATAAGTCACTTTTTCTTTAACTTAATCTAATTAACTCCATTTCATTCATTATTAAAAATTATTTACCTCTAAAATAATTTTTATTTATATGATAAACATTAATGTAAAATTGATTCTTATTATATTTTACAGTCACGTGTTCAAATTAATTTTTACCACTTCTTGAAATTGTATCATTTAAAATAGTTTTAATATGTTTAATAATCAAAATTAATATTTTTTAATAAGGTTAACTTGGTTTTTTGGTCATAATTAATACTATAAATGTTAAATATTTATTACTATGGTATGACTAAAATAATTTAGTGTTGGTTATACTAAGAAATACTTGTTGAAATGGAACATAAACATGAAAAAAAACTCATCAGTTAAATATATTTTGACATTAAAATAACATAATATTGATTTAATATAAATCTTGTTCCCCATGAACAAGAAAATGAATTTATATTATTTAAATTGATTAAGTACTTCTATGTGTGTCTCTCCTCTCACATATAAAAGGGAGAAACTTCTCCACCCTTATTCATAAAGATTGATCCATCCATCTTAAAAAATCCCTATAAAAACCCATCATAAGTTACTTACCATCATTATTTATCTTTAATTAATTCCATAAGACCATCCAAATATAGAATAACATGTACGCCAAAGGAGTTATCTAAAATAATATTTAATCATGTTACCGAATCATTCATGGGTTATGACATATTTTACTTAGGGTAAATATATTATATACAAAATAAAATAATTACTCGTGTATTATAAATTTATGAATATGTTAACATGATTATGGTATAATCATTCTCCACTTATTTCCATCAAATGGGAAGTGAAACTATCATTAATGGCTATGTGTGGACTACCACCTCTACATAGTTATATGATTCTTTTTTCATAAATTTCTCATATTTATGTATTTAATAATGTATTAAATGAATATATTATTTTTATAATAAAATTATTATTCTTCATGGATGAATATAATTTATAATTGTTTTATTTATTTCTTTTAGAAAATGATATCATTATTCATGTGTACGTACGAATTATCATCCCCAGGAACTCTAGAGTTAATTTTTATATTTTTACCCTATATGGATGTATTCAAATATGATTATAAGGAATATATATATGAAATATATAACATTATTATCTTTTGGAGATGATATGTTCATGGTAAATATTCAAGGACCTTAACTGCGAAATAAATATATACATGAAAAATGATGCACTAAACACAAAAAATATTGATTAAAATAAAATATTGATAATGAATGGGATACAAGATATTATAAGAAAACCATGTATGGTTTTATATGTATGAATATTATTTTTAGTATATAGTATAATAAAATAAAATATATTATACCTGTTGTTAAAATTAACTTATGATGAAAGATGAAAATGAGGTAAGGGTTTATTCTACAATCACTTATTAATTCGAGATTATTTATGATTAAATTAAAATTTAAAGAAATTATAAGATATTTTATTTTTAAACTACATATATTTTAATCTATAATAATTATATATGAATTCTATATTTTCCTATTTAGTTTTCCTCAATCTACGTACTCAATATTCTAAATTTGGTTTAAGGAAAATAGACATTATTTTTCAATTTTTTTGTAATCATTTTATTCAATGTACAAATGATATTTAAAAAATTTTCATAAAAGTTTTTTCTATTATCCAATGATTTATTAATTTCAATTTTTCTAATATTTTTCATTCTCATGTCTTCTAATAGTAATCATCTCTTTTTTTTAAATTAGATTATTTTTACCAAAAGTGTGAATGACTTATTTTTTAAAAATTTGCTACATGAATTGATTTTATGGACATAATGAATATTATATTACTTTAATATTCCTTTACATATTTCCATGTTTCTTTTCAAGGAATTTATTTCCCTAGTTTTCAAGATATTATTATATTTTAATAATTGTTTTTAGAATGAAAAGGGTACTTTCCTCAAGAAATATTCTAGTTATATTTTAAAATTATTTTTATCTATTTCATCATCCTTTGAAAATTTTAATATTTTTTGGGGGTATTAATTTAGTATTAAATGCATCATATTATTATGGATGTGTTTATTATCATTTTTCTATAGTGGTTGACTTGGGAAAATAAAAATCACATTGTAAGAATGTTTTACAATACGAATTTTTGTATTAATTTTGTATCAAATTTTTATTCATTTCATTCATTTTATGAATGAATTGGATATATTTAGTGATATTAGGGGTATGTTATATCATATAAATTCATCAGTAGGTATCATTAAATATACTATTTGGGCATTTCACATACACATTTCTTATTTTTGTATGGTTTCTTTTCTCAATGTTTTGATGGTGAGATTTTGAAATCTGACATAATGAATTATATCATTATGATAATAGTTTTTAGTCTTTTTTAGATTTATTTTCTTATTTAGACTATGGATATATTCCCCTTTTACAATATTATTTATTTGGAATATCTTATTGTTGTTTACAATTGGAAGATTATTCATGGATTATTTATTCTGTAATAAGTATTTTGTAGTATGTGTTACCAAAATGAGCATATGATCTCAACCTTTATTATGTTTTCCTGTCCTCATGATACCAAGAAGGAACATAAAATTTATTTTATCAATATACTTGAAGGAATTATAATTTCATTCACCATGATTTGATGTTATATTTTATGTTTTCAAATGAAATGTTAGAATGGTGTATTTATATAGTCTCAAAATAATACTAAACCATTGGATCAATCATAATGTGATCAATTGTATTTTTTCCAATATATTATGATAACCACTAACTTCAAGTTACTAGAGTGATGGTGTAACGGTTTGAATCGACGTAATATTGGAATAAAATTTGGGAACTAGATTTTTGGAAAACATAGAATATAAAACATAACCATATTCCTAAATCTAAATATAATTTTATGTATATGATAATATTATAATGATTATATAGGGTAAATAATGTATGATTTCATAGAAACTACTTCCCTATCTAGACAATGTAATGTAGATATGGATTTAGTGTATATGCATCTAGGACTAATTACCCTCAAAAAGGTTGTTTGAGTATAAAATCAATCATTGGTCGGTTTGTGATGACTAGGCCTAAGATCGAAAACCTAGAATGATTGTTTAGGGGGATATAATTTTTTTTTATTCTCATACTCTATAAAATCCATTATAAAATATTATAATATATTTTTATCAATTTCTTATATTCCTAAATATATTAATATTATGATTCCAATATTATCTATGTCAAAAATTTCAATTTATTTTAAGTGTTACAAAATACATATAAATATATAATATGATTTAAAATTCATAATGTCTAGAGATAATTTAGGACATTCCATTACTTATAAAAGACACCAAGAGGAAGTAATTGAATCATTATCAGTGCATGTAATCTATATAGTTATTTCTCTCATGGAAATCAAAATAAGGTTATTGTTATAGTTGAAGTTGTATCAGAATAATTTAAAAATATATGGGTTGTGGTTTTAGGAAATTACAAATAATGATTCCCATTTGGAGAAGTCCTAAAACTCCCCGATATAGCGATAAAATAATGGATTAAATAATTTTACAAAAACTTCTGTCATTATATAAAATTACTAATATATTATTAGATAATAAATAGGCCCTTTCATTTGAGAAAATATATATTTCATTGGGAAATAGTGAAATATATAACTTTATCATGACATTTTATCATCTTAATGGAGACACTGATCAATAATGTGTCTTGATCATGAAATGTAAGGTTTGAAATGAAAGAAATAGTATGTAGTGGATGATTTTAATGTTGATATTCTTTGAAAAAATAAATTCCTTAAGAGAATCTAGAATATATGGATAGGAAATTCCTTAATATAAGGAAAAATGAAGGATAAAATGTTTTTGAATATAAATATTAGTCTTCATGTCTAGAAACTCATGTTTTGGATTATGTACATAATCAAAGAAGTAAGATTAATCTCTTATTTAATCGGAAAAAACCTAACCATTAAAGGGAATTAGTATCTCATAAATTTTCGGTATATTATGATACAATATCATATATCATCGAGATAGATAAATAATTATTCAAGTCTATTGATTCCACGAAAGACAAGAAAATAATTTGGTTAATGGGAATTCTGAAAAATAAAAGTTTATAGAAGGAAATAATATAAGTGTGTAATTATGAAACCTGTAATAATAGTGGAATGAAAATCCTTGAAAAACTATTGATGATGATGGGATTTTTCTTCATGTGTGGAGGGAAAGGCTCCAGGTCCCGGATTTAAAGGGAAATAAAAAGTCACCAATTTGCTTATGCATCGACTTTAATGAGATAGGGAACTATTATAATGAATTACCTAACCATTATGGGAATTGTCCATAAAAATGGACAAGGTGTATAAGATAAACATAAGGTATCACTATATATAATTATGTTGTTCCAAATTTTGTGATGGTAGGTACTTTAATTTTAATATGAAAATTAGATTAGTTTTTTTTAGATTATATATCATCACACTCTTTTATATATTCTATGTGTTTTTATGAAAACTAGATATTTCTATGGCACTTAATAATATAATTCCCCATCAATAATCCAAGTGGAATTCTTATTTTAATAATTATACATAAGATATTGGTTATTATGTAGAATAAACACACCTCATTTTAAAAATTATTATTATACATATGGTTGAATTTGATATAATTCATCAGGAATAATTCTATGAAAATAGACGGTATTCTTAGAAACGATCATCAAATAAACTGTAACATGAACTATCTAAACTTTACAGATGTTGTCACTAGGCAAAAAGGTTCCAAAGATTCAATCATTATCGAGATGAAATGATATTGAAACAAGGGTATCACAGAAATATATTTCTCGATGGAAGAGGTACTTATATTCCCTTCTGATATATGGTTTTTTATTATAGTAGAAAATTTTATATAGACCCTCAAATACATTTCTATGAAAAACACATGAATCTATTAGATTTTATTAATTTCACATTGGTTTAGTAAAAAAAATCATGTGGTTTCTTGATTCTTCCTTGAGAATAAATATTACCAATAATGTAAAAGTGGAATGGGGTTATTTGGATGATTCCCCATAAATGTTTGGATGTATTCCCAAGAATTTTTCAATGATTATGAACAAACCATTTATCATGTATAGTAAGTATTCCATGTATTTATAATACATTTATTAAAACAAAAATCACTATTTTTGATTCCTAGTTTATGTGGCTGACAATTGAAATTAAATTATTCTTCTATGAAAATGTCTAGGACTTTCGTTGCAAGAATTTTTGATGAACTGGATATATCCCAACCTCTACCTTCTCAAATTTGGATTTAAAATGGTGACTTAGGTTAATTATAGGAGGTTTTCTAGGAAAATACTCATGGTTATTGTAGTAAATTTTATAACATCAGGCATTCCAATAGTGGATGAAAAATTTGGCCCTCACAAACTTTCCGACTCACTCAACATACCTCAAATTTGGTAAAAATAGAAAACCATTAGGGGATAGTGGCTACTTCTTTGGGAATGTCGATAGATCTTTTTGATGATAATTTTAATAAGAGTATTGTAATACCTTCCATGACCCATAACTCTCACGAATTCAATTATAATTTTTTGAATGGTGATAAAAATTTCATTCTTATCAGTGATGAAAAGGGAAAGAAAAGTATTCTAACACTATGACACTGGGATATTTTCAACCCATGTAAAAGGTGGATCGAGATGGACACTGTGATTCTGATTAATCACTACATGATGAGTATGAACAAACTTTTTAGATAATTTCTCGAAGTTAAAAAATATAAACAGTTAAAATCCAATGGTTGATCTAGATGGATTCACTACTCCTAAGCACAAGAAAACAAGTAAAAAAAGATTAAACTATCCTAGAGATAAAAATAATTACTAGATCATTAGAGTCGTATATGAATGAAAAATTCCACCCCCAATAGCCTATATATAAACCCTCTAGAGAAGCATCATTATAAACTATTATTTTTTATAAATATGTGGATCCATCCCTGAATGGGAGCATATGTAATTGAAAAGGACCTATGGAATGAAATCAAGGATTATCATTTAGAGGAGAAAGATACTTTTTTTTCTAAAAAATAAAATTATGGAGGAATTTATTCCAAAACCTATATCAAAATATGAAAATGGATGCCCACTAAAATAATGGATGATTAGAAATGAAATACTGATTTTAATTACTAGGACATCTTGATGTAATGACCTCTATGCTTCATTCACTAGTTCTATATTTTTAAGATACTATAACTTATTCATTTTTAGACTTTTTAGTTATACTCTTGGAATTTTGTATTAGTTTTGATGCATGAATGTCATGTTTAAGTATAATTTCCCTTTTGAAATGTTGGATTTGGAGGTTTTCACTATTTTTTCTTAGCTCTTATGATATATAAGTTTACTGGTTTTTGTTGTTTCTTATCTTGGGGATGATATTATTACCTGAATTTCTTATGATTTTGAATAATAATACATGAATATTTTATCTGGGGATCAACCTCTGTTTTCCCTACTAATGTATTTGTATTTAGTTTTAATGCTTGATTATTTCTTTTAATTTTCTTAAATGAGAACTAATACGTCTTTAAATGTTTTGGATCATCAATCAACTTGGTCTATATCAGAGTGGACATTTTGGGGAAGAAATGAATACCTATTGGAACACAATACATGTACATGAGCATCATTCCTTGTTTTTATAATGAGTTATCATTGCACTTGAGTTCTTAACATTAAATATTTTCTGGAGCTTCATATAGATATTGCATCAAGACATTTTCCTTTATTTTATTTCCTTGGTCTAGATGAATGGTGTTTGTTCCTAATGCCACACTATGTCTTACAGACTACATTTTAATTATAGATTCATCTCAACATAGGGAGTAAAACCTACCATTAATTCAATTTGATTCATGAACAACTTCATTTGGACATCTTTTTATCAAAGTATGGACTTATTGAAATGAAAAAATTATCTCCATGTTATGCTTGGGATGAGAGAGATTTGGAAACTTACATCATCATTCATTGCTTGGTTTCTCATCAATTTAATAATTATATACTTAGAAAACGTTGATTTCTGGTTCAAGTATTGTGTTGTATCTAGTGGACACATTCAGTGCGATGATGAATTATCTATTTAAAATTGATATGATTGTTCTTCTTTAGGTTGTTCTGTATTTTTTTTGTCAATATCTATTAATTTCATATTTTTTCAAGCTCATTTCACCTCATGAAAACATTTTACATATTTTATGTTTTAATATAGTTTTATAAGCATGAATCGGTTTTCCAATTAACACATTATACTGTAAAAAAATATACGATCCTTCATATGTAATGGAATTAAAATTACAATGAAAAATTTTATTATCAAGAGAAGTATATAACAAGTTTCAATGGAGATATGGAATATATTATCTTTATATGGGAGATTATAACATCCGAATCATATCAAGATCCACCTATAATAGCTTCCATTAAAAAAATCAAAGAGAAGAAGATCAAACACAATCCATGAATAAGAAATCTATCCTTGGTGTAAAGGATAAATATAATTTTCTATAATACATTTATCTTTTTCCTGATGATCTACCTAATAATCCATCTGAGTGAGATGTCAAGTTTTTAGTTAATCTTATCTGTGATGAAAAACCTTTATATTAGAATCCATAGATGATTTTAAAATTTTAATTAATATAACTAATAAAACAATTATATGTTCTATATGATATTATATTTGTATTCCTTAGTGTTTCACCATGGAAATCTCCATCTCTTTTTTCCTAATAAGAAACAGGGGTCTATGAGGTTATTCATTGATTATAGGGAAATCAATTATATTCCTAAAAGAACATATATCATCTTCCCTGCATTAATGTTATCTTTGATAAACCACGAGGATATTAGTATTTATTTAAAATTGGTCATTATTCTATCTATTATAATTTATATGTAATGAATTTCGATAATCTAATAACATTATTTCATAAGAGGTACATACATTACATGATTATTGTAATACCCTTTATATAGACTAACACAACTTCTGTTTGTATAGAACTGTTGAATAGTGTATTCCTTTATTATCTCCATAATTTCATTATGGTGTTTACTAATTTCATTTTGGTATACAATAAAATTGGTGATGGTCATAAAAGTAAATTTTTAATCATTGTTAAGACTTATTGAGAAAGTATTTATAGGAAAAAATTGCAAATGTGAATTATTTCTTCAATACGTTTATTTTTTTGGTCATGTTGTTTCTTAGGATTTAATATCAATTGATCCTTAAAAGATAAATGTAGTTATGGAAGGTCTAACACCAATGAATATAGCAGAGGTTCATAGTTTTGTTTTATTAGTAGTATATTATCTATGTTTTTAACATAACATTTCTTGATTAGGTAACCTATTGACCATGTTGATACATAAAGGGTTTAGGATCATATTATTATAAGAATATAAATAATGTTTCGATAAATTAAAGAGGATATTACTTAGATCACCTATATTGAAATTAACATTATGTGGGATGTATTTTTGATATATGATGATGAATTAATAAATTATTTTGATGTGTACTTATATTGAATGATAAAATGGTTTCCTATGTAAAAAATGGATGTGAATATTAATGAACAATATTATCCAAATCATGATATTAAATTATTAGGTGTAATATTTTTATGGAATATATTGAGGCATTAACCTTATGTTGAATGAAGGAAAATATAAATAGACCTCAAAATTATTAAATAAATATTACCATTGAAAGAGATCAACATGAGGTAATGAAGATTTCTAGAATTACTTAAAGATTAAGATTTCGCAATTTGATACCACACATAGAAGGAAAATAAGGTGCAATATATTGGAAATGGCATGGGGTTATGACTCAAATGTGGAATAAAAAAGATATTATATTTAAGGATTACTAATGTTGTATATGGTAATCATTATGTAAGGGGAAAAAATAAAAACTACTTAAAATTATTTCAATATCGTCCGTATTGGAGAAAATAAAATATTCCCTACTGGATGATAGAAAGATTCAACATAAAATAAATTTATAGAATGTTGGGAAATTTATATACATCATCAATTATGTTGGTATATTTAAATTTTTAAAGAGGATATGTGTTAAATCCATGAGTGAGTTTAAAATAAAATTATTAGATAAATCTCATTGATCAAATTTATATATACACTATGGCAGTAATAAAATGTAGTAGGATTTGAAGGAAATTTTATTTTTGGAATAATATTAAATAATAAAATATAGAATATTTATTGATATTATTATTTTTTGAATAATTAAAGGCCAAAATATCCCATCCTAAAGGGTTCATGAAACCACTTTTTATTCTTGCATCAAAATTTCATGATGTTACTGTAGCATTTTTCTCTAGATTTCATCATTAAAAGGGATGCTATACACCTTGATAAACTCCCATGGAATTATATTAATAACATTGTGAGTCTTCGTGGTTCTCCTCATTCTATACTATCTAATTGAAATATATGGTTTACATAAAAATTAATCAATAATATTAATAAGGATTTTGACACAGAAATATATTTTGGAATCATCTATCATCCTCAAATTGATGGAAAGTCTGAATAGAATATTCAGATATTAGGAGATAAGTTTGGGTCATTATCAAATCAATTTCAAGGTATATGTAATTTTTATTTACCATTGGTGTAATGTTCCTGAAATATGACATTCCATTCAATCATTAAAATTGCACAATATAATGAATTAGACAGAAATAGGTTTCAACCTCCATAATTCTGGGACAAAGATAGTGAAATAAGGCTTCTAGGTCTATTTCTCATGGTGGATAGAATAATGAATGTAAAGACAACTCAGATTCATATTATGGAATCTCAATTTAGACAAAAATTGTATACTGATAAAAAAAAGAATCATTTTGAATTTAAATTTGGACATTAGGTATTCCTGATTGTATCTCCTTGTAATATTATTATCTGTTTCTCCAAGAAAGGGATATTATTTATTTGGTACATCAATACTTTAGAAATTATAAAATGAAATGGATTTTTTTGGATTATTGTTTGGTAATCCACCAAGAATCTATAAAGATCATCATGTGTTATATATATCATTATCAAGGAAGTAAATCCCAAACCAAATTCATATTCACACTCTTGATGAAATAGAATTGTATGGTGATTTATGTAAACATGAATTTAATTTCATTATTATGGACACTAGAGATAATTTGTGTAGAATGAGGAAACTCAGTTGGTGAAGGTATTCTAGAAAAAACATAAAATAGAAGAGGTGATGTGAGAACCTAAAGAAGTTACGATGAATAACTACCTATATCTGATAATGGAGTTATATTTTGAAAATTTCATGGAAAAATATTTAAAGGGAGATAATTTTACACCCAAGAATCAATTATAGTATGTAAGATTTTATATTTAAGGAAACAATAACATAATGAAAATAGATTAATTCAAAAATTTGATTAAAAATAAATTTACCAAATTTAATTGATCGAATTTGATGGAATAAGTTCCATTTTTGAATTCATCAGGTCAAAAATATCTTAGCGTTACCTTTCTATATTTTTTACAATTAGTGTATTTTTGGGAGAATATTAAAAAGTACCAATTAAAGAGAAAATTCTAATATTATAAAAGTATTATGATAAATGGATAAAATAAAAGTTAATGAAACCTTTTTTATAGTTTTTTTTAATTAATAATATAATTCATATAAAAATAATATATTTAACTTATAAATATATGATTAAAAATTTAAAAATCCATGTATGGATTTTTTAAAAATAAAAATTGATTTTAGTTCTTCTCTCTTAATCAAGTATTTATGAGGTTTGTTTTTGTTTCGGTTTTCTTTAAAATAAAAATTATAATAAAATTAATTCCATATCATTGAATATTATTCAATGTTTTTTTATAAATTAACTTTTATGTTAAATACACACATTTTTCTAATAAAATCTTTTGTTACATTTTATGAACATATGTTAAAATTTATTTTTACCAATTTAGGTTATTGAGTCTTTTAAAATGTATTCCATATTTGAAATAATCATAATTAAAATTAGTATACAATTCCAACATGTGCTTTGGTCATAATTAAAAGCATTAACAATAATTTTTTTAACACTGTTAAGGTATAAAGGGTTTACCGAGGTGGTTAAACTAAGATATTATGGTATAAATTCCCACATAAACTTGTCTAGATATTATTTGATGAAGATATTTAGACCTACAAGTATCATAAAATTAATTTCATTTCCAATTGGTTACACATTCAGATGTAAATAGATTTATCATCCTTGTTCCCTTCATTCCTTAGCTTCTTCTCGTACCCTATGACCATCATATTAAAGCATAAGGTTTATGCCAAAGGGGGCCTCTCAATGAAGAGGTAATCATATTAACCAACTAGTAGAATGTTTATTTATTCATACAATTATTCTATATTTTCTATACTTAAAATAAAATAATTAATCTAGTATCATAGATATACTAATATGATATTATTATTATTAGACAACAAATTTCCACCTTTATTCCTTTAAATGGTAAATTTAATTATCTATCATGCATACGTGTGGACTACCCCCACCCACATTGCGATACGATTTAGTTTCCACAATTTCCAAAAATTAATGGAAATAATGATGGATTTAATAAATATATATTATTTATTATATTATTATAATTATTATGTAATGATAAAATAATAATTATATGTTTCACTTAATTTCATTATAAAATGAAAATAGTGTCCTTAATTGCGGTTGGACTACTGTATCCATGAATGATGTAATTAAATTTTCTAAGTATTTTATTAATTGTTATATATATATATATATAATTAATATATATGATATATATATCATTATTAAAATTATAGATATCTTGGAACCACGATCAATATAGAAGAAGCAAAACTGTAGAATTAATTTATAAAGAAAACAATTATTTAACACTGAACATTAAGATGAAAATTAATGATTGTTAATGAATGGAAGACAATATGTTATAAGAAAACCATAAACTATATTGTAGTTATGAATATTATTAATTTATATAAGTATAATAAACAATAATTTATTATATAGGTGGTTAAAATGACTTATGATTTAAGTCGAGTCAAGGGTAAGGGTTTTTTCAACAATATCATTTATATATGGTATTTTTATGTTTCAATTTACATTAAAAGATATTAGTTCCTATTTATATTTTGAAGAACATTCATTTTTATATCCTCTATTTATATATTGTGTTTACTTTTCAGTAATTCATTTTATTCTCAATTGGTTCTCAAAAGTCCAAAATATAATTTTATGTAAAGACAACACTGTTTTTCTATTTGATCGGGATTTTTTTCTACTATATAAAAATTTCAATTAAATAGTTTTTAAAAATTTCGTTACTTATAAAAAATTATTTTTAAGTTTAATTTTTAAACATGGATGACTTTCAAAAAATGTTTTTAAATGAAATCATCTTTTCATTTTCATAGCAAGGTAATTTTTACCAAATGTGTGAGTTAAATCATATTTTAATCATTTATTATCCAAATATATTCTTTAAATTCAATGATCATTCACTTGCATGATGATTACTTTACTTTTTTCGATGGTTCTTTTCAATGAACATTCATTCCTAAATATTCTTTAAAATTTTAAAATTTATATAATGTTATTTAAAAATAAAAAAGGTATTTTCCACAAAAATGTTATTATGATCAATTAAAAGAATTTTCTTGTATTTCAATATCCATTTAAGGTTCATATACTTTATTGGGGATATTATATGATTATACCATCCAACATATTACTTAGGATGGATTATGATCATCTTTATCTAATGTTTTTCTTGGGGTGACATTAATATTTAATATCAATATTTTAAAATAATAATGGTTATATTAACTATATATAAAATGATTATTCATTTATTTCATATGAGTAATGAATTATATTTATTAAGTGATAATTGGGGCCCATTATAGCCTCACAATGAATCTAAAG
The DNA here is from genome assembly GCA_963277665.1 of Viscum album. Classification (NCBI taxonomy): domain Eukaryota; kingdom Viridiplantae; phylum Streptophyta; class Magnoliopsida; order Santalales; family Viscaceae; genus Viscum; species Viscum album. The sequence goes on along the minus strand of OY728134.1, from coordinate 1,381,575,806 downwards.
GTCTCATGAGACAAACTATTTTGGGTATTTGGCATACATATTACCAATTTTTGAAATATTTCTACTCAAGACCATGATGGTAGAATTATGACGTCCAATATTTTGAATTCTATCATTTTGAAACTAGTTGTTATTATCTATGTGATTATTTATGTTGATATGTCATATATGAATATATTCTCATTTTATGATATTATTTATTTGTAATATTTCATTATTTTTTATCTCTTTTATATTATTAATTCATTATTTAATCTAAAATAGATTCTATTATATGTATTACCTTAATAAAAACTTGATCTTACTTATTATTTTTGTATTTAACTAGGATTAAAATAAGGTGGATTTGATTGATTTGAAGGATAAAATAGAAAAAATAAAATATTTTGGGCTAAAATTATATGTTTTATTTTATATTTTAAAATATAATATGAGAATCATATATTCATAGTCTCCCTAGAACACTAAAAAATTCTATCATTTGAATGTGATCTCAAGTATCTTGTGCCAATATAGTAAAATATCCATATGATTTAGGTTACTATATTTAGGGCGTTATAATTTATATTTCACTACTTAACTATGTGGATATGAATTATTCGAGTTAGTAGAAAATGAATTTACCACACCATTCTGATTATGGTCCTAATCATTTTTATCTATCATGTTTACCATCATACACAAATTATCATAAAGGACCATCTGGATATAAATAAAATAATTTCAATTTCATATTATCAATATTGGTTTGGCCATTTCCATTACACCATTATTTTTAGTCATGAACCAGTAATCCAAACATATGACATAATAAAAACATTCCATATTTCTATATAAATTCCCCAGAATTATTCATACCACACTTAACATAAAACCTATGGTTTTATTTATGGATAATTATCCATTTATTTCCACACTAACAATATCAAATCACTATTATTATTAAATAAATAATCCATCCATATCATCCCATCTACAAATTTCCTCATAGAACTAAAATATATGAGTAACCAAAAAACCCTTATATGTTTGTTTTTAATCTTGAGTAAATTGTGTAAAATTTTCTATCATGGTCTAAAATAATCTTTGTTTTATAATCAACCAATATTTAAAATGTTTATTCATAAGAGGAAATAAAATGCACCTAGTTTTGTTTATACTCAATAAATATTTCTTCCATCCTATGTCAGAAAACATTATCAAAATATTTCACATGAAAAACTTCCTTAAATATCATCCATGTAAGGGTATAAAACTCATATTCTTCCTTATAATTATAAATCATTATCACCACTCATTATATTCACTATGAAAATGGTAAATGGAAATATTTAACTACTAATGCTCAGAAAAAACCAAAAAATTTTAATATATTCCCCAAATTATTTATCTATCATTTAGATACCACTGGATAATATGATCCAACGAATGATTGAGGGTTATATTTCATCAATTCATCTATTGTATATGTGTTTTCTTATTGAGAATTTTATGACTCTATCTCTCATTGGTACCACCATTTAATGTGTGGTTCAACTAAGTTAACACATCTAGTAACAACTCTATTCCAATTAAAATAATTTCAGGTTTCTTATTGGGAAGGATGTTATCTTCTTGATTATTTTCTATGTTATTCACTAGATTTCCTTAGTGTAAAAAATGTATAGTAGATTAATTAACATTGAAATACTAAATTTTTATCTCATCCTAATATTTCCATATATTATCATCTTTTATGCTTTATTTTATTATAACATCATAACCTCTAAATAAGTCTAATATTTTTTAGATACCAACTATAAGAGTTAATACCATAAATAACCCATTATTATGATTTTAAAATAAGGGATATCATATTATTAAATACTCATAATAATTTACATTTATATTTTTAATGAATCTACAATAACTAATACTTATCAAACTCATATATTAAAAAAATGATCACTTCAATAAAACGTAATTTTTATCCATGGAAACTAGTTGTTAATGTTATTCCCATCATTAATTCATGAAAAATTTGTTCATTCATGGAGATTTACATTAACTTAATGATAGAAATTTCTATACTTTGTACTCACCCATAAGAACTATAAAAAATTTTGAAATGTCAAATAATCTAAAAAACCATAGAATGTGATATAAAATGGAAAGATAACAGTTAGACCAATAAAAATTTATAAAATACATTTGTTTTTCATTTTTTACACAATAAAATTATTTTTGAATCATTATTTAAATACTTATGAAAAGAAACAAAATTGGTATATTGTTTTAAAAAACTATAACAAGGGAAAAAGTAATAATCACAAATTTTACTAGGGAAACCTAAGAAATCCAAAAAACATTTAATTAAAAATTAACATTCATCTATAAAAATTCATAAAAACTCAGTTAATCATAATATCATTAGTTTACCATATGTAATAAAACTAATTATATAAAATTTATTTTCATGATTATAAATAAATCATATAGGTATCTTGAGATATTATAATTATATAAACCTTACATTAACCCTTACATAATCCCTTATAAATTAAATAACCAAATTAGTTAATTCAGATGAATATTCATCATTGATCAAAAATCATTACATAACTTATTAGAGTATTATATCGGACCAACACATCATTAAGAAATATATACAAATACCATAACATGAATCAATGATAATTAAACTTTCATTTCCCTTATAAACCACAAATAATATTAGTTTGAGCCCATGTGTAATAGAACATTTAGTCTTCATGATGAAATAAGGATAAATACCCTTTTCATTCGAAGAATCTTAAAAAATATGAAAAAACCATGTGTAATGGGAAAAATATATTAATTGAAAATACATATAACTTTTAATGTTAAATTAATGTTAATAATTTGAAAAAAAATTGATTAGGTTATAAATGTTAAAAAACATTCTTTTCAAACATTTCTAAAGAAGTCAAATCTAACTTGGACAGAAAATATTAAAATGGTTTATTTTAATCCTTTTTAAATAATTCCAAATATTATTTAAAATTATCTTAAATAATATTTCGAATATAATAAGATAATTCATGGATCTATTTTATTAACATTTACATAAAATATAAATGAAAACCTCCAAACATTTAAAACAATATTTTGAAGCTAAATCCATAACTGTGACTCCTGAATCAAATCGAATTTCTTTTACATCCCTAAATATGATACATATATTAATATTTAAAAATAAAAATATCATGTTATTTTATTTAACACCATTACTTTTATATTCATTTGTTACCATGTTTAATTTCATTAATAAAATTATTATCTTTCTGATAAAAATATTGGGGATGTTATGTTCATAGTATCCAAAAAACATCAATAGGTTTAACGGTGTTAAATTTGTAATGATTTGACATATTTAGAATTATAATCACATAAAAAAATCAAAAATTAAAAGTAATTTTCCATACATCCATGTATTGTAGTAATGAAATAATAATTTTTCCTTTCTAGGAGGTGGTAGGTTGAACACACACTCGAGTTTCATTTACACATTAAATAAATTAATAGGGAAACACAATAGTTAATATTTTATATTTATATAATCATTATTAATTCATAAATACAATATTTAAAAATTTAATAAATCTTCATAACCATCTATGTGAGGGAGATATAAAATAAATAAATATATCATTTATAGAGGCAATAGTCTGCATATACACAAGAGTGATATTTTAATTTCATAATGTGTGGAAAATAGATAGAAAATAGTGTACCATGAAAACAATCATGTTAGATTATATTAAAGATATTAATTATATTATGATATTGTAGTTATAAAATATTTTAATGGTTTTGGAAGAAGATAAAAATATTAAAGAACTTGGTTTATACTTTTCTACCTATTTGGATATCATCTTTTAGATTAAACATCATGACTTCCTATTTTGGAGAGTTATTTTTACCAAAACCTCTTTACAATGGGAAATATATATATAACTGGATTTTTAATTATCTAGGTTGAGAAAAGTTTTTGAATGTTTTTAGATATGTGATGATAAGAATGTTCCTTTTATAGGTCATAGTAGTGGATATTTTGTAAATATTATTCTCATTAAAATAAAATAATTTCATTTTTATGATAAATTGGATCCCAAAATCAAATATTGGATAATATGGTTCCAAATAAAGTCATCAAGCATGATTCTAGATAAGGTTTAGGAAAATATTATGGCCTTGTCACTTTATTTGAAAACATTTCTTGTAACATCTTGTTAAATTTTTTTCTAGTACTTTATGTCCCTTTTTTTGATTCCCTTTTATTTAGATATTATCTCATATTACTTCAGGTGAATTTTGGAATTTCTGGGGTATTTTTTAGCAGTGTAAGGTTGGAATATGTTTTTCCCAAACTGTGTAGTCACCCCTAAAAATTGTACACCCAAAACAATAGGTAAAACATATAGTAGACAATTATCTCAAACCGTGTTCCCGCATTGTGAAAACTAAAAAACACATATAGTAGGGGTTCATGGATACAGTGCATGATTAATTCATCCATGCGACTCTACCATGAAAAAAATCTACACAAGATTATAAACCACTAAAAATTATTTTAAGATTTCCAGGATCCCTGGTTTAACCCCTAATCACCCCTCTCAAACCTAGCCATTTTAATTTACTCTTGAAGGCTCTTAATATTATTCCGTGGATACTTAAATATTTTGTCTTGTGAATCGAAGTTCTGATGATCAATCTATGATTTGTGGTTTCAATATTTATTTGGGGTTTTTGTCTTCATCCATTATCTCTTATTTGAGATAGAGAATCCTCATGTCATCGATGTATTAGATCATGGTTTTTATAGATATTTGTTATATGGATCTTTATTCTAGGTTTTATTCTTTGGTCCCATTCATCTTCATTTGTCATTCATGTTCTCTTTTCATGTGTCATTTTGATCTCTCGATTAAAGGAGGTGGATCTATAAGGCTTTATTATATAATTGAAACCCTATGTTTCATGATTGATTTTAAATTTTATTTAAATTGATTTGAAATGGTAGTGCTAAAATTATTTTTTGTTTGATTTAAAAAGGTAATGGGATTTTGGAAAACTGAATTTAATTAGAATTGAATTTTTTTTGTATTTTGAGAAAATTGGTGCATTTAACTGAAATTGGATTTGATGATATTATTTGTTGTTGATCATTGAAAAAAAATTCATATAATTAAATATGATTTTGTAAGGCACAAATTTTATTAAATCCTATGTTTTTTAATTTAAATTAAAAGGAATTTTTATATATAAAATTGGAAAATTGATTTGTGAATGATGAAATGATTTCAAATTATTGATTTTCCCTTTATTTATTGAGTTATTTTTTGAATCACATTTGGGCCTAGGTAGTTAGTGGGTTATTATCAACACTATTCTAGGTGTGTGAACCCCTATAAATGGATCGACAATGAAAAAATTAATTAAACAAAGCTCATCATGATTTCCAATGATGGGTCCTATGATGGGGTATCGATTGATTTCCAATAGCTGGTCCATTAAATGGTTTTTAATTGTTTTCTCATAATTGGTATACTATTATGGTTCTTATTTATTTCACATAGTTAGACATGATTATAGTGTTAATTTGAGTGTGTCCATATATCATGATCCGTGATAATGATTTAAAATTATGGGGGTATTATTTCCAAAAACTAGTGTAACTCGACGATTATAAGCGTGGGAATTTATTTTGTTTTACTAGATTATACATTACATAATTTATAGATATATTTTATTTGAGAAAAAAAAAATTACATAAATGTTTTATATAAAATGTTCATTTCAGGTTTTTTTGATTTATCTTATAAAATTTGAGGTGAAATCATGTTTTGTTAAAAACAGAGAAATGTATTTCCATGCCATGTTTTGTTTAAATTAAAATAATAAATGGTTTATTTTTATGGAAATCATTATAGACTATTTTGGTGGTATCCTATTGGGATATTTTGTTCAAACCCTACCTTTTCCTTTTAAAAATTTTATATTATCATATGGTAGGTCCATGAAAAGGGAAAGAACCTCTTGATGTAAGTAGGTGTACAAGATTCATGGGACCTAGAGTGATTGAGGTGACTGGTGGGGATGATATCCACTTGTTACATGGGTTTTCACTAGTGCAGAAAACCTTTTTTATGGTGGTTATTTTTTATTTTTCACATTGGCTTTTGGCCGACGTTATTACATGAGACATTATAAACATTGTTTTATACATTAGTTATTTTAAAACCAACGTAAATAACACCAATCCAAAGCATTTTTCACATCCTTTGATCAATAAACGATGTGGAAAATGCTTCATAGTCATGTCTTATTACGTAGGTTATTTAAAAACCAACTTGGTATATACTCTTTAATGTCAGTTATTATATAACTGACATCATAAATCACTCCTCCAAATCATTTATCATGTCGGTTATTTTCATAACCAATGTTATAAACCCATCTTCCAAGACATTTCCCACATCTATTAAATAATATCCGACATGAAAACATATCTACTACATCGGTTATAAAATAACTGATTTAAAAAACTATTCCGTTCAATTTAATACGTCGGTTATTTCATAACTGACGTAAAAACAATTTCCCATGCATTTATTACATCAGTTTTCAAATAAAAGATGTTAAAACCAATACCATGAATTTTTTAGGTCGGTAATAAAATAACTGACGTAAAAAAATGTTTTTATAAAACCGTTCAACCACTAATATTCCCTACCAAAATATGACCTAAAAAGACAAAAAAAGACCACAAAACAGAGCAAAACAAGGCCCCCACCCCACTAGACAGCCCCAACACTCCCCTGGACACCCCAAACTGCTATGTTCTTCCAAAGGAAAACCTAAAACAGACTAAAACCTGACAAAAACTAGACCAGGACTTCCGCCCCACACCACTGCACAACCCCCACCACAACCCTGGACACCCCCAAACCACTAGACATCCCGACACCCCTGGACAGCCCCTACCCCATACCCATCCCATGGACAACCCCCCAAACCCCTAGACATCCCTCCCACATCCCTGAAACTCTCCCTATCAATCCACTTGATAGCCCCCCCTACACCCATGGACACCCCCTGGACAACCGCCACCCCATGGACAACCCTCCCACCCTTCTAGACACCTCCACCCCCATGGACCCCCACACCCTTGAAAACCCCCCACTCCACTAGACACCCCCCCACACCCCTGGATTTCCACCACCCTCCTCGATACCCCCAACCTCTGGAAAGAACTCCCAGACCCCTAAACAGGCCACCAAGTACCCTAAACCCCCCAACTGACAGCCCTCCCACACCCCTAGAAATCCCCCACCCAACTGGACACCCCCACACCCCAGGCACCCCCTGGACAACCCCCCACCCTCCTGAATAGCCCCCCCAGACATCCCTTACACCCTTCTAGACAACCCACACCCATGGAACCACCCCTCACACACACACACACACACACCCAGACTCCCCCCACCCCCATGGACACCATGGACACACCCACCCCACTGGACAACTGTCCCACAACACTAGAAACCCCGCTTCCCCCCACAAGACACCCCATGAACAACCCTCCACTCCCCTAGACAACCCTCCCACCCTCATAGAAATGCTCCCACCCCCTGGACTGCCCTCCCACCCTTATGGACACCCAGAACACCCCCACCCCACTTGGAATCCCTCCCATGCCCTATTGGAAACCCCCCTCACCCCATAGGCCACCCCACCCTCAAAGACACCATAGAAACCCCCTACACCCCTGGACAACCCTCCCACACCTCTGGACATCCCTCCCACCCCCTGGACCCCCCCATCCATAGACACCCATGGACATCCCCCCACTCGCCTAGATAGCCCTCCCACCCTCATGGACACCCTCACACCCCAGGACTACCCCCACCCATATGGAAACTCTGGACACCCCCACCCCACTGGACAACCCTCCCACACCCCTGGAAACCTCCCTCACCCCACATGACACCCCCCACCATTAGAAACCCCCTGGAAAACCCCCCACTCCCCTGGACAACCCTCCCACCCTCTTGGAAATTCTCCCACCCCTGGATTGCCCCCCCCCCATGGACAACCTGGACACCCCCACCCCACGGGACAACCCTCCCACACCCCTAGAAACCCCACTTACCCCACACGACACCCCCAAACCCATGGAAACCCTCTGGAAAGCCCTCCCACCTTCCTGAAAATGCTCCTACCCCCTGGACTGCCCCCACCTATCCCCCCACTCTCATGGTCACCCAGGACAACCCCACCCAACTGGACAACCCTCCCACAATCCTAGAAACCCCCACCCCATTGTACATCCCTATCAAACCCCTAGAAACCCCCACCCCACTAGAACCCCCAACACCCTTGGAACCCCCCCAGACTAGAATCAATTAATACCAAAAAAACCATCATAAGTAGACCAAAACAAGAAGTAAAGAAAAATTAAACATTCACATATATAACATTAAAAACATAAAATGTCATCTTAAAAAACTAAATCCAACCTAAACTACTACCATATACACAATTATAATGAAAATATTCATTATTATATTTTACACTACAAAAAATCTAAAATTCAATCAAACTTGTAAAATAATTTGACCATTCCACTTGTAAGTGTTTGGCCTATTGAGCACAATAGGGTTTTGGGTCATCAAATAGCTAAAAATTAAAAGAACATTAGTTAACATGTATAATGAATAAATCAAGTCAAATAATATGGAAATGTTTAAAAGGAAATGTTACCAGGTCAAAGTTGACAAGTGTTATAGCTGTAATTATTTCATACAAAAATATTAACATATAATATCCGAATTCGATGACGCCTTATTGTTCATGAAAATTCTATTTGAATGAGTTTAAATTAAATATATTATTTTTATGTATTAAATAATAATGTACAAATTATAAATGGATATTTACCTTTACTTTTATGTATTTGATCTTTAAACTCTTTTTCTGTGTCTTTTTTCACATGTAGGCCCATCCCCTGTTAGAAAATAATATGAATGTGATAAATTTAAAATTCATTATAATATATAAAACTATTGAGAAATTGAATCTTACTTTTCCCAAATATTCTTAAAACTTTCCCGCACATCTCCATGGACAGAGCATATCCAATAAAGTGTTTTCTCTCTTGAAAAAAAAAACACTTTTCATCCAATGATCACTAATAATATAAAATTTAAGGTTAGTAGTTGTTTATTTTAAAAGATAATTAACACTTTTCCAGAGATTAGTTTCATACCTCTCACAAAAAGTCATCATCCAACATTGTGTGATTATATTCTGTTCAAATATTTTAGCAATATAAATCATTCTTTGTTCCTCATCCAATGCATGTGCTTCAGGGGAAATCAAATGTGGGTCCATGATTCCATATACATCTATCCTCTCATTATTATCACAAATTTTATAAAGATACCTAATACAAAATAGAAATAATTATACATTTTTAATAAATATAAAATAGGAAAAATGTGTTAATACATACATGGAAAACATTTCCACCACGTTGATTCCCAACATATCTCTAGTAACAAGCTCCATGATATCAGTTTTCACAATCCCCAAATTTGTTGCATGTCCACAAACATGAGCATCCATTGGAAACTCATAATGATCCACCAAAAAAGTTTAATATCTTGCCAATATGTCAAGAATACTAGAATCTATATCTGATTTCATATCCATTTTTATTTGTTGTTCTATATAAATTATTTCTTTACCTTTGAAGTATTCTAGTAAAAATATATAGAAAAATATTTTAGTTTTAAAATGATAAAACAAATTTAATAAAAAAAATAAAATAGAAGATATAACATACTTACCTCTATGGTAATGAGTCATAGAAGTCTGGATGACCAAATTAAAAAATGGCTGATACTATGTCCAACTATCGTCACCTCATCTATAGGTAATGGTACTCGAGCTGATCTATCTATAATATCTTGTATAGTGATCCTATGATTCTATACCTCTAATTATTTATGATGAATTGTATCTCCTATACAATATACTAGCCCATATGCAACTATATGATGTTGAGGATCATCAACATTAAACTCGGAATAAGTAGGAAGCTTCGGCGGAAGAGTAGGATAAAAAATGGGGTCCGTAGGATTAGGTGGGGGAGTGGGAGCTACTCGAGGAGGTGGAGGATAAATAATGGGGTCTTTAGGGGGATGTAGAAGAGTGGGAGCTGTAGTATGAAATTATCTTTTAATGTATGCACACATAGATTGTACCGACACTCTAATATTTTCCTCCATCATCGCATTAATATTATGAACTTCTGCCTCTAAGGATTCTATTTTTTTTTATAAAAACCATCAACGAAAGAAGTTGAAGAATGTGGAAACACTTTTCTTACCGATACACCTGTCGAATATCCTCCTAAATGACCAGGATGCATAGGCTTTCCCAACACTACAGATAAAATATCTCGCCTCCCAGCAGTTATAAATACCCCATGTGAGCTCTCATCCTCAATGGAATCTTGTATTAATTAATTGAACATTTCTGTAATGATTGATATTATATGAATAATATAGTTAACTTAAATAAATAAAATAGATATCTTACAATCCTCTCAGGTATGATTCTCAAATATTTTGAAAGATATTTCCCTTTTTTTACCATCTGAGGTCTCTTCCATTTTCCATGTCTAGATGGAGGGGATGGAGGGGCCACCTCTCTAGAGAGTGAAGACTCAACTTTTGGTTATTTTTTAATTTTTCCACAATCATTTGTTCTTCCAATAATGCATACCATCCCTGAGATAAACTATGAGGGTTAAACTTTTTAAATTGAATCTCATGATGATATTTCATTGTTTTCTGTAAATTAAGAAAAGGAAAACAAAAACAAAACATTAATAAGATCATTTATATAAGAATCCTTATAAAATTTTACACTTCCCTTAAAAAAATGAATCCTTTCTTATACTTTCAGCAAACTGTCTCTGTGTGTCTTCATCTATGAAAGGATATATATGACCTTGATTGTCATGACGCCTATGAACAAAAATGAAATTAGATGAGTTGTTTGATTTGTAATCCCTTCATCTCCTAGCAGCAATTGATAAGCATTTCTTCCTCACTCTTCCAGTGTCCGGAATATCATATGTCATCTGATAAGGAAGAGGTTAAACATATTATATATACTAGAAACATTTAAATAATTGGAAAATAATTGTAAATGATCTTACCAAAATCATCTCCCATAACTGAGATATTATCACTTTTCCCCCACTTCTTCAGTCATCATACAAAATGCTTACTTTTCTCTTACACTGAGTTGATACAAAAATCATAAAATATTTTGCATTTGGACCTCTAGGAATATCATTCTCATCAAACTCAATGAGAATCATTTGGTCCTGCATATGGGAAAGTGATAATTTTGGTAAATGTGTGTACCAATGTTTACAAACTCTTGAACTCTTTGTTGCCATGAGAGCACATGAGGATAATTGGGAAACATCAAGAGAAGAATGTGAATATTCCTCCCTAAAGGTATGATCATTATGCTCATCTCTAGAATCATGTGGTTGATCAACTAATTGATCTATCATTATCATTCAAATAAAAAAAAACATTAGTTCACAAATATAAAAATTCAAATATTACAACAGTAATGTAAATAGAAAATAGAAAATTGTATTAAGTTACGTAATAGTAAACATGGTTAATATGGTAATCATGTTAAAGAATGGTAAAGACGGTAAATATAGTAAACATGGTAAACCTGGTAATGTAATTTTCATTCAACAAAAATAAAATATATATATTTTACGTAATGGGAAACACGATAAATTAAACTAACCAAAATTAAAATAAACAAGAACATCTACTTATTTGTTTTAATACGTCTTTTAATATAGAAAAAACTTACAATATCTAACATTTTATGAAAATAATAAATGTAAACAAGAAATAAACATATGTTACCTGTAATCCTAGGAATGTACAAATGAGTTGTTTTCCCAAATTCCCTCATCGTGATAGTTCCTTATGGCACAAACCATATCTTCAACATTCTCATCATTATGTTCTTCTAATATTTTCATGGAAGTAGGGATATCACCTAAATCAGAATCTTCATCAATTCGATCCTCACCAACATATTTATTCCCTTGTAAAACAACATCCCACTCAATATTTGATTAATCTACTACATAGAAAATTTGTTTCGAATGTGTTTCCCTTATAAAAGAATCAGTTGTGTCTTCGAATCTATTCATATTAACATCTATTATTCCAGAATCATTGTGTCTGACCCTGTTATTACCGATAAAACATTTATAGTTAAAAATAGGAACGTTAATTATAAAGTAATAAACCTACCATATTTCTTCAGTAACTCCATAATATGCACTTCATGTAGAAATTTGGTTTTTTTAGAACTAGAAAGATGCATTGCCATAGAAAACACCAATACACCACTATTCTGAACTACACAACTATTTTTCCTAAGCTTTTGTATGAATCCTATAGCTGTTAATGTCATAAACATATCATTTTATCACATTTAAACATGGGCCACCCACTACACATTTTAATGTCTCTGATACATCTGATCTACCATGAAAGGACTTTTTTAACCATGACAAAAATGTTTTGTTGTGCTCATTCAAAATCCACATTTCTTTCTTCTTTAGATGACATTGTTTCAACTCAATAATATGAAATGTGATATACGGTTGAGCATCAGTTATGTAATTCAAGATGTAAAATTATAACTTCTTCATCTGTTCAACTGACAACGATTTGACTTTCATGCAATGAATCCCCTTTTCTTCATTATTAACTCATTCATGGTGAGATTAAGGAAATCGTATGTTCTCCACCGTAGCCAAGTAGCTCATACAAAACTATACTACCTCCTCAGATTTAAAGTTTTCCATAATGGAGTCTTCAGGTCGATATGGATTCTTAACATACCCCTATAATATTTTCATATACCTTTCAAAAGGATACATCCAATGAAGATATACAGGTCCAAAATGCTTTATTTCTCTTTACAATATGAATTATTAAATGCACCATTATATCAAAAAACGTTGGAGGAAAATATATTTCCAATTGTAAAAGTATACAAATTGAATCTTTTTCATCATCAACATTGCATTTGTATTTAAAAGAATAAAACCCACAGCAAAATGCCCTGGAAAAAACAAAAACAACTTAAGGCGGTCTAAAACAGTGAAGGCCTAGTTGATCTCTCCTAATTAAGTCCACCCCTTCTGTTTCTATTTGAAGAGAACTAGACAAACAAAGAATATTGGTACCTTGATCCGCCACCGTCAAAGAAGCTAAGTAATCTGCTACTTTGTTACCTTCTCGCCATGTATAGAAAAACTATGTTTTGTTGATGTCGAGGATACCTCTGCATTTCCTGGTTATATAAGCAATTGACCAAGGAGGATTAATCTTGCCACTCATCAAGTCATTGATGATCTTCGAATCAGTTTCAATCTACTGCAGACATAAGTTCCTCCGAGCACACAATGTTATCCCCGTATACATCGCCTCAGATTCATCCTAGATAGAACATCCCCTCCCATAAAAAGAAGTAAAAGAAAGATGAATACTTCCATACCCGTACTGCACAACACCTCCACCTTATTTAATTCCTCCAATGCATGAGAAATCAAAATTAAGCTTGATACCCATGCTTGGAGGAATCCAGCGAACCCAATTTCCCCTTCTTATAAGATCTGAATGAATAAAATCAGGATTGTATATCTGCATGCTCCTCAAAGAAGGATTATCACTAGAAATATTAGAATAACGTACCAAATCAAGAAGCAGGCATCTTGTCTTGATGATAAATGATATTTTAGTACAATGAATGCCTTCAAAATGGGCTTTGTTTTTTACTTTCCAAATGCACCAACACCCTGCACTGAAAATCACAGCTTTTGCAGTTTTTTCAGGACCTGCACCATTCAAGCCATAAAACCACTTTTCCAGAAAAGAAGTACCAACAGGAAAGGGTTCAATGATTTTTTCGAATTCACCAAAAAACCTCCAAAAATCCATAGCCCAATCACTTTCAATGAAAAGATGGTTGGAATCCTCCTCCTTATTGAGGATACAACAATGGAATTTGGAAACTAGGTTAATACCCCTTCTTTTAACATTTTAATCCATAGATATAGCTTGGTTTATAATTCTCCATACCAAGAAATTACATTTTGTGGGAATGTTGTTACACCAAACCCTATAATTCCAGATGTCATACTGAGGTTGTGAAGCAGAAATGCCCCTAATGTCATTAGAAGAAAACAAACCAGATTTCCAAGAAGTGAACACATACCTGTCTAACTCCTGATTCAAAATAATAAAGTCAAAAGTTCTCTTTTTATCCTTATCCAGAACAACATTGAAAAAAACAAGATATCTACTGGCCTCCCTGAAATAAATCAAAGGAGCTGGACAACTTGGGAAACCAATATTCAACCCTAGCCAATTATGATTCCAAAAATAAATTTCACCCCTTCCTATAATCCATCGTGAGTGTTGACGAATGTTGGGAAAAAAACATCGGAATAAGGACCAGAAAGATGAAACAGTTCTTCTGTCAACCATAGAGTTCTCACCTTGTAACGATATGATTTTACCCTAAAGCGTACGACCCTCCACAACCTCCCAGGCTAGTTTTTCCTACATGCAGTGCACTGTATCCACAAAACATCTGACATTAATACCACCTTCCTGAACCGTTCTGGCCATCCTTTTCCAAGAAGACCAATAACATTTCCCCTCAAAATGAGCATTCCAAATAAAATCAGCCAGGATTTTGTCAATAGCTGTAATAACTCCCTTCGGCACATTGCAAGCTGAAAGAACATGAATCAGAATAGTCATCAGTACAATGTTAATTAAATAAATCCTTCCTCCAAAAGATATAAAAATATTTTTGCAATCCAGCACACGCCTCATGATTCTGTTAACTATACCATCAAACTCCCTGAAATGAACACGGCTAGGAGAAATAGGTGAACCCAGATAATCCAGGGGAAAAATACCCTTCTGCATGTTCAACAACCCAGAGATGGACATAACCTTCCTAGAACCACATTTATTAGAAATATATAAGCTGCTCTTCCCCCAGTTGATAGATTGCCTGCTCCATAAATAGTATTCATCCAGAACCTTCATAAGACTACCAACCGATCTAACAATAACATTAATGAAAATTAAAGTATCATCCGCAAACATCAAGTGGGATATCGGTGGTTGATTTAATTTCCTCCGGTGCGGTAATATATCACCAGTAGATACTTTCTTGTTGATAAAATGGCTAAGAACATCTTGCATAAGGATAAAGAGGGTCTGGGACATAGGGTATCCTTGCCTAAGACCACGAGTTGCCTTGAAAAAACCATGAGTTTTGCCCATATAATAAACTGACATCCATGAAGAACTAAAACAGTGAAACAGAATATCAATAACCCACGACGAGAAGCCCATACCTATAAGGACCCTGATAATAAACCCCCATTCCATCCTATCATATGGTTTATTCATATGTAGCTTCAAAACCATATTCGAACCATGGTATTTGATATTGATATCATGAATCATTTCATGGGCCAAAGCAACCGCTCCCTGGATAGATCGGCCTCTAACAAAACCATGTTGTTCCAGCGAAATAAATCGAGAAATTAGAACAGACAACCGTGAGTTGATGATACTAGATAAGATTTTATATGGCAAATTACACATACTCACTGGCCTAAAATCACAAATTGAGGATGGATTTTTAATCATAGGAAGAAAAACCAGAGTAGTAACACCAGCCATCCTTGGTATATAACCACCACGAAAGAAATCCTGAATGGCAAAAATCACATCATATTTAACTATCTCCCAAGACCCTCTATAAAAAGCACCTGGAAAACCATCTGGACCTGGAGCACTCTCCGGGTTAAGTCTCATCATATCATCATGAATTTCTCCCTCACCAAGAATAGATTCCATCAGATTATTATCAAAGTCCGACAACATATTTGGAATTCCCGCAAACAAAACTGCATTCCCACTAGGATAACTTATCACCATATTAGGATTAGGATCAGCAAGGTGATTTTTAAAGAAAGTAAATGCCAAAGAACCAATCACATCCCTATCACCTGAGAAGGATCCATCTTCTAGAAGAATGTTCAGCTTAACCACACTCTTCATCTCTTTAATTCATGCATGGAAATAAATTGTATTTTTATCTCCCTCATGAAGCCATTTGACACGATCTTTTTCACGATTAAAATGCTCCTGTTTCAGAATAAGATCTTCCATCACATTTTTTGTATTCATAAGATTCTCATAGGCCCTATCATTCCAGTTATCTTCCAGATATCTTTCCAAACATTCAGCTTCATGTTTTACAAAATCTAGTTGTTGATCAACAGAAGGGATATTTTTTTCCCAGGAATGAATTTTGTGCTTAAGTCGCCTCAATTTGTTATGAATGGCTAACCAAGCATAACCTTGAACTGCTTCCTCCCAGAAATCCTTAAAAATATGATGATAATCAAACATATCATTCCAACATCCATAGAACCAAAAACGATCCTCACTTCTCTGAACAGAAGATAAGGAAACAAGAAGAGGAGAGTGATCAGAAATCCCTCGAACCAGATGATCAAATTTCGCATTAGAAAACATGGAAACAGCATGAACATTAGCCAAGAACCTATCAAGATGACTCCAAGAACGATTATTTTATTTCTAATTGTTACACCATGTAATGAAATCCCCAGAATAACCCATATCAAGAAGCCCTTTCCTTTCCATGAACTGAACAAAACTCCTTCTAGCCATACGAGGAAACACACCTCGACCCTTCTTCTCATCTGGCTCAACAATAATATTAAAGTCACCGCCTACAATCCAGGGAAGATCCCCTGAATTAAAGCTGTCCAAATTTTGCCACAAAATCTCCCTCCTTGGAGAATCACAACTTCCATAAAGAAAGGTCATAAAAATAATATCCTCACCAGTGTTTACATTCACCGTAATGAATTGACCACCATCTTTAACTAAAACTATAAACACATTTTTATTCCAGAAAACCCATATATGTTGGTTATCCAGTTCTGCATGCAACCATGCATGCATTTTTAGATTACGGTAAACATCACTAATCTTATTCAGGTTCTGCATATGTTCCAGAATAGCAGCAACACACACCTTAATCTTTTCTATTTACATGGCTAAAAAATCGGACTTCACTCATGCACCAATTCCACGAGCATTCCATATAATAAACGGAATCATTGAAACAATTTTGGCCTGGCTTTGGCCCCAGGCATCTTGGTCAGACTAGAACAAGAATCTAGAAACTCCTTAATATACCGAAGTTTCACCCTCGTACACACTCCAGTATTAGAGGACACCAAAACTGAACAATCCCGATCAAGAACACCCTTTTCTTTGTTCAGGGGTAACTAACTAACAAGATCTTTATTCTCCAGAACATCGTCCTTGCAGACTCCCAAGCTATTTTGGGATAAAAAACAAATACTGGATGAAACCCCAAATGAATTACCTTTTACCTCTAACAAATTTTCCCTATGGAAACCCCTGAAAGATACTATAGACATATCATGCTCACCTGACTCTGTTATTTCCAAGTTTTCAGAAGATACATCTCTAGTATCCAACCAGACAAACCTCAAAGGACAATCTAAGGAGAAGTAATGATTTACCGATCCTTCCGAAAACATTATAAAGACACATGAATTCGAAGATAAGAACACAAGGATATCTCTCTTGGATATACAACAAAGCATAATCAGGGAAACATGTAAATCAGAAATATTCCCAACAGAATCACCACCTTCAGATATTACCCCCGATTTACCAATATTCATATCAGAATTAGAAACAGATACCATGTCAAAATTACTATCAAATGCAACAACATCAGGCATTTTAACCTGTTCCATATTGAAAATAGTGTCAGATAACTCACCTTTGCTCAAAACATCATCATAAAACTATTTCCGGATAACATTATTCTGAAAGCGACCACCACCTCTTTTAGATTTTCTGCAAACCTGCACCGAGTGGCCTTGAAGACAATAATGGGAACAATACCTGGGAAAAACCAGATAAACAATATCTTGATTCCAAGAAAGAAACCCCTCCACCTTCAAGGAAATCTTCTCCAGAATCGCTAATGATAAATTGATCTCAACACACATCCTCATATTTGATACATCCATACCCCCAGGAATTGTTATCTAAACAAATAAAACCACCAAGAGAATCTCCAATAGCTTTAAAAAAACATTTTGTAGGGGGAAAGGCATACCTGTAAGTGAAATCCACACCGGCGCAAAAGGGATTTCTTTCCCCTTATGAATATCAATTGACCAGCATGACAGATTGAATTTTCAGCGCCTCATGTTGTGAGAGGATTTACACCATGCAATTATAAAATCCCATTTAGAAGAAAATCTCAAACAAAACAAGGAACGATGAATCGACGAAACCTGTATCGGAGCCTCAAGATCCCAAGATTCAATGAACATTCTAAAGATTAAAATCAGTAGTTTTACTGATCCAAAACGAGCGATAAGATTCCTTCTAAGATTGAAAACAGCCTCATCATAAGCCTCTGATGGAAACTCCACCAACAAAACGGAGTCATTTATACAAACTGACAAAGAAATCGACTGCATCTTCATATTTGAACCCAAACCCTGAGATGAACCACACACCACATCATTTAATGATAGCTGTGAAGACCCAAACCCCGAAGAACCTGAATCCAAATACGACGGCAATGAAACCCTATCCGAGCGAGGAGCAACAACTCCAGCCGAGATGAGAAATATTCAATGCAATAAAACTGGTAGAAGTTGTTACATCATGATGTGACAATCATGAGATTTCATACTTATCAACTTCAAATCATTCAATGAGAATTTTTTTTACATTTTACGAATAACCTTGAGGCACTTTTAATTCATGAAGAGACTGATAAAAGCTTACTTTCTCCATCTTGGATAATGTATAACAAGCATGGGGAAGAAATGTCCGTCTTCCTTTAGGAGTGGGAGCTATTCCAAACATATTTCCATTGATATTAAGTATAATCTTCTCTTTCACCCATACTTTTTCTATCATTTAATATCTAAAAATGTTCCAATCAAACATTCACATATATTCTTCTCCACATGCTTGACATCAATATAATGTTTAACTTCATCATATATCCAATATGGTAGTTCAAAAAATATTTACCTTCTCTTCCAAATATGTCTTTCATTACCATGTTTCTGTGTCTTTACTAATGTCACATCAAGGTATTACACCCTCTCAAAATAATGATTAGGGGATAAAGGTTTTGTGGAAATACCAAATACTTGTGTGCCATTGAATTCCATTTTTTGTCTTATATAGGAGTGATCCATAGGCAAAAACATTCAATGAACCATGTACACTATTTTCATCCCATGATGCAATTGACAATATGATGTCTTTTCTTTTGAAATTGGACATGATTTTTTCTCTTTAATACTATATCCAAACATATTTCCATATGATAGGAATTCATTTATAGAGAACATAAGAACTACATGTAGTTGAAAATATTCCATTTTATTAGAATCATACAGCCTAATACCATCCTCCCATAGAAGTTTCAACTCATCTATGAGTGGTGAAAAGATAAGATCAATATCATTTCTGGGTTACTTTGTACCATAGATCATTATACTCCACACGAAATATTTTCACTTCATACAATCATCTGGAGAGACGTTGCAAATTACTCATAAAACTATCCATGAACTATGTGTGCTGCTGAGGGTTTGGTATGGATTCATTCCATCTGTGCACAACCCTAGTATGAGATTTCTAATTTCAATTACAATGTAAGATACTAGTCATCAATTTTCTCCCATTGTAGACAAATATCTGGATGATATATTTTTCCCTCACTTATCCGCTCATCAGCATTCCATCTTAACATTTTTTCATCATGTAAAATTTCAAATAAATGTTTCAAACTATGAATTATAGGAAGATACCAAAATACCTTGGAAGGGATATTTGTAATCTCTACATAAGACTGTGATTTTTATTTCACCTTATACAATGATGTCCCACATTTAGGACACTCTGACATAAATTCATATTCCTTCCTATATATCATATAGTCATTAAGACATGCATGTATTTTGCTATATCACAATCCCATCCGGAATAATATTTTCTTATCCTTATAATGTGAATCTGGAAGATCGTTATATTTTTGAAGAATTTCATTCATCAATTATATAAGCTATGTAAAACTTCTCTCACTCCATCCATGATTCACATTGAGGTTAATCAATCTTAACACCACTGACAAAACCGTAAAATCCATAAAACCAAGATACAATGGTTTTTCAGCATCACCATATAGACGCACGACTTTTGGTTCTATATCAATTTGTTCTACTCCAATATTGTGAATCCTTTATTCAATTCCATCAGAGTTACCATCTTGCGAATTGTCATCATCAAAAGATATGACATTCTGTCCAGTTTCACCATCCAAAATTCAAGGGTTGTAACTCAAATTAAAACCATGAAAAATCATATGATCTTTGATCTCTCCACTTTTCAACTTCTTTATATTCAAGAATTTCAGGCTTGGATAGAAAAAAGTCACTGGTTGGAACTTTTTGTTTAGAAAATTCCAAAAAGGCATCAAAACCTACCTTATATTCATTACTCATTCGATGTCCTATAATCTAACTTCAACTCATTATTACCTATAACAAATATCAAAATTATAAATCTTTTTAAGATAAGGAAAATATATGTTTATATGAAAATATCATAATTTGAATGTAAATTTTTTTTAAATATAAAACAAATCTATGTGTATTTAAAAAAATATGCTTGAAAATGATTTTAAAAAGAAAATATAGTTAGATATAACAGTTTTAAATTCATCTTGTATCCTTTCTTCTTAATGTACACAATGAATACATCCTGGTGCAACTGGGTACCAAATTCACCCTTCCCTAAAAAAGAAATATTAAGTATAAATACTAAATTATGTATACATTCAGTACTAAAAAATACACAGATCCCAATGAATTGAAACCTATGGACAACCCCCCACCCCTATAGAGCCCCCAACCCCTGGACACCTCCCCCACCCCCTGGACACCACCCCCACCCCTAGGCACCCTTACCCCTTGGACAGCCCCCACCCCATTGGACACCCACTAGACATCACTACCCCCTTAGACATCCCCCCACCCCCTGGACACGACCCCAACCCTTGGACACTTCATGGACACCAACAACCCCTTTGAGAGCCCCCACCCCTATGGACAACCCCCACCCCCTGGACACCCCCCCACCCCCTAGACACCTCCACCCCTCCAGGACACCACCCCCACCCACTAACCCCTTGGAAAACCCCTGGACACCCCCAAACCTTTAGATAATGCCCCACCCCCTGGACAGCCCCCAAACCCTCTGAATAAGCCCCATCCCCTTGGAAATCCCCCACCCCTAGACACCCCCACCCCTCTAGACAACCCCAACCCCCTGTACACCCCCACCATCTGGACATCCCCACCACCTGGACCTCCCCCTCACCCCCTCAACAAAACACCACTCCCTGGACACCCCTACCCCATTGGAAAGCCCTAACACCCCATGGACACAACCCCCACCCCCATGGACACCCCCTAGACGTCACGACCCCCTTGGACAGCCTACCCCCATCTGGACAACCCCCACCACCCGGACAACCCCCCGAACCCTCTTGAGAGCCCCACACCCCACTCGAAACCCCCCCCACCTCCACGCCTGGATATCCCCCACCCCTCTGGATAGCCCCCAGTACCTGAACAGCCCCCACACCCTCTGTACAGCCCCACACCGCCCTGGATAGCCCCCACCCCCTGGACAACCCCCACTCCTTTAGACAACCCCACCACCTGTACATCCCCACCCCCTAGACACCACCCCCACCCCTACCCCATTGGACCCCCCCTGAACACCTCCACCCCCTGAACACCACCCCCACCCCTACCCCCTTGCACACCCCCCTGGACACCCCCTAACCCTGTGGATACCCCCCACCCCCTGAACTGTGCCTTCAACCATCTGGACAACTCCCACCCCCTAGACAGCCCCCCAGACATCTGGACAGCCCCAACCCCCTGGACAACACCACCCCTCTGGATAGCCCCCACCCCTGGACATCCCCCCAACCCTCTAGACAGCCCCCACCCCCCAAGACAAACCCACCCCCTAGACACCCCCACCCATGGACACCCCACCCCTGGACCGCCCCCTAATCCCCCTCGACACCACCCCCACCCCTGGACACCCCTACCCCATTGGAAAGCCCCCTCCCCCACAGAAACCACCCCCACCCTCTTGGACACCCCTTTGACACAACCACCCCTTGGATATCAACACCCCCACACCTCTAGACAACCCCCACCCCCTGGACATCCCCCCAAACACTCTGGACAGTCCCCCTTCCCTCTGGATAGCACCCTCCCCCTGGACAACCCCCACCCCTCTATACCGCCCCACCCCTACCCCCTGGACATCCCACTCCCCCCTTGGACACCCCCCACACCCCCTGGACACCACTATACCCTTGGACAACCCCTCACCCCCCCCCCCCCGACACCCCACCCCTTGGACACCCCCGACCCCCTTGGACAGCCCCCGACCCCCCTAAGCACCACCCCCACCCCCTTGGACATCCCCAACACCCCTTGGACACACCAACCCCCTTGGATAGACCCCACACCTCCTAGACACCAACCCACCCCTTTGACAACCCCTGGACACCCCCACACTCATGGAAAACCCCCCCCACCCCCTATACACCCCACACCCACTTGGAATGCCACCACCCCCTTGGACACCCCCTATATGCGCACACACACAAACACAAATAAATCATAAAATTTCATGTTACTACTTCCATGTTTTCTTTTACAAGAAAAGAATTTACCATCATATAAATGAACACTATAAAACTTACCAGGACAACAAGAACAAAGATAGAAAAATAACATCTTAAAAAATTAGATTAGGGCATCACGAAAAATAATAACTAAAACTAATGCATGTGAGGATTAATTGAGTGATGCGAGTCAACCTGATAGATCTGGTGACAAAAAAGATGATGAATTATGTTGTAAGAAAGAGGCTAGAGGAAACGACTTCAAAAAATCCTTTCTAGGTTTTACGCATGGGAGAGACGAGTCACAGGTCACCCGATCGATCAAAATAGAATGACTGAATACATGGCACAATAAATCATTTAAAAGATTTATAACATTAGTTATTTAATAACCAAAGTGATAACCTATTTTCTTATATGTTTATAATGTCGGTTATTTAATATCTTATATAGAAAATAATTTATAACTTCAGTTATTTTATAACTGATGTTATAAATGGAGCTTTATCACGTCAGTTATAAAATAACTGACGTGATAAAGTGTGCCAGATTCTATTTTCACATTGGTTATAACATAACCGATGTAAAAAAAAATCTAATCTTAGTATTTTTTACATCGGTTATACAATAACCTAAGTGATAAATATCTTTTTACATCTTTGCACATCGGTTATATAGAATAGACGTGAAAAATGCCGACGTGTTAAATGATTTTTCCACTAGTGTTTCTGGGATTTCATCTTAACAAATGGTGTTTCTTTAAATGATGTACTTTTTCGATATTGTTTTACCTATTTGATTATAATACTCTATCCTTCAGGATTGTTTTTAGGATTAAATTTATCACTTATCTTCTATTATTTTGAGGGAAAACAATTACCTTTTTATTTTTATTTGATGCCATGTTTTAGTTACCAACCGATGGGGATCAGGGAATCCCTCCAGGTCAAGCATTTACTTGCTCAAAAATCATTATACCATGGTATACATACCAGTTTGTGAACATGTGGTATAAAGGTTATGGTTTTTATATTTCCTTGAATTTTATATGCATTCTCGGTAGTCCCCATAGACATACGATAGGATTTTCAAGACATAGGATGTTGTTACAAGATATTTTCATGCCACCTCACATCGCAATAATCCTTGAGTCACTAGAAGTGTTTGGGAAAAGTGTATTTGATAAATTAATTAGTCTTTTTATAATATTTTCCCTAAATATAATATAATTGTATTAAAAAAATCCTAATATTAAATTATTCATTATGCAATTGATATTTTGGTATCTCTTGGTTGAGTTATTGATTTGCATAACTTTCCTCGTGTTTTTGCTCCATATTGATGTTATAATGCAACATGCCTCTAAGTAGTAATTTTTATAGTAAAAAAGCGGATGTTTCTGGTGAAATAAAGTGATTGAATCATCAAGTGGACTAGAAAATTGTTGAGATAGTGGTTTGTGATGTCTATTCCCTAGGAAGGTAGTGTCACTCACTTCTCTTTAGGATCTAGTAGTGAAATATTGATGTGGTGAGTCAAGATATGATTCTCAATATTTCCATTAATAGAAAACATTATCCTTCCAGGTCTAAAATTATCCTTAATAGGATGATGATTGGATGGGAAATATTGATCCCCTTTTTTTGTTCATGGAAATGATTAATTCAATTAATGTGAAATGTGCTACCTTGAAGCTTGGTATGATAGAAAGAGATAGTTGGATTTATTTCTAATAGTTAAGACACATGAGGTCTTAGAGTCTAAATAATTTAGAACTAAATTAAATGAGAATTTATATCTATATTGAATATTATTTGTGAACTCAATGGAGTTACTTAGAACAAATTATTGTGAGAGGACCATGACTTGGTAATTGAACCAATTTTATATACTTGTTCATTTTTTCTCCAGATGTGGTTTGACAATAAATATTGAAGATTCGAGATGTGTCTTAGATGTGGTATATGATAATAGGTTTTCATGATGAATCATAGTTCATATATGGACATAATTAATATGGGGTTCATAGTTGAACTAGACTTTTAGGGGAATTCAACAATGATTGGAGTTTCTTTCTCTCTAAATTGTAGTTTTATTTGTTCCATTAATGGATATATAAAGCATAAACATTCTAATGGTAGATCTATATAGAAGGGGTATTTTATACCTTCTATAATTCCTAGAAGTTCCTATATGACATTATTTTTGTGTGGAAAGGTTGTGTATTTGAAATAGGATTTCACTAAGGCACCCAATATATGTGGTTCATGCAGAAGCTCAAGACACCTAAGGATGTTTTGTCATATATTTTTTGCTCATCATAGTGGAATCAGATCATATATTACAAAGTGTACTATTTTTATATGATATTTTTCTTAAATTAAGGGTTTCTAGAAATAACAATGCATAACTAATCTTCTTCACAGAGTCGAAGATCCTCCATAAGAAGTTGATGCAAGTCTATCAACTATGAGAGGTACCATCACTGGGGATTCAACTTTAGTGACTATTTTATGTTATTCCAGTTCATGTATCTCAATAATTTTAACTATTATTTTGTACTTTATAAACCTTCCTATAGAGATTTTTTCTTATGCTATGGATATTACTACTCCCCTTAGAACAAAGATAAATCTGGGACGTAGATGTCTCTATTGTGTATTCTCAAAATCATAGATTTCTCTCACTTGGAATTTACTAGTTCATAAAATGAAACCTCTTGACATAATTTTTTAGACGTATTGGATGATTTCTCATATGGAATTAATTTATTGTTATATTTTTTTATCTAATATATTTCACCTTATCATATGTTTTGTGTTTTTAAGCGAGAGTGGAACATGAGTTTGAGTGCATTCAAACCTTCTATTACAGAGATGGGAAGTGAAATATCGATGATTTCTTTTGTCTTGGAGAGGGAATGATTGAGTGGTGATATACCTCCAGTTTTTCTCATGCTTACCAACATTATTCTATATGATTTCATTGGCATGCCACCTATATTGGAGGTGGAGTTATCCATTTATTTACTACCAAGTATCCAATAGGTATCGTAACCCTCTTCTTCTATGGATGTAGTGGAGTTGAAGTTCCTAAGAACTCAGTTGGATGATTTTATAAAAATATTATTTAAACAAATGAGTGTGTCCCCTTGGATGGTGCCTATTATATTTGAATAGAAATAGGATAATACAATTCTCCTTTGAATTAATTACCAAAAAATCAATCAGGTTATAGTAATGAAAATGTATATATTAACAGAGTTTCATGATCTGTTAGACCAGTTGATATGGAAAAGTGGTTCTTGAAGACAGATCTTTTTTCTAGATATCACTTGTTAAGAATTAAATAATCTATCATTTGTAAAACTATATTTTGGAGTTGGTATATCGATTATGAGTATATTGTTATGCCTTTCGGTCAGAAAAATTGTCATGTAATTTTTATAGTGTTGCTGAATAGGATGTTCCCCAATTACGTAGAATAATTCACCATAGTCTTCATGTTTGAAATCTTTTTTTACTCTAAAACGGATGAGGAGAATGTAAATAATTTGTGTGTGGCTCTAGATACATTGAGTAATCACCAAATTTACATGAATATTTTGAAAAATATTTACATGAATAGGGAAGTGAAGTTATTTGGACATGTGGTCTCAGAACATTGTATTTTAGTTAATCATGAGAAGTTGAAGGTTGTTATGACATGGTATAAATTGTGTAATGTTATCAAGAATTATATATTTTTCATTTTGAGGGATTCTACATCCAGTGTTTTAATAATTTATCAAAAATGGATTCTCCAATTACAAAACTAAATCAGAAAGGACTTATGTTCATTTGGGACGTGAAATATTAGAGTTATTTTGAGGAGTTGAATTTCTTATGTACTTTTGTTCTAGTGCTGGCACTTCTATACGCTTGAAAGGGATAGGTGGTCATTTAGGATGTATTTAGATCTGGGTTGGTTTGGATTCTCATACAAGGTTATCATGTGGTGGCCTAGAGTATTTGATAGATTACCTGAAATTATAAGAACTATATGACCCATTAAAATTAAATAACAGTCTTGATTAACTATCTTAAGAGTTGGAGATATTACCTTTTTGTATATATTTTTATGATTTATTCATATGACCAAATCCTGAATTATATATTCTCTCAAAAAGATCTGAATCTTTGATATAGGTGTTTTGTAGAATTCCTATAATTTTTATATTTTGATCATACCTATAACCTAGGTATGGGGAATGTCAGGGATAAGGCATTGAGTATGAATTGTTATATCCATGTCATGAAGGAATACTAGGAATAGTGGAATTTGATGTCTCTATTTTCTTAGTTTCATTTGAGAGTCTAGGTAAATGAGTGTAAGGACAATTTTTATAGCATGTATTTGACCTCATCTTGTCTCCACATGATTATTTTGGAGTAGCAATTTAGTTATGAATTTTGTGTCATTAGAGTCTCACTTTATGTTGTGTAGATCATTGCTGTTTGGATGATTTCTTTAAAGGGTATCTTATGTATCTGAAACTTGTATGTTGTGCATTCATCCATGTGAAAAACAATGATAGGGGGCTTCTATAGTTCCAAGTGAGTGGTGTACCTAGGTACCATGAATATGTTATATGATTTTAATCAATGGTTCTAGTGGAAAGGAATGATATGATATATTAAATACATTTATTATCATTATTATAGCTCCCATTAGGTTAATGATGAGCATATGAGACCTTGGGGTTTTCTTCAGCTACTTCCAATGTCGACATAGAAGTGAGAAGAGAACTCTATGGACTTTGTGGTTAGGTTGTTATGTACCCCACATTGGAAGGATTCAATATGTGTAGTGATTGATGCGATGATCAAATCAGGTCACATTATATCCATTTAACATAAAACCAAATTTAAGGACATGGGAAGCCTCTATATATAGGAGATAATCATATTTCATCAGGTTCAATATGATATTGTATTCGATATGGATCCTCAATTCACTTCCCATTTATGGAGAGGCATCCTAGTGGTAATGGGATCCCATGTGAGGTTGATAGTGACATATCATCCACAAATGTATTTCTAGATAGAACAAGATATATATATTTTTAAAGGCATGATTCATTCATGTATACATGATTTTTTTGGATCTTAGGTTAGCGATTTGGGGCTGATTGAATTTTTTTTATAAAAAAACTACCAATCATCCATCAGAATGGATCCTTTTGATTCCATTTATTGTCAGACATGTAAATATTTATTACATTGGTTAGTTATTGGTGAAACTTCCTTAGTTAGACTGATCATTTTCTAGTAGACAACAAAAATGATTTTATTAATTCACCCGAGAATGGTGATGGGACAGAGCTGATATAAATCCAAATAAATCATTAATGAAGACCTTCAGAGATTCAGTAAGATACTAGGTTTTTTTGAGAGTTTTAACATGATTATGTCACTGAAAGCTTCAGAAATCGAGAAATCATTCACTATTATTTTTGGGTCCTTTGGATATTGATGATGTAAGAACCCAGACCTTCCTTTCCGGTATGTTTTTACTTTTACTGGGAATTTTTGAAGTACATTCCGTGTACTCCCATGCCTCGTGAGGCTGTGTGCTGGCCGTGTCCAGGCCACACACATGTCCATATAGGGGTGTGGTTGAGGCCAGTTAAAGTGGAGTACAGAAAAGCCTAGTACAGGCCATGTACTCCAAATGTACAAGCCGTGTACTTTATTTTTTTCATTAAGTGGACCGGGGTCGCTTCTTAAACCCAGATCTGTCTTCTTCTCCAGCTTCTTTGACTAAGAGCATCCTACACGGCCACTGAAATTCTATGATCCCTCGATCCTCCATCCGTTCTCTGAATCTACCACCGTCGATTGCGTTGGAACCGCATAGGTAACTTCTTCCTTCTCTTAGAGCGTTGTTTTCCAATTCCTCCTCTTTCTGATGTTGTCTTGGGTTGAGTGTTCTGGCTGTTTTTGTAGATCTAAGACGTTATAAGGATATTAAAGCCTCGTGGTTCAAGTATATCAATATCCTAGCATCGAGGTAGGTGGTTTGTGCCATTTAGTTCCACGACTTTGAGTTTTATGTGCAATTTCCACCAATACCCTTGAACGGGGTATTGCGGGTTTACTGTTTTTCCCTTGTTGTTTTCCTACCTTGATTGTATACTTGTGTAGAGGTTATGTGGTTATATATGAGGATAATTTCAATTCTTGGATGTTTTAACCATGCCTTGTTCTATTTACGAACTTTGGTCTTGTTTAGCCTTTGGCTGTTATTACATGTTTTCCATGCCCTATGACCGTAGGATGGAGTGCGGTTTCCTAACATGATTGTTATGTTGTAGACTGGTAAGCCAAGTATCTTTTTAGGTTTACCTTGGCCTTATATAATTATTATGCATGGAATGGCACGAGACCGTGGGAACCTGGTGCTATATACTATAATGTGATAGACTGAGTAAGCTTCCTCAGAGAATCTTGGACATTATAGACTAAAAAGGGATAAACCAAGTGAGCTTTATTAGAGAGTCTTTGACTTTATAGACTACAGGTGATAGAACAAGTGAGCTTCCCAAAGAGTCTTGGATTTTATAGTCTATAGGAGGGTAGAAAGAGTGAGCTTCCTCAAAGAGTCTTGAGCTTTATAGACTACAGGAGGATAGACCGAGTGAGCTTCCTCAGAGAGTCTTTGTTTGTTTGAATTTCCTTAAACCATTCTAGGCTATAGGAGGAATTGACCGAGTGAGATTCCTCAGAGAGACTATGATAGACCTGAGTCTATAGGAGGAATTGACTGAGTGAGAATTTTCATAGAGTCTCTAGACCTTGGGGCTATAAGCGGATTAGACCGCATGATCTTCCTAAGAGAGTCCCTGACTACCTTAGAATATAAGAAGAATTGACTGAACGTTCTTCTTCAGAGAGTCTTATAAATTTGTATGACCAAACCATAGGGGTTAGGATGAGTGTACTACAAAGAGGGTTTTTGGTACTTCTAGGATAGCACTAGAGGGGACAGCTGTGAGTACTTCCCAGAGGGATTCTTGTTTGTGGTCATCTATTTGCTTCACTTCTTCTTGTTGATATGTGGATTGGTAACTGTGTGTATCATCCAGTTTACTGTTTACTTTTTACTACCTACTTTACTATTACCTGCCACATTCTCGCTGACTATTAGGCATAGATCTTCGGGTGGTTGCCTACTGTGATTTAGTCTCACACCCTATTTAGGTCTTACTTTTGGGCCCAAACAAATTATATTGCTACAGGTATAGATAAGGGAAATCACCCTTCAACTTTAGGTACTTGATTGCATTGGAGCAGGAGAGCATGGGACTAAGTTGAGGCTTACGATGCTGAGGAGATTATATGTTTACCATTCCTTTGTACTTTGGTTTTAACTATTATATTTCCTACATTGTGACTTGTTTGGCTGCTTTTCAAGACATATGTATCTTGCATCGTTTTATATATAAGTGTTTTATCCAGTTGTTTATTATTTTAGTCTTCCACTGTTTACTATTTTTGGATATTTACTACTTTCGCTATTGTATGAGTTATTTACTACCACTGTGTACTCTGCCAATGAGAGCATAGTTTCCCCACTATCACACCTAAGGCCCCCGCTGCTAGTCAGGAGCCTCTGTCTTTTGGGGAAATACGCTTGAGGCCATGTGACCAATCAGGTATGGAGCGTCTCTGGGTGGCTTCCGGAACCAGGACGTTACAAAGTGGTATCAGAGGAATTCTTTTATCTTGAATTACTATTTGGAGCCTATATCCCGGGATAGGACAGAATAGGTACTTGGAAATAATATGTGCTTGGGAGTTGCTAACCCATGTACAGGGAAAAGCCATACAACCTCGTTTATTGCAGTTGTAATGGTTTGCAATTTTACAATTGATATGATTTCACCGTTGGGTGATTCACATGCTTTGTGTTGTTACTGTTGTTGTTATTGCTGTTTTATTTATTTCTCAACCTAATGCGATGAGGGTATGCCATCTCAGGCATCATATAGAAACTTGTTAGAAATAACATTCCATGCATTCTTTCCATGCCATCTATGATTCATTAGAGATTTCATGTTGTTGTGATAGTCGTTTTGTAGATTATGCATGCTGTTGTGATATCTTCTTTGATAGATTCTTTGTTGTTGATAGAGAATGTGTTTGAAAAGTAATTTACTTAAATGAATGCCAAACTTTGGTTCCTAAGGTGTTATGGGCCCTCATGGACCGGAATTTGGTGGGTCATTTCATGGTTTCCGTGTTATAACTTGTAGAAGATTCCAAGCTTTGATTTACAAGGAGTATGGGCCCTCACGGATCGGAATTTGTCACCTTATCCATTGTTTTCTGTGTTTTCGGGGCTTCAAAGTAGTTTCTGAGCTACTACCCAGAAATTCCCAGAATACACAGCATGTACATTACTAAAACATGCCGTGAAGTTCTTAAAACCATGTCACTTACTATGTGGGAAGAAACACGGGGTTCTAGAAAATCTTCAGAAACACACCGTGTACATTACGTACACACTGTGTTGCAGTGAAAGTGTGTCTACCCGTGTTGATAATGACACAGATGGATGAAACATTGACTTTACTCATTGTGTCCTATTTTCACACACCGTGCCATGCAACCTAATTACCCGGATGTGTCACGAACAACACGGGTTGGGGAAAACCTTTAAGTACACACAATGTTCCCAGGGAACACACCATGTAGAGTAAACCATGTAGTCAACCGTGTAACTAACAACACAGGTCGTTGAAACCTTTTCCAGTACATGTTTTGTCAATCGTGAACACACCGTGTAGTCTAGGATTAAGAGGACCATGTGGGTTAGCCGTGTAAGGAAACTCAGGCAGGGTAATAGAGTTCAAGTACATGTCGTGTGTAGGGATAACATGCTGTGTGTTTTGGGCGTTATACAACCAGTTGTGGCAGGAGTACACACCCATGTGGTTGGCCTCAAAGAACATGCAGTGTAGTTTTTATACACGCTGTGTAGTCATGTTTTTTAAAAATTGAATGTTCCATTCTCAAGTTCCCGTTTTGTACTCTTGTGGTCTCAGTCTATGATAATCTTGATCTGAGGTGTGCATTTGACCTTTCAGAGATATGCCACTGAGATGTCCACCAATTGTACGTTAGCTTCTTGATAGTGACCAGACAATAGATATGGCCGATCAGGAACCTCCTGCTATTCCACTCTTGGCACCACCAGTTATACCAGTTGTAGGTGCTGATACACAGTTCAGGGAAGGTTTTCTGAGGATGATGCAGACCAACGAGGTAGCACCGCCTCCTACCCCGTAGATGGAAGAATTGATGTGAGTTTTTCAGAAGCAGCATCCTCCAACATTCTAACAGGATGGAGGACCATAGGGAGCTGAGTCATGGATAGAGGCCACATGGACAATCTTCGATCATTTGGAGGTATCTCTAGGGAGAAGGGTGAATCACACTACCTACATGCTGTGAGAATCCACCAAGAGGTGGTGGGATGTGGCCTCACAGGAGGGGAACTAGCAGAATATGGCATGGGAAGAGTTATAGCACATCTTCTACAAATAATTATACCTCGAGACCTTGAGGGACAATCAAGCCCATGTGTTTATGATCCTAGAGTAGGGTACTCTTTCTGTGATGGAGTATTCATCACGCTTCACTGAGCTGCAGCGTTTCATGCCTATTATAGGAGGAGATGAGTTGTTCCTTGCGAGGAAGCTCGAGGATGGTTAGAGGCATGACATATGTTCCCAGGTGAACATCTTGAGGTTGAATTCCATATCCTCTATCTTCAACCAGGCTCTAATTACCGAGGAAACTCTGATGGATTTTGGAAGAGTGAGCCAGGGTGACTCGATATCCAGAGTTGGTGTTACTCCTACTAATAGAAGGAAGCTCCATAGGGAGTCTGATCGAGGAGATCAGAGAAGGCAGAATGTATCTTCGGGAAGCCAGGTTGTATGCTACCAATACTGGAGGAGAGGGCATACTAGGCCTTAGTACCAGAGAGACCCGATGGAGTGTTGATCTTACAGCAAGATGGACCATCATCAGCATTTTTGTCAGATCTTCTCACCTACAGTTGGTGGTAGGGGTTCTTATATGACCCCGCGTTCAAGAGATGCATCGTCATTTTCTCACCAGTTTGGGAACTGGAGTTATTCCGACCATTCGGGCCGAGGTGGAGGTCTCGTCCATGGTGATCAGTCACCAGGTTACCAGCGATAGTAGAGTAGATCAGCTTAGAGTGGTCAGGCAGGGTCACAGGGCCGCAGTACATGACAGACTTTTGCTGTGGAGAAGAACCATCAGAAGCAGGATCTCGTACCTTCTGCAGTTCGAGGTACGATCTTAGTAGACTCAGTTTTATCTTGAACTCTTTTCGATACTGGTTCTACACAAAGCTTTATCTCTGATGCTGTTGTGGAGAGCCTTGGGCTATGTATCTTATCTTATGCCGACATGTTGACAATGGACACACCATTGGGGAAAAGAGTGTTTAGCGTATGTCAGTACAGAGAGTGCCCTCTTGAGGTTGAGATGTTTCACTTCTTATGGGACCTATATGTACTAGAGATGTTGATCTATGATGTCATTCTTGGAATGGACTGGTTGGTTCCCTTCCAGGTAGTCGTCAACTTCTATCACCATAGGGTGAGTTTCGTATCACCAGAGGGTGGATCCATTCATCATAGAGGCGAGTGGGATGTCCAAGTTAGTCGAGAAGGACCCAAGCATCAGGGGATAAGAGGGGTTACAACCCAAATTGAAAGTCTTTATCTAGAGGTCCAGGGGACTTCACAGTTAGACTTTTGTCCAGTGGTGGATCATTTCAGAGATGTCTTTCTAGAGGAATTTTCATGTTTTTCTCTGGAGCGTGAGGTAGAATTCTCGGTTGAGGTCATTCTAGGAGTGGCACCAATGTCCATTCCTCCTTATAGGATTGATACACCTGAGTTGAAGGAGCGCAAGAAGCAGTTGGAGGAGTTGTAGGCAAAGGGATTCATTCGAACTTGTACTTCTTCTTGGGGTTTTCCTGTCATGTTCATGAAGAAGAAATCCAATAACCATAGGCTCAGTGAGGACTATCTAATGTTGAACCAGTTGACGGTTAAGAACCGATATCCCTTGACGAGGATTGATAACCTCTTTGATCAGCTTCAAGGATCCCAAGTGTTTTCGAAGTTCTATTTGAGGTTTGGTTATCATCAGTTGCACGTTAGACCATATGATATACCTCTTACAACCTTCCTTAGTAGTTATGGTCTTTACGAGTATATGGTTATGCCGTTCGGTCTCACGAACGCTTTTGCAGTTTTCATGACACTGAGGAACCGAGTGTTCCATCCATACTTAGATTCTTTCAGGGTGGTTTTCGTGGAATACATCTCGGTGTACTCTCACACTCGACACGACCATTATACCCATCCTGAGATCATTCTGAGTACACTAAGAGAGAATTAGTTATATGATAATCTCTCAAAATGCCAATTTTGGATGGATAAGATTCACTTCTTGGGTGATGTTATCTCAGAGACAGGAGTGTCAGTAGTCCCATTAAAAGTCAGAGCAATTGATTCCTGGGAGCAGCCGAAGAATGTCATTGAGGTGAGATGTTTTCTGGGGATGGATGGATACTGTATATGCTTTATATGGGACATGTCACGCCTAGAAGCACCACTGACAGGTCTGATCAAGAGAGGGGAAAATTTATTATGGCCAGATCCCTATGAGTCAAATGTTCATGAGATGAAAGGGAGGTTGATTTCAGCACTGATACAAGTCTTCCCAGAGCCGGTCAAGAGCTACACAATTTATTGTGATGTTTCAGGTATCAGGATGAGAGCTGTGCTTATGCAGGGAGATGGAGTCGTTGCGTACGGGTCTCGACAGTTGAGGCCACACAAGATTAATTACCCAACGCATGACATGGAGTTGGTAGCTATTGTTCATGCCTTACACTGTGGAGACGTTATCTTCTGGGAGAGCACTTTGTGGTTTTCACTGACCAAAAAAGTCTCAAGTACATCATCACTCAGCGTGATCTAAATATGAGATA
Organism: Viscum album; assembly: GCA_963277665.1. Classification (NCBI taxonomy): domain Eukaryota; kingdom Viridiplantae; phylum Streptophyta; class Magnoliopsida; order Santalales; family Viscaceae; genus Viscum; species Viscum album. The sequence continues at coordinate 1,381,540,730 of OY728134.1, read as the reverse complement.
GTGTAGGTGGGTCAAGTATCTTTAGTCCTTTGAATTTGAGACTGCCTATGCATTGGAAAAGGGAAACACAATGGCTGATGAATTGAGCATGAGAACTCAGATATAGGCCGTTCAGGAGGACAGAAGTGAGTGGAAGCTTATGGCTCTGTTCTCTGAGATGAATTTAGAAGAGGACAACAGATAGGGGCAGACCTTTCTACCTTCTGTAGCTCTTACCTCTACACTTCTGGATCAGGTACGAGTGAGGCAACTATCAGACTTAGAAGGCCTAGTCCTGTGGGAGAGTGTGTCAGGAGAGGACCCTCTTCCTGGATGGACAGTGGGAGAGGATGAGATCTTGTATTTCCAGGGATGCGTATGGGTGCCAGCAGAAATACGTGAGGAGCTGATGCGGGATTTTCATTCCTCATTTTGGGCAGTTCATCTTGGCATCACCAAGATGTATCCTGATCTACACCACTAGTATTGGTGGCCAGGTATGAAAAGAGATGTTGCTGGTTTTTTCAGGAGGTGTTCCACTTGTCAGCAGGTGAAAGCGGAGCACCAGCGACCAATAGTTCTTTTGCAGTAGTTACCCATTCCAGAGTGGAAGTGGAATGATGTCGCGATGGACTTCGTGACCGGTTTGCCGAGGTCACCTTGAGGAAATGATGCTATTTGGGTAGTCATCGAGAGACTTACAAAGGTCGCACACATACTTCCAATCAAGGATACCTTCAGCGTGGATGGGATGTGTTGGTTGTACATCTGAGAGATTTTACGTCTGCATGGAGTTCAACACTCCATTGTTTCAGACAGAGATGCATGTTTTACTTCTCAGTTCTGGAAGGGGATTTAGAAGGATTTGGGTACACGAGTACTATTGATTACAGAAAACCACCCCTAGATAGAAGGCTAGCCCGAGCGTATGATTCAGGTGCTTGAGGATATGCTCCGATCATGCATTATAGTCTTTGGAGGTTCTTGGGAGAATAATATACCTCTTGTGGATTTCGCCTACAACAACAGTTTTAGGAGACTATTCAGATGGTACCTGACTAGGGTTTTTACGGTAAGACATGATGATCACCCTTATGTTGGATGGAGGTAGAAGAGGTAGCTTTGCTAGGACCTCGTCTTGTTCAGGAGACATCATAGCAGATAGATTTGATTCGGAAGAGGATGGATATGGCACAGTCTCGACAGAAGTCTTATGCTGATTAGCAGAGAAGACATCTGGAGTTCGAGGTTGGGGATCGGGTTTTCCTGCGTGTCGCACCAAGGTTGGGACAGAAGAGGAATCATAGACATTGTAAGCATTCACCACGGTACGTTGGGTAGTTTGAGGTGTTGTAGAGATTTGGGCCGGTTTCCTATCGGTTGCAGTTACCTCAAAGGTATAGGGCTTTGCACGACGTCTTCCACGTTTCTCAGCTTCGACAAAACTTTTCAAACATGTCTCATGTATTTCAACCTAAGGAGGTTGAGCTCAAAGCGGATGCATCGTTTGAGGATTATCCTATCCGGATTATCGATCGTAGTACAAAGGTTCTCCGTAGCCGGTCTGTTCCTTTGGTACGGGTGTTATGGCAGCACGGGCGATACAAGACGGGACTTGGGAGAGGGAGGCCGATGTATAATCGTAGTGGCCATAATTGTTCTGGGTTTCTTCTTCTACGCCTTCCTATGAAAATTCGGGGATGAATTTATCTAAGGGGGGATGTTTTTAAGAACCCGGGCCTTCTTTAGTGTATTTTTTTTCTTTTTCTAGAGTTTTTTAGAAAAGAGGAGTTTCTGAAAATTTTCAAAGTACACACCGTGTACTCCCTTTCCATGCGAGGTTGTGTGCTGGCTGTGTCCGGGCCACACACACGACCCTGTAGGGGTGATGTGGAGGACGCTTAATGTGGAGTTTGTAAAAGCCTAGTACACACCGTGTACTCCAAATGTACACGCCGTGTACTTTATTTGTTTTCATTAAATGGACCGAGGACACGTCTTAACCCCAGATCTGTCCTCTTCTCCAGATTATTCGACCGGGAGCATCCTGTACGGCCTCAGAACTTCTCCGAGAACCCGAGCCTCCGTCCGTTCTCCAAATCGATTGCCATAGATTGCATTGGAACCACAGTGGTAAGCTCTTCCTTCTCTTAGATCCTTGTTTTCCAATTCCTTCTCTTTCTCAAGTTATCATTGGTTGAGTGTTCTGGGCATTTTTGTAGATCTTCGATGTTCTAATGAGATTCAGGCCTCATGGTTCAATTATTTCAATCTCCTAGCATCACGGTAGGTGGTTTGTGCCTTTCCGTTCGATGTATTTGAGTTTTATGCGAAATTTCAACCAATACCATTGAACGGGGTATTGTGTGTTTACTGCTTTTGCCTTGTGGTTTTCCTGCCTTGCTTGTATGCTTGCGTAGAGGTAAATTTTTTTATTTTTGAGGATAATTTATATGCTGGGATGTTTTCCCATTCCTTGTTCTGTTTAAGACCTTTTTGTCTTTTTCAGCCTTTGGCTGTTATTACCTATTTTAATGGCTTGTGACCATAGGATGGAGTGCTATTTTCTAACATGCTTGTTATGCTATAGACTAGTTAGCCAAGTAGCTATATAGGTTTACTTTTTTCTTATAGAATTATTATGCACTGACTGTCACGAGACCGAGAGAACTTGGTATTATATTCTATAAGTGGATAGACCGAGTGAGCTTCCTCAGAGAAGCTTGGACTTTATAAACTATAAGGGGATGGACTGAGTGAGCATCCTAAGATAGTCTTGGGCTTTATAGAATATAGGGGATTGACCGAGTGAGCTTCCCATAGAGTCTCGGATTTTATAGACTACAGGAGGGTAGACTGAGTGAGCTTCCTCAGAGAGTCTTGAGCATTATCGAGTATAGGAGGATAGACCGAGTGAGATTCCTTGGAGAGTCTTTGTTTGTTTGAATTTACTTAAAACATTCCAGGATATAGGAGGAATTGACCGAGTGAGATTCTTCAATGAGTTTGTGATAGACCTGAGGCTGTAGGAGAAATTGACCGAGTGAGCTTCCTCAGAGAGTCTCTAGACCTTGGGGCTATAAGGGGATTAGACCACATGATCTTCCTCAGAGAGTCCCTGACTACCTTATACTATAAGAGGATATAAATGAGTGTGCTTCCTCCGAGAGTGTTATATATTCGTATGACCAAACCAGAGGGGTAAGGCTGAGTGTACCTCCCAAAGGGTTGTTGTTACTTCTTGGATTGGAACAGAGGAGACGACTGTGAGTACTTCCTAAAGGGATTCCTATTTGTGGTTAGTTGTTTTCTTCACTACTCCTTGTTGATCTATGGATTGGTTTCTGTGTGTATCATCTGGTCTACTATTTACTATTTACTGCTTACTTTACCATTACATCCCACATGCTCACTGACTATTAGGCAAATAACTTCTGGTGGTTTCCTACTTGGATTTAGTCTCACACCCTGTTTGGGTCATACGTTTGTGACCAAATAGATTTTATTGCTACATGCATAGACAAGGGAAAGCGCCCATCGACTTTAGGTACATGACTGCGTTGGAGTAGGAGACCATGGGACCAAGCCGAGGCTAGTGGTGATGAGGAGTTTATCTTTTTACCTTTCCATTGTACTTTGGTTTTCACTATTTTATTTCCAGCATTGTGACTTTTTTGGCTGCTTTTCAAGACATATGTATCATGCATCAATTTATATATATGTGTGTGCTATAGTTGTTTATCATTTTAGTCTTCCACTGTTTACTGTTCTTGGATATTTACGGCTTCCTCTATTGTATGAGTTGTTTACTGCGGTTGTGTACTCTTCCAATGAGGGCATAGTTTCCCAACTATCAAACCCATGGCCCTCACTGCTAGTCGGTAGCATATGGCATTTAGGGAAATTCGCTTGGGGTCATATGACCAACCGGGTATAGAGAGCCTCTGGGTGGCTTCCAGAACCGCAATATTACAGATGAATGAATTGGGAATTTGGATTATTATATGGAATTTTTACAACATTTGACATTTCTCCACAACATGTTTCTTGTTTCATAGTTCAGTATGTATCTTTTTAACCCTTCCCATGTATTGAACTATAGAGACCGTGAGGTTGAAACAAATTTTTCCATGTTTTGAGCACCCATTCCGGATATTTGATTATATGAAAAAGGTTATTTGGGGGATTTTTACCCAAATAGTCTATGTGTTATGGGAAAATGGTTTTGATTCACACGATAACTGAGAGTGTGAGGTATTGGTGACAAAGTAGTGGATTCATTTTTATTACATGGATATTTATTGATAAGAATTATAGGTATATAATATTTTAATATTGGGGTGGTTGTAATATATAATTCATTTGATCCATGTACTTATTGACCCGTGTTGTTATCACCTTTTTTGGGATGGTCTCGGGTTGTGTCGGGGGAATTTTGGATTTTTTTTGTAGTGTTTTTAGGCAGTGTATGATTGGAACACACTTTTTTCAAATGTGAGGCCACCACAAAAAACTATGCACCACAAATAGTAGGAGCACAGTTTTTCACCAAACCATGCACCCGGAAAGTCCAAACTATGAACCCTAAATAGTATGGGAATATTATTAGGGATGATGGTTAGTTTAACCATGTGGTGATAATAATAAAACCACGAGTACAACATTTTTATCCCATAAATGTTATTTTAAAAAGACCAAGAACCCTAGTTTAACACCTAATCACCCCCACATAACCCTAATTGTATTCCCTGACTCTTTAACACCCTTTAGAGGATTCTATGGATCCTCAAACATCTTTTCTTATGAGTTGACGTGTTGTTGGATGATATTGATCCCTCTATGGTATGTGGTTTCTCCATCGGGTTTTTTCACTCCATGTACATTAACTACCTTTTGAGAGTGATGTATCCACCCAATGTTTATGGATTATATCTCAGTTTTGATAGATCTTATTGTGATGGATATTGAATCTAGGATTTGTTCCTTGATCCCATTCACCTTCGTTCTGCATTGGTGTCCTACATACGGGTGTCGATTTTATATATTGATTAAAGGTAGGTGGTTCTATAAGGAATTACCCTAAAATTGAGAACATATATTTCTTAATTTAATTGAAATGTGTTTTTAATAAATTTAAAATCATAAATTTCAGGTGATTTTATATTTGACATAAAAAGGGTATGGGGTTGTGAAACCCATCAATTTTAATGGAGCTAAACATATTTGGCTATTTTGAAAAAAATGATATCTTTAATTGAATGTGGATTTTATGAGATTATTTTATATGGATTCATGAGGAAATTGTATTAAAAGGAAAGACGATTTTAAAAGTTTTGGTTTTAATTAAAACACATGATTTTGTTTTTAAATGAAAAAGCATGTTGAAGTGGAAATTGTTCAATTAAACTAAGAATTTTGAAATGATTTATTTTCCCATTATTGATTTATTTTTTCTTTGGATACCATGTTATCCTAGGTAGTTAGTGGGTTATTAGGTCAACCACATTAGGAATCTGACACTCTAGTAATGGATTGACAATGATAATAATAACTAAAACTTGTTTGAAAACTTTTCCAATGATGGGTCCCCTAACGAGGTGTTGATTGATTTCCCATAATGGGTACCCTAAAGGGGTGTTAATTTATTTCATATAATGGGAACCCCTAATGAATTTTTTCTTGATTTCCCATAATTTATCCTCTATTTGGTTGTTGAGATGAGTTCTCCCATATATCTTAAGTTGTGATGATGATTAGAAATTGTGAGGATCCTATTTCTAGAAACTAACATATCTCAGGGATTACGAGCATTAGAAATTAAATTGTTTGACTTAATTTTAAATTACATTATGTTTAAACCTATTTTATTCAGGAAAATTATTTTATATAAATTATTTATAAAAATTATTCTTTTAATCATGTTTTGATATTTCTTCTATATTTTGAGTTGAAATCATCTTTTTAAAAAAATATAAAAATAAACTTCTAGACCCTATTTTATTGAAAATAAAATCTTAATTAGTTTCTTATTATTGAATTTAATTAAGAATTTTTTTTGCATCTTATTGGTATTTTTTATGAAATCCTACCTTATCTTTTTGTATTTTTTAAATTATCTTATTCTATGTCAAATAAAAAGGAATGTGCCACTTAGAGATGGCAGTTGTACATGATTCGTGAGATCTAGAGTGATGGAGGTGACTGGTGGAGATGTTATCCACTTGATACATGGGGTTTTATTATGATTTTATCTTAACAGATGTTGTGTATTTTGATAATGTGTTTTCTGGGTATTATTTTACATTTTTAATTCTAGTACATTCTCCTTGAGGAGTGATGGAATAAAGACTAGTATCGTTTATCTTCTAGTGTTTTGGGTAAACATTATACCATTTTTATTCTTATTGGTATCAGGTGAAAGTTACAAACAGTTCGAAATTAGGAATTCCATTCGGTCTATGTCAAGACTGGATCAATTATCAAGGTAATATGTTAGATAAGGTAGTTTCATAAATTCAACCATTATAACCCTTACTATGGCAACAAATTGTTTACCTTATTAATTTCATTATATGGGAAAAACCTTATTACCTAATTTTAAAATAATTATTAAAAATATGATAAGAAATTTAAAATCTAAAATTTCTAGAGGTAGTAAAAACTAATTTTAATATAAGTTCAAAATATGAAACGAAAAAATTAGAATAATTCCTTTTTAAGAATACATATTGTACTAAAATGTAGTAAAATATAAATTATCATGACATTAATTGTATTATTTAGAAAAAATGAGACATTTGTGACTCTAAAATTATCCAATACAAAAATATAAATATTTAATTAAAATAAAATAAATTAAAATATTTACAATATCAATATTTTACATTATTCACCCAAAAATCAACCTTTTCATAAAAATATGAAAAAAATATATAAGAAAATTTAGAAACTATGAAAAAAAATCATTCCCATTTTCCCAAATAAAGAAACAAAAATTTTAAAAAATTATAATTTAAATTAATCAATATACCTTAAAATCAATTTAGTTAAAATATAAATATTTCTCTTTCGATTTAAATTTTTTAAATCATTATAATAATTATGAATCCCTAAAATTTATTGATTAATATTAATAATATATAAAACTCATTTATTATAACCATTAACTTGGTTTTCAAAGGACATAACAATTTATGTAGGAAATCATGTAAATCATATCACATATGATTATTGGATTGCTTATGGGATAACTCCTTTACCAATCCATCAAATCATTAAATTAAACTGCATTCCTCTTGTATCCTAACCTTTATTGTTTCATATATAATTCTAAAACAAATGATATTCCAAATATGGGATCTTGTTAATATTTGAGTAACCTATAACATTCATTCCATTTAGAATATAATTCATGGTCTCTTTTCTTTGTAAGAGGCTACCCAATTGGATAACAGAGGACTTAATATGTGTCATTGTTTAAGGACTATAATAATTAGTATTTAAAAGTGATTTATTATCTCACCATTTTATCTAATTTATTTTTATTACATGTATGGTAGATTAAAATACGTATTTTTTTAATATTTATTCCTTCCACTAAATTAATATGTTCATAGAATATTGATGGATAATATTGTATATATCATATAGATTTTTTAAATAAACTAAATTGTAATTAAAATATATTGAGTTATATAAAAATTATTCCTATGAATATGGTGTATTAAAATATTTTATGTATAGTCTTAAAATAATATAAAATAAATAATACCTACAATCGATTAAATATATTTATAGGTAGAAAATTTCAACTTTTATAGACATAGCCTATTATTCTAGTCTAGCGAGAAGCTTAACCCAAAATACCCTCATATTCAGGTTTATTACATAAGATAGACTATGGTTCCAATAAAATAATAGAATATAATATTTATAAAAGATAATTAATTTGTTAAATAATGTTCATAACCTAGTACATGAAACTAAATCAATTATCTTACTTACCATTTAACTCCTCAAATGCATATATAAAAATTTCAACAATTAGTATAATCATGGTTAAAATAAATTATAAACATATCCTTAATATAATAAAATTATTTCTTTGATAAAAGTGGGGAATAAGAATAAATATATTAATATCTCTTAAATATAGATAGGTGATAAAGGGTTTATTATTATTTGATAAATTATTAAATGATAAAATGTTTATAATTTTTTTCATTTTTATGGAAATTATAGAATATAAATAAATAGGATCACCTCAAATTAATTCTAATATGAAGTCTTATATATTATAAATTTATATCAAATTTATTATGATATTCTATTTATTTTAGATATGTTTGAGTTTTATAATCAAATAAATATTTATTATTATTATAAACACTTTATATAAATTAAAAATCACACATTTTTAAAGGAATTTCAATATTAACATTATATATTGTAATTCATGAAATATTTATAAAAATTATAAACAATATTACAATTTTTATTATATTATATTTCTTGAATATTTTTTAATATATAAACCATGTAAATTCATATTAATCCTAGATCACATCTACCAAAATGGGTTTTTTCATGGTTTAACACCACCTTTTAAACTCAGTGTAGGCCCTAATGTTCAGCACCGATGATAGTTTTTGAGAATTGTAATAAAATAAAATTTTCATTATAATATTTCACTCTATATCTATATTTTATGTATAAAATTACATGGTCTATAATAATTTTTGAACATTTATTATGGGTAAAACCATCGTCATTTTGGTTAGAATCAATCCGTTTTAATGAAGTTGTTTTGTGTAGAATCCATTTTATCTTAGCCATGATATATTAAGAACATACTTTTAAGGTGGGATTTGAAATATTTTATTGGTCTTATGAAATAATATTTCTTATAAGAAACTAAAATTTCCATTAATTCTAATCTTTTTTTTCATGGATTTTAAACAACTACTATGACATAGTCAATCTTAATGGTCCATTTAATGATTCTTTAGTATTTTGATCATCACATTTTGGATGTATCATAAAATGATACTATGTCATTGAAATAACATTTATATGGTCATTACCATAGACCACATATTGGTCCTATCTGTAGGATGATCGTTAGAAGAAGAGATGTAGTGTTTCTTCAAGATCAGACAATTAATGATTTTGAGAATCCAAAAAATGCAGGGAAGTTTCATTCAAAGGAAATTCCATTTAATCTTGAACTAGTGTCACCACCATAAATACCATCCAATCTGAGAGAGATATGTGACACTGATGATACATCACTACTAGGTAATATGTCTTCATACACTGATATGTCTCTATCATATGATATTCCAGAATATATTCATCTAGAAGTGAAGTTGAGGAGATCCACCAGAGAAAGAAAACTGAGTCATAGATACTCACCACATGAGTATGTGATACTCACTGATAGGGGAGAGCCAGAAATTTATGATGATGCAATCAGAATCTAGTGGAAGATGGAATAGACGAAGTCCATGCAAGTGGAGATGAGATCCTTGCAAAATAATTGTACATTAGAATTGTTAGAGTTATCAAAATGAAACAAGGAACTCAAGAACATGTGAGTGTATAGAATAAAATGAGAATATGGAAGATCACACCCGTGCTATAGATCCGGGATGGTTGTGAAGGGATTCGGTCAGAAAAAAAGTATTGACGTTGATGAAATTTTTTCTCATGTGGTTAAAATGTCTTCAATCAGAGTTGTTACTGGATTGGTGGCTAGTTTAAACCTAGTGGATCAACAACTAGATGTAAACACAACATTCATACATTGTGATATTGATGAGGAGATATACGTGAAGAATCCAAAGGGATTTTAGATGAATGGTTAGGAAAAATGGAATTCAATCTTAAGAAAAGTTTATATGGTATGAAACATGCATCGAGGTAGTGGTATAGAAAATTTGACTCATTCATAGAGAAAAATTACTGCAACAGGATGACTACTGGTCACTATTTTTTCATCAAACGATTTGTTGATGGTGATTTCATTATCTTGTTGTTTTATGTTGATTATATGATGATTATTGGAATAGGTATCACAAATATTGACATGTTGAACAAGGAGTTGAACAAGTTTTTTGAAATGAAGGATTTTCGATACACTACTCAGATTCTTGGGATGATGATTACTTATGACAGGAGGAATCAAAAGATTTGGAAATCTGAGGAGCAATACATTGATAAGGTTCTTGAATGATTCAACATGAGCAACATGAAACTAGTTAGTACTCCACATGAAATTCATTTAAGGATTAAGATAAGTTAGAGTTCATTAAATGGTGAGGAGAAAGATGAGATGTAAAACGTTCCTTATCAGTCAGCAGTTGGCAGTCTCATGTATGTCTTGATGTGTACTAGAACAAATATTTCTCATGATGTTAGTGTTGTGAGTAGATTCTTATCAAATCATCATAAGTAGAATTGGACAATAGTCTAATGGATATTGAGATATCTTCAAGGTATATCTAGTCATTGTTTATGTTTTGGAACTTATAAACTTTTTTTAGAAGTATACACATATACACATATAGCTGGAGATGTAGACATGAGGAAATCCATATTTGGGTACCTAATATAATTTGAAGGGGAGAAGTATAATGGAAATCACGACATCAGATATGTGTTGCATTGTCTTCCATAAGAGAGAGTATACCACATTCACTGAAGGATATAAGGAGATGATGTGTATGATGAAATTATTATAGGAGCTATGATAGATTCAGGAGATTTATATTCACTATTATTATAGTAAGAACATTATTCATCTCAGTAAGAACCTTAAATTTTATTCTGAGCCCGAATACATCAACATGTGATACCACCGGATCCGAAATGTGTTGGAAGAATGATTGTTGAAACTTAAGAAAATCCACGCCAATGATAATGGGGCAAATATGATAATGAATATTCTACTGAAAGAGAAGCTGGATGCTATCAAGGAGATGACAAGTCTAGTATCTAACTCAAATAGTTCATAAGGGAGACATTTGTGGGGCCACTTCCAATCAGGGGGAGAAATTAGTGTATTTGAAATACGTCGGCAATAATCTGATGCAGGTCTTCCATGGTGGGAAACCAACGACGAATGAGTAGTTGACGATTTGAATTTTTTTCAATGGAAAATGAACTTACCAACAACAAAAGAATGTTTTTTTTTGTTAATATATATAAGGAAATTCAATCCCATGATCTATAAAATGTGTATGTGATCCTCCGATGACATTTGATCTGAAGAGAGTAATAAGAGAAACAACCCCCCATTCTCTTGTGGATGTCGGAACACATCCGAACCATGAAAATCTATGTGTTCTTCATTTCCCTCTTCTATTTTGTGTTTATTTCATCTCCACAACACTCCCCTGACCCAAGAGTTTAATAGTTGTTTTTTGGAAAACATTAAAGAGTTGAGGTGATAGGAAACAACTAGGATAGTATCGAAGCAGATTGAGAAATTAAGCAACCTGCACGCATGGAATATCTAACATGTTGGATAGAGCCTACAACATAGCTGAAGTCAGAGCGTAGATGAGAATTTGATGATAAGTATCTTCCTGATGCCTGAAATAGAGGATGAGTCTAGATAATAATTAAATTATGAGGGTTTTAAAGCATGCATCTGTTGAAATTCTTCCATACGCATGCCTCCAAATAATAGTTAACCTATAGGTCTTGATTTATGTTTAGTTAAGGTGATTCACCTAGGTGATGGTTATAAACAATTGCCCAATTATTATGAAATCAAACAACTTGGTATTCAACATAACATTCTTTGGAGGCTCCATGACCAGGATTTCAACTCCAAGAACAAAAATGTAATTTCTAATGACAGTTCTAATTTTAGTAGGCAAGGTATAGAGGGGTCTATATAGTTGATCATTAATAGATACATGCAGATCAAGATAATTATAGAAGTTATGAAGGGAATCAATAAGGTGTATAGAAGTCAAGTTTTCAACATAGAAATATAGAGAATATATCTGATAGTAAACCATCATGCTTAAGATAAGATGTTAGAGTAGGAATCCTTAAGAGTAGGTCAGACAGAGGATTACATGTAATGGAATTTAGTAGAGTTTAGATTTCTTAGAAATATAGATTGGAGGAAGAAAAGAGCCTCTGTTTTGTCACTGATAATCCTCCATGTGAAGTGTCCCAAGAGGGACACATTTATGTTGCAGAGGTTCATGATACTCTAGCACTCAGTTTTATGAGGCTAAAAATAGTTTTCCAAGGAAATGTAACCTAATTTTTATTCAAGAATAATCCATCTCTAGAAAAAAACTATTAATACATATACTGATGTTCTTGATCAATTCATAGTTCCATCTATAGAAAATAATGTGTTGGGAAAATTTTATAACATTGAAACAATTGCATTATAAAATTATTTGAAAATTGTATAGAACCATTAAAAATAAATCAATTACAGTTGGGTGGAAATATGAAGAATGAGGTGAATGAAGAACTCTATGGGAGGAGACTACTCCTATAAAGGGATCAACGGAGACATACCCATGAATATCCCTACCAGATACCAAGATCTTGTAAATATAAAAATAAAATTAAACCCCCCTCCCAACACTCATCCACCCTATTTATTACCCCACCAACCCTATGCTACAGATGGAAATAATCACTCACCCTTAATAAGTACAATATTTCCCTCACACACTCAACCCAATTGATACATCCCATTATAATAAAATAGTACACAAACTCATACTCATAGCGTTACCCCTACTTGAAAAAAACATATTCCTCTTGGTGGATAAAATCTAGATGAATATCTGACATGAGTTTCAGCATCCTCATAGTGCCCCTTAATGAATTTATGGAGTCACAATTACATTGGTTGTAAATAATTTATTTCATCTTGACTTCATTTTACTATGTTTTCTTAGTGCTGTAATAAGTGAGAAACCAATTTGGGAAATGCATCATGTGTTGGATAAATATCCCTTCTATTATCAAATCCTTCAAGATTAAAGGCCATCTTTGATTTCTGAAAATGTTTAATAGTATGATTAGAAAAGTCTAGAGAATCATTCTAATACTCGGCCAACCCTTGATATTTTTTAATAGTTTCATTAAGCAATTCGAAGAAATTTTTATACTGTTTATCTCCACTTATTTGGGTGTTCTCAACTTCACCTAGGTAACTAGGTCCTCCACCATATCATAATTCATTATTTCCATCATAGGTGTTGTTATTGAATTCATATGGATGCACAGTTCACACATAAAAATCCACAAAAACATTTGGTCTAGTATCACTTCAATTTTTTGGTAGAATACAAAAACTAAATGAGGCATTTTATGCCTTTAAAGGGCATTCCTAACACACTTTGCATCACTAGGACTGCTTTTTTGTTGTACATCCTTCATTAAACGCATCAAGGTTAGAAAGCACCATAATCTTGTAATGAGTTTCATAGAGATAAGATATTATTCTAGATAGGGGAGTTTCATCACATATTATTTTTGATTGGGGTGGTTCATCAATAAAAGATTCAATTGGAGGAAGGCTTGCAAAAACATTGAGAACCAAACCCCATTCAAACCAATCCTCTATAAACCCTAGAGCAACGCCCTTATTGTCACCACTTGATACGAAATTTGGTCGGCTCATCGAGGTTTGATGTGTAGAAAAATAGTTGAAACAACCACCTTCACCCCATTCTTAAAAATTGAAATTCATGAGGTTCTTTTCATTATTAACATTATATTTATATTTAATCCCTTTTGTCCAATGATTTTTGAAATAAGATCTACATCTAGAGCAGACAGTCACACTTAATAGTTTCCCAGTATTCACAAGAATCGATCCTGGGTGATGTCTACCATGAAATTGTATAATAATTTTCTAAATTTCATTATCAATGGAATCAGAATACTGGAGAAAAAATCCATGGGATGTTATTATATATTGTACAAAATATGTATCTCTCTTAGGTATCATAACTATGGATGCCATTGACATCAATATTTTTTCACTATATTGATTCACATTCATTGTGCGCTCGACCTGTTTATCTATATGACCAATCCATGCACAAGAAAACAAATGTTTATGAAAATATGCTTTTAACATGAAAATGATTACCTGCAGCCAAGAAATGCCAGTTTTTTTCTCCAGATTCCAGAAGCAATTCCCATAAGAGATAATGGATGAATATGTGGAATTATGTTTGGTGGTATGAAACTAAAAAAAGAATAATTTCATCAATCTTAGTTCAATAATATCAGCATTCAGTTCCACTGAATCTAAAAAAACCACTCAACAACATCAAATTTCTAGTGGTCTTGGTCATCCCAGCAACACATCTACAAGTATTCTATAATAGTTTTTGAACCAGCATGAAATAAATCTCCTCTGTAGTAACACTTTTCTCTTTTGATGTTCAGATAATAAATACATCCAAAACCAAATAAGAAAAACTCTCATCTTCTTTTAAAATATACCCAACAAAAAGATCCTTTTTTTCAATGATATAGCAGAAGACTCATTTTTTTAGCTTCTACTTCTTGCTCTATGGGCATCACTCGAAGCACTAATCATGTAGCTAAATGAGAATTAACCATGAATATTTTTAGATTACTTCGCAATAATTTCCTCAACACCACCATCCTCAAACACAACCAAATCCATTAGTTCATCTCCTAAAACAGCAAGATGCACACCAGATTTCACAAAATCATCTTCCTTAAAGATAATCCTAAATTCATAGGCCAAAGCCAGATGATCTGTAATTAGGCTTTCATCATGGATAGTGTTGTAATCCCCATTCATTCTAACTCTACTTCTCAAAAACTCACTGGCATCATTAATTTTTATTTCAGATTTTGTACGCCTTACTGCAGGAGACTTCATCTCCATAATTTTTTCCCCCAACGTCTACAACAACTCTATTAATTTATTCTGAAGTTATCCCCATTTGGTTGCCTACACATCCATAAGTTTTCCTTGTCCAAATCTTCAACAATATCTCTTGACACCATACAGATCAACTAACTCAAAGTAATGCACTAAAAGAAACACCACGTAATAGATATTGAGTCTTTTAATAGTGAGTGTGGATCACTCAATGGCTGTTTTGTATCTCAGCTTTATAGAAAAATGTCATCTTATTTACCTCACATTAATCAGAAATCTGAATTTTCCCACACTGTGATCCAATCTCAAAATAGAAATAAGGTATAGGAGAGAGAATAACCTTGAATTCAGCTCCAAAATTATCCCCCAACTCATGCACAAACCTCAAATGGTTCACTCTGGGGCACAATTCCAATTGTGGAGTGATTTGTGGAGTACTATCCGAAGGATGTTTTTCTTCTTTGTCGGCACAAAGAAAGAGGTGACTTTTCTTCAGGCGAAAAACAACCTAGGAAGCCAACCCGGTGGAAAGAGATAGCAATGTAGATGATATTTCTATAGTAGATGAACAACAACGCGGTGGAAGTCAGCAGTGCGGTGTGTAATTATGTGACACACCACCTATTTATCTAAGAAGGAAATAATAAAAAACTCCCACCCCTTCCCCCGTGCATCTAGGAACCTTATCAAAACATATAAATTTATGTATTCCCATTTTCTTCTTTTCTTTTGATGTTTTTGATTGTCTGAGACTACTGGTGGCTCAACAAAGTGGTATTAGAGTCATCATGATGAATATGAAAGTGGTGGAGAGATATTTTCCAATGAGTGGATAATTGACGGTGCTTGGAAAAATATCTGAGACTAGATTTGTGAGGATCTCAGTGATATGGTTTCAATAGTGAAAACGACATCAAAAACGGAGTTGAAATCAAGTCGGTAGAGGCAATCAATGTTTCAATAAACCCTATGATGTTATAATACCCCTAGCCTGAGAAGCCGGTACTCTTCATGTTAGCAGTGACTTTCTGGTGGGTTTTCTAGCACTGTTTCAGCAAGACACACTAGCACCACTTCTTCAATTGATCTAGACAGTTGAATCATTTTTAGCTATATCATGGGCAATCATAATATGTTTGTAGAAATCTAACAACCATTTCCCGATATTAAGACCATTAAAAATGCATTTGTATAGTTAGGTTTTTGAAATTATCATTTAATTAATGGAAGAAAATACAAGTAATAGGATTAAATTAATCTCTTTTAATTATTTTATCTAAATCCCAAAAATGGTGGATCTCTTGAATATTAAAAATTTGTGGATGTTAACAGTGGTGACCAAGAAACCAATTATAGTGAACGAAGTAGGAATATTCAATAAGTGGTAATTCTGGTGAGAAAGCACCTACATGTACCCCTCCAGTTAATGGAAAGCGGGACATGATCAACATAAAGTGTGTTTCTCATATCAGACAGTGGATCGTAAATATTATCTTCCAGAATTTTTCCAATAAACTAGATGGTTCCGTTTTATGGCGAAAACTGGAAAAGATATATACCATAACAACCCTGTAGAACAAAGCAATGCAGATATGATGACTTTTTAACATAATGTACAGAGACGAGACCGATATATCAGAGTGTATTACTGAGTTATAATGTATCGTTGATAACTTAAATTCTATGAAATATGATGATTTATTATATGTGGGAGATACATTCGATGATATGTTTTTTACCAAAGTCTTGGGACACAATAGTTGTGTTACTAATCAATTCTACTCCAGATGGAACTCTCACCATGGAAATGGTGAAAGATATAATATTGAATGTAGTGTCTCAAAGGAAGAATAATGTATTTACACCTAAATCATAGGTTCTAATCACTAAAAGGAAAGTAAAGATAAAATGGTAGGGATGAAGTAGAGAAAGAGAACCCTATGAACAAAGTTTACAAAAAGGAAGCGATCAAAATCCAATCGAGATATGACATGAAGTTCCACCACTATGTAATTATCAAATATTTCATCTAGGAGTATAGGAAGTTGAAGGGAGATGAGAGGAATCAGGAATACAAAACCCAAAATAATGATGACGCAATTGACAATGATTAGATTTTTAGTGTTCCTAAAGATAACTTGTTCAATGTGGAAATCCAAAAATCAACATGGTTTTTTGATTTGGCCTCCTCATACCTGGTCACCAAAAACATATATTTCTTCTCATCTTATAGTTCTTTTAGTTTCTTACCCGTTAAGATGGGAAATTATGGTTCATCTAAAATCACTACTATTGCTAATATTTGTCTTGAAACTAATAATGGTTGAAGGATTTGAGGCATGTTCCTCATATTATCCCCAATATGATATCCACATTAATCCTTAAATATGATGGATATGTTAATTCAATTGATGATAGGAAAAGAGATCATATCAATGATATCCTGGTTTTTTTTAATTAATGAAAGATACTTCCATGATCACAAATATGTCCGACCATGTGGGGGAGAAGTCCACACATCCGAAAAAGTGGTTCCTATAGAATTTTGTCAAAGGTAGCTCGATCACATTAGATTAATAGGGATGGATATTTTCTCTAGATACACATTTGGATAATTGTGTTTATTTCGTGATGATATAACTACATAGAGTATCATTTTTTGGTTATTTACCATCCAAAAAATTGAATTTTTTAGATTTGATTTACACTGATATTCGCATGGTGAGCACTAATTCGATGGGAGGTGCTATTTATTTTGTAACCTTTAAAGATGATCATAATATATAATTCTAATCCTTTATATCGAAAACTAAATCCCATGTGTAGGATGCTTTCAAGAAATTTCATCTGAAGGTCGACAGAGAAACATATAGATCATTGAAGTTTGTGCAAGTTGAAAATGGAGGAGGGTATCGTGGGAAAATCTTGGATTACATCAGGTGTTACATCATCATGTCAGAGAAATCAGTACCGAAGAATCCTCGGTAAAATGGTGTTTCTAATAGGATGAACACAACAATTTTAGATAGAGATGGGTGTATGATCTTGAATGAAATGCTTTGAAACCCCTTTTGGGGGGATTCAATGTGGATTGTGGTTGATCTTATCAACCATTATCTATCATTTCCACAAAAATATGATGTTCTAGAAACGGTTTGGATAGGTAAATATGTTTCATATAAACAATTGAGAGTATTTAGCTGCAGGAAATTTGATCACATCTTAAAAGATGAGCGGGAAAATCTTGATGGAAGAGAATATCTATGTATCTTTTTGGGATATTATCATGAGGTGTTCGAATACTGACTAAGGTATTTTTTAGCAGGAATATCATCAGAAGTAGCGATATTTTGTTTTTTATGGAATATATGATTAATGATTTTAAAAAGCCAGAAAATATAGAGAAGTTGCGGTCTAATGAAATTCTAGTCAATCTGAAAGATGTCTCACCACCATCAGTTATAGCTAGTGTGAGAGAGATACTTGACACTGATGATAGATCACTACTAGATAATATGTCTATTGGTAGGAGTAGATCACTCCATATGGTGGGTGAATTGAGTATCTATAAAATTTTTTGATTAAAAAAATATTCTTAAAAGAGATCCCCAATAAACAAATTAGTGCAGTCCAGTTAATCAAAGTTAAACGGTTATAAAAGCTTTACTGTTTAAATAACTTCTCAAAAGATTGATTTATTCTTAGTAATCTTAATATCATTTATTAACATTACTTTTTAATCTATTCTCATAAGGTAAAACAATTATAACTTCTTTACAGTATTAACTATCAAAGTAAATTTAGTGATTTCTAAATTATATTGTAAATCAAAGAAAGACTAAATTAAGTAACATAGAATATATAACAAAAGTGGTTAACTCTCAATTCGAGATCTAATCCACTACACATGGTGATCTCTTACCGCAAAATAGTTTATATAAATAAACATTATCCACACACTAAATCGGGGTTAACAACTGTACACATGATTGTCTTGGTCACCAGACCTCTACCAAAGTTCTTCATGGGTACAAACCAACAGGAAACACAGGGACCTCTTCCACACTTATCTGTGAGAATACACAAGTGTAATAAGATTAATGAGAAAGGATATCATGTATCATTCAGTTTAATGCAAAAGATAGTGTGTATTTTTCATACAGACATACACACACTGCTCGAAAGCTAAAAATAGTACACAGCATAGCAGAAATAATGAGATAAGATTAGAAGTGCTATGACTGTTTCTCTATGCAACTCTGGACATCTGGGATGAAGCATATTCATGAATCGAGTCCTCATGGGGAAAATAGAGTATCACAACTCAGCTAGATCTGGCTCGTGTTCTTCATGCTGTTTGGATGTGAAAAAATGTCCTCAACTCGGGGATTCAAGTACGCTTCATGTGTTCTTCAGCAGTGTCGAGTTTGATGTTATGATTCTCTTTGGAAAAAAAAATTCTTTGATCGTTTCTTCGTTATCATGCTCACAACCATGATTCACATAAATTGTTTCTATGCCTCACTTCTATTTTATTCTTGATTGAATGTGCTGGAGCCTAAAGGTTGCATGTATTCTGCATCTCATACCACGTACTGTTAGGTGACATGTTTACAAAGAAACATTAATAATGTCAATGCATTTAAAATAATCAAATATGACTGTTAGTGATTAAATTGAAAAACAACAAAACAAATTAAGAAACGGTGTCACAGTCTGTCATGAAACGGTGTCTCCATTAGCCGATGTCTTCCTTTAATGGTGTCTCCTTCTTTTCCTTTGAGTGATGAAAGAGTCATGATTGAATAGTTGTATAGGGATCTAGAACCAGTTTCACATAATTGGTGTTATGATCACGATGTCTGGTCCTTTTCCAAACCTCAATTGGTGTTTGGGTGACGGTGTCTGGATAGTCATGGTGCCAAGATGGTAACAGTGTCTGGATTGACATGGAGTATATATGGTCATAATGTCTGAATGGTCAAAGTGTCTTGTCACTAGGTCTGATCACAGTGCATGGGTCCTTTTCTAGAAAAACATAACAGGTGGCAGACTCACGGTGTCTCAGACGTAGACAAATATCTATATTCGGACTTGAATAGTGATATTCATAAAATGGATTAGACTTATTTGTTCCTCAAATAAATCATTATAAGGTAAATCAAATATAGTGTATAGTAATAAGACTTAATGTATTGAAATTATGATTTTGGAGAGCCTTATTCAAAGCATAATGATACTAATCATCTATACACATGATTTGAGACAGAATACATAGGATTAACATGTTTTATAGAATGTGTAGGATATGTGATCATTAAAACATGATTAACACATGAAGAGTCCAACAATCTCACCCTTTTTGATGATCAAAAATCATTTGAGTGGAATATTTATTATTAGGTAACGAGTCTCTTAGTTAATGTGCATATAGTCTACATATTTCTCCCCCTTTTGAGATTATCAAAAAGGGTAGAAGAGAAATTGACAATAAAGGTGAACATTGCATTAGATGGAAAAGTGGTAGTACAAAATTAAGGAAAAAGATTACATAACACATCCTTATCAAAAGAGAGTAGTCACAATTATTCATCACCGGCTTTAATTCTCTTTTCCATTGGTAGCAGCATCAGAAGAAGAAGATATAGGAGCTGAAGTAGATGTTGAAGAAGAGAGTGAACTGGTTGAAAGAGAATGTAAAGGATGACCTTCAAAGAGAAAAAGGGCCAACGTAGGTTCAGTATAAGACCGGGGAAACTATTTATCAATAATAATAGGTTAGATATGACTCAGATCCTGAGAGACATTAATTAATGTAGAGGCAAGTGAAGAAGAGGATAAGGTAGGCATACCAGATCACAAAGGTAAAGTTTTAGGAGCACTAATTGGGGTACTCTATACATAAAGATTAGTCCATAGAAGGTTGCTAAAATCAGCAATGATCTCTCCACCATACTGCATGAATTTTTCAAAGTCATCTGTTTTCACTATAAACATGTCCAACAAACGAGTGAACTCTATGAGATTTTGGACTTGAGTCTTGAAATCTTGAGTAACAGGTGGTATCTTCAGATTTTTCAATAGGTACATAAAATGATTAGTCATGTAATTCTTAAAGAATATCCAATTGAATTATAAATCCACCATTTGTGTAATTTCCTGCTGGGAATCAAAAACAATCTTGGAATGGATTCTTGCCAAATCAAGAACTCTGTCACTGTTCTTGATAACCTCAGATAGAGATTCTTTATCAAATCCACTAATCACAGCCTGAAGTACCTCTTTGACCACTATTCTCAATATATCACTGTCTGAAGAAGTTTTAGATGATTGACTAAAGGTAGTAGACGTATTAGCAGCTAAGGTAATGGATTTAAGTTGATTCAGCACTTTCTAGAGACATCCCTTATACTCATAAGTAAACTTGTTCAGACCAATAACCAGTTCACGCATCTCTTGAACTATCTTCTTATTTCTCTTAGCCACTTTTTTGGCTATGGAAGCTAAATGAGGTTGAATTAGGGAAGCTACATCCCGTGGAGTCTGATTATAAACAACTTCAACAGAATGAGAAATAGGTTCTGGTCTCAATTTTAGCACTCTCTTCATATCTTCAACCATACCTATGAGAATATTTACTTCATCACAAAGTTGTTTATTTTTTTTATCCTAGATTCTTTTATCTCATGGAGCATCTTTTGTTGAATATTCCAGATGATCTTTTCCAGAAACAATTAAGTGTATCACTCACATAAATTTTTTATAAGAGCAGGTAGATTATTCATGTGATTTTCATCTCCATCCAAAAGGGTAGATCTGAATTCTTTTAGATCATCCTTACTTACCAAGTTTGAAGGTTCTGGAAAGGGCTCATACATAGAAGCTAAGATAGGCTTAGGTTCTTTGGCAATAACAAGATCAGAAACTGAATTCAATTGGAACAATATAGGGAGATCAATACCTCATACAGAGACTTCATGGGAAATAGTCACATCATAATAACTGGGAAATTTTAACCAAGTATCCACTAAGCTTGGATCAATCAGATTAGGTAATTAAAAAGATTACAGAATAGGGGGATGCTCCCCCTCAACAGGTGAATCTATCTCAAGACTGGGAGATTTCGATCCTTGATCTATTTACACTATTTCACACAAGATTTCCTCATCCATTTCATGCATGGAAGACTGAAAGGCTACCTCCATTCTCTCTTCATCAGAAAAGAATTACTTTAGGATCAGTATGTTCCTCAACATGTTTCCCACCATAATATTATTCCACATGATATAGATCTTCTTCTATATGCGCTTCTACAATATTCTTTTGTCTTTCAACAGCAACAGAATCTTCTTTTGAAGATGTTTGATCATCCAAAACACAAACAGTTTCAGGAACAGACACATTTTTCTCAGTAAACTCTTGAACAACATGTTCACTATCCTCCTCATCCAGGACAATATCTGTTATAGGTGCAACAACCACTTATATTTATTCTTCTTATTCTTATTCAGGATACTCAAAAACTTCATCTGGTTCTACACCAAGATTATAAATATCCTTAGGTCATTAATGGTGTTCTAGTGGATTAAAATTTTCATATATTCTATCAGTGTCTTCCACTCATGTTTTCTTCTATGGATTCTAATTGATTATCATCCTCTTTACTGTAACATTTGAAATACAAAACTCATAATCCTTGAAAACCTCCTTATTCTATCCAACCAAAACATTAACATGATGCATGGATGAAATAAGCCCCCAACAGAACATAGATGATGACTTGGAGGTGGTCATGAACAATTCACACATATGGTGTATAACATACTTTCATAGATTGATCTTATGTCCATTTTTCATTAGATGTATCCAAAATACATCCTAAAATATGACTATAGTGAAATAACATTTTATGGGGCTAATAAAATTTTGAACAAACTTAAATATGAGTCTGTTTTCTTCATATAGCTCTGCATCTATAGCCCTCCTCTTAGTTTTATTTCCAGTTAATCTTTCCAAAGCATCTTCCAAATATAAAATTTCACCTAGAGGTGGAGGACCTCTATGATAGTCCTCACAAATACCCTCATGAGGTATCCTAAGGCATGAATCCCATAACCTTGAGGAAAATGAGCATATGTGGCCATTTCTCCATCTTCTTTCAACATACCCATCTTCAAAATCAAAATAAAATTAAACATACTGGTAAAATTGTGCATCTAATTTTGGGTAAATAGTTCGATCCTCCTTTATAAACTAGTCTAACCATATTTTCTATTTTACTACGTTCAATAATAGAGACTTACTTGAAATGAGAAACTTGGGGAAAATATCCTTTTCAGGCACCACGATTATATTGACCAAAGTCGGATTCAGAGGACCCACGAGTGATAACTTCGACGCTCTTTTCAGATTATTCTTTGAACTGCATTCCATATGAGTTGACGATGACATGCGTTTCATCCTAGGCATTCTCTGAAGGTTTGAAAGGGATAGAGAGAACTAAAAGGTTGTTATAAGGGCTACATATTGAGAGAAATAGAAGAGAGATCGAGTGTTGATTGAGTGAAACTTTTTTTATTTTAACATTTAGGAATACCAATCGTCGAAAAAACAAAACTGATGAAAAGTAAAAGGGTAAAATAATTAATTACCACAATATAGGATATAACGTATAAATAATGAAATAAACAATCATTATGGTGAGATCTTAAGAAGCCTTCACGGTGAGACAATAATTAACCTTCACGATGAGACAATAAGAAGGGTTCACAGTGAGACCGTAACATTGCGATTTCTAAACTATATGACCATATTGTTTGAGACTGTAAGTGTCAGAGAGTATCCAAGAAATAGAAATTGTGTGACCACAAACATGAGACAGTAAGTCTTATGATAGTAAAACCAAAGAACTATTAGAGTGAAGTAGTAATCTCAAGACGGTGACTTGTGAAACCATAAGCTGTGAGACAGTAATATGTGAAACAATATGATTACTACTTAAGGCTTATCATTCCTAATTTATGTATGATGTTGTCTATTCATTCATAATTTAGTGGTTTGGTGAATATATTAGTGAGCTGATATTCAGTACCAATTAATTCCAAAGTGATATCAAATTTTTGATAATGATCTCTCAAAAATTGATGTCTCACATCAGTATTCATTGTCCAAGAGTTTAAAACATGATTTTCCAAGATGTCAATATCACTTGTTTTGTCAAAATTTATATGTACATTCCTGAATTGATATCTATAATCTTGTAATGTGTGTTTCATCCACAAATTTGTCCACAAAAACCACCAGAAGCTATGTATTCCGCTTATGTAGTAGATAATGCTACAAATTTTTTTTCTTACTGCTCCATGATACTAGTGACTTGTCTAAAATGTGACACGTTCCTAAGATTCTTTTTTTATCAAAATTACAACCACCGATGTCAGCATCAGAATAACTAACTAATTCAAATTATTGTCCTTTGGGATAGAACAATCCTATATTGGGTGTATGCTTGAGGTATTTGAAAATTCTCTAAACATAATTTAAATGAGATTTCTTAGGGTTTCCTT
Organism: Viscum album; assembly: GCA_963277665.1. Lineage (NCBI taxonomy): Eukaryota > Viridiplantae > Streptophyta > Magnoliopsida > Santalales > Viscaceae > Viscum > Viscum album. Next base: position 1,381,516,274 of record OY728134.1, on the reverse strand, counting down.
GAAAACGAACAAACATACACATACTAAACACGATGTATGGTCAGCCATCAGTTATGTAGAGTAAACATCCGATCATCCCTTTGTAAGTTTCTTGATCAACAGATTTTCAATCTTCATCAAGATCCAACTTACAAGTGGTACTCATTGGAGTCTCACTACTTTTATGTGATATCCAACACTAACCGTTTTATAAGATCTCAAGTATATTTTATGTGATTTAAAATAATACCGTCATTATTTTGGAAGATTTGAAATCCAAGAATGAATTTTAGTTCACCCGTTAAAGTCATTTTAATTTCGTTTTTCATCTTTTTAGAAAAATCAATACATAAATTATTTCTGAAAGATAAAAATATAATGTCATTTACATAAATTTGAACTATTAAAACATCATTGGAAATTCATTTTATAAAAAGGGTAGGATTTTCTATTCCTTTTTTAAAAACATTGGAGATAAGAAAAGTACTCATCAGATCATACAAACCACTTGGGGCTGGTTTTAAACCATATAAAGCTTTTAATAATTTCAAAATATGATTTGGAATGTGGGGATTTGAAAACTAGGGGGTTTATCAACAAAGAAATCCTCAATTATATTTCCATTTAGGAATGCACTATTAGTATCCATTTGATATAGTTTGAAATCTAGATGTGCAGTATAAGGAAGCAGGTTTATGATGGATTCAAGTCTAGATACTGGTGCAAAGGTCTCCTCATAGTCAATTATTTCTTTTTTTTCTATAGCCTTTCACAACCAATATATCATTTTTAATTATATTACCGTCTTCATCTACTTTATTACTAAAAAACCACTTATTTCTATGGTGAATGAGTCTATGGGTCTTTCAAAAAGTTTCCAAACATTGTTTCTTTCAAGGTGATTAATTTCTAATACCATAGCCATCACCCAAAATTCTTCATTAATAGCATCATTAATGATTTTAGGTATTAGTTGTGACAAGAATACTTGACTTTCAACCTTATTTCTAAGAAAATCTCTAGTTTGAGTTCATTTGTCTAAGTCTCCTGCAACAGAATCCATGGGATGGTTCTTAAGAATTATAAAATCTCTAGAAAAAGGATTAGTGATTTCAGGTTCATAAATAGGTTTAGGCTCATTCTGAATTGGTTCTAAAGAATTTCTAGAACTAGATGTTTTCACGGATTCTTTCACATGAACATTGGAGGATTTTGAATTAATTTTCAGAATGGTTTTAGGTTCATGTGGATCTATTTCATAAAATTTTATATAGATAGATTCTTCCACACATTGGGTTATTTTACTAAACACTCTATAGGCTTTACTAGAGATGGAATATCCTAGAAATATTCTTTCATCGGACATGGATATAATGTTTTTCAAGATTTTACTTAGTATTAAGGATATAGACATTACAACCAGAAACATTGAAGTAGCTAACATTGAGTTTTCTATTGTTCCACAACTCATAGGGAGACATTTAAGAATACGTCTAATGAACACTCAATTTTTTATGTAGCATTTTGTGTTTACAGCTTCAGCACAAAATTAAATAGGTACACCAAATTCACTATACATGGTTCTAGAAATCTCTTGAAGGGTACTATTTCTTCATTCCACAACTCCATTCTATTGCGGTTTTCTAGGGGTAGAGAAATTATGACTATAGACATTTTGTGAGGAAAATAATTAAAACTCATGATTTTTAAACTCACATCCATGATCACTTCTTAAAGATTTAATTTTATGTCCACTATGATTTTATACAAATTTGGCATATTGGGTAAAATGACAGTAGGCTTCACTTTTGGGATCCAAAAAGAATGTCCATGTATATCTAGAAAATTCATCTGCATGAACATAAACAAATTTCTTCCCATTTAAACTAGAAACTCTACATAGTCTAAACAAATACATGTGAACCAATTTGAGGGGTTGAGATGTTGACACTTATTTCTTTGGTTTGAAGGAAATTTTGTGTTTCTTTCCCTTTTGACAAGGATTACACACTTTTTTATTTGAAAACACAAGTTTGGGTAGGCATTTGACAATGATTTTTCTAGTTAGCTTTCTAAGAAAGTGAATATTACAGTTTTCTTGTCTCCTACTTAAAATCCAAGACTCTTTGTGAAACAAACATAAACACGAAGCATTTTTAGAAACTAATGATTCTAAGGTAATAGAATAAAAATTTTCATTTCTCAATGTTGAAAACACTAATTCATTTTTATAATTAAAAACATTGTAAGAATCATTTTCAAATTTGATATTAAATCCATCATCATATAGTTGTGAAATACTAAGCAGGTTATATTTCAATACATCATCAAAAAGTACTTTAGAAATTAAAACTGAGTTAGAGTTACCGATTTGGCCAAGGCCAATAATTTTTCCATTGGAATTGTCACCAAAGGTGACAAGTCCTCCATCATGTTTTACTAAATGCTTGAATCGTGATTAGTATCATGTCATGTTTCTGGAACACCCATTGTCCAGGTACCATAAACACTTACATGAACTCCATAAGAATATTTCCTAAAGAATAGTCAAATATAAACATATTTTGGTACCCATACTTGCTTGGGTCCATTAAAATTAGTGATAAGTGATTTAGGATCCCATATCCACCTCTTAGTTTTCCGATAATAATTATGTAAATTACTTGAAACGTAAAATCTATATGGTCCAGAAAATCATTAAATAGCAGAGTGTATCATAACATGAACTAGATGAATTGTTTCCAGAACTGAGAGTAAAGCTGTATGTCCTAGATTTAGAAACAAAATTAGTTCATGCAAAATTTCTTTTACCATGTTTATAACCAATGACATTAGTATATTTAGGAGCAATCTGTTTACTGAGAATTTGTACCATAGTATCCTTACCATTAGTAATCCTTTTAAGATCCCTTTTCAATTTCTAATTGGATAATTTTAGTTCATTATTCTCCTTGAGATGTTGATCATTTTTCTCTTTTTTAGTTGTATGTTTAGATTTAACATTCAAAATAACAACATGTTTCTCCTTCAAATATTGGAATCTATCTTTTAGTTAATTGCATGTTTCTTCAATCCTATTACAATATTCAAACATTTCTTCATTAGACATATTTTCAGAGTCACTCTCATCTCCAGAATAGTATGACTTATGAACAGGAGAGTCCAGTGTTACCTCAGCTGTGTTTGTCATAAAACACATATTGGATTTATTATCTTGTTCATAATGTGAAGATTCTGAGTCACTTGAACATTCTTCAAAAGCACTCCATGTTAATTTCATTTCCTTTTTATATTTTCTTTCCTTGTCCTCATATTTCTTTTGTAATTGATCTTGGGAAAGTCATCCTTCATATATCCTTTGTAGTTATATTTATATCTGACTATCTCATCATACTTGTCACTTATTTTCCAATAATTCTTCCAACATCCTTTTTGATCATATTTTCCCTTGAAGTTAGGCTTTGTGAAAAAATTATTTTTCTTGTAAAGTCTCATAAATCTTCTTGCAAACTGAGCCATCTCCCCATCACTATGAGGTGATGATTTTTCACTACTGGAACATTCTATAGAGACTTCCAATTTACATTTTTCATTGTGTTTAGAGGTGGTGGTCTTGAATGCAACTGATTTTATTTTCGGTTCACCATCCTCTTCCTTGTTGAATTTCATCTCCTCTTCATACAACATCAGTTCCCAATGAGTTCTTTTACAGGTAGCTTCCGGATATCACATGATTCTCTTATAGAGACAATGGTTCTTATCCATCTGGCAAGTAGACATCTAAGATTTCTCATGATCTTTTCCTTAGCAGTGAATTCTCTTACAAGATAAATCATTGTGTTGAAAATTTCAATGAACATGAGATACATGTCAGAAATAGGCTCATCGGATTTCATTTTAAAGTTATCATATTTAATAGTATAAGTATCAACACACATTTCATTGACACTAGAAGTTCCTTCATGCGAAAGAGACAAGGTATCCCAAATTTCAAGGGATGTTTTACATGAAGAGATTCTATTAAATTATTCATCTCCTAAAGAGAAATATAAATCATTCTTGTCTTTGAAATTTTTATAGTAAGATGTTCGGGTAGGTTCATACCAAGTGTTTCTATCAGTGTCTAGAATCATAGATTTATTTATAATTGAAGACCATATTAAAAAGATCATACTTTATAAATGAATTTTCATTTTGATTTTCCATTGACCATAATTTATTCCATTAAAGAATAGTAGTCTATTGGTTGCATCACCTTCCAATCTATTATCCATGATAAAAAAATAACTTAAAAGATCTATAAATTTAGAATTAATAGAAATTAACAAATCTTTAAAGTACAACTAATATCAATGTTGATTAAAGTCAAAAATAGAGTCTTAATAAACAATTCTCTAATATCAAATGTTGGTCAGAGAATATCACTCAAGAGGGGGTGAATTGAGTATTTATATTTTATTAAAATATTCTTAATTTATTTCCCCAATTAAAAAATCATTACAGAAAAAATAATCAAAATAATACGATTGTGAATATTTGACTGTTTAATATAACTTCTGAAAAGATTGATTAATTATCTGTAATCTTAATATCAATTATTAATATTTGTTTTGAATCTTTTATAATAAGGAAAAATAATTATAACTTCTTTACAAGATTAACTATCAAAGTAATTTTTCTGATTTTAGAATTATATAGTAAAACAGAGAAAGACAAATTTATGTTACACAACGGATATAACACAAGTGGTTCTGTCTCAAGCCTAGACCTAATCCACTCCACGTAGTGATCACCTGCCACCAAGAAGTTTATATAAATAAACTTGATCCACACCCTAGATCGGGGTTTAACAACAATACAAATGTCTATCCAGGCGACAAGACCTCTTCCACATGAATTCATGGGTATAAACCAACAGGTCACACAGGGACCTCTTCCACACTTATCTGTGGTAATTCACAAGTGTAACAAAGATGAATGAGAAAGGGTATCTTGTATCCTTCAGTTTAATGCAAGATACAATGTGTAATTTTTATACAAACATACACACATTACTCAAAATCCAAAAACATTACAAAACATTACAGAAATAATGAGATAAGGATTCTTTGAGTGTTTGTCTATGAATCTCTGGACTTCTGGGATGATACAGATGTTGGAATCGGGTCCTCAAGGGGAAAATAGAGTATCACAAGTCAGCTTGATCGGGATCGTGTTCTTCGTGGTGTTTGGTAGTGCGAATATGTCCTCGACTATGGGATTCAAGTATGCTTCATGTGTTCTTTAGCAGTTTCAAGTTTCATGATATGATTATCTTTGCAAAAATTCTCTAGGTGTTTCTTCATTATCGTACTCACTCCCTTACATCAAGTATATTGTTTCTGGGCCTCACTTCTCTTTTATTTTAGTGTGCATGTGTAGGAGACAATAGGTTGCATGTATTGTACACATTGTACCTCATACTGTCAGGTGGCATGTCTACAAAGAAGAATTAATTATGTCAGTGCATTTAAAATCCTCAAAATATGACCGTTAATGATTAAATTGAAAAATGACAAAATATATTAAGAAAAAGTGCCACAGTCTGTCATGAAACGGTGTCTCCCTGAACTAGTTTCTTCTTGAAATGGTGTCTCCTTTTCCTTTTAGCAATGAACATTCTTGATGGAATAGTGGTACTAGGATCCAGAACATGTAGCATAGATCCAGTGTTAGGATCACGATGTTTGGTCCTTTTCCATACCTCTAATGGTGTTTGGGTCATAGTGTCTTGATATTCATGGTGTCTAGATGGTCACAATGTCTTGATGGTCACAGTGTCTAAATGGTCACGATGACTGGTCATAGTGTCTGATCATGGTGTCTGATCATAGTGTATGGGTCCTTCTCCAGAAAAACAAAACTACTGGCAGACTCACTGTGTCTTAGACTTAGCCAAATACCTATATTCAGACTTTAAGAGTGATATTCATAAATTGGATTAGACTTAATTATTCATCAATGAAATCATTATATGATAAATCAAGTATAGTGTATAGTAATCAGACTTAATGTATAACAATTAAGATTGTGGATAGCCTTATTCAAATCATAAAGATACTAACAATCTGTACAAATGATTTGAGACAGAATACACAAGATTTACATGTTTTATAGAATGTGTAGGATTTGTGATCATAAAAACATGATTAACACATGAGGAGTCCAATAATGTCTTCATATGTTGATATGTGTCCATCATATGATATTCTAAAATAGAATCCCCCTAATTTGTAGATGAGCAGATCCAACAAATAATGTAAATAGAGTTATAGAAACTCAAAACATGGGTATGTGATGCTTACTATTGTGGGAGAACCACACAGTTATGACGATGCTATTAGGAGTCAGCATAAGATGGAATAGGAAAATTCCATGCAAGAGGAGATTAGATAATTGCACAAAAACCACACATTTGATTTGGTATAGTTACCCCAAGGAAATAAGGAACTCAAGAACAAGTGGGTGTTGACAATAGAGAATATGGTAGCTCACAGTTGTGCTATAGAGCCAGAAAGGTTGTAAAGGGATTTGTTCAAAAGATATGTATTAACTGTGAAGAATTTTTTTTCTCATGTTGTTAAAATGTATTCTATAAGTGTTGTTCTTGGATTGATAGATAGTATGAACCTAGAGAGTCAAATACTAGATATTAAGAAAATATTCTAACATGGTGATCTTTATGAGGATATATACTTGGAACAACTAGAAGGATTTCAGGTGAAAGTTAGAGAACTGTTTCTATAAAAATTTAAAAAAATTATATTTGGTTTGAAATAGGAACTCAACAATGGTATATTAAATTCGACTCATTCATGGAGAAATATGAGTACAAGAGTATGACTGCTAATCATTATGTTTTTATCAACTAGTTTTCTTATGGGGATTCCATTATCTCATTGATTTATGTCGGTGATATTTTCATTATTGGAAGAAATATCACCAAGATTGATAGGTTCAAGGAGTTGAACAAGACTTTCTAAATGAATAAAATGAGAGATGCAACATAGATTCTTGGTATGACAATTATACATGATATGAGGAATCATAAAATTTGGATATCTCTAGAGTGGTGCATTGAGAGTGTTCATGAAATATTAAACATGAGTAAGGTGAAACCAGATAGTACTCCACTTGTTATTTATTTTAGGCTCACAAAAAGTTAGAGTCGGTCAAATGATGAGGAGAAATCAGAAATTGAAAAGGTTCCATATCAGTCAGCAGTTGATAGTCTTTTGTATGCTATGGTGTGCACCAGACCGGATATTTCTCATATTTTTGGGGTTGTGAGTTGAAACATATAAAATCTATAAAAAGGATCATTGGACATTATTGAAAATGATATTTAGGTATCCATGAGGTACATCAATTCATTTTTTATGTTTTGGAAGTGATAAACCTATTTTAGATCTACACAAAGATGAATATAAGGGTAGAGATATAGACAAGAAGAAATCCATATCCATGTACCTGATATTATTTTTAGGGGGAGAAGTCTCATGGGAATCCAGGCATCAAAAGTGTATTTCCTTGTCTACCATAGAATAAGTGTATATCACAATCATTGATTTCTGTAATGATATGATGTGGATGAATACATTTTTACAGGAGTTGGGATAGATAAAGGAGAATTATATTCTCTATTTTGATACTCATATTTCTTTTCATTTCAGAAAGAACCCAAAATTTCATTCCATGTCCACACACATCGACGTGTGATACCACTGGATCCAAAATGTGTTTGAATGAACTATGCGGAATTTTTCAAAATTTCAAACCAATAATAATGTGGAACAAATAATGATGAAGGTTATACTAAAAGATATGGCAGATTCCTTTAAGGAGACATCATGTTTAGCATCTATCCTAAAATGGTTATGAAGGGGAGCTTTTTGGGGGCCACTAATAATTAGGGAGTGATTTTTGGAAGACTATATGTAGGAGGTTTTTCTTCATTGTTGTAAAAAATATAGTGGTGATTTATTGACATGTTTCTGTTATGGGGTGTGAAAAAAACAAATATAAACTAATTTAAAATGTATTATAGTGGTTTAGCTAGGATGTCTATTGAGAGGATTGCTCAACAATAGTGTTTTTCACATAAAATAAGCGGAATAAGTGATGTTGATTTTTAAATTGTATAATTTTGAAAATACAAGAAAAAAAATTAAATAAAGTAATGAAATTAAGTGAAAGATTTAATAAAAAATTGACAAATGATGTCCTTTAAATTATTGATCTGAAATGGTGATCAGGTTAGGGTCGATTTACCAATTGTAATTCTATCATAGTTCATCTTACACAACTCTATTTTTCTGAGTCATTAAGAGTGAGAATCCACAATAATTTCTTCTCACACCTTTGGTCAAATAATAATGTGAGAAGAAACCATACTAAAACATCATATTGTTATTCTATCAATCCAATTTGTAATAGTGTTTTAGTGAATACCCCAAATTATCTTAGAAAATTCCCAGTCAGGTCTTATTTATCCCATGAAGTCGAGAACATTCACTACTCCTCACACACGTACTGGTGATCACTGGGTACTTCCCCACCGATTCCTGGTCTATTCCATTGTATATAAACCATAACCTAGTGGATGGATATATTGATCATTGAAAAAATATAAATAAACAATATAATCTAAAAACAAATACAATCGTACATGAAAATAAAAACTTTTATAAGAAAATAAAACTGATTTGCAGAAGAGAATAAAAGATTTTAAAACATTATGTGAAAGAACTAAGGAATAAAAAAATAGTAAACCTACCCCTCCCTAATCAGTTAGAATATATACTCCACCATGTTAATGGTAACCAATTAAAAGGGGGAATAATATGTCATTACAAAGCTAAGAAGAACAAATGAAAGAAAAACACAAACAATAATTTTGATCCTTCAGATTCTATCCTCCAGAACGTTTCCTCTCTTATTCCCACCGGACGTCCAAACCAAGACAAAGTCCCTTCTTATAAATGTTTTAAATTGAGTTTTCTATCAATTTTCAAAATATAAAATCCTTTGGACTAGTGTAATGAAGGATATGTCTTGATTGATGAGTTTAACTTATTCTAGCCTCCAAACACTATTTCACCCACTCCACTTGGATGCACCCAAAAGATGCATTGATGAGCTTATTATTTTCCGAAATTTAATGTGAACCATACCTTAAATGTTATATGTCTAAACCATCTGGAATAACCTCATTTGAAGGTTTATTGAATGAGATATTTCTGTTTTAATGTAGTGGGGTCCATTCTGCCAGCCAAACTGATTTATCCATTTGATTGATTTTTCTATACCATTGGGTTTCGAATGGGGACTTGGTCCAGAAGAAAAACTTTAATCCCATTAGCATATAAATCCTAAAAATTATTCATATAAATTTTATAAATAATGTAAAAGTTAATCCCAAAAAACAGAATCTCCCAAAAACTGTCCATTTTACAGAATTACCCCATTTTCATATTTAAGCCCAAAATACACCAAAAACACATAAATGATGAAAATATACTTGATTTGAATAATTGGGATGGATTAAGTAATTGAAAATAATATTAATATTAATAAAAATATTAACTCTATCAATTCCCCCATACTTATTACATGGACTCCTGGACAAGTCAGAATAAAAATAAAATCAAATAAAATCCAAAATGCATGCCCCTGAGATACACCAATTCCACATTAAGAATCAAAATATATCTTTCCTTATAAAAAAAAATCATTTCATCTTATCAGTTCATACCATCCAATATATTTCCTCTTCATTTATACTCCTATTCACACAAAACACCTACCTCACTTGAATTTTTCTTTCAACTCACAAATTAAAAAAATGTGATGTCTTTCTCTTACAAACTCATATGATGGTCACCATGGGCTTGCTAAATTCCTATATCTCTACCCGATATGAGTCAAATAAATGTTGTTATCATGAGTAATTGTCCTATTTGTTCTGTGGATTTTTGTTGGTAGGATTTAAATGTGAATGTTTTGAGGCTGAATGAAGATGGATTATATCTTTTTGAAGCAAAATTGCATAACTCTTACTTTCACAGAAGTATGGTCTCATCTTCACTCCACTTAGTAGAAAACCATCCCTATCATCATGAAATATCAATTAATTTTCCCAATGTTCATTGTTTTAGTAGGATACATTTCAATATTCTCAAACATAATATTGTTTGAATGCTCTAGAAAAGGCACAACATTCTTTCTCCATTAGAAGCTCCTGAAAGGAAGAAATTATCTCATCATGAAAGCACCAAAAATGGAATAGATTTTGACATAATTAGTTTTTTAGTAGAAAAATCATTTATTCAATATTTTATTTCAATGAAAATTTTCACACAAAGAGGTTTCACAACACAATATATCTTTCCCCCACACTTAAGTTCAAATATATCATGAAATTTCACTTCAAGAGAAGGTTGGATAGGGAATATTGGCTTGTAATGTGGCTAACCTAACATGATGTTCTTGGATTATAAGGGATAAAATGATTAAATGTAAAAGATAGGACATAATGAAAAGGATTTTATTGAAAATGGGGTTTTTAAACCAAATAATTGCCTTAATCATTTAAAACACAGGTACCTCAAACCGTTAGGTTTTGATAGGAATAAATCAAATATTGGTTAAATAAAGCATGATTTGGTTCCCTCAAGAAATGAGGTAAATGAAAAGAATATAAAAATAATGGTTCAAAAGCCTCTTATGTAAGTGATTTCAAAGATATAGATAGTGAGATGTTTCATGGGATTCAAAAATCAGAGTACTTCTCATGAAATTTATAAATATTTGAACTTGAAACAAATTAATTTTCAGAATTCATTTAAGTTAAGTTTCATGGATTAAATCATTTATCCCATAGACCCGGGATTAAAAAATGTCATATATAATAATTTCATCTCAAAAGTTTAAAAAACACACAAAAATATAAAAAGAAACACACAAAATTTGAAACAAACACATTTTAAAAAAAGAAAAAGAAAAAAATAAAAATATTAAACATCAAAGGTTCCATCCCCTATAATTAAATGATGCAGTGTACATAATGAATTAAAATGGATTTAACATGTATGAATATTTGAAATTTTAATCACAATAATCAAGAAAACTTAAAGGAGAGGTACGACCTAATGGATTTTATTTATAAAATGGTTGGAGGAGTGTGTTATCCTCCATTGGATTTGATGACATGGTCCTATAGAATTTCTTCAGCATGTTCCCATTAACACTGAATAACTCCTTCTCTCAATCGTTACCAATTTTAACAGAAACAAAAGGATATACCTGAGTAACTATAAATAGAACTTCCAAAATTGAAATTTTTTTACCTGGAATCATCTTGAGTCATGAATTGAATAACAACAATTTTTCTCTAGTATAGTTGTCTTTTGGTTGGATTAGTTTTTTCAGGAGCCACTCTTGTTTTCCCTTTGTAAATCATGGAATTTTCAAATTATTCCCTCTTAATTTCTTCCAGCACCAGTAACTAAAATCTTCCCTCTTTTCTAGCACTTTGATGATCTAGATTCATCTTCCTCACAACCTAGTATGCCTTGTGTCCCAATTCCACAAGTAGGTGAAAAAGTTTCCCATAAATCATCTTATATGGACTCATTCGAATTGGGGTTTTATATGCTGTCCGATAATCCCATAATGTGTCTTCTAAGCTTTGGCTCCAATCTACCTATTTGGAATAATTGTATTTTCCAAAATTCCTTTGATTTCCCTATTGGACACTTCAGCATTCCCATTAGTCTATGGATTTGATATTTTCTGATTCACCCCAAACATTTTCAACAAATCCTCAATTATCCTATTTCAAAGTTGAGTCCCTTAATCACTAATTATGGATCTAGTAACTCAAAACCTAAAAAATATGTTATCCCTGACAAAATCATAAAAACAATTAGTTGTATCAGTCCTGGTGGCTTTTCGTTCCACCCATTTGAAAACATAATGAACAGTAAGAAGAATATAAGAATTTTCAAATGACATTGGTAAAGGGACAATAAAATCTATCACCCAAAATTCAAAAATTTCACAAAAATTATGTGGATTTTGGGTCACTTCTTGTCTCTTTGAAATATTTCCTATAAAATGGCATTTTTCACACCGTTGGAAAAAGTAATGAGAATATTTTAAAAGTGTTGGACAATAATGTCAATATTATAAAAATTTCCTTTCTATCCTTTGAGATCCAAAGTGTCCTCCAATATCTAACGTGTGAAAAACATTAATGATAGAATCTATTTCAATTTTAGGAAAACATCTTCTTATCACTTGTTCACTGAAAAACATCCAATGAAATGGATCATCCTAGATTTAATATCTAGCTTCAACATTCAATTTATGAATTTAGTGAAAATTTAAATGAGATGGGACATGATATGTTACTATATAATTTACCAGGTCAACATAAAAAGGTACTTATCCTTTAATCAAGTACAATTCCTCTCCTGTAAGGTGATAATTCAGTGGTTCTCTGTCTGGAATTTCAACTTCAGTAGTGTTGGGTAGTCTACTTAAGTGATCATCTTCTAGGTTCTCAGATCCATTCTTAACATTGATTTTATGTTCAACTGCTAATGTAGTATAATCCAACTCAATATCTACATTTTATCTTAATTATTCTTCATCATGTACCTAATAGATGCATTATTAGAAAACAAAATGACATTATTTCAAAGAAGATATGATCTAAATCTTTCTAAATAAAAAAACAGCTAAAAACTCTTTTTCTATTATTGGGAAGTTGAATTGGGCGGAAAATAAGGTTATTGAGGAATATGTAATGACTTGTGGCCTTCCCTCAATTCCATGAGAGTGTACCTCACCAAATTCTTGGTATGAAGCATCACAAAGTAGATCGAATGGTTCTTCCAAATTTAGGGGTTGCATCACTGGTGGTGTAATCAATATCCTCTTAAACTCATCAAAATATTCCCTAAATGAACCATTGAAATCAAAATTATCATCTTTAAAATGTAATATAGAGAGGGGGAGAGAAATCATACTGAATCTTTGATAAACCTATTGTAGAATCATGCTTGTCCTTAAAATTATCTAACTTGTTTCACATAAGTTGGGTAAGGCAAAGCATTTATCACTTTAATTTTAGATTTTTCAACTTCTATAACATCTTTGGAAATGGAATGTCCAGGGAAAATTCCTCTCTCAACAATGAAATGAAACTTTTCAAAATTCAAAACAAGATTCTTTTCAACGAATGTTTTCAAAACTTTTTCCAGATTTTTCAAAGAATGGTAAAAATTCCAAAAAATTGTGATGTCTTCTAAGAACAACTCTATGAAATCTTCAATTTGATAACAATATATACTTACCATACACCTCTGAAATGTACCTGGATCATTACACAATCCAAATGACATCCTTTTGTATGAAAAAGTTCCGAAGGGATAAGTAAAGGTAGTCTTCTCTTGATATTTAGGTGCAATAAGTACCTGGAAATAACCTGAAAATCCTTCCAAAATAATAATTAGTTATCCATTCCAATCTTTTTAAAATCTAGTCAATGAGTGAGATAGAGAAATGATATTTTTGAGTGATCTGATTCAGCATTCTAAAATCTATGCATACTTTCCAGCAATTCTGAATTCTTATAGGGATTAATTCATTATTCTCATTCCAAAGAATGGTTATGCTAGTTTTTTGGGACTACATGGATTGGGTTAACCCATTGCGAATGTAATATAGGTTAGATGACCCCATCTTCCAACAACTTCTCAATCACTTTTTTCACAACCTCCATCAGGGTGGGGTTCAACCACCTTTGGGGTTGTTTGAAAAGTTTGGAATCTCCATCAAAAAAATTTATATGGGAGAAAATATTTTGGTTTATTCAATGTTTATCACCTAATCACCACAATGTTTCTTGTAAAGTCTCTCTAAAATGATCAATCAATGATTTTTCATGAGTTTTAGATAGATTATTTGCAATTATTACTGGTAATTTCTCTCCCTCCATTTGGTAAACATATTTTAAATCAGCGGGAAGTGGTTTTAATACTAGATCAGGGGGATGATCAAGGTATGAAACTAAATTGAGGTTACCCACATAAAAAGGTTTTACATACTTCAAATAAGAAAATATATCATCATTGTCATCATTTAAAAAATTATCAAATAAATCATATTTTACCTCTTCTTCCCACAAGAAATCAAAATCTATACTACATTGGTAATCCATATGTTCAGTGATATTTTTAATGGAAAAATTCCCTCCTAATGATAATAATTCATGAAACATACCTAATTCCTCAATTTGTTATGTACCATCTTCATGGGAGAGAGTGTAGAGTGAATGATCATCTGATGGGTGCCTAATGGATTCAAAAATATTGAATTTGAAAATGTTGTCCCTAAACTCAATGGTTAGTGTCCCTTCATTGAAATTGATGATGGTTTTGGCCATATTCAAGAAAGGATTCCCCAAAATGATAGGTGAGTTTTATGGGATCATATCATCTTCCATATTTAACACATAGAAGTATGCATGGAATAAAAGATCTTTGACTTTTACCAGTACATCCTCAATAACTACAACTCAGAAAACTATGGATCTATTTACAAGATGGAACACCACTATTGTGGTCTTCAAGATTGCCATCTTAAATGAAGTATATAATGAGTGAGGAAATAAATTAATTTATGCACCTGAATTGCACAAATCATTAGAGAAATTTAATGAACCAATTGTTCATAGAATAGAAACTTTCCATGGATCTTGACATTTGGTTGGAAATTGTGGCGTGATAAAGGTTGAGACACTTCTTCCCAAATTGATCCTCCCATTCCCTTGAAGTCTCCACTTCTTGGTGAAAATATCCTTCATAATATTTAGCATACTTAGGAATTATTTTGAGTGATTAAAGAAGAGTTATGTTGATTTCCACAATCTTGAAGTTGTCCCAAATTCATTTTTGTAGTGAATCTTCTTGAAAAAAATTTGATTCAACAATCCTTGTTGGAAATGGTGGGGGTATGTATTTCTTCTCCCTTTTTCCTTTAAAATTGTGTTTCCTGTTTCTTCTTCCTTGTTTTATCCTTCTACTACCTCCTCTTTCTTATCTTTATCCTGATGTATTTTCATAGAATTTTAATAATTTCCAACTTCATTCTCTCCCATATCAGGTATTCTTGTTTCAGGTTCAGTGGTGGATGGTGGTGGGAATTCTTTTCAAATTCATTTTTTTATCATACTGACATTATCTTTCGGTTTTGGGATTGATTGGGAAGAAATTTTAACTGTTGTTTTGGTCATAATGTCTATAAGGCTTTCAAATATTTTGGAAAAAGATTTAATGATGTACTTCATCCCCTCAAACTTAGATTTTTGTTGTTGGGTTTGAATTGGTGGTTGTGAAATGGTGGATGGATGCTCATAGTTTCTCTATAATGTGGGTGGTTTTTGGTACAAAGGCTAGTTATAAGAATTATTTTATTGAAATGGTGGTGGGTTCTGGAATTTATTCTGGAAGTGTGGTTTCTTTTGAAAATTATTATGGTACGGAGGTCTACCTTGATTCTGCTAATTTTCAAACCCATATTGGTCTTGGTAAGGATAACTAAACTATTGATTTTTTTTGGAACTGACATGGGTGAATGGTTTACTCACATGTTTCCATTCCCTGTATTTCATAACATTGATCTGTGAAATGATTTGGTGATGAGCACAATCAACATACCTTAGCTGGATCTTGTTGGTCACTAACTTTCTTGAAGTCCATCTATCTCACAAAACTAGTTATACCATTAATCCTAGTTTCTAGTAAGTGTGATGGATGATAAGTTTCTATCTTATGAATAAATCTTGTTCCAATACCTCTTGTTCCAAACTGCTGCGAGTTCTGGGAAATCTTATCAATCAAGCTCTTGGCTTTTTCGGGTGACTTTTTAATCATTGCACCTCCAGATGATTCACCAAGAAGGTTATTGTAATTTTCCAGTAGTCCTTGATAGAAAAATATTAGAAATTGATTTCCCTAAATGACTTGATGCGGGTAGCTGGAACATGGCCTCTTAAATATCTTCTAGTACTCCTAAAGGGTTTCACCAGATGACTGTCATATGACATATATTTCCTTCTGAATGGTTGTACTTCTATAGGTTGGGAAGAGTCTTTGAATTAAAAATATTACCAGTACATTCTCGTCATGCACGTCTCCGAGTTGTAGGTTGTAAAACCATTCATTGGCATCCCCATACAATGAAAACAAAAATTCATTCCACTTTACCTGCTCCTCAGTATCTCCACGGGGCCTGAAAGTTGAGCAAACATGTGTGAACTCTTTAATGTGTTTGTTTGGATCTTCACATGCCAAAACATGAAACTGTGGAAGCAATGTAATAATGTTAGGTTTCAATTCAAAATCATTTTTAACACTATCATGGCATGTTGATTGTTTTGATTAAGTAATTGTGGTGCACAGAGGTCTCTAGGAGTTGGGTTTTGATTTTCATCCATGATGACAGGCTCAGAGTGAACAGTTGAAGTTTCACTTTAGTATTCAAGGTAAATTTCCTCAAATTCAGATTTAAATTTAGGGTTTATAAGTCTATTCAACAAGGATATTTAATTTTCTAGATCTATGGGTAAGGGATTAGTTTTCGAGGTTCTATTCATGCAATTTTGAATAGAAAAAATGAGAAGAGAAAAGAAAGAAAACAAAATAAATGTTGGCACTACCTCATAGGAAATGACACCATGTTTTGACATGTTTCAATTGTGGGGTGTGAAAAAAATATAAACTAAGTTAAAATTTATTATAGTGGGTTACCTAGGTTGTATTCTGAGAGGAGTTCTTAACAATAGTGTTTGTCTCTTAAAATAAGAGGAAGAAGTGATTTTGATTTTGAAAATTTTGGATTTTGAAAATACAAGAAAGAAATTAAATAAATTAAATAAATTAGGATAAATATTTAAAAAAAATTGAAAAATTATGTGATTTAAATAAATGATATGAAAAGGTGATCAGGTTAGGTTTGGTTTTCCAGTTGTAATTCTATCACAGTTCATCTTACCCAATTCTCTGGTGCTAAGTTATTAAGAGTGAGATTCTACAAGCATTTCTTCTCACTCCCTTGGTAAAATAATAATGTGAGAATAAACCTTAATAAAACCTAATATTGGTCTAATATATTTCTAATTTTTAATAGTGTTATAGAGAATACACCCAATTATCTTAGGCAATGCCCAACTGAGTATTGTTTATCTCAAGCAATCGAGAACATTCACTACTTCTCACACACGTACTGGTGATCACCAAGTACTTCACCATCGAATCCTAGTCTATTATAGCATATATACACCAAAACCTAGTGGAGCGAGATATTTATCATTTAACAAATTTAAATAAACAACCGAATCTAAAATCAGATAAAATCGTACATGATAATAAAAACAAATATACGAAATGGAAACTGATTCGTAGAAGAGAAAAGAGGATTTTAAAACATTAAGTGAAAGAACTCAAGAATTAAAAAAGGGTAATCCTACCCTCCCCAATAACATAGAATATATACCCCACCATGGTATGGGTAACTTCATTGAAGGGGGAAGGATAATTCATTACAAAGCTAAGAAGAACAAAATAATGAAAATCAAGAACATAAATTTTGATCCTTTAGAATCTATCATCCAAAACTTTTCCTCTATTATGCCCACTAGACATCTGAACCAAGCCAATATCCCTTATTATAAGAAGTTTTAAATTTTTTTATGTATATAAAAAATATATCAATGTCTTTGGACATGTTTAATGGAAGATATGGCTTTATTAGTGAGTTTAACTTCTTCTGGGTGCCAAAACCTGTTCCACACACTCCACTTAGATACGCCAAAAATATTCATTGATGAGCTTCTTATTTTATGAAATTTAATGTGAAACGTCCCATGAATGTTATATGTCTAAAACATATTTATGATCCTCATTTTAAGGTCAAGTGAATGATATATGTCAGTTTTAATGTCATGGGGTCAATTCGACCATCCAGACTGATTTCTCTATTTGATTGATTTCTCTCTACTATTGCGTTTCAAATTGGGTCTTGGTCCAGAAGAAAAAATTTAATCCCACGATCATATAAGCCTATAAGAAGTATTCACTTTAATGGGATCAATAATTTAAAAGTTACGACCGAAAAATAGAAGCTCTCCAAAACTTTCAATTTCGCAGAATTACCCCATTTTCACATTTAACACCTAAATACACAAAAAACACAAAAATTATGAGAATATACTTTAATTTAATAATTGTAAGGGATTAGGTCATTAAAAACATATTAATAATAATTAAAATATTAAATCTATCATTTTTCTTCATGCGGAAGCCAACCAGGGCTGTCATTGGGGTGGAAGCAGCCAACAACGAGGATGATTTTTCAAGGGTAGGTGAACTACCAAAACATACATAGACAAATATATTTTTACATCATCTATATAATGGTATAAATAACATGATTTGTAATGGTTTTATTCTCTGATGATTTATCTAGAGATAAATAATTTTTAACCAGATACCCTTCTCCTGTGGATGTAGAAAACTTGTCGAATCATGTAAATCTTTGCATCCTTCCATTTTCATCATCTGTTTTGACATTTTCATTGCTAGGTATTTCCACTACCCCTAATTCAACAATATTAAATATACAAATCTCTCAATGTATTATATTTAAAAAATCCAATGAACCTACCAAATGATCACTTATGAGTCTCCCTACAACCATCGTGGTTCTCTAGATGTGACAGGTTCCCCAATAGTGATTGATTTTACAACAATGGACACACCACACAACTCCAATGATGCCTTCCTCTAAACATTCATACATCTATTTTCACCCCAAAAATCATCTGTTCAACCTCACAACATCTCAAATGGTTCCCAAGAGAATTTCCTCCCATGTGATCTTCCCCTAGAGTATTCTCCCTTTGAAGATTATTCCCTTATGACTTCTCTCTCATGCGAGCATTAATTAGTGATTTCTCTCTATAGAGTATGTTCGCTAGCTGATTCTCCAAATTCTTAGAAATATATTATTAGATAGAGAGTTAGAATAAAATAAATATTAGTATATACTAATTCAAGAACTGTATAGAGCCATGAAAAACAAACAAATTATAGTAGGGAGGAGAGATGAATAAGAAGAAAGGGAAGAAAAAGATCCCAATGGGAGAACACCACTCCTCTAGAGGTATTAATCGATAACTACAAGATTCTACCCTACCAAATTCCAAACAGTGGAAATTCCTCAAGGAATACTCATACCACATCCAAACCCCAAAAATCCATATTTATTACAACACATGACCACAACTGTAGCTGGAAACCACTATTCTCCCTTACATGTATAATATTAACCCTAAAATGAAACACACTCACCCTAATTATTATAATCCTTTTCATGAAGGAAATAAATACAAGAAAATTACTAACTCAAAAAATATAAAACATTGAAAAAATGGTCGTTTTCAAATGGAAAATTACATCATAAATGGATAAAGGTTTCCCTTTCAAAGAGGAAAGCTACTTCTTAATCTGACTAAATATTTCAATCTTGTAATTTTCCTTGGGTATCCCCATTAACATGGGTATACCAAGGTATATAAAAGTAAAAACACCCTTTTGATATATAACTCACTTATTAAGCTAACCTTCATGGAAACATAATTATTTTCATGCAGTAGACAAAGGATTTATTGAATCCAATTTTCTATCTCAAGATATTTTATAATGTAATAATGATTCCTTGAGGATCTAGAAATTTATTTTATCAACCAGAATGTAGAGGATAATATCTCCATTTTACAATAGATATGAGTGGGAACCCAAGATTTTCTTCAACATTACCATATCAACAGACATTATAATGAGTCTTCTTATGTGGTACTTAATTATGTAGAAGATAACATAAGATAGATCATCACCATTACTCACACCCCATTAGCAACGAAGTGACCATTTGGTGAAACATTGGGAACAGTTACTGTGTGAGCTTATTCTGAGAGATTTTTCACCCAACAGTTGAAGGTTTCATTAAATCCAAATCCTTTAAAAAATTTGTAAATGAATCCCCAATAATTCATGTAAAAACATTTTTAACATCTTGTTTTAATGAAATGATAAACCACTTTTGGGATTTCTAATAAGATAGACACCCTCATATGACGTGAAAAGACAATTATGATTTTTACTCTATTTAAAGAATCCAATATAATCAATAGATAGAATTTTATTAGAGGTAATATCCAGTCTATTATTCAGAATTATACAATTGATTTTTTTATCTCGTTGACAAGAAAAATCTTTCAAAAGTGTTTAATTTCAATAAAATTCTCTACCATCAAAATTTTAGTAAGAAACTAGGAATCGGACCCTCGAGGATGAGATCCATTTCAAATAAAAACATTTATCAACTAGAAAACATCATATTTTAAATACATACCAATATTTCTTATAGAAATAGTTGGTAAAATAATTTGTACTTGAGGAAATTCTAGAATTAAAGTCAAAAATCACATCCTATATCTCTATTTCAATAAGAATAAATTTAAACATACAATTTTATTATTGGTTGAAAAGAACATGGAAGATGTAATTATGAAAACCATCATTAAGAGAATTACCATTAAAGAAGTTAAAATAAAAAGAATCCACAAAATATTAGAGGGTTTTTCTATTTTCATGTTGTTGTTCACCATTTCTAACAATGGAAATTTTAATGCTATCCTTTATAGAAATTTAAATAGAGTTAAATATCCAATAATTCATGTACCACTCTTTGAGGATTTTATTCCTAATGACCCCAATATATAATTTCATTAATACTGAGAAGAATATTGTGTTTAGAGGTATCCTCAACTTCATGATCATGATACTGGGAGATATCACAATTTGTGTTGGGATCATGAATATTATTAAATGTTTCCCCATAAGAAGAAATATCATTTTATAATGAGATGAATTTATTCCTACTCTATTAAAATTTCATATCCTCCAATATAATGAGATTAATTATTCTAGAATTGTTATAATTCATTCATTGAACAAAAATCCAGACATACAGCACAATCATGCTAAATTCTTGAACAAGAAGTATAAAATTGTCATACCTTAAAGGGATGGGGTTTATAGTCCCTTGGTAATTGTTTGACCATGATGGGGTGATGATCAAAATTAGGCCTTGAAAAATTACATTAGGAGATGGATTCATATAGATCAATGGTAGGATCATTTAATAAGGCCTAGTTTATTTTACTAGGAAACATTTTGAGGTGATTCCATCTATACCAATTTTATTTTGTCCCTATAAGGTTGACTTCAATGAAATTATTTCTATCAATGTAAGACTACAATTACATATAGGAGATAGAAATTGGGACAACACCTAGTATATCATATATACTATAGATAGAGATGATGTACCAAAGAGAATGTTTTATCCCCTTTATCCTACTACAGAGGGAGTACAATTAATTCCATATCCTTCTTCTATTTGTATATATTTTTTTAGAAAATGTTAAGGAACAAAAGTGTTGTAATCTTGTGGTTTTTAATCATAGGTGGACACATAATCATTTTAGATAACAATTGAAATATTTTCTATAGAGGATCCATCAATAAAATAAATGGTTTTAAACGGTGAAAAACATTTTTTGGGTACACACCATATGAAAACCCAATTTCCCAAAACTAGAAATACCATTAGAAAGGTGTAATTTAAGTTCATTGAACCCAAATATTTTAGAGATATTATTCTTAATTTACATTTATAAAGAGTTTATTTTTTTCACTGATAGAAAACTCTCAAGAGATACATAATTCAACATTCATTTTGATTTGGATTTTTATTTCGAATATATTTCTTTCCTCTTCACAAATAATTTTTTCATGGACATGAGGAATCATGTACATTTCACCATCCTTTTTGTAGATGTATCCATAATAGTTGAAATGATAAAAATTTCTAGGAATTCCCTGGCTACAACTTCAAATGAAATAGTGTAAACATCAGTAGATGTTCTACCGTTTTTGTGATCATTAAACTCTTGAGGGACATCAACTGGATTTCTCATGAAAAATAATAGAGTGGAATCAATCATATTTCCAAAAAAAATTATTTAGGGAATCAACCCTTGAGGAATTTTTACCAGGCTTCGATAATTCACTGATGGTATTTTGTATCCCATCAACTCTATCTAAGCAATCTCATTGATTACCAGATGAAACATTTTTGTGTGTCCCCTTAAATATTATTATTCTTCTTGCTGAATCAACATCAATATATTTAATATTAAGGATGAAATCTAATACTTTCTAAGATATAGTAATGAGTTGAAAGTAATAGATCAATATCTTTCGATCATCATGTTTTTAGAGAAGGATCACTAGGTCCTTGATAAATTGACTAATTTCAAGAGCCATAATCAGATCAACATTTTCCATTGAGGGAATGTCCTTTTCATCATGAACATTAATAGTTTAATTTCTAAAGTAAGGTTTATAGGTCTCAAAATCCACTATATCATAACATTACACTCCATTAATATCCTGCACATTTTTTTCCTATTGAAAAAAGTCATCCCTTTATGTTTTTCCTGGATCCTTTATATTAAAGATATTAAGATGGTGAGATAAGGGTTTAGAACCTCTGTGAATTTCACCCATTTTGGAAGATTATAACTTCTAGTAGATGGATCCATTGTATCTCTAAACTTTTATAACCTCCTTTCGTACAATATAATCAGTCATAGGATTGAAATGTTTCTAGAAAACTCAACAGTTACTAATAAAATGAACAACAATTTTTCATAAGTTGTAGAATGGGGAATGTATTCAAACACAACCTTTACCTTTATTTTATGTCCACTGGTAATTAGGGTGATGAAATAGAATAATTTGGTATCATTTTTTGAATCCTCAATGATTTGATCATATAATTCCACCACCTTAATAGAGTGCTAATCTATATTGATATGAATGCCAACATATGTGGAAAGATCACTGTGTATTTTTGGGTTCTTGAACACCTAGTTTAATCCATGATGTTTAATCCATATTTTATCCATTTATTTGTCTTGAGGGAAAGGATTACAATTGATAAACCACTAAGATATTCAAAGAATACATTGATTTAAGTATATATAACAAATTTTCCTGGCCTCATTTTTATAACACTCACAATTTAGAGTGATATGAAAATAACCTATTAAAATTAGGATTAGCCTATAGTTTCTAGAATCTGTAGGGGAAGAAGAGTTTTATGGAAATTAAAAAAAACACAAACAAGAAAAAAATTGATGAGCAGAAAGATTTAAATGATTTGTCAAGGAGCCTACATCCATGAGAGAAGTGGGGTCCATTTTATTACACCACTTGAATTAAAATATAATAGGATCAAAACAATTATAGATGGAAATTTAATTTAAATTAATCCTATTATATGGAGAAAAAATTATGTGGTGTTAAGGGTTAGTGAGGATTAGTTCAGAAATCATTGAAAAATTATACCTCCACCTACTGCACATCTGTTGTGTCAGCTTCCAACCAAGGAAGATGTTTTTTTGTGTCTAATATGTATGTATGGGTTAGTTTCCAGAAGAGAATACTTCCACTACATCTGACAAATTCCTTCCTCCATAATCAACTCCCATAATTGGGAGTGTCCCCCACAGATCTCCCCCTCATGACTAATTTGTGGTAGAAGCTAGACTTTAAGTATTATTTCAATCATATAGATTCTCTTTCAGTAAAACTTTCATCATTATGTTTTCCCCATTATCACTGGTGTGTATTTTGTCAACATTCAAGGATCCTTCTTTTAGAACATTTTGGATCCATTGATATTTCACATCAATGTGTTTGGACCAGGAATGAAATGTTGAGTTTTTTTGAGATAAATAAAACATTTCCTATCAAGATAGAGAGTATAATTATATTGAATCTATCCCACCTCTTGAAAAAACATCTTCATCCCTTGAATCTCATTATAGCATTTAGTAATTTCATGATAACCCACTTATGTGGTAGATAAGGAAAAAAACTTGTAAATTTGTGATTTCCATGAGACTGATCCCCCTGAATATGATATCCGGTAACCGAATATAGATTCCCTCATTTCTATATGAAAATAAATATATGCATCTATGTATCCTTATAAAAACATGTTTATCACTTCCAAAACACAAACAATGAATAGATATAGTTTGGAGATACCTCAATATCCAATTTATCATTGCCTAATGATCATTTCCTAGATTTTATAATATTATGATCAGAATGAAAAAATCATGAGAAAGGTCTAGTATTGTGCACACCATTGCATACATAAGACTACCAACTTATGAATGATACATTTTCCCCTTCTATACTATCTATTTGTCAGTTAATGGACTCTAACTTGTATTGGGCCTGAAATTAATCAAAAGTATACTACTGGAATGTTTCTATTTTATTATGTTTAATAATTAATGAACCTTCTCAATATACCTCAATTGATATAGAAATGTCTTGTGATTCCTCCTTTCACGGGTTATTTTCCTTCCAAAAATCTAAGTAGCATCTCCCATGTATTTCATTTCAAATGTTTTCTTCAAATCCTTCATAAACATGTAAATCTTGGTGTATCTCTATCAATAATAATCATATCATCAACATGAATCAATTAGATAATAAAATAACCATAAAAAAATTGTTTAATGAAAACACATTGATCAATAGCCGTCATCCTATACTCATTTTTCTACCTGAATGAATCAAATTGATTGTAACTTTACTTCCGGGCCTGTTTCAAACCAAATAAGATTTTACAAAGATTCCATAATAGGAATTCCTTATCTTTCACCCAAAATCGCTCAGGATATTCTATTTATATTTCCTCAACAAGATCACCATGTATGAATTTTGTCTTTATGTCCAGTTGTAGATCCCCTATGTTCAACTAGACACCAATCCAACAACAAATATGACAGAAGACATTCTAAATACACGATATTTTTTTTATCAAAGTCATTACCTTTCTTCTAACAAAATCCCTTCAAAACCATTCTGGATTTAAAGCATGGATGTGAGATGTCATCCTCTCCCTTAATTTTGTATACCGACTTGTTCTTGAGTACCTTTTTTCCATGTGGTAGCTCTACCAAATCAAATATATGATTCTTGTGAAAGGATATTTTATCCTCTTTCATTGTCTTAATCCCTTCTATTTCTGTTGAATCCTAATTTTTTCATCAAAACTATTGTTGTCTCCCTATTTAGTAAAAATCACATACTCTTTCGGTGAGAATCTTCTACTCAGTTTTTATTTTCTAATATATCTCCTCAACTATGATTCATGGGGAATCTGTTTTTGAATATAATATGATGGATTCATATTAGTAGACAATGATAAATAACTAGAATTGATTTATCATCACAATCACATATCTCTCTCACACTAGCTAGAACAATTTGTGGTGAAACTAGTTCTTAATTACAAATAATTTCCATAGAATCAAACTTCTATTCATTTTATGGATTCTCAAAATCTTTAGTCTCTTGATATTCAAGAAAAATCACATATATTCTTATGATGATCCTCATGGTGATAGGATCCCAAAGTCAGTATCCAAACCCCTCAAGACAATATACATAAAAATATACACTACATTCCATTCCATCCATATTTTACTACTCATATTATAGGATGTTAACAAATTCTATATATTCAAATGATCTCAAGTGTCTGTATGAAACATCATTACCTATACAGAAACATTCTATAATGTCGTAGTTTAGTGGGAATGATGGATAAAGGTTGAGAAGATCAATTTTGGTCCTCATTAATACCACATAAAATGAGTTTCGTAGATTTTCATTAGAGGTTATTCATCCAACTCTCTTATATGTTTTTTTATTCATCCTCTTGGAAACACTATTATGCTGATGCAGTTTTTGTAAGAGGAATCAGAGTCAATCACCCATTTCAAATATAGTATTTCAAAATTTTCTTGATTATCTTCCTAAACAACAACAATCACTTCATAAAAAAACTGCAACATCATTATTCTTGTTCTTACCATCCTGATTCATCTATTTTACCTTCATCCTTATACATTCTTGAATGAAGTGTCCAAGATTTCCACATTGGATATTCATGTCATACCTAGATAGAGATTTTGATAGCTACCTTCTTAGTAGACATTGGTCACGAGGTTCTCTCCATCTACTTCTTCCCTTCCATTTCTGTTTCCCTTTCTTTTTTATGAAAAGAGCCTATAATTTAAGTGTATATCCCATCTCTTTTATTCTAGAAACATCATGAAACATTCTGTATTTCAACATATCCATGGTGATATTTCTATCTACATTTGAACTGGTGACCATCAAAACAAGTGTTTCCCACATATTTTGGTAAGGAACTCAATGTCAACAATGCCTACCTATCATCATCAATCATCATTTTCATGGAATTCAACTAATCAAAAGCACCTTGTAACTCACTCTTGTGCTTCGATAAGTTGGTCCCACCTTTGTACATAATGTTGATAAGATGAAATATTAGGTTTTATTTATTATTCATGATTTACGTTTTATACATCATTTCCAATTTTCACCATAGAATAAAATCATCATGTTTGTTGGAAGTTTTTTGGAAGATACTCTTATCGATCCATTGTCAGATTTGGACATGTCACTTTTTATTGAGCACAAGAAACTATGTATCAATTGGAAGGGTATTGGTTGACATCTTATCACAATATTTATAGCTAGTTGAACATTCCTCCACATTCACTACAACGGGCTTAGTGGTCTCCACTATTGGTTTCCACAAATCTTTAACATATAAAATATCCTACATTTTTGAATTCTAGGTGGCATAATTAAAATATTTATGCCTAATTATGTTTCCAATATTTTATTCTATTTATGAATTTGTAATTTTCAAAACCCAACTATATGGGCGTGCCCATAATGGTAGAATTTGATGGAATCAACTCCAGGATTGTTGAAAACAAAATTCCATTGGAAAGTTATAGCCAAAACAGTTTCAACGATCTAGATTGACTGATGATGTAGTGTTGATGTGACTCTCTAGATCATTTTTCAAAAAAAACCAAAAATAAATTCACTACCGTTGTGAAAAAATACTGTGTTCTCCCACATGGGTTATTGTAGCACCTGTGTATGGACCAAAATGTTTATCATCACTGCCAGCATTGTTTTAGATTCATTTTTGAGGCTTCTTAATCCATTGGAATCCTCTCACGGAGATCATAATGGATATGAAAAAAAATTCCCTACCACCTTCAATTTTCCTATCCCCAGAAAACTTCGATTAACATATGCAGATTTGACCCCTATCCCTTTGATACCATTTTTTTGGGGAAACAGAAGTACATGGTGACAAAAAATAACAAATAGTGAAGAAAATGGAAGAATTCAATAATTTACATTATTTGGAAAAGTTCTTAAATCCATGGGAGAATAGGTGTACTACATTATTATTCCCCTCTAGATCATGTCTTTATGGATTACAATAATTATAGATTGAAATTTCCTAGGAATTATGCTTGTTACATAGAGAAGAAATTCGGTGGTGTCAAGGGTTGGTAAGGGTTGTTTCAACATCCCTTGAAAAATGCCACAATCACCTACTACACATATGTTGTATCAGCTTCCAACCAAGTAAGATTTTGTTGAGTGTCCACATTGTATGGCTGGGTCAGTTTACACCATAGAATACTTCCACTAAATCATACAATTAATTCCTCCCCAATCAACTCCCATAATTGGGAGTGGTCCCCACAATATTCTAGTAATGTGCCAACATGGCTTTAAGATCAACATTAACACAAGGATTTTCTATCTATTCATATATAATATGTCCTTATAGAGATAATGTGAAATGATCAAGTATATATAGAAGAGAATCCAAATCAACCGCAATAAGGAAACTGTTATCCTTAGATTTATTGAACATGGTCACCCAAGAATGATCCTAATCAAAAGAATCCAAAAATCCAGAAATATCATTAATAAAAGAGATTCCCTATCCACCTATTTATTGAGCATATTAGTTTCCATCACTTGGCACTACAAGTTCAAATTAGAGATTTTAGTCGGCACATTCTTACACATTTTATCCGCTAAAATCCATTTTTTATCTCTAATAGGGTGCTCCCAATCAGACTTAAACAATTCCATGAACCAATAGAAAATCAATATCAGTAAGGAATAACAGTTTATACTTTGGAAATTTGTAGTTACCACCACCACCATCATCCAAATATATTATTATATTATATTAATGATAATAATAATAATTATTAATTTTAATAACTATTTATTATATTATAGTATATTATATTAACTACTAATTGTATAAACAAATAATTATTAATATCAATAACTATTGATTACTTTATTAAAATTTATATTATATTAACTATTATTATATTATACAAACAATTGATAATTATATCATTAAATTATATTAATTTTATTATATTATTAATTACTAACTAGTAATTATATTATATTAGTTTTTTACTATTAATGTTATGATATGATATGAAATTATATGAGATTATATTAATTAGTTAATATTAATACATTTATTAATTATAATATAATGATTATTAACTATGAATTAATTATATTATAATATATTAAGTATATAAACTATTAATTATTATAATTAATTAAAATAGATTATTTATTATGGTGTTGGTGGTTACAAGTAATAAAAAAAACAAACACACACACAAACACTAATTATTTGAAAATGGATTGTCACACCACTTCCTAGGGTTGATCCACACTATATTCTACTGATTAAAATGTTACGGCCCAAAGGCACTATGACCTGAAAGTCATTAAATGGTCCAAAATCCCCATTTCCCTGACCTAAAGGCCCTGTTCTTATGTCTTTAGTTATACCAAAATGTACTTAGGTGTACACTCGTTCTTAAATTTTTTCATATGTTAGAGGCTACATCAAAAACAATAAATTTACCAAAAATACACTCTAGAGGGGGGTTGTTATGATTTTAACCTTGGTCGTATAATGAATTATGAGGTGATTTCACCACTCACAAAAGTTCCTAAATGAAAATCTTAAATTAATTAATTAATTTTAAATTATAAAATTTATACTAATTATTATCCATTTACTACTAGGTAAATATTGTTCAGTATTTAAAATTGAAAATTTTATATTATAGGAAATGTTTTTTATGGATTATAGGGATTGAAAACATTAAACAGACATGCATTTGGATCCACTAGTGGGTCATGCCTCATCCCTCAATTAGGTTTGTAAAATAACCAATATGATATTTATTACAGTATTTATTTTCTTGATTTCCATATGGATAAATTCCATTATAAGGTCACGAAGACCCATGATTAGATGACTCAAATTTCATTAGTTTATTTGGCCTTTTGAGGACCTAGGAACTCGATGCGTCTATATTTTTTCTATGAAACATGGAAAGTACCCATTGAATTTCACGCATGTTTCTTTTGGACCCATGATAATTCATATGGATTGATGTTCCCCCCACTTTTGTGTGTGGTGATAATTCTATATAAACTTAGCCCTATCTTTCTATTGGGAACTTGTACTCACTTCCATGTATAATGCACAATCCCACCTCCAAGTGACATTAGGATGACACTAGCATATAGCCTCCCCACTATTTTAGGGCCACAATGTCGCCAACTCCCACCATTGAGATGGGGCCCTTTTCTCATATGCTAATGCAAATGTCCACTTACATCTAGAATCCACATTAACTGTCACTTATATTATATAAAATTATTTTTATTAATCATTATACTTTATTTAATATTAATGAATTATTATTTTATATTAATTATATTATTTAATAATAATTAACTATTAATAATAGTATATAAATTATTAATTAGTATTTATATTAATTAATAATATTATAATTATTATTAAATATTTATTTATGTATATATTAATTGTTAAATATTAATGAAATTATAATATTATTAATTTATATAGTGAATAATAAATTATATTAGGTAAAATATTCATATCATATTAATTATTAACTAGAAATAATTATACTAATTAATAATAATTAATTCTAAATTGATCAATAATTCATAATAAATAATTAATAAATATTATCTATTAGTTATTAGTTATAATTCATTAGATTATATTTTATAAATTTCCAATTATAATTGTTAGATCATTATTATTAACTATAGGTTGTAATTGCAATACAAATTAATTATTATTTTAATTACTAACTAAATATTAAAAATAATTATAAATTTTGAATTTTAACTATAATATATATTATTAATAATTTATAATCATATTAATTATATTATCGAATTGAAATAGGTAGACTCCAATAGTCCATGAAGCATATCCCTATCTATTAAAAGAAAGAAAAAAGATTAAATAGGTGGAGATGGGGTAAAAAATAACAAAATGACCTCATCTTGACAAAATTTATAACACCGACAGAAGAAAAACAAACCATATTCATCATCAGGAGTAGAAAATCCAAAACACTACTGAATGATAGATTTCAAAAAATGTACTCTACCATTGAAAACCATCTATAATGAAATAAAAGAACAATTGATCGTAGATATCTTGATTTTAATTGAATATAACATCAATCCTAGATATTGTACACATACTATGATAGGGTCTCCAACCATCGGGATTCCAACCTCTTAGATAACAACCTCACCTTCAAATGACTAATTACCATAGACTAAAATTATCTTTATCTAAGGTAATTTTCATACATATGGTGTCATGACCCCTCCTCCAAAAGAGTACCCCTCCTGGGTCGATAATGAGAGAAGAAGGATAGTGACGATTTGAGTCCCTCTTCCGATAGGCCCTAGGTTGATGACTATCACTTAAGGTACATACAAATACAAATGGTAGAGATTACCTTATAAGAGAAACATGTATAAGAGAGAAAATAACCATTTGGATAATACATTTGAAAATACATGTGTGTAAAATAACCAGAATCCATTGTATCCCTCTACACATATATATTAGAAAATATCCTCCATGAATACCAACACATATTAATACCAAGAGAAGAGATAAGGGCCAGTTGGGGTAGTTACCCATTTATTCTCTATTAACCTAGATGTTTGGGAAAACACCCTCCCATAGTTCATTGGGTGTCAGTATCCCCCACCCAATTTGGTGTTGTATCATATGAAAAAACACAGGGCATAATAAAACTCATAAACACACAAGTGGAATAATATAGTATTAAGATCAATTATAGCTATCTTCACTCAGATACCTGGATGTCACTGTAGGTAACAAGACATCTTATATGCATAAAGAAAAAAATGGGGATTCAAAACCCATTGGGCACAGGGTACTGTAGCAGTAGTGTAGAAAACTGTAGCAGTGGCAGCATAATTTCAACATCGAGAACTATAGCGGCGACAGGTCACTATAGTGGCGACATGGTACTGGAGCAGTGGCGGGTACTATGTGGGACCATAGCAGCTCTAGTACTATAGCAGTACTATTCACAGAATGTGATTTGGGGGAAAAAATTAGCCCTACGGGCCATGTAATTGGAAAAATTCCCATCGGGCCTTCATGCTATGTAATGGGTCTCCCTCTACCTAGTTAGAAAGGTATTTGCATTGCTGTAATAAAAATGAGGCATCAGCCCCAACATTTATAAAAACTACATAAAACTACTTACATTATTCTATTTCACCTTTCATTAGTCATCATTCCATGTACATCATTTCCATGAATATGCTATCTCAAACCATGATTCCTAATGTTATCACTATAATTTGTATTAGAGAAAGAATCAACCCCATGGGGGTAAATTTTTACATTAACAATATTTATCATACAATTCCCATGGACACTAGGAAACCATCCTATGGTTTCGCCAGGAGATTCGCAACCAAGAATATCTATCTTCCTTATGCACTGGGGAAAATAACATATATAAAACAAGAAACCAATTTCTCTATCTTTTAAAAAGATAAATTCACAAGAGAGAATCGAACTACAACACAATAATAAGTAAGATGATCATAAATCCATTCCATCATATATGGTTTTATCCCTAACATCCTCATCCATATTTTTATACATCTCACCATCAGATGTATAATTTTATATAACATCATGTGGGCTTCCCTTCCCCATATCACATGAGTTATACCATTCATAGCCATCCCAAACTCATATTACATCGCATAAGAAGCTCACATCTAGGGCACACCATATGTCAAGAAGAAATAACCAGCATAGTAAACAGGAAAAAATGTCCCTAAAAATAAGGTACTAAGCCTTATCACACAAAAAGGAATCTCACTGACCCAAAACATTGTATCCAACCATTTTAATTTGACGATCATTTATAGAACCAAAGATTTATCTTTATTAGGAAACCAATTATTTTTTCCATCATGAATTAACTTATTCACTAAACATAGGTTCTAACTATAGGACACCAAAGGCATCAAGTTTTAACATGGTATTAAACTATTTAATCTTGGATGATAATATTTAACCATGTTTTATCATACTCTGAGAAATACAATTATAAATTATTTATTCCATTTATTATTATTATTATTATCATCATCCACAATAATTAACATGATTTACACTGTTTATCAATTCCATTAACTCGTGGATGGTCATTCAATTAAACATGCTCAAATTAATCTATTTTATTATCATAAAATTATGATACCCTAGATTCCATTAAAATTACTCTTTATGTTTCTCATCCAACTAATTATCATTAGTTTGATATTTATGTTATTTACCATTTTCCATCAATAGAATCATGACAATACTAGAATAACAACATGGTATACAAGAATCTTATAGATATCACACTATATAGAAATGCAAGAGGCAAACCATTGTCCCTATATAAAACATCGATATATGATCTCTAACTAATTTCATTAATCAGGTTCAATATTTATTAGTTTAATTCCACCATCAACCAAAGGGATAAAACATGATCAATTTATGATCTTTCATAAATAAAAGAGAAGAAAAAATCCGCTATTATAAAGGCATCAACATTCTTCGCATGATAATGAACCAATGTCACATAGTGTCGATCACCCCTCTCATGAGGAAACTAAAATTTTATGAAGAATAATTCCATAAACACACACCATAAAACAATAAGAAAATCACATTAGAATAGTTAAGATTGAACTCCAAATAATGTTGAGAAGAAATGGGAGGAAACAATATTATTTTGAATGAAACCTCTTCAAAATAAGGGTATATCATAAGTTGAATCACCAAAGAATTATTTTTTGATTTTGGGATCTATCCTAATAAAAAATGAGCTTCAAAACATAATAAAACCACATTGGGGAGAATAATGTTTGGGTGGAAGGAATTGGTGGATGGATAGGTCAAGGATTTGGGGTATTTATAGATAGGATGGAATTTAAAGAGACCATGACATACCCCCTTGGACCATGACACAACATAGAGTCACCACGACACAACCCCATTAATCATATCACAAGCTACCCCAGTAAAATACCACTCTAGAAAACCACCCCATATCATATTTTAGTGGATATGGGGGAAAGAAGCAATGCCAGTCTCCACTCTAGAGGACCCCCTCTAGGCCATAAATGAACTACACAACCTCCCACTACCAACAAGGCTGCTGCACTGAAATTGGAAGTGTCACTTGAGAACACTACATTACATCCCTCCTCACTCAGCCACGACCACCGATGTATCCAAGATAGGCTACACCAGAAACCCCTACCATGGTGCCACATGTTTTGAAAAGGAGTTAGCCTCCCTAAGCTACATTGAACGCACATGCACCAAATCTCACCACACCACATTATGTGTTTGGTACACTATGACACAACCAAAGGATCCATCCTATAGTCTTCCCAATTCCATCCTTTCACCCTAAAAACTATTTTTTAACATCATGAAACTCTTATGAGAGACTCTAACAATCTGAAATTGCAATGTAAAGAGCATATAGGATCCATTCCCTTACATTAGATACCTCCCAAAACATTCTCATCATTGATAATTCAAAACCAACCTAGGGATAAAAAATGAAAAAGGGGTTATCCAAACACTCACTTGATGAGATAACTCTTAAGGATCTCGGCAACACATTAGATAAACCACCTCACTCAAAGAAACCATTCCAAAAATCACTCAGCATCACAACCAACACCTAAGAAACTCTCAAAGGATGATACGTCTCAAATGATAGTAATGTTATCGGTAAATAATTAAGAAAATATATCCATTTAATAAACCATAATAGGTTAAACAATAACAAAATGAACAACGTAATAAGAGAAGACCTAAAAACTAACAACTAGTGGTAATGAGAACCTAACTATGAATCATGTTCCTATGTTCTCTTCTATATGCCACTATTTCACCACAAAATACACACTAAGGGAATAATATGATTTTGAAACACCTTCGCCTAATGGTCATGGATCTCTATAGGACACCCCTTGAATTTCACATCATCATCAACATCAATATCTCCATAATTGATGATTTGAGAGTCAACATAGAGATAGTGACATAGCTACATCACATGAAACACATCGTGTTTCCTGCTCATCTTTGGGGGAACTTCTCTCTGATCAGCCATGACTCTAATGTGATCCAACACCTCAAAAGACATAAAAATATTAAGGAACATTACTCTCATGAACAAATATTTGATTCACATGTTGAAATGAATCCATTTGTAACACATGATTTCCAATGTCAAACCCTATAAGTCTCCTCTTATGGCCAACGTAGGATTTATGATGATCTGGCACTACATTCATTCTTTCCTGAATCCCCTAAACTGTCTCCGTTGTAATATTTCTAGATCCAGCCAGATAATTACTACCTCTCTTATCCCAGTCCATAAAAATAGAGAAAGGAAAGTTAAAGAGTAAAAATATTCAAATGATGACATAACAATGCAAGATAATTAGTGATTATTTTAAGAAAACTCAATGAAGGGTGAGAGACTCTTCTATAAAGCTCTAAAATCCATGACACAAGTGTAACAACACTTGTTTTTCCATACTAGGAAATTGAGAAGAAATTTTATTTTTTTACTGTTGAATGATCTTAAGGGGTAAAAAAATATTTTTAACCTAGTACATGATCTTGGATAAATTTTATAAACAATCCATTGGTCTCAAATTATGGTGTTTACCCTAGGACATAAGTTTTGTGGAACTCTATGATGTTCGTGTTTTTATGGAACAATTATTATTTTATATTAAATAATTATATATTAATTTATTCATGTGTATTTTTTAGTGATATCCTTAAAATGGAGTCTCATATTGAGATACAATATCTACAGTCAATTTTGGAATTAGGGTTTTTCCTAGGTACGGAAAAAACTCATGACATTTGTCGTGGTCGATCCCTTTTTTCCTTTTGTTTTTATTTCCTTTATTTTAATTTTCCTATTTTATTTTACTTTCATCCTCTTGGATTCTGATATATGCTTACATGGTATTCCTCTATTTCTATGAAAAATAGATAAATGGGAATGGAGGGAGAGAAATAGAGAGGCATAAATAGTAGTGTTGTCGTGGAGCTTAGGAGGAGTCAGATCATTGTGTTGCATCCATATAACCCTGATATAGGAAAATATTTTGCGGGTTCCACACAATGGTAGGTTTTTTTTGGTTTATGCTGAAAATAATTCTAGTTTTATACTTTCTAGTTGTAAATCCCTTTTATTACTTATTATAACCCTTGAGGGTTGATCTATAGATTTTGGAAAGAAAATTAGGGTTTTAGGCCATTTGCAAGGATTTCCCATTCAAGAATTCCAATCACATGGGGTGTAGTTCAGAATCACACACCATGTGTTATTCCTATTTGGGAAATATTATCTTTTATAAGTACACACCATGTACCACAATAACATTACATGTAGTGGTACTTGGTCGGGTAAACGAATACTTTACCAGAAAACCCATGTAGAGGCACATGGTGGTGTAGGGTACACAACCATACCACATATGGGTTTCATTACATATATAAGTTGAAGAATTAGATAGAGAAATGGATATGTTCCTGGAGTAGTGAACATTGATTTATCCCTTCTGGGTCACACTCCAAGTATAAAATACACATCCATTCAAAATACATGGAAAAGACATGTGAGGTATATGGGAAGGTACCTTTTGTAGGGTACACACTGTGTATAGGTTATACACACCATGTTCATGGGAATTAATAACCTTTTCTACCTATAATACATCCATAGGTGGGGATTTAAGGGTACACATAATCTACTAGGTATACATGCCTTCTACATCATCTTTTCTACCATTTTTTGGTTTTTTAATACTTTTGTGCCTCAGAGTCAGAATTGGAAATCTAATTAGTCCCTTTTGAGAACAGTTATGCATAGATAATGATGGTGAAACCCTTTGTAGATTTTAGGACTCCCATGTGATGTTTTTGTGCAAGCGATATTTGATGGAGATGTTCTTCCTCAAGTAGTGATCCCATATCTCCTTTGAGAGTGAGATTGTAGATCTGATATGGTCTATTATACTTCCCTCCAAGCTATTGTTCATTAATTTTCCCTATTTTGGAAATATTCCCTCCAATGTTTTGACATAGAGGATCTCTTGTAGAAGTAATCTACCTTAAAAATGATTTGTAGGATCCCTTGTAGGATTCATCAACCTATTCTACTATTTCATAGGGTCCCTGATAGGATGTCTTTGATTACATGCTAACTTAGAGAATCTCTTGTAGGATACCTCGACTAGTTTACTCCTATAAGGGTCCCCATGTAGGATTCCTCAGCATATTTTTAACATTTTGGAGGTTCCTATATATGATAAATATTCTTATGTATAGACTTATAAGATCCAGACAGGGATTCCTTTAGTCATGTGTGGACATAAACGATCTATATAAGGATTATTATTCTATATATTGACATGGGGTCCCTAATGGATGACCTAATGTTTTATGGATCGTGAGTTATTACATTGTGGGTTTGGGTGGAGATGTTAACAAGTGTCACATTAGAACATATACCGATCATTTTATCTTAAGGGGCTATAGATGAAGTGGTGGGTTTAGGTATTTTTCTAACCTTAATTTTTTATTTATTCATTCACATGATTATTGATGATGCAACAATGATTTTTAGAGGTAGATCCTATAATTTTACCAATTTGACTATTGTGATGTGTTGTATGATTAGGATACCTAGAAGAGTTAACTAGTCTACTGATTCTATGCCATTTTTTATGACATTAATTTGGATGGCCAAAGGTTATATCCAGGGCCTGGATTCTGCTCCCCTTTTATGTAATTTCTTTTAAGGAGATACCCATACATGCTTCGTTGGTATAGAATTTGTTCATTATTGTTAGGTCAAAATAATATAAATATAACACAAGAGGGGGGGGGGGGGGTTGAAATGTGTCTTTTTGATAAAATTCACTAATTCTTGCTTTTGACTTCCATTGAGATTTATGAAGATATGTAGTGTTTTCATAAATATGAAATATGAGTATTGGATAAATAGGAATAATTAACATAGTAATTTTATAGTGTTTTAGGGAAAAAAGACCCCATAGGCCACTCCAATAGCACTCTCTATGTGTGATTGGTGAATTTTACTAGAAAGGTCCTCTTATCACAAGACCTCGAATCCAGAACTATGTCTAGGTAGATGAAACCTTTACAAAAAGAAAAACTAGAGACTTCTTGTTCTTTTATAAGGAACTAATTATAAAAATCTCAGAACAATAAAATTATACTCAAACCACAACATAGAATGAGAATTTGATACTCTAATAAATCAATAGAGTATGATTTTCTGGAGGTTCAGTTTTAACTACACAGTTTCATCAACAACAACTAACACTAGATGAATCATGTTTTTTAAAAATGAATGTATTCAAGAATGAATAGTTTTAAAGTGATCCCGGTTGAAAATTATCTTCAATAACAACAGAAAAAAGAACAAAAGTAGTAATCTTATATAGTAAGAGGTTGAAATATGTATGTCACCAATGTGTAGCATCTTCTTCAAATAACAGAGTCAATAATTCATTTCCATAGATGCGTAAAATATATTCACAAGAATATAGTTTTATGTATGGATTTTTTATCACCTATATATTTAAAAGATACACAGGTAGAATATATAGAGTATAACATTTGATACAGTATTCTAGATCCATGAATAACACATGATCGATCATGGATATTCAAACTCAAAATAGTCTAGGGGAGTCGTAACATCCATTATGAATTGGATTTATTTTCTCCACTGAATATTGTCCATTGAATAGATCATAATGATATTTGAATCAGTCAAAAACAATATTTTAATAGGCTAGTAATATTTCCAAGACCATTGTAGTAATCTCAGATAAAATTGATAATTTAAATCTCTGATGTTGAATAGTCAAACGTAGGGTTCCTTTATAAAACGGAAATATACAAAACATAGGGTCCAACTATAGAGAATTAATTTTCTAAACATTTGGTTGAAAACATTAGGTTGATCATAAGAGTAAGGTTAATGATCCATATATTTGTCCCTCAAATGTATGTTTCATTACATAATATTTGTTACCCATACTTTCTTGTCTAGACTAACATAAGGTTCCATCCAAATGTAAGGTTCTTTAACCATAATATTCAGATAATATAGAGTTTATTAAACATACATATATTTCTAAACATAGGGTTCATTCTTTATGAACTATTTTAAGATTATGTTTTATTCTTATGATATCTTTATCAATATATGGTATGAACATTGTTTCTAGAATACAATAAAACATGTTCTGAAAACAATAACAATATTACTTTTCAATTTCAAACATAAATATAATTCTAGAATAAATACTGCAAATAATATTAATTTCATAAAATACACCTAAAGTATTATCATTTGTAAAAACCACAAGGGTATTTGTGAGAATCAAAATCAATAAGATTTATAGATTATTTTTGAGACAATACATAACCAACAATCTCCCCCTTTTTATGATCACGAAACCCCTAAAATAACTAAAAACAATATCATATTTTCTAAACACATTTAAAGAAAATAAAAATTATGATTTAGATCTCAGTATACTCTGTTAATTAAAGAAAAATTTGAATGAAATTTTGTGTTTACCCAATTTTCTCCACCATTTTGTGATATCAAAAATAACGTATAAGAAAAAATATTATAACAGTTTAAATTTTTCAGATAATAAGAAATCAATATTCATATTGTGTTTTGAAAAATAAGACATGGGTTTTGGAAGTAGAGATAAAATAATAATAAAAATGAATATGAATCACAAAATATAAAATGATCAAATGAACCTTTATTACAATAATAGTAGAAATACATTAGAGGTTTTAGATTGGGAAAATGTTTAGATAGAAGGCTTGGTAGAAGGTGAAATGGATTGGTTTGGAGCAGGTTTTGTGCCTGTTTTGATGGATCCTAAGCCGATTCAAAAAATTATTTCAATTATGGAAACCATTCTTATAACCTTCTTAAAATATTTTATTCCAACATCCTTATCAAAATTATCTAATCTTGACTGAATTTTACATTTTCAATAAAATTGACCTTGATAAACTCATGAAGCTTCTTTATTGTCAGCAAAAACTGTGAGTGATTATTAGTGAACTTATTATGTAGTAGCCAAATTCTGGTTAAATAGGAGTGAGATTCTCAAAAAGAAATCTCTAATTTTTTAAGAATACTGATAATGGTGCACTATTACGCTGAATATTCAGAAGCCTATTATTCATATCATCCATTACTAATGTGATAGCTCGAAACAACATGATCAGATTTGGTGATGTTGGTGGGGATAAATTAGAAGATATGTCTTGATTGGAACTTCCCTTTATAGATTAGAACGTACTTCCCATGTACCATTTCAAATCTTCAAAATCTATTTTAGAAACATATTTTGATATACTTTTTCCAAACTGATCCTACAAATTTATTTTAAAAGCATCAAAATTCCTTTTGGGCACAATGTTTTATATGATCTCATGAAGCTAGGTCTGAATAGACACTAATTACATCATTGGAATAGATGAATTTCTCAAATCATCCAAATATTTTTTGAGGATTCAAATTCCTATCAAAGAATTCAATTCTCTTCCAAAACCTTGTTAAACATTATAACTAGGTCTTCAATCTAATTTATCCAAGAGTTAGATGTTCCTTAATCTAGATTCTTTTAATGGGAACAAACTTC
The DNA here is from genome assembly GCA_963277665.1 of Viscum album. NCBI lineage: Eukaryota > Viridiplantae > Streptophyta > Magnoliopsida > Santalales > Viscaceae > Viscum > Viscum album. The sequence continues at coordinate 1,381,475,940 of OY728134.1, read as the reverse complement.
CATAATATATAAGGTATTAGCATGATACTTATACATATACTTCTCACATGAATATGATATAACATCAAGTACATGTGACTTTATCTAGAAACAGACACAATTATTTCTATGGAAGGAACAATGGTAGAGATATCTGGATATTCAATGATCTCAGTGGTCTGAGTGACCGATTTATGATCTTGCAGAACTTCTTGTGTAGTTGTTGGAACCAAATTCCATGCTCAAATGAAATGGGAAAGGAATAAAAGAATTCCCAAAGTGTGGGCTCACATAGCCACCACACGGTGCACCCTAGCACCTTAATTGAAAGTCACAGTCTTCTCCACGACCACTGCAATGTACATACGGTCACCTCTACGATCACCACAGAGTCATGATGGGAGCCTTCACAATTATGATGAACATGATGGTCCCTTCCGTGACTGTTGTGGCGTGATGACAGAATCCTCTATGATTGTTAGGAACTTTATGTAATTTTCTTTGGTTATGAGGCCCAAATTTCCATCCTCCAAGCTCTGTGATAGATGGTTCCTACAAATAATCGGCTCCCCACGTGACAAAATATCAATCACCCAACCATTCACCTTTCGAGATCTCATTTTGCGAAGCTTTCTTTTCTATACAATCCATCATGAAAATGTATCCCCCAAGGTACTTGTGCATTGTGAAGTAGCTTTCCTATTACTCTAGCATACATTTTCTCTAATTAGGGATGCCATTTGTGAACTCCTTTGGCAATCGTGAAGGAAGGAGTCCCTCTTGTGTACTCCAGTGTTTGTGAAGCACCCAATCCTCATGAAGTTCCCCCTTGGACATGTTGAATCCATGTCTAGGCTGGGTCACTATGCTTCACAAAGCACTTACCCTAACAAAACACCATTACTTTGCGAAGCACCTAATCTTCATGAAGACCTTCTCAGTGAGGTCGTCAGCTTCGTGAACCCCTCTCCCATATGGCCCTCTAGGCATGTTCAATGTGATTTCATGGTTCACTTTGTGGTGTCTCATGATGTGTTTCTCTGCTTTGTGATTCTCTACATAGGCACACAGATAGATATTTTTTCTTCACATAGCCATGCTAACGTGAGCCCCTCGAGTGACCACTCATCCAACTCACTTCCACAAGGCATTTAATGTGCCTTTTGTACCCTAAGGATGGGTTGGTATATATTTTGTAAGTCCTAGGGGTGGGGAGCGAGTCCTTATTGTCCGAGCTGTAAGACGTTAAATTGCATGAACCCATCTCCTCAACACATGTCGTTAAACTATGGGTTACCATGTACATGCCAAGCCTGAGGGAACCAAGAATGGGTCGGCACAAGGAACTCCATTGTTTCTCACCCGCATCTCTCTCCCTCTTCACTTTGTTTCCATATTCACTTCGTGAGGTCTTCATGTAATTCATGGAATCTCTTGATAGGGTGACCCCTGTATGATGACCATCTCATCCCTATACATCAGGGCATCCTCTCCAGGATTACCTCTTGAATTAATTCCCAATATTCATATCTATGGGCCACTAACCCTGGGTAATACCCACACCATTCCTTGTGGACACATCTCTTGTGACACAATCATCAGGTCAGTTGTTGTCTCTTGTTTCCCATACTCATCATGACTCACATGGGCTTAGGGTGAGAATCAATAATGAAATCCTCTTTGGGCCACAATCCAAGTGTAATTCCCATGCCCCATTTATACCAAACTATGTTTACTTTGATCCATAGTTCCTAGGTCGGGTTCGTAAGAATCCTCCTTGTGGATAATGTCTATTACCCTCTCACCAATCCATGTGTTCATACTTCTTCACATAGATTCACCCTTTGTCCTGCATGACATTAAAATTCATGATTTGAACTACGGGGAATGTGATTCCCTTCCACAGTCATACGTAGGACACCTCCTTGAGGTTCAACCCCAATAATTGATAAATCATTTGTGCTCTCTCCTAGGGATGTACCCTCTTGATGTGATGTAATCCCTATTTGGGACACATCACCTGGGTCTGCCTCACTAAGGCGTTCTGATCCATGTGGGGAACTAACCATGCGTAAGCCCCTCACACTCATCATACAACTCCAACCATGAGATATCCTCTTGTGATGGGAACCTAACCACTCATAAGCGCCAACATGTCTACAATTCATTTTCCTTTGTGCACACCATGATTCAATTCTCAATCTTGAACAATGTGGACATTGATTCCCTAGCACAGGGATACATAGTAAGCCTCCTCGACGTTCAATCCATTCACCCATGTCTTGTCCGGGTCATTCCCTCAAGCCTTCACAACTCGATACGATCATGCTTCAACCTGGTGGTTCTAATTTCCATGGGTTCTATCCATGCATTCATTCTCACCATCTGTCTCCATAGCCGACTCATCTCCCCATTAGAACTATATGGATTTTGATCATTTCTTACCCAGCGGTGTTTGTAGGAAAACTTGCTAAGGTTCAATCCTAACAGATTATCAACCATCGGCATTCCCCTCAGAGGGGTGATCCTCTATGATCTACCCTTAGTGGTGTCCAAATCAGTCTTCATGGTGTGAAATCTTCCCTATTTGGGAAAAATCACTCTATGTCTGTATTAACTGGGTACTTTGACTCAATCATCTAGTAACCTTCCGGGTACTCCCCTTCTCGAGGTTCAACACTCTGATCCACTCCCATCACTATTCTGATCAGTTCGATCCATCCCTACTAGATGTTAAACTCGATACATAACTTGTGTTAAACTTGGGAAGCTGAGGAAAACCTGAGATTCATGCCTTTAGAATATGATTCCCCACATTCTTCATGGGATGCCTTGGGCTACCTCTCCCTCGAGAAGCCCTATCATAAGGGGAAATACATGTGCAATAGTGTTCTAGAGTCTAGACATTACGCAGATGCCACAACATAACTACTCAACTAACTGAAGTATTCTTGTAGAGACCCAAATATTGACCTACATGGAAATTACATTACTTTTTCGGAATACTTAGGACATAACAAAAATACACACACAAGGACCGTAATTGTTTAGTTTCTTTGGAAACTCAGAATATAATCTTCTAATCGTGGTGAAAGATCTTCAACATCTCCCATAAATATCTTCCCCTTTTTTTTACCTAAAAACTTTCTTTATATCCTAGGGAAAAGAAAACATAAAAGGGTGAGATGAAATGCTCAGTAAGGGTAATCAAAATAAATATCAATCACATCATATTCATAAGAACATAACATTTTGGAAATCTTAACCTGCAAAAGAGATCATAATATCATAACATGGGATAAATCGTAGTAGTGAAATGTAATCCCAAGAATCATAACAAAAAACATGAAACTTTGTGGCATACACACATAATCATAGAGAATCATTTCTTGTTAGTCAAGACTCATTTCCAAGACTATCTTAGTGGACAAAGTCCCTTTCTGAAGTGAGTCACCCTCGTTTCAGTCCTGTTTCACTGAACCGGTATAACCTACCGTTCCATCCATGTCTATCTCATGAGATATAAAATCTTTACCCAATGCATTGGGGCGAGATATAGGTCTCACCCATCTCATAATGATACAATTCTTATGTGTGCCACAAAATCATAAATCATGCATCATTGCATAACCCATGTAATAAAAATGGGAATCATAAACATCATGACATCATAAAACAATTCATATAAGATAAAGGAATTCATAAAAAAATTTCTATCCCAACATAATCAAATCCATGTAATAATAGGGATAGAAATAGAACCCTTTATTATCTTAGATGGAAAATAATTTTGATAAACCACTTAAACTCCATTCTTGAGGAAAATATCCTTCCTACTTCAAAAACATTTTTCCTTTCTTAACATGTCATACAATTTTAAACTAAAAGAAGTTGATTAAAATTAAACTTGAAAAAATGTAAAGGAATATTCTTGGAAATAATGTTTTAAAAATCCATTCATGTCGTATAAGTTAAAAAAACATTATTCGTACTTTTGTCGAAAAAGTCAAAAAGTACCTCGTACGAAAATCGACAAAAGATTCATTTCATATCTTTTACTAAAAACTCACCGAAGGGTAAAATTGGATTTAAAAAATTGTAGGTGGATGGAAATAATATTAAATATTGAGGAAACATGGATTTGGATGATAAAATACACCCAAATAAATACCAAAGTATAAACAATCTCAGATAAAAATGAGATTGTGATATTTCCCTTACCTTTGGTCTGATTTGCTTCGTAAGTGTCCAAACCTTCTGTATAATGATTTAAATAAGGTTATTGACTTATTACAGAATCATATTCATTGTTATGATTTCATATATGGTTCACTTATGACTTTATATTACCCGTTCTTTTGTAAATTCCATGTTAAAGAGCGTTTTGGGTAAAATTGTTTCATTTGTCGTCCATGTTTTGACTTGTAATTATTCATATGATTACTTAGATCATGATTACTTAATTCCAGAATATAAAACATGATTTATTTATAATATATATTCATAATATACATATATATATATATAATAAATCAGTAAATGGAAAGAAATACACCGTTCATGGAGACGGTAGGCCGTACGTACGCATGAAAGCTGTTTTTGTTTCCTTATTGAGTTGAATGGATTTAAGTAGATGGCATACATATATTACTCATAAATCCAGTATAATTATTATGTCATATATTTCATGATTACTTATTATATATACTTTATAATCATTCATGAATGGTTAAAGTGGAGAATGAATCTCATCGCGTCGTGGAGACGGTAGTCCGTACGTACGCACGAGCGATGATATCATTATCATGATCGTGGGACTGTATTCGAGTGTATGAATACTATTTCAGAATCAATATCACTTTAAAATAATCATATATAGTTATTATTTACACCATTATACCCATCCATGTAAGGTGGTGGTGGAAAATAGATTTCACCACGGCGTGGAGACGGTATTCTATACGTACGCACGCGCAGTGATTTCGTTTTCTGTAGGATGGATAGATGGTGAAATAAGGTTGTCTCATACTTATAATAACATATAATTATATGAGTGATACTGATGTTATTACTTCATAATGAAAAAACCTAAGAAGAAGAAGTAGAAGAAGAAATAAAGGTGAAAGAATCGGTAGCGGAAATTACCTCTTCTTTGAAGCTCCTCTTTGAGACCTCATCTTAGGGAAATAAAATTGGTCTTTGAGGAAAACCAGAACCACTAGGATGTTTCTAGGGAATTTTATAAGAGAATGGGGCAGGGGTTGTCCGAGAATGAAGGCTCAAAGTTGTGTGAGGAAGAGAGGGAGGAGGTGCCCTTTTATAAGGGAGGAGAGGGGCTCCTTTGGAAAACCAAAAATATTATTTTATTATAAAGTCATATTCGGTTTTAAATAGCTCCAAATTGATTTATTTTGAAGCTAGGGTGGGGATGGGTAGAAATCCTCTCATCCAATATAATTTAGACAGGTTTAGGTTCCTTTTTTAACCTTATCATTTAGATTTAACATTAAGTTAAATAATTTTACTTTTACCGTGTCTTCTTGTGTTCTTATACTATAAGGTTAATAAACTTACCATAACAAGCCAAACGAACCCCAAGTTGTTTATTATTAATATATATAACCTTATCTATGTCATTTGGCCTATCCTTAGATTTATATGAATAAAATTACAACTAATAATATAATATTTGTTTTAAAAACTATTTTTTGTCAATTTTGACACTATTTAATAATTGATTTTTGTGAAAATCATAACAGAATTATTAGTTCGAAAAAAGTTAATTAACTCAATACTAACATGTAATATTAACCTATAAAATTAGTTTAATTCATAAAAAGCCTCAAAATATATTTATTTGAGTATTTATAATATCAATTATTATAATTTTTCACTATTATGGTAATTACTGTATAATCATTGTGTCATAAATAAATTAAATTATATAATGTCTAAAAATTAAAAATAAAATACAATTATGTATTAAATCTTTGTATATTTCTAATGAATATTTACAATCTAATTTATCTTATTTATAACCCCATATTAAAAATGTTTTAGTAAATAAACTTTGATTTTAACTCTTTTAACTCTTCTTTGAATTAAATAATAATAAATGTCCTAATCTAATCCAAGTGGGATTAAATGGTAATCTTTTATTACTAAGGTTGTTTTTGGTCGAATTACACTTATCCAATAGAATTAGGACATGTTTTAGGGCAATAATAATATCATTTTTACCCTTAATTATCCTATTTACTTTTAACCGTGGTAAAAAAAAGTAAAAAGTTTCTATTCACCAAAAATTATTTTCATCTCATTGAACCACATTTTAGTCCTTGATATTAACCGTGTCTCTCGGATTTTCTAAATTCCACTCACAGAAGCGGTAAAATTAAGTTTTATGAAAAATCCAGTTTTTTAACTACCACTTAGTGGTTTCACTATTCATCAAAAAATGAAAGTTTCTAGAAAAATACAAAAAATTAGGCCTAAGCTATATTTGATATTATTAATTCAAAAATTATAACTATTTTATCAAATTCAAAAACATATCAGTTACATTAACTAATTTAAAAATTAATTCCTGTCGTCAAAACAAATACCGTGTTTTTTAAGAGATAATAACTACAAAAAGATTGACACTTGTTTATATCTGGTTTAAATGTGAAATTACATCTAATGAAAAAAATTGTATTAAATTGTAAAAATATATTCTAAATATACTTTAAACCCACTCAAATTAATAATTTATCACTATAAATTTTTTTTGATTAAAAAAGTGGTTTTTAATTAAAATTTAGTAATTTTCACTATTCATCAGAATATGAAAGTTATCCGAAACGTACCAAAATTTCACCCTAAGCTAATTTCAATATTCCGAATCCAAAAATGAAGTCCATTTTGAGAGATAAAATTTCTAAAATTTTAAGAGGTGGTTATTTCTATTCATAACGGCTAGTTTTAATAATATTTTAATAGCATATCGTTGTTTAGTGAAACTCGGTATTGCGTACTACACACGCTATCGAGGAAGGTCGTGATTGCGTGTAATGAAAGGAAAGTCAAGGATGCATGTTGTGCAAGCTCCTTTTGGTGTAGCGTACAACATAAGACATTAATGAAATTAAAAAGAATATTTTTCATAAAATGTCGGGGTGTTACATCTACCCCCCTTAAAATGAATTTCGCCCTCGAAATTTGTCGAGGTTATAAATGGTTTACTACTCGAAAGATTCGTTAATAGAAACCCACATCGTAAAAAGGAATACCAAAACCAATCTTTAAAAACAAAAGTATGAAATGTAACGGTTACCCAAATAAACTAATCACTGGGTTTCCACATAGGTGAAAATATGGATATGGAAGAGAAATCTAACCACCATGTTCTGATGGAGAGTGGTAGAGAACATGGCTATGGAAAATCCAGCAATCACAAAGCCATAAATTGGTGATGATCTAAGGTACCATCTGATTCATCAGATATAAAAGTACTAGGACAACATTTTTAGTTTTCAAGATCATTTCCCTAAAGTTGATGATATTGGAATTAGAAGAAATACTTTCGTGATTTTGGTATAGTGTCACTGTTGGTCATTCTTTGGACAATATCCACTTCATATATTAATGAAATGAAGTTGGATTTGTCATTCGTGAAGTGTTAGCAGGTCATGTGATAGAATGATGGGCCATTCCATCTGTCTCAAACAAAAGGTTACAAAAGTTATCAAAAATACATAAGACCATCTATGGTGAGGTTAATCGTATATGGTTTCTAAAATGGAATTATAATTCTTATATCATACTGCTTAATATAATAAAACTAGTTTATACTAAACAAGTACTTCCTGTAGGCCAGTGGTAGGTGATAAAGGCCAGTCACACTTCAGTTGTGGGTTCGATTCCCACAACCTTGTCTGACGCGATGGGTTGTCGCCAGTCCTGCAGGTTGTCCTTTTTCTAAAACTACATTACTATAACATCCCATCAATAATATCGAAAATGTTTATATCCTTAAACAATACTAACTTATGTCCAACATAATCCATTCCAATCTTTAGGATTATCCAAAATACTTCATTCCAAACTCATTGTATAAAGAGAATGATTACTAAAAAGGTCATTTAACAAGCACATGAATACCATCATTTATCCCTCATATATCTTGTTCGTCACATTCCAATCATGTGAATACCATAATCATGTAATCTATTGAAAAATGAATACCCATTGAATATTAGTGAAAACATGAGTGCTGTCAAAAGGTAACTCTTTCCACATATCAAAATCCTCAAAATTCTATATACTTATTCCTTGTATCATTCATGAGCTCATGAATACTGTCAAACATTTCATTTTCTCCTTATCCCTTCATTATGCACATATCATCTACTTTCCAAAAATATCTGAATAACCTTTCATGGATACCAGTACCATTAATCATACACTTTCAAAACTCAAGGAAAGTCAACAGTGTAACAATCCTTAGTTTTCTCTTTATTCCATAGTACCATGAGATTACTTATACAAAATTGCACTTGATAAACATGTAATAATTCCACTACATTCTTAAACCATTGACCGAGCTTCAAAAATTCTTTCATCTCACATATCATTTGTAGTCTCTTCATTATCATCAACATAAATACTAACCATACGACCATACTGATTCTCTTCATGAGACATTGCCTTAGGGCATTGGTTTTCATAATTCCCATACATTCCACATTTAAAACATTTAACCATTGTTGATGTTGTAGCAATACCATTATCCTCATCCCTGGTGTTAACTGAACCTTTTCCTTTGCACTTACTGGTTTTGTGTCCTTCTTTTCCACACCCAAAGCATCTTCCAGTTCCTTTGAAACATTCTCCATGATGCCTCTACCCACATGATTTACATAGTGGAAATTGAACTTTATTTCCTCTATGATCATCATGGAACTCCATCTTTCTCTTATTAGCCGAGTCAGGAAACTTACCAAATTTTACATTATTGATCATATTATGAGATTGCTGATTCGACATAATAATGATGTTTAGACTTCCAAATCCCATTCCATTTGGTTTCTCATGAAGAATATCATTCCATTGTCCATCATATCCTCCATTATCGTGAATCATCTTGTTTCCAGCCATTTTCTAAAACCCAAAAAGAATAGTGTGAGAGACAAAAATCATAATAAAGGGGGAGTATCTTCAATATCTAACATCTTTGGTTTAATCTAATATCGTTACCATAGTTCTAGGACTATATCATATACGTATACTTATCCTTAGGGACATCCCTAGACATACCTTAGAAATATCTCTAGGGATCTCACTAAAGTTCTCGTATCCTATTTTCCAAAGGTTGACTAAACCTTTCCTCTAATACCAACTGTAGAGACCCGAATCTTGACGTACATTGACATTACATTACTTTTGTAGAATACTTAGTACATAACAAAAACACACACACAAAGACTATAATAGTTTAGTGTCTTTGGAAACTCAGAATATAATCTTCTAATCGTGGTGAATGATCTTCAACATCTCCCATAAAGATCTTCCCCTTTTTTTACCTAAAACCTTTCTTTATATCCTAGGGAAAACAAAACATTAAAGGGTGAGCTGAAATTATCAGTAAGGGTAAAAAAAATAAATATCAATCACATCATATTCATAAGAACATAACATTTTGGAAATCTTAACCTGCAAAAGAGATCAAAATATCATAACATGGGATAAATCGTAGTAGTGAAATGTAATCCCAATAATCATAAAAAAACATGAAACTTTGTGGCATACACACATAATCATAGAGAATCATTTCTTGTTAGTCAAGACTCATTGCCAAGACTATCTTAGTGGACAAAGTCCCTTTCTGAACTGAGTCACCCTCGTTTTAGTCCTGTTTCACTGAACCGGTATAACCTACCATTCTAGACATGTCTATCTCATGAGATATAAAATCTTTACCCAATTCATTGGAGGGAGATATAGGTCCCACCCATCTCATAATGATACCATTATTATGTGTGCCACAAAATCATAAATCATACATCATTGCATAATCCATGTAATAAAAATGGGAATCTTAAACATCATGACATCATAAAACAATTCATATAAGATAAAGGAATTCACAAAAATATTTCCATCACAACATAATCAAATCCATTTAATAATAGGGATAGAAACAGAACCCTTTATTATCTTAGATGGAAAATAATTTTGATAAACCACTTGAACTCCATTCTTGAGGAAAATATCCTTTCTACTTCAAAAACATTTTTCCTTTCTTAACATGTCATACAATTTTTAACTAAAAGATGTTGATTAAAAATAAACTTGAAAACTTGTAAAGGATGATTCTTGGAAATAATGTTTTAAAAATCCATTCATGCCGTATAAGTTAAAAAAAACATTCTTCGTACTTTTTTCGGAAAAGTCAAAAAGTACCTCGTACGAAAAACGACAAAAGATTCATTTCATATCTTTTAATAAAAACTCACCGAAGGGTGAAATTGGATTTAAACAATTGTAGGTGGATGGAAATAAAATTACATATTTAGGAAACATGGATTTGGATGATAAAATACACCCTAATAAATACCAAAGTATAAACAATCTTGGATAAAAATGAGATTGTGATATTTCCCTTACCTTTGGTCCGATTTGCTTCGTAAGTGTCCGAACCTTCTGTATAATGATTTAAATAATGTTATTGAATTATTACAGAATCATATTAATTGTTATGATATCATATATGGTTCACTTATGACTTTATATTACCCGTTCTTTTGTAAATTCCATGTTAAAGAGCGTTTTGGGTAAAATTGTTTCATTTGTCGTCCGTGTTTTGACTTGTAATTATACATATGATTACTTAAATCATGATTACTTAATTCCAGAATATAAAACATGATTTATATATAATATATATTCAGAATATACATATATATATATATATATAATAAATCAGTAAATGGAAAGAAATACACCGTTCATGGAGACGGTAGGCCGTACGTACGCATGAACGCTGTTTTTGTTTCCTTATTGAGTTGAATGGAATTAGGTAGATGACATACATATATATACACATAAATACAGTATAATTATTATGTCATATATTTCATGATTACTTATTATATATACTTTATAATCATACATGAATGGTTAAAGTGGAGAATGAATCTCATCGCGTCGTGGAGACGGTAGTCCGTACGTACGCACGAGCGATTATATCGTTCTCATGATCGTGGGACTATATTGGAGTGTATGTATACTATTTCAGAATCAATATCACTTTAAAATAATCATATATAGTTATTATTTACACCATTATACCCATCTAGGTAAGGTGGTGGTGGAAAATAGATTTCACCACGGCGTGGAGACGGTATTCCGTACGTACGCACGCGCGGTGATTTCGTTTTCCGTAGGATGGATAGATGGTGAAATAGGGTTGTTTCATACTTATAATAACATATAATTATATGAGTGATACTGATGTTATTACTTCATAATTAAACAACATAAGAAGAAGAAGTGGAAGAAGAAATAAAGGTGAAAGAATCGGTAACAGAAATTACCTCTTCTTTGAAGCGCCTCTTTGAGACCTCCTCTTAGGGCACTAAAATTGGTCTTTGAGGAAGACCAGAACCACTAGTATGTTGATAGGGAAGTGGAGAAGAGAATTGGGCAGGGGTTGGCCGAGCTTGAAGGTTCAAAGTTGTGTGAGGAAGAGAGGGAGGAGGTGCCCTTTTATAAGGGAGGAGAGGGGCTCCTTTGGAAAACTAAAAATATTATTTTATTGTAAAGTCATATTCGGTTTTAAATAGCTCCAAATTGATTTATTTTGAAGCTAGGGTGGGGATGGGTCGAAATCCTCTCACCCAATAGAATTTAGACAAGTTTAGGATCCTATGTTAACCTTATCATTTAGATTTAACATTAAGTTAAATAATTTTAATTTTACCGTGTCTTCTTGTGTTCTTATACTATAAGGTTAATAAACATACTATAACAAGCCAAACGAACCCCAAGTTGTTTATTATTAATATATATAACCTTATCTAAGTCATTTGTCCGAACCATAGATTTTTAGGAATAAAATAACAACTAATAATATAATATTGGTTTTAAAAAGTATTTTATGTCAATTTTGACAATATTTAATAATTGATTTTTGTGAAAATCATAACAGAATGACTAGTTCTAAAAAAGTTAATTAACTCAATACTAACATTTCATATTAACCTAGAAAATTAGTGGAATTCATAAAAAGTCTCAAATTATATTTATTTGGGTATTTATAATATCAATTATTATAATGTTTCACTATTATGGTAATTACTGTATCATCATTGTGTCATAAATAAATTAAATTATTTAATGTCTAAAAATTACAAATAAAATACCATTATGTATGAAATATTTTTATCTTTCTAATTAATATTTACAATCTAATTTATTTTATGTATAACCCCATATGAAAAATGTTTTAGTAAATAACCTTTGATTTTAACTCTTTTAACTGTTCTTTGAATTAAATAATAATAAATGTCCTAATCTAATCCATGTGGGCTTAAATGGTCATATTTTATTACTAAGGTTGTTTTTGGTCGAATTACACTTATGCAATGGAATTATGACATGTGTTAGAGTAATAATAATATCATTTTTACCCTTAATTATCCTATTTACTTTTAACCGTGGTAAAAAAAAGTAAAAAGTTACTATTCACCAAAAATTATTTTCATCTCATTGAACCAAATTTTAGTCCTTGATATTAACCGTGTCTCTCGGATTTTCGAAATTCCACTCACAGAAGCGGTAAAATTATGTTTTATGAAAAATTTAGTTTTTTAACTACCACTTAGTGGTTTCACAATTCATCAAAAAATGAAAGTTTCCAGAAAAATACAAAAAATTAGGCCTAAGCTATATTTGATATTATGAATTAAAAAATGATGTCTATTTTATCAAATTAAAAACATATCAGTTACATTAAATAATTTAAAAATTAATTCCCGTCGTCAAAACAAATAGCGTGTTTTTTAAGAGATAATAACTACCAAAAGATTGACACTTGTTTATATCTGGTTTAAATGTGAAATTACATCCAATGAAAAAAATTGTATTAAATTGTAAAAATATATTCTAAATATACTTTAAACCCACTCAAATTAATAATTTATCACTATAAATTATTTTGATTAAAAAAGTTGTTTTTAATTAAAATTTAGTAATTTTCACTATTCATCAGAATATGAAAGTTATCCGAAACGTACCAAAATTTCACCCTAAGCTAATTTCGATATTCCGAATACAAAAATGAAGTCCATTTTGAGAGATAAAATTTCTAAAATTTTAATAGGTGGTTATTACTATTCATAACAGCTAGTTTTAATAATATTTTAATAGCATATCGTTGTTTAGTGAAACTCAGTATTGCGTACTGCACACGCTATCGAGGAAGGTCGTGATTGCATGTAATGCAAGTCAAGTCAAGGATGTGTGTTGTGAAAGCTCCTTTCGGTGTAGCGTACAACACAAGACATTAATGAAATTAAAGAGAATATTTTTCATAAAATCTCGGGGTGTTACAATTCTACCCTTGCTAGAACCTTTGAAATTTACTAGATGGAGAAACATAATCAAACATCATCCACAAAGACATGGAACTAGGAAGGGTTTCACAAACAACATCTTAATCATTAAGGGAGACCTGTAATAGGTGACGAGTTCTAAGGAAGTATCCATAGAAGGAGGAACCGACATCCCATCATCCCATTTTTATCAGGGACCAAAAAATACTATAGAAACATTGGATTGTCCCCAAATTTGGAAACTGGGATTGTGGTGTACATTGCAGGACACCCTAAAGCGATGTTAGATTTCACAGACAGCCACACCCTAATGAAAAAGTGTCAGAAACCGAAAATTACATAGCCATCGTGAAACTATTTACCTCAAGACGGAGATTAGTAGTGTTCAAGACATCAATAGATAAGAATGTCACTATATCCAGATATATGGTGCCAGGTCCTGCTATGAAAATGGTGGGCCTAGTGTGGAGCCCACCTTAATGTAGGCCAGTTGATCATGGGGCATCCAGATTTGTGCCATTTGTCACCATGGATATTTCTCTCTGAATGTGGAATACTGAATGATGATATTGAATTCGTCACTGATTTACTAATATATTTGATGATAACTTAATCTTATTTCGTTGTAGGATCCAAGATGCATCCCTCGAGAACCAATCACCCCCACCCACAAATGAGGGGGAAGACAGGATAACACCGCGGTATTGAAGAAAAATTCTGCATCCACCACAACATCTTCCATGACCACAAATACTGGGCTCCCATGCCCCATATCTCACTAAAATCACATTCATAGTGTAATAAACACCCTCATGTGATTATATGAATAGGGACAGGTCATTCCCACTTGGGATATGGCCTGATAGTATCTAGAGGCTTCTCTACCTCATCGTAGCAACCACCCCCAAGGGCCACATAGGTATATGATGATACTCACTCCCACATTCAACATCATTGGGAGCATCTCCCTAGAATGCTATTACTATTATCTCCCTTCTGATAAATAGTTGGGAGATTTCAGGGTCACATTGTCTTCAACTTCGGTTAGGGAGCCGCAAAGGAGGGCTCCCACTAGCTCTCTCCAGCTCCATCATTAGGGTCCACAGACTGAGGAGAAGGTGGTTCATACCCTAGCATAGTTGACCCATGTTTGGCTATCTCACCCCCAATATCGGGTGCAGGATCAGGAGAACACCCTTTAGGGGACGTCATCATCAATAGATCCTATGGACCATGCCACACCGGATGTCCAATATCCATCTCTTACTGTTACAGGTCAAGAGTATGTCAATTCCAAATTGGAATCAAGGACTTAGATACCTTATTAGTGGGTTGGATTGACTCTTCTGGTTAGAAGCATTATAAATGATTATTGAGGGTTGTTCGATGCTGATGATGTTCATTGTGGAGGTCCTCCTAGTACCGTCATCGGCCTGAGTAGAGACACTATCCACTTTGGAAATTAACATGGAGTTCCTCCCCGTGTCACCACCATTTCGGGTGGCAGTTCACTCCACCTTGTTGATGCCTAGCATGAAGGCCCTTCTCATGCTCCTGATCTATGGTATGGAACAACTCCCCATGCATCAGGTCGCTGGTGTATAGATGCTCCTTGCATCTTAGTTCATCAAGGTGGAGGCCCTCCCTACTTCAATAACGATAGGTATGAAGGTCCTCCTCATATTTTATCTAGCTCAGGTGGAGGTCCTCCCAACTCCAGCATTCCCTCAGGTGAAGGTCCTCCCAGATCCAACACTCTGAACTGTAGAGTTCCTCCCTGATCAGTAGTCAAAAAACATGGATGCCCTTCACATGTTCTGTTTGATATATTTCTAGGTTCTGCTCGCACCTTGGATTATCAGGGTTGAGGCCCACCCCACATCAATGAAGATAGGTATGAAGGTACTCCTCATATTTTTTCTAGATCAGGAGGTGATCCTCTATTCTCCAGCATTCCCTCAGGTGAAGGTCCTCCCCACTCTAGCACTCCATAAAACATAGGTACTCCCCTCTCACAATTCAATGAAAATGGATTCCCTCTCCATGTTCCATTCAATATCTGTCTGGGTACTCCTCACAACCAAGATTACTCATATGTAGGTCCTCCCCATGTTCTGTATCCTTTTTTCCCTAGTGAAACATCCTGGGGATGGAGATCAAGTCATTTTCACTGAATAAAGAATTCTAGGAAATCCCGGGTCACAATCATGTTGATCCACTTCTCCGATTCTAAGGAGGAATGTGACCTGATGATTGAACCTTCACCCCAGTCCTCTATATCAGGTAATGAGGTAGGAAATAAAAATATTAGAATTTTTATCCCAAAATGTGAGATGCAACAGATCCCTATGTCCCTCCACATGTACATCTAAGAGGAGGTATATTTGGATCCCTTTCATAGTCTCGCCGTGTAATCTTCTCTACTGTCACCAGACTCACTCTCTACCTCAAAAGGAGATAAAAAATAGTTGTTTTGTAGATTGGTAGATGATGAAATCTTGGAACACCCCTCCATTTCCAGTCACCACACGTTCCTAGGGAGTAGTGGCTAGTGTCTCGTACTATAGAGATGTGGTAGCACATTCCTCGCTGTCCTCAGAAGACGGCCTGTTCTCCAGTGGGTTGTCGGCCTTAGCACCGTAATATTCACTGACCAATTAACCAACACAATATTACATATTAGTACCTCTTTCCATTCATTAGTCTCTTATGTTTGATGAGTGCATAAACCAAGGTCCATATCCCGAGTCTGAATAAAGAGACTTGAGGGAACTTCTTGCAACAAGTCAACTTCTCGAGATATTTTGATCGATTTCCACTCCAGACTTCGGTATCCCAGAATCTACCAATCTGGTGGAATTCATGTGTTTCTATGAAACTATATGGTAAATTCACCTTTTACTATGAGGTCAACAGTTGGATTACCCGATGATCTGGGAAAACTTTGAAAACATTGGATGACAAATACCACATAGTCTGGTTGGCCACACTTCCTATCACTCAGTATTTAGCACCGTACGGCCATCAACCAACCCTCCAACATTTATGTGTTTATAGATCCACAATGCTTCACATGATTATTGTGGAGGAATATCCACACATATAGGTACATTGATGGGGGCAGTACGCCGACCTTCACTTCATCCCTATCTGGCATCATCCTGATTTTCTCAATGACCACAAGGACATGCCTGTAGTCAATATGGCTGACCTCATAGAATAGGTAACCGAAGAAGGACTTATCAAAGGGAGCTTACCCCCCGGGGTAGTACTACATTTTATGGATAACTTGGATGTGGTCACCTACATGCAATGACACTTTTGGGGCATTTCAGATCCCAATGAGTCGTTGCCTCTTGGTCGAGACCCCAAAAAAGGATAGACACACATTGGGGACATTAAGCCTTCTGACCATTCTGGTTCATAATAGAAGATTGAAGACGACCCTGAGAAAGTCACAATGAGTTAGTTGCCCATATATTAGAAAAGGGTCATCAATGATATTTTTGTGAAACATGCTACGAAATATCATCCATATTATATAGATCCCCAGTACAATCCCAACCGTCCTCCACTGGGGACGCACAGGCAGATATAGATTCCCCTTAGTGAGCTAGTTCTTGTTGATTCCAACAACCTGGGGTATCTTGACAGGGATAAGGTTGGAGTTTATGGTAAATGGGAATGATATGTATCACCAAATACAACTGATCTGTGTGAGGATCTTCTTTTAGATCTTGTGTTGCAGCCCATTCCTCCACCCATTCCGTAGGTCACCCATCAGCTCATTCCCCCATGTGCTCTATTGGTAGCCCCTTGGGTTATACCATTAGGCGATACATGTGTAGATGAGCCCATGAATCACATTTAAGAACCTACCAATGATCTAGTAATTTGGGATCCTCGTGAGGACAATAATCTCCATCCTGAGGATCCTATAACCACTCTGATTTCATATCTAGAGGCTCTCGAAACCCAGCAAGTAGCCATCCCTCCTAATAGAAAGCTGTAATCAACTTCGGTGGATGAAATTATGACTTTCCCATTTGTTTAGAATACCACATTATCACCATTTAATGGGATGGGTGACCCGATGTAGCATTTAGACCACTTCATCTCAAGGTGTTGGCCCATGTTAGGGACTCTTACACTGTAGGAAGCCTCCAAGCTCTATTGTTTCATCCAGATGCAGGAAGGACCTACTTTCATCTAGTATATCCAAATACCTATCGGGTCTATGGCTGATTAGGAAAACCTTCACAACTATTTTTTATACCAGTTCAGTTTAACCACTCATAAGACAAGTATTATTGACCTCTTACAGTGCAAAAAAATCCAGATGATCACATCGTAGACTTTGTCATAAGGTTAAATGGCCTCACGTATTCACCTGATATGCCACTAATTCAAGAGGAGTTTCTAATGAAGTTCATGGGGAATTTAAGAACATAGCTTGTTCCCTCCCACGTCACTAAAAACGTTCTAGGAGTTTTTTAGAATTTCTCCACCATGGACCAATCCCTTAAAGAAGCCTTGCAACAGGCTAAGCAGGAAAACATGTTGCCTACCATAGCCCTCTCAAGAAGAGAATCTAGAACTATGGCCACTACTGTCACACAAGTAGAGGCCCTCAGACTGATGGAAATGTTACTGAAAGTTCCACTTCCATATCCTCACTGGTAATAGAATCCTTAGAATCAACCTTCAAATCAGCGACACCCACCACAGAATAGGAAGGCTCCCGCTCGATAACCACCACCACCAAAACGGGATGATTAGGTTTTACCTCCCAATCAGAATATGGCCCCTCATTAGGGATAATGGCCGAAGTTCCCTTTCCTAAACATGCGAAATCTGGTCTACTAATTTGGAGAAGCTCAAGTTCCTAGTTACATATCAAGATATTTGGACTAGATGATCCTGGGGCTACTACTGTGTAAGAAATAAGAGGAAGCTGACCTTGTGGACAACCCCAACTACTGGCCCTATCACCGATTCTATGGAAAAACTCTTAAGCAGTTTTATGTGTTCAACGATTGTGTCCATGACAAGGTCATCAAGAAAATCGTTCTATTGGGTGCATCCCCGACACATGTGGTGTGTATTTTGGTGAGATCAAATTGAGATTTTGAGGTTGAATTGAAGTAGGATTCCAACTGCGAGCCCTGAAAGTATGGTGGTTAGATAGACCATATGTCCATCTCCCATGATCAGGGTATCATTTATTCTCACATGAATCAGTCTGATCCTTATGATGTCATCACCCCACCTCTGATAGACACTATTGCATCCACGTCTTATCCCTCTACCTCTCGTAGGGGAGGGCGATGATAGTTAAAGGGGAATAAAATCCCCCCACCCAAACAAAACCATCTTGAACCCTTAGAGATTTCATGTCTCAAAAAATGGGGATCACCCCCAAATTTGTATATTATTAGAGGATTCTTCCAGTGATGATCAAGAGTATGCTTCGGTTTACACCGTTGAATTGGTAAACTCCTACAAAGTTTTTAAATATGAGGAATGTTGGGTAAATCCTACCAACATCCCCAGTCGGCACCACCATCAGTAGAATCGTAGAAGTACCAAAAATAAAAGACCACAGTCTAGTTCATCAAACCAAGCTATGCAAGGTACTTAGATGAGGAAATAGACTCCGCATAGAGATCATCACATATAGTCCTCTCAGCCTATCCCATTAGATCCACTCCCACTGCCATACATGCTGCTCGATTAGGGCGAGCCAATATGACCACACAATGATCAGTCATTGTCAGTTGTGGAAAGACTCCAACTACCTGACAATCAACCATTAGTTATTCTGTGTGACTTGGAAATTGTTTCCTCACGGATTTCGGGGATGACCTCCTGGACGGGAGATTCAAACATTCCGATCGGTTTCTAGCGGGTTTTTTCGTAGAACCGGAAACATCCAATGATTCCACATCCGTTTGGACCTACTTTCCAAAGGCAGGCGCTCATTAGCTTGTGGACTGATGAGGATTAGTAATTTTCATTGGTCGAGAGGATGGGAGGTCGGACTCATCACACCTTTTTGAGGGGAATTATTGTCTACTCCGGGACTCTCTATATAGATTTAATTTATGTTCGTGAATCCTTATTACATTAACAAGTATAAAATGCGCTTTCCTTTAGTTTTAACAATCAATTATTAAATATGCAAGAAATTTAGAGAATCTTTTATATGTATTCGAGGTTCTTCATCAATAGAGAATCATCTATATCTGTTTAGAGATTCTTGGTCAATGGTACCCTTCTAAACATTTATATAAACGTCTCTTGGTCATTATGATGACCAGGCTGGTTTTAAAGCCACTCAGTGGGGCACTTGAAGTTTATCGTCATTCAGAAGGACATGGATTATTTCAAAGTTGGGATCGAACCCAAAAAATGGGCTACCTACATATCCTTTGTTTTGGAAAAGGAATCAGAACCCACGTAGTTCGAGTAATGGAGTATGATGTTTATGATTGATGGCTCAAAGAAGAATGTCATAATTACTTTTACACTCTATTCTCATGTGAGTCATGCTCGGTGTGAGAAACAAGAGGTATTGGTAAAAATTAGACAATCATGCCATGAAATATGCAATCATAAGAATTTGTTTGGGGCTTATGTATGTATGACTGCCTAGATAGATGAAGGTTTAGGATTTACTTTTAGGGAGAAAATCCATGAACAGGGTCCGTAATGTTATATGTGCTTCATGGAGATTTGAATAATCTAATCTTGGGGCTTACTCCTAAGGAGGATGCCCAAGTTAGGAGGGGACTTATGATTGGGTTTTACTCCTGAAAAGGAAACCCAAATCAAGGGTAAATTAGGACTGGTTAAGAGAAATTTAAGGGGGCTAGGGGTTTACTCCTGAAGAGGAAACCCAAGATTATGACTGTGACTTACTCCTAAAAAGGAGGCCCAGGTTGGGGGACTTGGGGCTTACTCCTGAAAAGGAAGCCCAAGATTATGACTGAGTCTTATTCCTGAAAAGGAGACCCAGGTTATGGATTAAGGTTTGGGGCTTACTCATGAGGAGGATGCCCAAGTTTGGGAACATTAAAAATTTGGGGCTTACTCCTAAAGAAGGATGCCCAAGTTAGAGGATTCTCTCATCTTAAAGGATGAGGTTAAATGAATGAACTCTCCATAATTAGTGACATAAGGATATTTAAATCACTAGGTTTTGAGAGATATTCCACAGAATTCCTTTCAGATAAGGAAGTCAAATCAAGAAATCATGCCATAAATGGCTTTGAAGAGTGTCTTGAAGACTGAATCTTGAAAAGGAAAGGTTAAATGGCTTAATAGGGGTAAAATGGGAAAGATGGGCACCCAAATAGATAGGGGCGCGCAAGTCTTGAAAGGCGTGCAAGTCTTCTGTGGGCGCGCAATTATTGGTCGCGCAGGTATACCTGCGCGACACATGGTGTACTTGCGCGATTTTAAACCAGCATTGAAATACTTGAGCGACTCTTTTGTAAACCCTTTAAAATCCTCTTGAGGTTCTTCCAGAAAAGGGACGCGCAAGTTATATTGTAGGAAATAAGTCGGCGCGCAAGTTCTTGATAAGTTTCAACACTTATGCCTTCCTTCTTCTCTTTAGATCTTCTGTTCTAGGTAAGAAATTACCTTAGAAGTGTTCCAGAAGCTTTGAGAAGAGACTTGGGCATCGGGAGCTTCAATACGAGTTTCTGGAAAAAAAGATCTCGAATGGGGGGCCGACAGGGTCTATTTATAGGCAGGAGAAGACCCCGGGCGGTTACCAGGCGGTTACCACTTAGGTCGCGCAAGTCACTTGCGCGACCAAGAGCGTCGCGCAAGTGTACTTGCGCGAAAGTGATATAACTTGCGCGGTGCAGTTGCTGTTGATCCTTTGTTCATGCCTTTGTTGATTTTTGATGTTTTCTTCAAAGGTTGAATCACTTTGAGCTCAGATATTCCCTTTTCTGATCTTTAGATTCTGTGACGAAAGGAGAATCAACAAAAGTCCCCCCTCAGAGTTGGATCCGGAGAGAAATGAGGATTTGACTATGAGGAAATCGAATCCATTCAAAGGAAAAGGGGGGGCGCGCACGTCTTCAGTGCACAGAGGGCGGCGCGCAAGTTTGCATCGCGTAAGCCTTATGCGCTCTGGGTACGGTGCGCAGATAGGCTTCCTGGCCTATAAATACACCACTTTTGGCCATGGATAACATCTGATCCTGAATTTCTTGCGCTCTCACCGCACAAGTCTTCCTCGTCGCGCATGTCTCTTTTTTCCACTGTTTCATCGCTGTCGCGCTCCTGTAAAGGTATTCGTACTTGCGCGGTTTATACTTGCGCGTCAAAAACTAGCGCGGCACACGAAATACTTGCGCGCCATTGTTTAGATTTGCGCGACTTAATTCCTTGGACATTTTTTCCGAATTCTTTCACAAATTTTATGAAAAATAAACCCATTTAAGAGTTAAATTTGTTCAAATTTTTGTGCAGATTCAATGGCTCCTAAGGGAATTGGAATGGCTGATGAACTGGCTAGCAAGCGGATTGATGACATGATGAACATTATTGGCCATGATTACTATGACATCTGTGACAGCACTTTCCCAGATTTGGATAAGTACTTGAAGAAATATCATCTTAATTTCCCACAGAGCATCTACTTGTCTCTGTGTGGTCATGATCATCTGCAAGGAGTCAATGTTCCAAATGAAAACAATTATACACCTGAGATGCAGCTGCACTGCTACTTCTCTATTTTGGTTATGCTGTGAATTAAGAGTAACAACAATGGTGTGAACTTTCAAATTCTCCCTCCATGTCATTTCCTTGCAGATATGAAAATGGCAAACCCATGGGCTGAAATGTTTTCCACTAATGGTTGGTGGAGAGAATAAAAACATGGTATTAGAGAAATATCTGAAAAGAGTACTCTCTCCAAATGGCTCTTTACTTCTAATGCTCCATTCTCAAATCCATGTATCCATCTTCCAAGTTTCTTGGACAGAAACAGAGTCACTATTTGATCAGCATAAAATTTTTCTCAAACCGCACACAAGAACATCCTTTTACAATCGTTCCAAGAAGAGCTGGTATCACTGCATCTCTTATTGTATCTAGTTGAATGAATGAATTCCAGGTGGTTGCTAATGAAGCTCGGGATGCCGTAAATCAAATGAAGTGTTATGTTGAAAGCCTCTTGTAATTCTCGAAAAAGAGAAGAGACTCCAGTCTGTGGATGTCCTTCTAACTCTTGTGTATCAATGAAAAACACTTTTGTCTTCAATCATTTGTACCTGCATTCTTTTCAGTACCTGCTTCAAATTTACATAAGCCAATGGGCCCAGTAAGTATAGTTTGATTTTTACTAGGATTATTACAAATAATCCTACAAACTTTGAACCTTTTAATTGCTCAATATTACCTAAATCATACAAAAAATGTATATTTAGTGACCTGGAACTTGACTTTTATTCAGAGTTCCTTTGTCTTTTGTGTGGGCAGTTTAAAGTCATGCACGCCGGACATAAAAGGGGCTAATGTTTAAGGTCGAAATAGCTTTGACCAAAATGGATTAAAATGGATTCAATTCCTTGACAATTTATCTGAAAACATATTACCATACTCAAGTATGAGAGAAAATATGTAAACTATGGCTTAAGAATATTTAAATCTGGGGAATGATATGAAAAAGAGATAAAAGGCATTAGAAGAATTATTTTCCAAGAATGAAGTTACTATTATTTAACAAAACCAGTTAGGGGGTTGAAATATGCAGGGCCACCTATGGGCATTGGCTGCATGGTCAAATAAATAGCATCTTTCGGCTGACAAGTCTGTTATGTGGACTGTTTATGCAAGGCCACCTATGGGCACGTGCTGCATAGTCAGGCAAAAGAACTCTCAGAAATTCACTTTCCTAGTGCTAAAAGCCAGTGAAAGTTTATGGAGATTCAAATTTTCTAAAGTACAGAGTTTGTTGTATGGAAAGAGGTACTTGAATATGGAGAAGATATTTCCGAACAAGAATATCGAAGAACTGGATGAATATCACTCCTACGAAGGTCTTACCCAAACGTAGGGAAGAAGAATAAACCATAGACATGAATACTTTCAGATCATGAAAAAGGATATGGGACAAATATGTTAAGGATGGCTATTTTTTGCGGATCCCTACATACTGTCATTTAAGACAAATAAGGACAAAAGAGGCATTCTTCCCAAGAATGAAGTTACTATTATTTAACAAAACCCGTTAGGGGGTTGAAATATGCAGGGCCACCTAAGGGCATTGGCTGCATGGTCAAATAAATTGCATCTTTCGGCTGACAAGTCTATTATGTGGACTGTTTATGCAAGGCCACCTATGGGCATGTGCTGCATAGTCAAGAAAAATAATTCTCAGAAGTTTGACATTTTTGTGATTAGAAGTCATGAAAAGGGTTATGAAGATCTGAAAATATTTAAGGTTAGGATTATAACACATAAAGATGGGTATTGTCCAATGTATATAGAGATACATAGGTCAATGAAAACCATAATCATGTTGTGGCTGGGTCCTGAATTGAAACTTGGACTTCACTACGTATCTCATAAGAATGAGAATCAAGCCATACGTAGTTCTTGAAATGCAGTTTAACGTCGTGCAGGACGAAAGTATGAGAAATCTTAGTTTAGGGTCATAGAATTCGGACCATAATAATGAATACACAGTGTGTGTTTTCATGAGGATTTTTCAGCTAAGGGACTGAAAGTGAAATTTGGGGTTAGGCCCAAAAGACTTGGGGCTGGATTCGAGGGATACTCGAACGTTCCTACGTATCCCATAAGGATGGGAATCAATCCCACATAGTTCTAGAACTACCCTTTGTACAAATTTGGTTCGTACATGTGAAGGGTGAAAGAGGACTTTAGTGCAATGATGGTTTAACCTAAGATAAAAAGTTTAGGCATTACCATGTATGCATGTAGTTTTTTGAAAATGAAAACCATGATTGAAAAATCAATGTCAATAATAGTTCTCTCTCAAGTGAGGAAATCAAAGAATATTGTAGTTTATTGTCATACCGGACAAAAGTGTTGTATAGTTTAACGTCATATAACAAGGACGAAAGTGAATCAATGTAAAGATATTGATTCCAGGGGCGGTTTCACAAATCAACATCATATGAGATGGTGGTGAACCGATGTGAAGAGATTGTTTTTGGGCTTGAACCTTGAGAGGTTGCCTACATACCCATCCTGGAGGGCAAGGATCAAAGTCCGTGTAGTTCAATTAAAGAATGAATTAATGATCAAGTTGTTCTTGTGGACAATGATCTAATAAAAAATGTTGTTGGGACATACACATGGTTAGTGGCCCAAAGGGAGTGTTATGGTTGATGTTCGCTCTAAGCTCACGTGAGTCATACTCGGTGTGAGAAACAAGAGGTAATAACAACCTTAACGATGCACAGTTTAATTTCATGTAGGACATAAAAAAGGGACTATGCAGTTTAAAGTCTTGCAGTTAGGACTATTGGTGCTGCACAGTTTAGTGTCATGTAGAAGGGACAAAATAATAGTTTAATGTCATGTAGGACATATCAAGGACTTTCTGTACAGTTTAGCGTCATGTAGTTAGGACGATGGGGACAATACAGTTTAACGTCATATTGGACGAAAGGGGGATTGTGCAGTTTATTGTCATGCAGTAAGGACAAAAGAGTGTACCATTTTAACGTCATGTCGGACGAAAGTGCGAATAGTTTAAGGTCATATGCATGGACCGTGGATGGTGCAGTTTAATGTCATGCTGGCCCTTTGATGATTATATAGTTTAACGTCTTTCCGGACGTGAGGGACTTTTATACAGTTTAGCGTCATGTAGTTAGGACGTCACAGTTTAACGTCTTGCTGGACATAAGGGATTTGCAAATAGTTTATGGTCATATACATAGACCAGGGATGATGTAGTTTAAGGTCATGCTGGACGGTTTAGGGAACTTTTTCACAGTTTAATGTCGTGTGGGACGAATTTGCAGTTTAAAGTCATACTGGACCATTTCTTTATAGTTTAACGTCATATAGCAAGGACGAACTGGTGCTGTACAGTTTAAAGTCATGTAGCTAGGACTAAGGTGAACCAATATGAGGATATCAGTTCTGGGGACTTTTTACAGTTTAACGTCATGCTGGACGATGAAAGTGCCACACAGTTTAATGTCATGTTGCTAGGACACAATATAGTTTAATGTCATCTCGGACAAATAAGGAACTTCTCTACAGTTTAATGTCATGTAGATAGGACATAATACAGTTTAGTGTCTTGTAGGACAAATAAGGAACTTCTGTACAGTTTAATGTCATGTAGATAGGACATAATACAGTTTAGTGTCTTGTAGGACAAATAAGTAATTTCTCTACAGTTTAATGTCATGTAGATAAGACATAATACAGTTTAATGTCATCTCGGACAAATAAGGAATTTCTCTACAGTTTAATGTCATGTAGATAGGACATAATACAGTTTAGTGTCTTGTAGGACAAATATGAACCAATGTGATTGTTTTGGATCTGGGAACAATATTTTGTGTTTATACAAAATACTTCTTCAGAAATCGGGCATTAGTTGGAGTCGTGATGTGTTCTCCATCCATTGAGATTAGAGAATACGCTCCATTGGAGTAGACCTTATGTATTGAATAAGGTCCTTCCCATTTTGGTTCAAGCTTGGGAGGATTCTTTCCTGGTATCATTGCTGCTCTAAGAACCAATACCAATTCTCCCTGAATGAATGAACGAAGACGAACTTTTTTGTTAAAAGCTCGTGCTATTCGATTCTGATAGATTTCCTAGTGGTGCAAAGTGCACAATCTTTTCTCATCTAATTGTTCCAATCCATTCAACCGATTTTGGGATTGCTCATCTGTAGATAACTGATCACAAATGGCTATTCTGAGTGAGGGCAATTGAACTTCAATGGGCAAGACTGCTTCTGTTCCATATACCAATGAATATGGAGTTGACCGCGTTGCATTGCGAGTGGTAGTCCGATAAGCCCATAAAGTATGAAAGAGTTTATCAGGCCATGACCTCTTATCTTTATCCACCATCTTTTGCAGTATATTTGAAAGAGTCTTGTTGAAAGCTTCTATTTGGCCATTAGCCGCCGCATGATATCGAGATGAATGGTTGGACTTAATGTTGTATTCTTGATACAATTTCTTTACCTCAGAAGAACAAAAGTTGGTGCCGTTGTCCGTCAATATGGTATGAGGGACACCAAATCTAGTAATGATGTTAGACTTGATGAAGCTAACAATGCATTTAGAACTAACTTCTTTGAGAGGTACTGCCTCTGCCCATTTGGAAAAGAAATAAGTAGCAGTAAGAATGTACTTAAACTGCTTGGCCATAGCTGAAGGGTAATGTCCCACCACATCCATTCCCCATGTGGAAAATGGCCATGAGTATTTAGCTATATGAAGCAACTCTAGAGGTTTATGAATGAAGTTGGCATATACTTGGCATGAATGACACTTCTTTTTAAAATTAACACAATCTTGTATCATTGAAGGCCAAAAGTATCCAAGCCTTCGAATTTGATCAGACAGTCTATGTCCAGACTGGTGGGCACCACAGACTCTTGTATGAACTTCTTTTATGACAGCCATTGTCTCTTCACCATCAATACATCTGAAGAGAACTCCATCAAAACCACGTTTGTAGAGAATTTTCTCGAGGTGGTTTGGGCTATCATAAAGAGTAAAATTGACCACACGTCGCCGAATTTGTTCTTTCTCTGCTCTATCAGGTGGAAGTGTTCCATTTTGAAGGTATTCCCTGATAGGTGACATCCATCCTGTAGTATGACCATACGGTTCAGGAATGGGACTAATTTCATTAATTTCTTCTGTTCTGACTTGAACATAAGGTGAAATTGAACGACGGTGGGCAATACAGATGGTTGTCTCGTCCCGATTTGGATCTGCTAAAGCTGTGGCTATATTAGCCAGTGCATTAGCTTGAGCATTTTGTGATCTTGGGACATAAGAAAAAGTCGATTCTGAAGGGAATTCTGACATTAACTCTCTGAAGTAATCATACAAAGGGATTAATTCTTCTTTTCTGATGGAATAATCCCCATTGACTTGTTTGATTACCAGGTCTGAATCACCTTTTACCTTTAAGTGATTCACTTGTGCTTGAAGTGCTAATTCCAAGCCTGTAATGAGAGCTTGGTATTCAGATTCATTATTGGTACCACCTTCCCACAACAAAAAGGAATAAGGTAACACTGCCTTATCTGGAGAAATGAGCACAATTCCTAAACCAACTTTGTTAAATTTAGGATTTTCCATTTTCTTCCCTGTTGGACTTCTAGAAGCACCATCAAAATACATTTCCCATGTTTGAGGACTCTCTTGAATAGAGAAAACTTCCTCATCAGGGAGTTCGATATCTAAATACGTGTCTTCCACTGAAGGATGTTCAGCCAGGAAATCAGCCATAGCTTGGCCCTTAATTGCCTTTTGAGACATATACTGAATGTCGAACTGCTGTAGAATAACCGCCCACCTTGCCAGACGTCCTGTAAGCATTGGACGACTAAGGATGAATTTGAGCAGATTATTACGAGATACCAATTGGACCTCATGATGTTGCAGGTAGTGTCTCAGTTTCTGAACTGCAAGGATTAATGCTAGGCAGCATTATTCAATATTTGAATACTGGGTTTCTGCTTCAAGCATAGTTCTACTGAGATAGTAGAGATTATTTTCATTCCCAGCATCATTCTTTTGAGCGAGAAAGGCACCCAATGATCGCTCTAAAGCTGTCACATAGAGGATAAGCGGTCTACCCTCAACAGGTGGCATGAGTACTGGTGGAATCAAGAGGTATTTCTTTAGAACATAAAATGCTTCTTGACATTCTTCAGTCCACTGGTAAGTGACTCCTTTCTTCAATAATTTGGTAAAGGGTAAACTTTTGCCTGCCAAATTAGCGATGAAACGCCGAATATAGGCTAAGTGTCCTTGAAGTCCTCTTAATTATTTCAAATTCTGAGGAGGTGACATACCAAGGATTGATTTGGTCTTCTCAGGATCGACTTCAATACCACGATGGCGTACAACAAAGCCAATGAATTTTCCTGAGGTTACCCCAAAAGCACATTTTAAGGGGTTCATCTTCAAATTATGTTGTCGAAGCTTGTGGAATATGACTTCCAAATCAGCCAAGTGATTAGAACGTTGTTTGGATTTAACCACCAAATCATCTACATAGCATTCAACAAACTTCCCTAAAAGAGGTTTGAAGATACGATGCATGGCGCGTTGATATGTTGCACCTGCATTCTTTAAACCAAAGGGCATCACCCGGTAACAAAACACACCTTGAGGAGCTCTGAAGGCTGTATATTCCTCATCTTCTGGGGCCATTCGGATCTGATTATATCCAAGAATATCCATCCATGAAAGAATGTACTTCATAGCCAGCCGTCGCATCAATTAAGAGTTCTGTAATCGGAACTGGGAAATCATCTTTAGGACAATACCGATTAAGATCTCTGAAATCGATGCAAACCCTAATTTGTCCGTTCTTCTTCTTTACAGGGACAATATTAGCCAACCACTTGGGATATTGAACTTCTCTGAAGAAGTTGGCTTTGATTAGCTTATCCACTTTAGCTTCAATTTTGGAAGCATAGGTTGGGTGTGTTCTTCTCGCGGCTTGTTTAAAACCTCGATGTTCTTTTGGTAAACCCAAATGATGAGTAGCAACATCAGGATCAAGCCCAGAAATTTCTGTATAATTCCAAGCAAAAATATCATTATTTTGCTTTAGAAAAGAAATATTCATCTCTTGCTCTTCAAGGGTCATGGCCGCACTAATTAAAGTGGGGTGTGGATCTTTCTCTGTACCCAGATTTACTTCTCTGAGTTCATCCACAGTGGTAGAGATACCCTCTTCAAATGCTGGAGGAGCATCTCTAAGATCTTCCTCTTCCTCTTCAACATGTGTTATTTCTTCTGTTTCTACTTGCAAAGTAGATGAAAAAACGAAATTCTTATGATCATAAGAGATGTCAAAATTTTCACATTTTGAAGAAGAAGCTTCCATTTCCGACCCTATTGATGATAAAGGGTCTTCTTTGGGAATCAAAGAGGAGATGATGGATTGAGAATCGACATCATTATTCACCTCTGGTGTTGCTATAACTTCTTCTGGCCTGATTAGCGAAGTATAGACTTGTTGGACTTCATCACCACTTATGCTTTCATCACTACTTGGTAGGTTACCAATTTCTCCCATGTTGTCTGTCTCGATCGCCGTAATTGACATTATGGATCTTTTCATAAGAGTATTTTGATTTGGGCCTATTTTGTCAATTTGACTGATAGGTAATACATAATCTGTACTCATATGTGAAAATGGATTTATTGGAATTTTCTCCAAACCATATGGAGCATTAACTTTGGTAATTTCCTTCATTGTAGATTTTTCTCTTCCCTTCATGTGATAAAATTCCGCCTCAATGTATTGAGACTCACATGTCTTGAATGGGGCCTTATCACCATACAATGTTCCAACTTGACCATCAAAACAGTATTTGAGACATTGATGGTATGATGAAGGAATAGCTGCATGCCGATGTAGCCAGGGTCTTCCAAGCAAGATATTGAAAGATGAGTCTTGATCAACAATCATGAAATCCGAATTGGATACAAGATCTCCAAACTGAGTTCTGAGTGTAACTTCTCCCAGTGGTTCTTGTTCATTTTTATCATATCCTTGTAACATCATGGTAGAAGGAGATAAATCAGATTCCGTGAGGCCCAATCGACGAAGTGTACGAATGGGCATGAGGTTCACTCCTGAACCATTGTCAATGAAAGCTCTTCGAACATCTACACCATTGACTTTTCCAGATAAGTAAAAAGTTTTTATGTGCCCATGCACAACATCATCTTCATCTTTATCAGTAAAAGATATCACTGCATGGCATTCTCCAGGATTATTCTCTATGTGATAGATTTCAGCTGCAGCAATTTCAGCTTCAAACTCCTGAGGACTTGACAAAGCTTCGATGAGTGCTTTTCGAAGATCTTTTGACAGATTCAAAGCATCCAAAATTGATAACTTGGCTGGTACATGGGCCCAGTGTTTCAATATATCATACTTTTGATCTAGAGGTATGTGTTTCCCAATAGGAATATGCGGTTTAGCAGGTACCTTGGAAGCAGATGCTTTGGAAGCTGATGCATCTTGTATTGAAGTTAGCAACATCCTTGGTTTTAGAAGATTATACTGATTAGATCCATTTACTTGCTGATATAAAGAAGATGGAACCTTTAATCGGTCTTCCAAAATAACTGTGCCAAAACTGAGTTGGCCATTGGCAGAAGAACTTGCTTGTTCTTTTTGAGCTTGCTGAAGGGCTCTACCACGGGTTTCTGCTGCATATACAGTGCTAGTAGGGGTAAAATTAGAGTAGTGGCTTCGGAAAGATCCACATATTCCCCTGTATCCTGAACCTCTAGAACCTCCTCGGATTCCGTTATTTGATACAGGGAATTCAGGCTCATCAAGACTGGAATATGGAACTGTTAATTGAATCATATTAATAGAACCAAAGATTAACTCTTCGTCTGATAAAGACTCTGCCTGGTTAGCCTGTTTAGGCTGTTCTGTTTGGTGGGACGGTGCCCGTGGCTTTGAAGTAGATGGCATCAAATCTGCCAGAGTCAAAGACAATTTAGGCTTTGATACATACTCATCTTCTCCTGATTCCTCTTTCTTCTTTGAATTGCGCTTCCCTTTTGAGGATTTATCTTTTGATGGAGGCTTTACAGCAGCTTTTGTAGGAGACACAATTGGCTTCTTCAATTGAGTTCGCAAAATGGAATGGGTCCGATTGATTGTCTTTCTGACCATCCAATCATCTTATTTTTTCGCAGTTTTGCTTTTGACTTCCTGCCACTCACCTCCTTCCTCTGGATCTGTAGCAGTAATACATGCTACATGAGCTGAAGAACCCTTCAATTTGACTTGTCCCAAGTCGACCATCTTTTGCAGGAGGTCTTTAAAGACAAAACACTCCTGGATGGGATGCCCCAACATTTGATGAAAGGGACAATAATTGGGACGGTCTTCATCTCCTTCCTTGTTTGGCCTCTTGGGCACTGGTAATTGAATCAAATTATTTTCCAGATCTGAAATGAAGTAACCAGGAACTTGCTCACTTCGGAAAGAGTATGTTTTACTCTTCATATCCTCAAATTGTTTTCGTCATTGATATTTTTGATCATTTGGACGAAATAGCCTTTGTTGTTGGCGTTCAGGAGGTGGAGCTCTTCGAGAAGATGAAGGTTTTGAAGTAGAAATAGGTACAGGTGCTTGTTTAAGCATAACTGTAGCAGTTTCTGCTTTACCCATTCTCCTTCCTGGAGCTGGTGGAATTATACGAGAATTAACCTTAGCCTGTATAAGGGAATCTTCAATCTGTTGAGCGATTGAAGTAAGGTCTCGAAACCCTCCTGTGTATTTCACAGGGATCAATGGCGTGCGTAATTCGTCACGCAAATTTGCCACACAGATTGGTAGCAATTCCTCCTGAGGGAGTGCTAAACTCAGGGAATACGTTAATCCCTTCCAACGAGCAATGAAATCAGAGACTCTTTCATTCTCCCTTTGCTTGCAGTTTGTAAGATCGAAAACTGTCGTTTTTGGAAAAGTTGAGCTAAACTGAAGAAGGAATTTTTGACAAAGATCCTCCCATCCGATGACTGACCGGGATTTCAAGCTTTTATACAAGACAAAAGCTGGTCCTTGAAAGGTTCGCACGAAGCATCTGAGTTTCACTACTTCTTGCTGCTCTGGAGTTCCCATCATAGGATCACAACAAGACACGTAATGCGTCAAATGTTGTTCGGGGTCACCTGATCCATTGAAAGTAGGGAAAATAGGGTTTCCAAAACTAGATGGAGGAGAAATTGAATCTACCCATTCAGGGTAAACTTTCTTTTCAGGTTGAAATTGCGCCTTTTTCCCTTCCGTAGTTTCTAACCGAGCTGTTAATGACTCAATAGTAGTTATTAACTTTTGAGAAACATCAGGTTGAACTTGGTTTTGGGTAGGTGCGATGAATGGAGCTTGGACAGACGTGGTGGTTGGTGCTGCAACTGATGGTAGTGCTGCCAACCATTGTTGCGTTTGACCCGTAGGATTAGACCTCTGAGGGTGTACTGATAAAGGAGGATATTCCTGATCCATCTCAGTAGTTACAACAAATTCCTTTGGCTGTCGGACTTCAGCATCCTTAAGAAGAAGACTACTCTGAAGTAGTTCTGCATTCAACCTTCTTAATTCTTTCATTTCTTCCTCCTGTTGTGCAAACCTTTACTCTAATGAGAGCGATTGAACTCCTTCAGAGGAAGGGTGAGAAGTAACCTGATTCTTTCCTTTCCCCTTATTGGATCTTTTTCGGAGAGGGGGAAGTGGGTTACTTGAAGGAATACTCAGATTTTGGGTAAGCCTTTGATTACGTGTGCGCACACCTTCTTCATTTAGGTCTGTGTGTGCAACTTCTTGAGCGGGAACCTCTTCGTATGATCCCTCTGGTTGAGCTTCATCTGGTGAATCAGCAGCAACGACATTGATGACATTAATGGATTCATATTGCATGGAATCCTTTCTATCAGCATTTCTGTGATATTGTCTTCTTCCATGTCCATGATGAGACATGGAATTCCGTTGACTTGATCCCTCAGGAAATTCTTGGAGAACCGTCACTTGGAGAGAATCTCCTAATAGGTTGGCTCTTCGTTCCTCTTGAGGCTTATTCCCTAATCGAGAGAATACTGACTTTCTCTGAGGGAGGGATTGAGGATTTGAAGAAGTCCCCAGTCCGGTGGACTGGGGATGTTCCTGCTGCTTCCACTCAACATCTCGAATCCCATTTGTTGACTCTGAGGGTTGGGTTAGAGAAGTCCCCAGTCTGACAAGCTGGGGTGTCTCTTGACATGCTATGTCTGAGATCTTCATAAAATCTCTCTTGATCTTTCGAATCTTAGTTCGGAAATTAGCTGGATGCATTAACCTGTATCCACTTTTATCACCTGGTTCAACAGACTGTTGGATGATTTCCGAAACTTCTGTCATTTGATGACGTGTTTTCTCCAGACGAGAGGCTTGTGCAATATTCTCTCCTGCTCGATGTAGGAGTAATTCAACAACTTGTTCTCTATATACTTGATTTTGAGAGGAACTAGTTGAAGTCTGTTCTTGAGCAAGCTTTTGATTATGAACAAAGCCCATTGATTGTGGTCGGCCATGGGCAATAACATTGCATGAGACCATTTTCGGCGGGCTTTGCTAACTGGAAAGCACTGTGAAATGTAGTGCTCCGTGAACACCCCATCCTCTGATATGAACATCAAATGGAGCATTGGCAATTAACTGACGCAATTTTCTTAATGCGCCAAGGCATGAACGTTGAAGGGTTCTTTGTTGATTTTCAGCCTTCGGATACCGAGAGACTGATAGAGATGCCAAATCAATCTAGCGTTGTAACCCTTCTATTATCTTAATATGATTTTCATAATCACCGTAAGATAATACTTTCTTCTTCAATTGACAAAGAGTCTTCCATATGTTGAGATGAATATCATGGATTCCATCATCCATCAACATCTTTGTAATGTCGTACTGGGAGTCATCCAAAGGCCAAAACATGACTGGTACTTCACCTTTTGCCAGTTTTTTTCTCATGTTCAGCATTTCCTCTTTATCATTAAATGAAGATTCTTCTACCTGTTTGGACCAGAGTTGGTGTTTCCTTGTTGCTTCATCAGATTCAACAAGATTGGTAGAGAGATCACTATTCATGCTGGAAGATGAATGACCCAGGGATGGTTCGGAGAATAACCTGAACCCCAGGCTATCTTCTGATATAGAAAGAGTTTCACCTGCCGATAGTAAAGCATCAGACATGACTCGTTTTACGTTTGCAAGTTCCTCGAGATAGGAGGGCTTTCTCGTCACTACATTGCCTTCTGAAGAATTTTTGAGACAACGTGAATCACTACTGCGGAGAGGACTTTCGCAGCGAAGTTCATCACCATGAGGAGGACCGTCATGATGGGTTACAACAAAAGATGAAATCTCTTGTTCCTTGGTCTTCTGACCACACAGAGGGTTCTTGTGGCTCTCATCTGAAGAAAAAACTTCAAGATTGACCGAACTTTCATGAAGCAAGCCTTCATGAGGAAGTGTCTGTTGAAGACCTTCAAAATTAATGTTCCCGTTATTGAGAACTGAGGGAGTAGAATCTTGAATTCCGACAGATAAATGTCTGAGGGCTTCAAGAACTCCAGCATCGAGCAAGGCCTTGTTGCAGATTGGCCTTTGATCTCCTGACTGTGCTGGGCAGATCTTTTTCTTAGATGCCTTCTTACTCACTTTAGAAACCACTTGTTGATGAAAGTGGTTACTCTGAGCATGTGTATGTGCCTGATCAGGAAAGATGGTCAGGTTAGGCTGACGATCTCCACTCAAATCAGGTGTATGTGCCTGAATTGGTTGTCCGTTTGATATGGGGGAGTATGCCCCATTACCCTCTTGGACTGGAACAGATGTGTGTGTCTGTTCCGGAGTGAATCGTTGATGTGTCACTCCACTGCTAGGGATAGATTTATGTGTCTGTCCCTGAGATGATGCTGAAGCTATTACGATATCCTGGCAAGCATCCATAATATGAGCAGGAATTTTCTTCTGCTCTTTCACCATTGACAAAATATTTTTGGTGACTTCAGCCACCGGAACGGGGATATACGTCCATTCCGGGCTTGGAGTAGGTGTATGTGCCTGCTCCTGTCCTCATTTTCCTGTCAGTGAATCCTGACAGTACTCAAGTGTGGAGGCAGAGAGTTGATTCTGCCACCTGTTTGTCATCGTGGCTTTCCGACTGACTTCTCCGTGCGCTACCAAGCGAGACTGTTGGTAGGCTTGATTAGTATTAGCAGGTGTATGTGCCTGCTGATTACACTTCTCCAAACGCGGTTGACGAGATCCATCATATGTAGTCAGACGAGCCTGATGACTAACTGGTGATGTATAAGCAGGTGTATGTTCCTGCCTATGGTACTCCGCCGGAATTGCCTGGCGGGATTGGCGTGATGCTGCCAGACGAGTCTGCTAGACAGCAGAATTAAAACGGACAGGTGTGTATGCCTGCTCGTTGTTTGCCACCAAGTTAGGTTAGTGGACTTCTCCAGAGATGGAAGGGATGACAACCTACCTATTGTTAACCGGATTCCGTCTCTGGCGGTTCATCTTGCCTGCTCGGGTTCGAGGAACCTGAGCTGAATGCCTGGAGTTGGTACCCTCATCATGTTGAGGGCGCACTACCGCACGAGTCTGGCGGCGATTGTTGATGGGAGCCCCTGGGAAGGACTCCTGCCATTTTGAATTAAGGTCCTGCGGGACCTGCTCATTTACTTCCTCAGAGTAAGGGAGTGAATGGAAATTGCGTTCCGGGGATAACGACCCGAAACGGTTAGAGACGGTAGTCAGCACCGCCTGCTTCTTGATCGCTGGCCGCCGTTGTCCGGAAGACTAGGTAGAGTTGTTATCTTGGAGGGCTTGACGAGCGGACTCCAGAGTTGGGATAGTACCGTTGCGATGGTACTCCTTAACCAGTGCATTAGAAACCCAGTGTTGAAGACACTGAGTTGGTGATGTCATCCTCAGAGCGGACGACGTTCCAGCAGTAGTAGCAGCATTGGTTTTCACAGCAGCAGACCTCACAGTAGAGGTGTTCACAGAAGCAGCATTCATAGAGGTGAATTTAAGGAAATCCATTTTGCAGAAGATCTTGAGAAAAGAGTGCCTGTTCCATATAACAGACATAATCAAGATGATTCCGGCCACTGCATCTTTTGGATGAGCATATGTCAATGATTGCTTTGTTGGCCCAAGGGGCCTAACAAATAAGAAGAACATCACTTTAACTTGGTTAAGGATTCACGTCGGGTTCACCATTTTTGTTTCCTCACGGATTTCGGGGATGACCTCCTGGACGGGAGATTTAAACATTCCGATCGGTTTCTAGCGGGTTTTCTCGTAGAACCGGAAACATCCAATGATTCCACATCCGTTTGGACCTACTTTCCAAAGGCAGGCGCTCATTAGCTTGTGGACTGATGAGGCTTAGGAATTTTCATTGGTCGAGAGGATGGGATGTCGGACTCATCACACCTTTTTGAGGGGAATTATTGTCTACTCCGGGACTCTCTTTATAGATTTAAGTTATGTTCGTGAATCCTTATTACATTACCAAGTATAAAATGCGCTTTCCTTTAGTTTTAACAATCAATGATTAAATATGAAATAAATTTAGAGAATCTTTTATATGTATTCGAGGTTCTTCATCAATAGATAATCATCTATATCTGTTTAGAGATTCTTGGTCAATGGTATCCTTTAAAACATTTATATAAAAGTCTCTTGGTCATTATGATGACTAGGCTGGTTTTAAATCCACTCAGTGGGGAACTTGAAGTTTATCATCATTCAGAAGGAGAGGGATTATTTCAAAGTTGGGATCGAACCCAAAAAATGGGCTACCTACGTATCCTTTGTTTTGGAAAAGGAATCAGAACCCACGTAGTTCGAGTAATGGAGTATGATGTCTATGATTGATGGCTCAAAGAAGAATGTCATAATTACTTTTACACTCTAAGCTCACGTGAGTCATGCTCGGTGTGAGAAACAAGAGGTGTTGATAAAAATTAGACAATTGTGCCATGAAAGATGCAATCATAAGAATTTGTTTGGGGCTTATGTATGTATGACTGCCCAGATAGATGAAGGTTTAGGATTTAATTTTAGGGAGAAAATCCATGAACAGGGTCCATAAAGTTATATGTGCTTCATGGAGATTTGAATACTCTAATCTTGGGGCTTACTCCTATGGAGGATTCCCAAGTTAGGAGGGGACGTATGATTGGGTTTTACTCCTGAAAAGGAAACCCAAATCAAGGGTAAATTAGGACTGCTTAAGAGAAATTTAAGGGGGCTTGGGGTTTACTCCTGAAAAGGAAACCCAAGATTATGACTGGGACATACTCCTAAAAAGGGGGCCCAGGTTAGGGGACTTGGGGCTTACTCCTGAAAAGGAAGCCCAAGATTATGACTGAGTCTTATTCCTGAAAAGGAGACCCAGGTTAGGGATTAAGGTTTGGGGCTTACTCATGAGGAGGATGCCCAAGTTTGGGAACATTAAGAATTTGGGGCTTACTCCTAAAGAAGGATGCCCAAGTTAAAGGATTCTCTCATCTTAAAGGATGAGGTTAAATGAATGAACTCTCCATAATTAGTGACATAAGGATATTTAAATCACTAGGTTTTGAGAGATATTCCACAGAATTCCTTTCAGATAAGGAATTCAAATCAAGAAATCATGCCATAAATGTCTTTGAAGAGTGTCTTGAAGACTGAATCTTGAAAAGGAAAGGTGAAATGGATTAAGAGGGGTAAAATGGGCAAGATGGGAACCCAAAACGATAGGGGAACGCAAGTCTTGAAAGGCATGCAAGTCTTCCGTGGGCGCGCAAGTATTGGTCGCGCAGGTATACCTGCGCGACACATGGTGTACTTGCGCGATTTTCAACCAGCATTGAAATAATTGAACGACTCTTTTTTAAACCCTTTAGAATCCTCTTGAGGTTCTTCCAGAAAAGGGACGCGCAAGTTATATTGAAGGAAATAAGTTGGCAGGCAAGTGTTTGATAAGTTTCAATACTTAGGCCTTCCTTCTTCTCTTTAGATCTTCCGTTCTAGGTAAGAAATTACCTTAGAAGTGTTATGGATGCTTTGAGAAGAGACTTGGGTGTCGGGAGCTTCAATCTGAGTTTTTGGAAAAAAAGATCTCGAATGGGGGGCCCACATGGTCTATTTATAGGCAGGAGAAGACCCCGGGCGGTTACCGGGCGGTTACCACTTAGGTCGCGCAAGTCACTTGTGCGACCAAGAGCGTCACACAAGTGTACTTGCGCGACAGTGATATAACTTGCGCGGTGCAGTTTCTGTTGATCCTTTGTTCATGCCTTTGTCGATTTTTGATGTTTTCTTCAAAGGTTGAATCACTTTGAGCCCAGATATTCCCTTTTCCGATCCTTATATTCTGTGACGAAAGGAGCGTCAACAGAAATAGAACAAAAAAATGCCACTAGGACCATTCATTGCTCCCCAGTTCTTCCAAGATCACCCATAGTTCCTCCCGCCGCAGAACGACTTCCTATCAGTGAAAATGTGCAGTTGGTGCAGAAGTACAATGTGCTTTAACAACTCTCCAACATCCCAGTATAGCTATCGATCCTCAATTCTCTCCCCGTGTCTAACGATATGTGTGACTAACTTTCTAGGGATTTGAGAATCCCCCTCCACTTCGAGATAGAGGTATTAGCTGTAGATTCCTTCCATGATAAGGAATATGATAATGCAAGAAGTTAGGATATCATTAAATTTTCCGAACAGGATGAAGGTTATCTTATATAGGGGAAAATTTTCCTACTTCACATCACTGTTCAGTCCAACGGTACAGAATTTCTTCATTTCCTAGTTGATACAGGTTCCGGGATTAATCTCCTCATGACCCGGACACTCCAAATATAAGGGTTTTCTAAATACGATCTCAGCACATCTGATCTAAATATCTAGGGTTATGATAGGATAAAATAAATTATTGGTGGGAAAAGTTTCGTGAAGACTCAATTTTGGTGTCTTGGTTTCCAGCACCATGTTTATAGTTATCTAAAGGACACTTCCAACAATGTGCTGATGGGTAGACCTTGGATCCATGTACATGCGGAGATCCCCTCCTCATATCACCAGTTCCTTAATTACTCCCTTAACGATCGAGTAGGTGTGATTTCGGGTGATGCATCAACTTTTTTATCTGTTTAATCCTACTATATAGATGCTGACTACTGTAGGAGGAAGGAAATATAGGTCTATAATAATGATGTTGAACCCACTATCGGTTTGACCAACCCATTGGCAGACCTATATGATGCCTTCATTCTCCCAATACACCAATTAGAGGCCATCTCCCCAGAAACATGTCATTTCTTTTCCATCTATGGAATTAGTGGAAGGAATGTTCCTAGGTACAAGGAGAATCAAAATTTCACGGCGTACTCCTATACGAATCAAGCTCATATGGTTCTAGAGCCCCTTTCCCCATCAGATACCATGATGTTCACCCCATGGAAATAGTAGTACACAATACCAGTATGTTTCACCTAGCTGGTTTGGACCGAATCAATCCAACACATCACGAACACTTTGATACCGTTATGCATGGACCTTTGGGTTAAAGGCTAGATGGGATTGGGTAACCTGAATTCATTGCCATAGTTTTGGTAACACAGGAGGATCCTGGTGAATGTTTCATCACCACTCAGGTTGATAATCGAATTCCCCTAGGGTAGTTAGGATGAGAGGGATGACCACTTTATAATGGTCCCCTCTCCATGGATGACGAAGAGTAGTTGGAAGACTCTCCTCCCATGTTTGAAGAAGGAATATATACCTCCATTGATGACTTGGTACGGGTGAATGTCGGTATTGAGGCTAATTTGAGACTATTTTTGGTCAGTGCAGCCATGTCGACTGAGGAAAAATGATAGTATATAGATTTTATGAATTATCATCGCGACATGTTTTTTTGGAGCTATGACAAGATTCCAGGATTGGATTCTTAGGTCTTCATCCCCCCATCTTGGACTCCTAGTAATCCATCACAGGTTCAAACAACCTCTTAGGATGATGCACCCTTCTCATGGTTCCAGGGTCGAGGATGACGTTGATAATATCCTTAGATCTAGCTTTATTAAACTAGTATAGTACCCTAGATGGTTGGCCAACATTGTTCCTATTTGGAAGATGAGTGAACAGATCATAGTTTGTATTGATTTCTGAGATCTCAACCACCATTTCCCAAATGATGACTTTCCCCTTCTAGTGAGATAACTTTTTATTGACACCACAGCTGGATTCCAAGCTGTCTCCTTCATAGATGGGTATATTCTGGGAATTGTTAGATCTAGATGGCCGCCGAAGACAAAGAGTCGACACCCTTTAGAGAATTGTAAGATAATTTATTTTATTTATTGATTCCTTTTGGTATAAAGAATGCATGTGCCACATATAAACTTTCTATGCACCGCATCATTGAGCCAATCCTTGGGACATTGTTGGAATTCTACATGGATGATCTCGTGGGTAAATCCCACTAGAACTAGGACCGTCTCAGAGATATTGAGAAAGTATTTGGGTACCTCCATTCCAATCATCTGAAGATAGACCCCATGAAGTGTGTCTTTAGGGTTACTTCTAGAATGTTTCCCAGTTTCATCGTTAGATAAAGGAGTATGGAGATTGATTCGGAGACGATCATGGTTATTAGTCAAATTCCTCCCATGATAAATCTTCAAGGGATCTAAGGTTTTCCAGGCCACTTATTTGATATACGATGATTCATTATGAATATGGATGGAAAGTGTAATCCCTTTTCATGACTCATGAAGAAACACATTGTCTATCAGTGGGATGAGGAATACTCGAGCGCCTTTTAAGAGATTAAATAGTACCTGCTGCGACCTACGGTCCCGATGCCACCCATCATCGGTAATACCCTTGTCCTTTATGTGACCTCCTTGGAATGGTACCTCAACAACTTTATTACACAGAATAACAATGAGGTAATTGAGATCAGTCTATGCTATCTTCGTTGAATGCTCCTTGATATGGAGGCCAGATATTTCTCCGTCGAAAGAGTTTCCTCACACTTGTATTTGAATTACATAAGTTGAGACAGTATCTGAAGCACCATGAGACACAACTAGTGTCCCCTATGAACCTTTTAAATTACATTCTCAATCGACATATATTCAAATAATTTCTATCTCAGTGAGAAGTGATCCTTCAACAGTTCGATATTAGGTTCATGCCACAGAAAGCTGTTATGGTTTAGGCATTGGCATATTTCCATGCTACCCATCTAGCTCCAGCCGAACATCCCTCAACATTGATTTCTAGAGGATTCCGTCCTTTTAGTGGATAAATATATGCTATGTTGGTATATTTACGTCGATGTAACTTCTTGGATTCCCACTTGTAGAAGTCTCAATGACCCTAGACTCAACAGAGTGGGCATGTGTATCAATTTCATCACACCCCTTCGGGCTGTTATTTTGTACTCATTTATTTTTCAGAAGGTTGTAAAGATAATTAGGTATAGTATTAGGCCCTCAGAACTGGTCTTGAGATATCACTTAAGATAAATTTTCCCTACAAACATGTGAAAGGGGAATCTGAGATAGTCATCAAACAATTGAATGGGGACTAGGTGTTGAGGAATCCAGATCTTGCGTTGTTTCCTACGTGCACTCATCATCTAATGACTTAATTCAATTCTCCACCAGAATTTACTCATGTCCCGCAGTCACAGAATGGTCGAGATGATGCATTAACTAGCCTCGCTTCATCTCTTATAGAGCCCGACCAGGATTATTTGATTATTCATGTGGCGGATCGAATAGTTATTTCCCACACCACCCTAGATAATAATGTTTTTCCACAAGTAATCCATCTTACCAATGGTGCATCTACACCAGGAAGACCAGATCCCAAAGTAGAATAGATCCCTAATTGGATGACCCCTTTCATCGAGTACCTCCAACATGACAATCTCCTAATAATCAAGGCTAAGAGTGAGCGAGTACGTTGGTGCAGAACATAATTCACCCTTCAGAGTGGACCTAGCATTGAGAAGATCCTCTACATGCATAGTTTCAATTGAGTTATCCTCCATTTCATTCAAGGCGATGAGATTCATCATGTTCTGTAGGAATTTTATGCTCATTCATGTAGTGCACATCAGGAAGGAACAAATCTCTCCCATCAGATCTGAAGACTAGGCTTCTTCTGGCCCCCATGGTCCATGATTTTTCTGTGTTCTCCAAGAGGTGTCATCCATTCCATATCCATTCCAACATCATGCATTGACCACCTAAAACCCTTCATTCTACCAAGTACACTTAGACCATTACAGTCGGGGGGCTTGATGTTGCGGGACTATATCTGACTGCAATGGATCACCAGTATAGATTTATATTGACAACCACGTAATTCTTCTCCAACTGGGAAGTGGTTGTCTTCCTAAAAGAAGTCAAGGAAAATTATATCATCCATTTCGTGAGCTCTAATATCATTAACTGATTTTGAGTCCCTCATTCCATCCTTAGAGATAATGGTACCTGCTTATGAGAAGTTGAGTTAAAGAAAATGTATGATGGGAACAACATCCAATCAAATCACTCTTCTAGTTACCGTGCCCAATAAAAAGGATAAATAGAGGCATTAAACAAGACCATATCTAACATTATGCAATATATGGTGGAAAAAATAAATAAGTGTTGGCTAGAAATGCTCTCCAATTCCCATTGGGTGTACTAGACGATGACTCATAATTCTACCAAGGTGACCCTGTATTCCCTGGTGAATGGAACAGAGGCAGTCCTTCCCATTGAGGTTCAGTTACAGTCACTCCACAGAAATAGCTATGCTCAAACAATTCCCGATAGAGTGGAAGTGATCCGATTGGATGATCTAGAATCCATTGATGAGAACAGACTCCAGGCCTTGCATAGTTTGGAGAGGCACTAGGACAAGGTAGCTTGTGATTTCAATAATAATGTTCTCCTTCTCTCCTTCCATATAGGTGATATGGTTTTGGTTCTCTGTAACCCAATGATCCTCACCAGAAAACCACCCAATTTAGAACCCAAAAAGGAGGGACCTTACATCATCCATAAGGTTTACCCCAATGGTTCATATTTTCTAGTTGCAATGGATGTTGATCATATTACTCCTCCCACCAATGTCAAATTCCTCAAAAAATATTTCATGTGAGAGAAGGTAATATGGTCTGAGCTCCATGACCATAAACTAGGAGAAATTCATCCCACATGAAGTTAATGTGAATAAGGTTCAAGACCTGTAATATTAAAATGGAATCATTATGGTCCATACACTATGACCTAAAAATAAGAGCCACATCAGTCCAAGCCCCATGACCTTAAGCATAAGGAAATATGGTCTGATCTCCATGATGTTAAACTGGGAGTAATTAATCCCACGTGATGTTAAAGTGCATATAGTCCAAGCAACATGACCTTCAACTGGAAGCATTACTGTCCAAACAATATGACCATAAACTAAGAGTATCATTGGTCCAAGCCCCATGAACTTTTTCTAGAGGTAATAAGGTCTGAACTCCATGATGTTTAACTAGGATTAATTCATCCCTCATGACACTAAATTGCACATGGTTCGTGCCCCAAAACCTTAAACAGTAGGTGTCACAGTCCAAGATCTATGACCTTAAACTCAGATCATTTATATACTTTCTTTTGGACTTCGTAGCTTGGCCCCATTTTTTGAGTGCATGGTGTGGTATGAGATCCCTCTAGTCCCCATTCACATTGAGGTTACTCTACAGCTTCGTGCATATCCCTTTTGGGACTTTTTCACCCTAGGTCCTTGTATCATTAGAGAACTACATATGGCTTGATTCCCATATTTATGGGATACCTAGTAATTCTTGGGCCATTTCCCATTGGGTCTAGCCTAGTGTCATCTCTCTTCATCGGTTGAAATATCAGTTATTAGTGTGGGGTGTGGTGTAGGCTTCTCTGGTCTCCATTCATGTTAAACTTACAACTAACTCATCATGTATCCCCTT
The DNA here is from genome assembly GCA_963277665.1 of Viscum album. Lineage (NCBI taxonomy): Eukaryota > Viridiplantae > Streptophyta > Magnoliopsida > Santalales > Viscaceae > Viscum > Viscum album. Next base: position 1,381,431,576 of record OY728134.1, on the reverse strand, counting down.
AAAAGTTCTTCCCATTTTTCCTATTATTTCATCATGCATGATGTTAAACCACATGACTTTCATGGAATTCAAGAACTACAAGTGGCTTGATTCCTTACATCACAGGATACGTAGGAAGGGACAAACATTTTGACCTCGGGTCCAGCCCCAGGTCCTTTGACCTTTAAGGCCCTCTGGCCTCATATAATGGTCCATGATCTAGGATCTTAAACAAATATATCTTCCATCCAAACAAAAAGACATTAAACTATGCTTCCCTATCCCACATGATTTTAAATAATCATGTCATACTCATCCCGTGCACATGACATTAAACTGGGCATCTAAGTCCCTGAATCATGACTTTAAACTATGTGTAAGTTATCATCTGAATGCTTCATAAGGTGGAAGTCTGCTTCATCTTCATTCACAGTGGGTATAGATATTTAGTCACCCTATATAAATTCCCTTGAACCATGTCCCTTCCCAATGGTCTAAAATCCATGACCATAAACTAAGATCCCTAATGATCCGATCCATACAACCTTAAACTAGAGGTAATATCGTCCAAACTCTATGACCTTAAACTAAGAGAAATTCATCCTAAACGAAGATAAATTGCTACAACTTCCTCACCAATTGACGATAAACAACATGGTATACCAGGAACTAAGTGCGGATTGATCCCCATCCTTAGGGGATACCTTGGAGAACCCAGACACTCTACCTTGGGTCTATCCCATGTTTCCCACCTATAGTTCTTTGACCACAGGTTTTCCCATTGGTAATGCATGGTGTGATGTGTGATTGTCTAGTCCTCATTCATGTCGTGGTTTATTATCATATCATTCTTACTCCATTAGGAATAATTTTCATACAATGTACCTACTGAATGACTTTAAAATGCATGGAATTCCAGAACTACATGTATCCTCATTCTTATCCTCACAAGATATGTAAGAACACCCAAAAATATCATCTTTGGGTCCTGCCTCAGGATTCAAAAATTTTCTTTTGTTCTCCCTGTGCAACATGACCCCTTCCAGGATCATGTGGTGTGACATGGGGCCTCATTGTTCTTCATTCATATCTGGTTAATGAATGCCACAATGTGTATTCCCTCCTTTGTGAACTACCTCCTTGGGACCCCATTCTTCATCCAATGTCCTTATCACATGACTTTAAACAATACAACATATCAAGGACTATGTGGGGATTCATTCTTTCCCTAGTAGGATATGTAGTAATGCCAATAATTTTTTCCTTTTCATGCAGCCCTAGGTCCCTTGACCTTATTGGCCCTCTTACCCCATCTTATATTCCAAGTTCAACAAATTTAAACAATGATCTCATTTATCCTACATGAAATGAAAATGTATTTTCTTTCTTTCAAGACACAAAACATCATAGCTTGTAAGGTCCATTTTTCTGGACCTTAATGGGTTTACACCCCTTTATCCCACATGATGTTAAACTATATGACACGTTGTGGGGATCCATTATGCCAGCCCCTCAGTGTAATTTTTTTTCATTCAGGGGTGCATAGTGTGGTATAAGGCCTTCATATCCCTCCTTCATGACAGGATTGTTTTACCACACTGCTCACCTCCCTTTTAAGGCATTACTTCTCCCCTCCATCCTTACCACATGACGATAAACTGCATGGTTTATGATGAACTATGTATGGCTTGATTCCCGCCCTTGTAGGATACCTAGGAATGCCTACACATTTTTCATTGACTAATTCCCAAGTTTGTTTTCCATTTTACATACATACTTCTCCAATCTCTTTGGGACATCTTCCCTTGATTGTGGTTACATCCCATCAACAGGTTCATATGAATTGTGGTTTAGAACCCTGAGTGTTGGGTTCTCTACAGACAACCTTTCAATCCATTTCCACGCTTCATGTGTCTCTTTACTTGGGTCTCAATCATCTTTCACATATGAGGGGGGGGGGCTAACATTATGTATGATTGAACTTAGATGTCACCTAATGTTTTGGGATAAATCATCGAAGGATTTTCGAATGACATTTTGAGATGTTTCCCGCATTGTGAACATGGTCAGTGGAAAACTCTCTGTTTTTTGTTCTCATATCAAGTCACATGATACAGATGATGTGTTTTGAATATGATCAATAGATATGCTCTATTATTAATCAAATTTTTTTTTATGTCCCATGTATTTTTCTCATGATTCACATTCATTTCATTTCATTATGTCCAGGTAGAATGTTAGAACTTTCAGTATTATCCTTCCGTACCCCTCCTCGCATTGATAGGAATGACTAAATATCATAGGTTCATCCTTGACTATACATTTCTGTTAACCCCATCACGTGATCCCTTGTGTAGTAATGATCCCTTTACCCTTGTTTCCTACACCAATCATGGCTCACTTCGGCTTAGGGTTTTTTATTAGGTGTCTGTTTTCTAGCATGGAGTGATTTTTCCAACTTATTCTCCAATCATGACAACCTTAACCTATGTTTGAGTCTTCTAATAGGTACACGGTGTGGTATGAATACCCTTTGGCCATCATTCATGATAGTATTGTAATGACCACCCCATGTGCCTCCTTTGAGGATACTCCTCACCCTCGTCCACACAGCATGGCGTAAACCAACATTGGAAAATTTGATCATCACTCACTCCCTTGTACTTGGGCCTCTATTACCTTTAATGTATCAAAGGACCCCCACATGGTATGGATACTCAGAATTATGGTTAGAATACATTTCTAAGACAACATCCTAAAATATCCCCATATGGAATTTGAGTTTCGATTCGCATTTTGAATAAGGTAAATGGTCAACCCTAATTTGTTTGTCCACATCCTAGGCTATACGACATGGATGCTGTGTTCCGAACATGATCAATAGTTATCCTTAGTTTTCACACCACTATAACTGATTCCAAAATATCAGATGTTGTAGCTCCCAACTCCATGCTATCTTTAATTATTCTGGATCATCGACACCCCAAGTGTTGTAACTCTGTACACCCACGCGTGTCGAGTAGACATGAAATTATAGTTGGGATCCTTCTCCCTGACATTTCCTTTTTATCATTGTACACTATCACATGACAAGGAAGACCTAACATTACACCTTTTTCCCATGTCGATCTTGGATCACATGGGTTTATGAGTTTTGGTAGGGTCCTACCCACATAAGAGGCTACACAACCATATGTTCAGAGTTCTATGACAATAAAATAAGATCTCTAGTGTCTCACATTCAAGAACTGTGTTCAGATTGATTCTTATCGTATTAGGATATATAGTGACACAAGGAAATTTACTATCCAGTCTGGGAAACAGTGTTTTAAATTCCTTATTTTATCCTTATCAGTCCTAAATCCCCTCTTATTAAGAGTGCGTGGTTTGGGGTGGGATTCTTTTTCCCTATTCACATCAGGTTATATACCATGACATACATTTCTCTTTTGGGGGTGCCCTATGTTCTAAAAACATTACATAAAACTGAAACCCTACACTGGAAGAGTTTAAGATTCACCATGATGAATATGGGATGCATCATCTTCCTCTTTAGAGAGAATCACCTACACTAGTGTTGGTATCTTATCACACCATGATTGAAGAACTAAGAATGACTCAAATCCCATCTTTATGGGATATGTAGAGTCATCTGGGTGTATCATATTCAGGCCCATCCATAGTTTCATTAAACCCCCTGGAAATTGACCCCAAATCATGGTCTAAACTCTATGACCTTAAACTAGGATCCTCTAGTCCGTGCGAGATGACTATAAACTATTTACCAAGGTCCAGGCAGTATGAAATTAAACTATGTGTAATGTCTTGATTATGTGATGTTAAACCATTTCATGTATTTCCCACACTGTATTATGTTAAACTACATGTTTATCATCCACATTTTTGTGATGAAAAAACTGCATGCATTCTAGGTCCTCACCATTGAGGATATTTTTTGAAATATGTTCAATATTAATCCAAACCAATACACTTAAACCAAAATTCCTCTGTCACGGTGGCTTAATTAAAAGAGTATTAGAATCTTTTTGAGTGTCCCATCACTCCATATCCATGCTTTTCTTGATCCCCTTATTAGGATCCTCATCTTCTTTAATTTCCAATGGAACCCCACCTAATGACCCAATCCAATTCTAATTTTTCCTCAACTGTTGTTCTGGGTTGGTGTTCTAGAAGGCGTTGGATAACATCTCGACTTTGTCCCCATGTTCCAAATTCGATCAGCAGTTGGACATTGTTTATTTTTACCAATCTTAGGTTAATTCTATATGGATGATATGTTTCGAATACAGTCAATAGTTATCCTTCCACGTCATGCCACCTTCACATTGTTCAAAATTGTGGGGGTATCATGATTTACACCTTTCATTCCCCTTCATTCGGTTTGACCTCAACGCCCCTGTCATTATCCTGATTTTGTGCTAGAGCACATTGGAAAAGGTGATCTGTCTATTTAGATAACCCTATTATGAAGTCACAACCCTCCAATAAAAATATTTGGTTGGTTGTTCAAGACCTAAGTATTCGACGATTTGTTATCACTCTCATATTCAATATGAGAAATTATGTAGATTACCTCTTTTTCTTGCAATGGTTATAACCCACGTGAGCATAGGGGTTGATTTGTAGTTGATCCACAGAATCAATTGAGATGTAGTGGTTAATGACTGTTATGGAACTCATGCAAAAAAAATATGAATAAGAAAGATAGGAAACCATGTTTGTAAATCCATGCATGGTACAAATTTTATAGGTTGGCCCTCCCACAGATGAATTGAACTCTTCCATAGCGCATATCAATTCCGCCACAACATGGGTTGTGGAATGAAGAATCAATTCCCACTGCCTAAGTTATCTTCCTAACTCATTAGCCACAAGACAGAGTGGATAAACCCTTATCCATTCCTAGTACATGTCAGTGTAGGTGTTGTCCCTTTATTGGGTGGTTCATCCTAGTTTCTCTTTAGCCTATTCTATATATGATTTCAATTGTGATGTGAGTTCTGATTGGGAATCAATGAAGGAAAAATTATTTTTCACATACTCCCCAAAAAAATGTACATATTTTTCAACCATTTGATAATTCTTTATATTGACTGACTTCCTCATATACCAACTGACTCTAAGAATGAAGTCATACTACTATATTATCTCAGCATGGTAATCCCTAATGAGCAGGTGATGACTTCGAGCATCCACTCCTCCAGCACATAGTTTGCGGAGCAAAGGATGAATTCTTTTCAACTGGTTGATCCACTTTGATTGTGGGGTGTTGTTGATGAATCTTTCGATCAGTTTCCATGACCTATAGTGGAAATTCTTACTATATTGTTTGTTAGAAGTAGTCTCATACTCTTCTTTAGGTCCACCAAGGACATATTTTAGGAATGTTGTAAAGAGGTCGGTAGTGGGGTATTCATCAGATACCCTACTGGGTGAACTAGGAATTGTGTCATGTGGTTGGTCCTTGTCGACTTCTAGTTCGATCCTACCTACATTCTCAGGATGGAAGTCTAATTTTGTGATCATCGGTGTTACCCTTAGGGGTAGAATGTTGGAAGCTCTGACCATTCTCAACAGCTTGACTCCTCCCATTTGAATAAATTCTTGGAGAAGAAATGAACAATGCTAGTTGGCTTGGTACAACATAAAGTGGATGAAGGATCCTCGGACAAGAAGACTTACAGATATCAAATATTATGCCTTGCTCCTCATCTGATGCTGTCGAGATCCTGGGGTGTGGCCCCTCGTATATAATTCTAAGCTCTAAATATTCTAGAGGGACCACCCTACACGGTACATCCCTTCATGATTTTTCAGCTACCATCATCCCAAGAGAAGACAATGATGGTTCTCCTATGGCCCTATGGGAGGGTGGGGGTCTGCATATGAGACTCTCCAGCATAGGAAAAATGGCAGTTGAGAAGTAGAGAATAATGGTGTGAATGATGCTATGGTAGAATAATATAGATTTTACCTCAAGTAATTTAGAAAAATCACCCAGCTCTATGGTCTCAACATCATCTTCTTCCAAAGGGAAACCCTTATTAGCATCATCTCCCCATGATTCATCCAATTATTGAGGCAAATGGATGTGCTCCCTTAGGTTGGCAGCAGACGATTGTGGTCAAGTTGTCTGATGAAATAGTATTCTCACTCGATCCGTCATCCAGATCTGGGAACCCCATAAATGCATGAAGTCTTCAAAATCATTGAAATATTGTTCCCCTTCCACTTGAGATACCAGTGAATCCACCTTTGGAATGACCGATCTCTGGTAAATCCATTCCGAGATGATTAAGGAGATCAAACATATCGGAGGAGCTGAGGAATTGCTTATTGACATCCCTGGAATCCCAAGCATGCATAAAAATTGCATTTGTGGGTATTTTCACATGGCATAATCGCTTCCTAGGGGCTTGGGTGGGTATCCTGGGGAATCCTCTTCGCGGACCCCATTCCCTCTAACTCTATTCGATTGGAGTCACTGGGTTTTCCACTACTATTGTATCACCTTTTGACCCACTATAGTTTGGCTGATTCAGCATGCCCTTTCCATCTTCCTACACCAAAAATGAGGTTGGGGAGGCATCCTATCCTATGCGTGGATGGCTCGTCAATTCGGTATCTCCACCAGATTGGCTGACTACCGTCTTTTGGCATACTCCTTCACCAACCCAATCACAATTGTGGGTAAGAGAATATTATTGTGCATTTTTTCATCCTCCAGGGTTAACGTGAGCCAGATCTACCTCATCACGCATGGGTGGTCTTCATGGTGCACCCCCTTATAAACCTTTGGAGTTATACTATGCATGCACTAGAATATCCTTGCAAAGCGATTCGGGGTCTATGACTTGAGAATTGGCTTCGAATCCACTCATTACACCAAGAATATCCTTCGAAAGACCAAGAGGTATGATCGATACTCATTAGTCCCTTAAATATCATCAGTAAATTACTTCATTTGTTTCGTGAATAGATGAATATTGAATTTATACACCTTCCAGATACTGTTCAACACCATTGGTAAGGTCAGCATGGCTAGGAAGCTCCTTACCGCATTTAGAATGTAAGACCATAAATCAGATCCTCCATGTGAAATCATGTTTAGATATTCATACACCCTCATGTGTGGTACTATCCACCCATATAAAAATTAAAATGTCCCACACACCTAATGTGGCTTCATCCCATACTAATGTGCCATAGGGAATTTATAGTTTTTCCAGTTTTGGGATCCCTAGGTTGACATGCTTCCCTAATTCCAGCATGGACACCATGATGAATGTTCCTAGTCGCACACCCCTATTTTTATCTCTAACAAGAAAAATCTATACACTGTTAAGGGAAGATATGAACCTAGAAAACTAAATACTAGTGAATTATCAGTAATGACATTGTTCCCCCACAACATCCATTGGCTATCCTCCATGATCTTCCAGTAAGAATTTCACATGCTACAATGATCTCCCTTCAAACATATGTGAGGCCTCACTCATAGATTCCTTGGAATCACCTCCCCTTAAGCAACTCGGATTGGTGGGATGTTGATAAAACATCTAAACCATAGCTTAAAATGGACATCCCTCACCGATTTACTATCGTCTCCCAGCACCAGGTTCATCAGCACCTTTTCCAGGCATGACATCAGCTCAAGATTATCCCATTCACTTTCTATAGGGTGGAATTCATCATACATTGCCCCCAGAATGGGAATCTCTGAAATATTATGGATGTCCTAGAGGCTGATGTCAACCTCCCCTTGGTGAAGATGGAAAGTGTTGGTCCTTAATGACAATCTATTGAACAACTCTAGTATTATGTGCTTTGGTTGTATATATGTAATTAAGAGGCCCACGTAGCCTCATACAAGCTTACCTAACTTAGCTCTACCACGAATTCCTTACAAGATGCACAAACCCAAAATGCCCATGCCTAGTTATCCAAGAAATTTCCACCTTATTACAGGTCTCGTTCATCGGTCCATCCTTTTACAGGGTTCTCGAAGGCATCTTCAATGATGGTGTGATATTGTTGGGGAGACACCATAGATGAAATCTCCATTCCATCCACATCATTGACATGGTTGTACATATAGGTGGCTATGATTGGTGTGTGATCTTTCCAGGTCTGACATGTTAGCAGACTTTAACCATTGGTACTAGAAGGAAATGCTCCTGAACTAATAATCTGGGTCATCTCTCTCTCCACTAGGGATAAATACATCATCCCTTTGTCCAAATCTGTACAACGAAAACCACATGAAAAGTGGGTAGTTCTTTTGCGTGCCTGACAACAACTCCATTAGGGATTCATGATCTGATTGGATTCACACACACTCACAAATCACTATGTTTTTTTTTCATTTCTTCCATTTCAGAAGAATCCCCAAAGACCACTAGAGATACTTCATTGTAGTTCATTCCTTTTTAAGATTTGTTGTTGTTTCTTCTTTAGTTTGCAAATCCCAACTGTGAAGATCAATTATGGACCTCCTTCACAAAGGAGGCTTGAAAATATTGGCTCATGGTTTATATAGTCTCAACGTTTAGAAAGACTCACAATGTGGTGTATAGCAGCATGGGTTCGCGAGGCAGTGGTCTGCTAGAAATCATTCATGGAGTATCGAACCACGGAATATGGTTTGAAAAGGGCACTCACGGAGAAGAAGAGCTTCATGATTTGACAGAAAACATCATCTGTTGAAGTGAATGAGGAAAAAATGGAGGTCCTTGGGCCCTATTTATAGGAAATGAACTTACGAGATTCATGGATCCATTGCCCATGGTGGCTTGCTTCACGGTATTCCCAACCCGTGCTACATGTTCCCCCATTATGAGTCTGCTTCAGGATCAACTTGATTTTGAAAATATTCACTAAGAACCCAACCCACACATTCATCTTGTCTCCCATTCTCATGAGGGATTATGTTAGCGCCAAAATCCATGCCCGAATAAAATGGGAAAGGAATAGAAGAATTCCGAATGGGAATCCTTGAAAAGAAACCATGCAGAGCACCCCATAATCGCAAAGGCTACAAGTAACGATATTATTTGTGACCACCACAATGTACAGATGGTTTCCTCTATGATCGAGACAATGTCATGTCGAAATCCTTTTCAATTACAATGAACTTTACGGTCCTTGCCACAGAGTGCTTATAGAATCCTTCATAATTACAAGTAACTTGATGGAATTTCCTTTGGATCCGAGGCACCAAATTCCATTGTGGTGTCTCCTTAGAGCTCCGCGGTAGGTGGAACCTATAAATACCTTGATCACCCCCATGGAAAAAGATTGATCACCTGACCTTTCACTTTCAGAGCTCTTGTTTTGAAATGATTTCCTTACTCAATGAAAAATTGAGAAAATGAATCACCTAAGGTAATTGAGCATTGAAAAGTAGCTTCCCCATTTCTATATCTCACATCTGCTCTAAGATGGGATTCCATTCTCAAAGCACATTGGTCATCTCTAATGAAATAGTCCCTTATGGGTACTCAAGTCTTCGCAAAGCACCCAGTATTCACGAAGTACCCCCTTGGACAAGTTAACCCCATTCCTAGGCTGGGTCGTTGTTATATGCGAAGAACTTACCTCCACAATTCCCTATTACATTGCAAAGCACTATAACTCCTTGAATCCCTTCTATGTGAGGCCTTCTACTTCGTGAATCCCTCTCCAACATGGCCCTCTTGAAATGTGTGATGTGATTTCATGGTTCCCTGAGTGGTGCAACATGTTGCATTTCCATGCTTTATGATTATCCACATAGGCATGCTAATAACTGTTAATTTTTATCATAGACACACTAACGTGAGCCCCTTGAGTGGCCACTCCTCCACCTCAAATCTAAAGGGAATTTCCTAACCCTTCCCTCCCCCAAGGAAGGGTCAGAGCGGGTTATGTAAGTCCTATGGGTGGGGAAAGATCCCCCATCATCCAAGATGTTGGATGTTAAACTACCATGTACCCACATCCTCAACAAATAACATTAAAATTATGGGTTCCATGTGCATTCCTGGACTGAGGGAACTAGGAATGGGTCGAGATAGGGAACTTCCTTGTTTTTCACCGCCTTCACTCTCCCTCTGTAGTTTGTCTCCATGTGCACTCCAGGTTGTCCTCACATAAGTCCTGACATCTCTTGATAGGGTTCTCCTTGTATAATGTCCATATACTCCTTGTACATTGGGACATCCTCCATGGGATTCCCTCCTGGATTTTGTTCCAATATTCATATCTAGGGGCCGCTAACCATGTGTAAGCCCCACACCATTCTCCGTGGCCACATCTATCATGACATGATCATCAGGTCAGTTGTTGCTTCTTGTTTCCTACACCAAGAATGAATCACATGGTATTTGGGTGAGCATCGACCATGAAATCATCTTTGGGCTGCTAACCTTGTGCATTTCATCCCAAACTACATAGACATTGATCCCTGACTCCAAGGTAGGGCACGTAGGAAGCTTCCTTGAGGTTTACACCCAATCATTTGTAAACATTTAGTGCTATCTCATAGGGATGTACCCTCATGATGTGATTTCATCCCTCTTTAGGACACATCACCCAGGTCTTCCTCACTATGGTTTTCTGATCCATGTGGCCAGATAACCACGGGGTAACCCCACATACTCCTCGGACACCTCCTACCAAGAGCGATCCTATTGTGATGGGATGTTTACTATGCATAAGAAGCAATATGTCTCCAGGTCATTGTCCGTTGTGAGCACCCCGATTAAATTCCACATCCTAAACTACATGGACATTGATTACCTACCATGGGGATATACAGGAAGCCTCATTGAGGTTCAAGCCCTCCAGCAATGTATCATCCTTTTCTTTCCCCCAATCCTTCGCACCTCAGGAATATCATGCATTAATCCATAGGTTCTACTTCGCTCAGGTTCCATCCATGTGTTCATTCTCACAAGACACCTCTATAGGCAACTCATTGTCCCATTTGAACTGTGTGAGTTTTGATCCCTGCCTACACTGTAGGGTACATAGGAAACCTCCCTAAGGTTCAATCCCATTGATGGCCAACAATTAGTGTTCCACTCGTAAGGGTGCACCTTTATGATCTTCCCTTATTGGTGTCCATATCAGTCTTCATAGTGTAACATCTCTCTTATTTAGAACACATCACTCCAATTATGATTTAAATGGACATTTTGACTCTATCATCTCGTAAGCTTTAGAGTACTACCCTTCTCATGGTACACCACTCTAATCCACTTCCATCAGTTTTCTGATCATTCTGATCCACCCCCACTGTAAGTTATACTTGCGACATACCCCTTGTTAAACATTTAAATCCGAGGGAAACCTTAGGGAAATACATATAGTATATGATTCTCCATATTAAACATGGGATTCCATGGTCTTCTACTCCCTCGATAAGCCTTATAATAAGGGTAAATACATGTGCTACAATGTCCCTCCATCAAGACATGGCATAGATACCTCAACATGACTACTCTTCTAATCAAAGGATACATCCTAAGGTGGACCATTTATAATGTCATAGCAGGAGCTGCGTAATTAACCAGTGCCCACAAAGACATGTTACCAGGAACAGTTTGACGAACAACGACTTAATATTTAAGGGAGACCCAGACTAGGCGACGAGTTCCAAGGATGAATCCATCGAAGGAGGAACCATAATACCATCATCCCATTTTTTTCAAAGAGAAAACACCATTGAATAATTGATGTAGTCTACATACATTTAGAATGTGGGAATGAGAGGTATATTTCTAGATGCCATAGAGTGATGTCATATTGTGCAGGTGGCCGCACCCCCAACAGAAAAGTATCAGAAAAATAAGCTTCTTGATAATGATATGGTGGAGGAACAAACTAAATCTATTGAGCATGATTTTCTTATTGTCGATCCACAGTATGTTCTAGTTCTTCCAAATGGACTGAATGGGTTCAATCTCTAGATCCTAACATTGGATCCCCATGATGTTTGTCATTACTATTCCTTGGTTTTAAAATAAGTTCCTTATGATTTTATTCTTATGAACATTCTTTAGAAAGATATGTATCATCATATCAATGAATTCACTTGATAGACTAAGAAACACCATGCATTCTGAATTCTCCAATATCTTCATTTCTTAATTTACATTACTCCCCCTGAGCAAAAGATCAGGATTTTTGTTGTCCATCTTCACCAAAAATAATCATATTACCTTTTATTTTACTCCAAATGAAACGAAATTTCCTTAGAGTCTCAACAGTCAATAAATTTTTGTTATGACATTCAACCCAAGAATCAAAAAGTAGAATTTTTTTCCTAAACAGAATAAGAGAGGGGATCCTTTCATTAGGGAAGAATGACATTCTTGCCTTTCAATAGAAACAATAACTCAAATATATCAGCATACATTTGGGAAAATTTAAATTTATGTCACTGATAAATAAAAACATGATATACATGTATAGGTATAAACTATTCTCCATCTCAGCAACCCTTGGAGCAATAACAATTTGATTGAACATTACAAAAACTTTTTTGTCTATCTCATGATCCTTTAAATACATTTTCCTTATAATTTTTAAACCAAACAGAAATGGCATGATATCCTATGAATTGTTATCTAAATAACAAATTGATTGAAGATAAAAGTGGAATAAGCCTTTATAAGGTCATTTTATATTATGATTAATTTCAACTGATGAAATTGAAAATTCTTTATCTTCACTTCAAGAGGACATTCTATCTTCTAAATAACTGAAACTAAACTATACACTAAAATAAAAAATTCTTGAAATTTACTTTTTAAAGAGAATATATATTTTCCTCAATAAATAAAAAATCTAAAAAATTAAATGCAAATATTTGATTGAGTATAAGGTTCATTTGATACATCTATTCAATGTCCTTGGATTTTACGTGAAGAATATTTTTAGATGGAACACACTAATGCTTCAGATCAGTTGGTTCACCTTTATTGATTTGCACGGTCTTCATAATTTATGAGAATATTAATGTTGATGGTTTTTCAAAATATAGGGTTTGGAAGAAAGATTAGGGTTCTAGTAAGTGAAACAGTTTTAAAGAAAAGGGGTGTGGTAAGGTGAATAGTTTTCTGACAGATGGTGGCACAGTTTGGAATCTCATATCGATTATGTTGGGTAATCATTAAAAATTTTATTTTTTCAAACATGCTCTTTAAAAACTAAAGATGGGGAAGAATATATTTTTGTAAATTAACATAGAAATTAACATATTAAAATAAATTTTATTAAAATGGAACAAAAACAATAAACTAATTTAACTAAAATTAATTGAAACAAATTAGAATTGTAAATTAATTAAATGAAATAAAGTGATAAAAATTTATTTTAATTTTAATGATCTTAACTACCCCTTAATAAAATAAAAATTTGTCGTGGTAAGTGGTATAGTAAAAACATTATCAAATTGATATTCGATATTAACAAATTCTACAGATTCATCCTTTTTAGGAACATGATCTCGTAGAAAGTGATGCTAGATATCAATATTCTTAGTCCAATAATAATTTATTGGATTTTTTGAAATATTTATAGAACTGGTATTATCTAATAGAATAGGTATATTATTAAAATTTAGTCTGATATTTAGTTTAGTGTTTTTAATCAACAATACTTTTTCAAAACAATTTCCAACATATACATATTTTGTCACAGCTGTTGACAGGGAAACTGATTATTGTTTCTTACTCAACGATGATTCTATGTTTTTTTCTAAAAAGTGAAAGGTTATTGTTGGTCAGAGTGGACACACAAGAGGGGGGTGAAATGAGTTCCAATTAAAATATCTGTTAAAAAGGTTTCTCTTAAAAGTGCCAAATTTAAAAACAAAGTTAAACCGTAGTGAATTCATATAGATTATAAATTTTTAGTTAGTTTCTCAAATATTGATTAGGTCTGATTCAATTTAATCTCAAGTTTAAATTGACTTTTGAAACTAACTTACTGGTATACAATGAATATACACATTTGCTAATTTAACTATCAAAGTAACTTTAAAATAGATTTATATTTCAAAGTAACAGTAGCCGAATATGAAACATATATAAATAGTATACTTTAGACATAGTATAATATGAACAGTGGATTAAACCAAGAGGTTCAGTCTCAAGCCGAGACTTATTCCTCTCAAACAATTTATATAAAGTTGATCCACACCTTGGATCGAGGTTAACAACAGTACAAGACTATCTAGGCCACACAGGGACCTCTACCACAATTCTTTGTTGGAAACCAAAACAATTACCAGGACACACAAGGACCTCTACCATAGTTTTCATGGGTAAACAAGAGTAAACAATTTTGGTTTGAGGATTTTGATATCCTCCAGTTCAGCACAGGAGTCAGTGTGTGTGTATGATGAACATAGTACAAAAACTGCTGAAAAATGCAGGTAAAATAATCACTAAGAGAGCATCTATCAGAGTTTAGAAAGATCTAGTGATTGGTTGCACGGCTCTGGACTCGTTGTATTTGAAAGAGATGCTTCTGAGTCCTACTGTGGTATTTCTATTAAAAACAGAGTATCGTGATTCAGCTTGATGTCCTTCACAGGCGAGTGTGTTCTCTGGTTTCCAGTGTTCTTCGTATGTTCTTTAGTAGTGCTGGATTGTGTGCATAATAGTTTTATTTAGATCTTTAAAATGCCCCTTTTTAAACTTTGTCATGTGTTCTTCAGTCTCACATTTATATTCATGGAAGAATTCTCTCTCTATTCCTTTTCACGCGACCTCTCTTTTACTGCAGCTCGATATTACTTTTTATTCCACGAGCTCCGGCAATGAGAATGAATACCTTTCCATATGTATGAGGTATGGTCTCCTGAAATGCCAAAAAATAACATTAAATATCATTAATTTCATTAAAAACATCAATTATGACCATTAGAATTAAATACAAATTTATAGAAGTTAAAAAAGTTTTCAGGACTATCGACGAGTCATAAGATCGGTGAGACATTTTGAATCTGCATCAGTTTTGATTGAATCAGCATTGGTGTCTCAACATCAGTGTCTTAGCATCGGTGTCTTAGCATATGTGTCTTAGCATCGATGTCTTAGCATTAGTGTCTTAGCATCAGTGTCTTAGTAACAGTGTCTTAGTATCAGTATCTCGGCATCAGTATCTTAGCATCGGTGTCTTAGCATCGGTGTCTTAGTATCAGTGTATTGGCATCATTGTATTAGTATCAGTATCTCAACATCGGTATCTTAGCATCAGTATCTTAGTATCAGTGTCTTAGCATCGGTGTCTCTTTGGACCTTTGGTAGCAATCAGTGCGACCATTCATCTTCGGTGTGACAGGTCATCATCGGTGCAACCATTCACCGTTGGTGCACCTGTTCATCGTCGGTGACACCGGAAAATGACTAACGGTGAGTCAAGACATGGAATTCTTACAAAGTATATGTTCAATCCAGAATACTTCCAGGTCAACCATAAACATACATTGATCATACATAAACATTTTTAGATATGATTTAAACACATTTAGAACAATTTGAACAAAATACTAAAAGGAAATAAATAAAAATAAGATTTTTGATTATTAAAATAACCATTCCACAGAGAGTTCAACAATCTCCCCCTTTTTGATAATCACAAATAAATGGCATAAATGAAGGCAGAATATAGTATGTCATTAATTTTCCTCCCCCTATAAAAAAGAATATATGCCAAAAAATAAAACATGGTTAGAATAGCAACTAGAACATATATATAACTGAGGAATTCTCCTATTTCAACATTTCTCCCCCTGTGTATACATGCATGTGATAAATAGCCAGCATGGGCTCGTATGCACATTCATTTCACCCATCCAGATACATGATTACCCTGAGTTCGCATATGCATGCATGATTCCCCTGTTTTCTCTCCTTGATTTCTCATGATTCCCATGTTTTCTATCCTTGATTTCTCTCCCCCATTGGGATTATCAAAAAGAAGAGATAAAGAAGATAATCAAGAAGATTCCATACCAATAATGAGTACACATATTACAGAAAAAAGGGAATAGTTCAGAAAAACAAACACCCAATCAAAAATTGACAGTAACAGCTATTCCTCGGGGTGCAAGGGAGCATTCCCTTTAGCAGTAGGAGGAATTGAAGGTCCAGAAGGTTGTTGGTTTGAAGGTGGAACCGAACTTATGAAAAAAGAAGGTAGGAAAACCCGAGCTGGACGAACTATGGGTTACAAGGTCACATACTACGAAGATGGTCCTTCCGAAGCTTGTTGCTGAAAGACTGGTTTAATACTGGAAAGAGCTTAAGAAACAGACATCTGGCCGGGAGCAACATATGATTATTACAGAGACTTAGCTGTAGGAAAAACAATGTCATTTGCTTGCACATGAAGGTAGGGTTTTAGAAAATTGATGAAGTCCTGAATGACTTCTCCACTGTACTTCGTGGATTTTTCAAAATCATCCTTATTTTGCATGAAATTTTCTAAAGTGGGGGTAAAAACTTTTAACTATTGAACCTGATCTTTAAAAGCTTGAGTCACTGGAGGGAGTCACATATTATCATCCAGTACTTTAAAATGATGATTTAACTCATGCTTTGTGTAGAGCTTAGAGAAATAATGATCTACTTTCTCCTTAATCTCCTTTTGATCTTTTGTAGCATCAGCCAAATACAACTGTACCATTTTCTGCACATGATCACTATGATATTTCATTTTCTTCAAAGAATCTAAATCTAAAATCTTTCCAAGAGCTTCCAGCTCTTCTCTAACAACATATCATAAGGTATCTAATTCATGACCAGTGATCTTGGTCACCATGGCATTTCCAGCCCGAGTAATAACCTGAGTAATCTCAGCTTTTAACTTCCTAAAATCCACTATCTTAAAATGTTCTATCTGATTTAATAAAACATCCATCATACCAGAGATGGTTGTTATGAACTCACCTGACAAAGAAACATGATTGATGCCTAACTCTGTAAGTGTTTGATTCAAAGAGGTAATATGCCTTCCAATCGATTCACTGTAATTTCACAGGTCTGGTTTGATAAGGCTTGCCACTCTTTGAGCCAAATCATCCATAGAAGCACCAGATAAATTCAAAGGAGTAGGAACAAGAATATGAGATAACTCACATTTCACAGTTGCCCTAATAGCTTGAATCAATACAACCTTGAATTTATCAAAATCTGACTGAGTAACTGTTGGATCAGGTCTACCTTGAGACACTGAAGGATCAGGTCTGAAATATGTTCTTTGCAAAAAACTCAGCAACAAATTAAGACTTAACAAAATCACTTATGCCTGCAAGATCCACTTCTACACCTTCCTATTCCTCTAGGTAGTCTAATCCCAGAACAGCAAGACCTAGATACTCATCCCATGCGGCTTTTCATGAAGGGTACATAGGTTTCACAAACTGAGCTTGTCCAGAATTTTCAAGAAGGACTTCTCCATCCTCATCACTCTCCAATTGTTCTATCCTCTTATCCTCAGGGACATTTTCTTGCTCAATAGGTTGGGGTTAAGGATCATCTTGGATCACATTTGGACCTTCAATAGGTTGAGCATCAAAATCATCATCATCAGCATCATCACCATTACATTCACTGTCACCACTACCAACATCACCATCAACAACACCCTCATCACCATCACCAACTTCATCATCATCATCATCATCAACATTAATTGATCTCTCACCTGAAATTTCTATACTTATGGATTCATACTCCTCAAAATTTGATTCATTAGTCTCACCTTCTTATTCATCATCTAAAAGTGGTTCAATTTCTGGTAAATTGAGAGGAGGACTTACTGAACAAAATTCCATCCTTCTTCTCTTTGGGCTAACAGTATCAGGATCACTCCTTTAATCAGGAGATGATTCAACCTCTTCTTTAGTATTTATATTCTCATCATCTTCTTCTTCTTATAATTTTCCTTTCTTACTGGATTCACCAGTTTCTTTAGGAACAACCACTTCCTTTTCTTCATCCGAATAGATCACTTCTTCACCAGGTTTTAAGATAGGATCTCTTACTTCCCTTGGTCTCCTTGGATGATTAGTTGGATTGAAGGACTCATATAACTTTTATTCATTAGAAACCCAAGCATTATTCCATGGGTTCCAATTTATTTTCATCCTCTCACAAATAACATTGTTGAAAAAAAATCTAACCGATGAGATACACTCATCTCCATCATCCACACAGCCAAAGAATTTCAGCATGGCCAAAGTCTATTTAGAATAAAACAGAGTAGTATATTTCTTTGAAGGTTTTATCATCTCAACAATATGCTCGGAAAAATATCTACCTAGATTGATCTTTTCACCATTCAACAATAGAAAAACAAGAAAAACATCTTGATACTTTACTGAAGCAAAATCACCTTTTCTCAGACATACTTGATGTTGAATAAATTTGAACAGGATTCTGTTCTCACCATCAAACTTAGCAGAAATTATCCATCACGATTCAGACTTCCCAGTCAAAAACTATAAGGCTAGCTCATAAGAAAAGTAGTTAGTTGTGGGAGGAATATTACCAGAATAGTCCTCATATCTTCCACTGTGAGGTACTACTAGACATTCAGCCCATTGTTTTGAAAAAAACGTAATATTTTTCCCTTTTATTATAGAAGACAATCTCGCAGCCTCTAATCCGTCCAAATATATATCCAGGTTCAAACAGAACTTGTACACCAGCTTCGGGTAAAAGACTATATCATTATTACAGAACCACTCCTTCCAACATTGAGTTTCAAACACTTTCAAGGGAACAAACTTTCTAGATAAAACCCATTCCGAACAAATTTCCTTTTCCGCTATAACTTCTCATTTTTCTAGCTCCAGGTTCATAGACCTATGTGTCGTACTGCTCGACTCACCTCGAGCACGCTTCACAGGTGAAGTTCCTTTAGATATATTGCTCTGTCTCTTTTTCTTGGCCATTTTGAGGTTTTAGACAATCGAGAGGCTTGGAAAGATTCAAAAGGCTTGGGTTACAGAGAATAGAATAGAGTGTTCGGCATGAAATGGAAGGTCAAAATTCTTTAGAGTAGGAAATAGCCACATGTCATTATTTGTATCATTTAGGGTTACAAATAGTAAAATATTGATTAAGTAAAACAACGTCGTTTTAAATAGACAAAAATAATTTTCAAAAATAGTACGACCCAATCAGTAGCATTAATCGACTTGACTGATGGGTTTGAAAGATCTATTTGACAGATGGGTTTGACAGATTAGTTTCACAGATCAGTTTGACAGATCGGTTAGATGGATCGGTTTCACAAATCGGTTTGACAGATCCGTTTGATAGGTCAGTTTGACAAATCGGTTCGACAGATCGGTTTGACAGATCGGTTTGACAGATATGTTTGACAGAACGGTTTGACAGATCGGTTTGACAGATATGTTTGACAGATCGGTTTGACAGATCGGTTTGATAGATCAGTTTCACAAATCTATCATACCTAACTCCTGTTTAATCAGGTTTACCCTTTCAAAATTTAAGGGCTTGGTGAAAATTTTGCCTAATTGATGTTCAGTACCTATAAACTCAAGAGTAATATCACCTTTTTGGTAGTGATCTCTCAAAAAGTGATGTCTAACATCAATGTGTTTGGTTCTAGAGTGAGACACATGGTTCGTTGAAATTTTAATTGCACTATTGTTATCACAGTTAATTGAAACATGTTTTAAATAATATCCATAGTCTAAAAGAGTGTGTTTCATGCACATAATTTGTGCACAACAACTACCAGTAGCAATGTATTCTGCTTCAGCAATAGACAATGCAATAGAGTTCTGTTTCTTACTACACTAAGATACTAAGGATTTTCCCAGTAAATAACATGTTCTATATGTGCTCTTCCTATATAACTTGCAACCAGCAAAGTCGGCATCTGAAAAACTGATTAGCTCAAAATATTATCTTTTTGGATAAAAAATCCTAAGTTTACAGTGTGTTTAAGATAATTAAAAATTATTTTAACATCAAGTAAATGATATTATTTCAGCTTAGCTTGAAATATTTCACACATACACATGCTAAACATAATATCTGGTCGACTATTAGTAAGGTAAAGTAGGCTTCCAATCATACCTCCATAATTGGTTTGATCCACTGGTTTCCCAGTTTTATCTGCATCCAATTTACAGACTGTACTCATAGGAGTATCACTTTCCTTAATACTATCCAAACCAAAACGTTTTAGAAGATCCTTTGTGTATTTACATTGATTCAAAATAATACCATTTTCATTTTTTAAACCATTAAATCCAAGAAAATATTTAATTTTTCCCATTAAACTCATTTCAAATTCATTTTACATACTCTTTAAAAATTTAGTACATAAATAAAGTTTAGAAGATCCAAAAATAATATCATCAACATAGATTTGAACTATTAACACATCTTTTGAAATTATTTTAATAAAAAGAGTTGGACCCTCAATCCATTTTGTAAAACTTTTTGAAATAAGAAAATTACTAAGTCTATCATACCAAGCTCTTGGAACTTATTTTAATCCATAAAAAGCCATAGAAATTTAAAAACTCGATTTGGAAAATGAGGATTAGTAAATCCAGGTGGTTGTTTAACAAAAACATGTTCAACAGTAAAACCATTTAAAAAATCACTTTTGACATCCATTTGATATAACTTGAAATTTAGATGAGTAGCATATGCAAGTATGATCCTAATGGCTTCTAATCTAGCTACAGGTGCAATGGTTTCCTCATAGTCTATACCTTCTTATGGACTATATCCTTGTGTAACTAATCTGGCTTTGTTTCTAACTATGCTTCCATACTCATCATCTTTGTTTCTAAAACCCCATTTTGTGCCTGTTGTTAAAGTTTCCTTAGGCCTGTCAACTAATTCCCATACTTTGTTTCTTTCCAATTGATTTATTTCTTCTTGCATATCCATTACCCAAAATTCATCATTGATAGCATCATTGATGTTTTTAGGTTCTAGCTATGAAATAAAGGATTGATGTTCAACCTGGTTTCTTAAAGAAACTCTATTCTGTGCCCCTCTATCAAGATTACCAACAACAGCATCCAAAAGAGGATTCTTTAGAATCCCTATTGATCTAGTAAAGCTAGGACTAGAAATTTCAGGTTCATCTATAGGATCGGGTTCAACAAAAGTAGATTCTGGAATATGTCCAGAACTGGATGTTTTTATAGCTGGTTCTTTAGATTTTTCATTAAGGTCCAGAACAGATAAATCTTCTTCAAGATTTTCAAGAGAGTTTTTAAGCTCATGTGGATCAGTTTCATCAAACATGATGTGAACAGATTTTTCCACACATTTGGTTTTTTTATTAAAGACTCTATAGGCTTTTCTACTTAAAGAATGAGAAACAAAGATTCCCTCATCACTTTTAGAAGAAAACTTGTCCAGATTATCCTTTGTATTGAGAATAAAAACTTTGCAGCCAAAGACTCTAAAGTAACTAACTTTATGTTTTCTATTATTCCGCAACTCATATGGGGTATTCTTAAGAACTGGTCAAATTAAGACTATATTAATGATATAGAAATATGTATTCACAGCTTCAGCCCAAAAGTAAATAGGCAAGTCATACTCATTAATCATGGTTCTAGTTATTTCTTGAAGGGTTCAATTTTTTCATTCAACAACACCATTTTGTTGAGGTGTTCTAGGAGAAAAAACGTTGTGACTATAGACATTGTGTGAGCAATAAGATTCAAAGTCTTGATTTTCAAACTCATGGCCATGATCACTTCTTAGAGTTTTAATCTTATGTCCACTAAGATTTTCTACAGATTTGGAATATTTAATAAAATAAGAACAAGCTTCACTTTGGTGATCTAAGAAGTATACCCAAGTATATCTAGAAAAGTCTTCTACAAGAAAATAGACATAGTGCTTCCCATTTAAACTAGAAAATCTAGAAGGTCCAAACAAATCCATGTGAACCAACTGAAGAGGTTGAGAAGTTGAAACTTCTTTCTTTGATTTAAAAGAAACTTTATACTTCTTTCCCTTTTGACTGGGATTACAAACTTTGTCATTTTGGAATTCAAGTTTAGATAGGTCTATAACCAAGTTATTCCTAGTTAGTTTTCTAAGTGAATGGATGTTGCAGTGTCCTAATATTCTGTGCCAAATCCAAGACTCTTTATGAAAAGCATTTAGGCAAGTAACATTTTTCATAGCTAAAGAATATAAATCAACTGCATAAACATTTTCACTTCTTAAAGCAGAAAAGACTAAAACATTTTTAGAATTGATAACATTACATGAATCATTTTCAAATTTGAAATTGAAACCATCATCACAAAATTGAGAAATAATTAATAGATTATATTTCAGTCCATCAACCAAAAAAAATTGGAAATTAAAACTGAATCAGTGTTACCAATTTGGCCTAGGCCGTTGATTTTTCCTTTAGAATTATCACCAAATGTGACATGGCCCCTATAAATCTTTATTAGGCTTTTAAAGCATGGGTAATCTCCAGACATGTGTCTCGAAAATCCACTATCCTAGTACCATACCTTCTTCTGAGAACTCTTTAAACAGGTTTCCTACAAAATAGATTTACATGGAAAATGACATTGGTACCCTGATCATCTTGGGTGTAGACAGGTTAGAAATCAAAGATTTTGGTACCCACATTTGTCTTATGTGTTTCATACAAATTACAGAATAAAAATATTTTTAAAGATAAAATTTATTTGAACTATAGCTATGTGAATCACTAGTTGAAGCATATGAATGTCCAGAACTTGAACTACCAGTATTCTGTGCAGATTAAGGAATAAATCTATTTATAGTAATTTGTCTCTTTCCAGGTTTGTATCCTATTATAGTAGTGTATTTAGGTGCCAATTTATTTCCTTGCATTTGAGTTAGTGTATCCTTTACATTTTTGAACTTCTCTATGTCTTTTCTAAGTTTCTCATTAGACATTTTTAGTTCAGTGTTTTCCTTTAACAGTTGAGCATTTTTCTCTTTTTCAATAGTATGTTCGGTTTTAACAGTAGTAGTGAGAGCATGTTGTTTCTTTCAATTATTTGTATTTCTCCTTAAGTTCATTGCATGTCTCTTCCAGCATATTATAGTATTCAAATAATTCCTCACTAGTCATGTTTTCAGAATCAGAATCAGATTCTGCATCATCTCCAGAATAATAAGAATTTAAAACAGGAGTATCTAAGGTTACCTCGTATGTGTTGGTCATGAAACACATGTTGGCACGATTTCTTTCAGAATTAGACATTTCAGATTCACTTGTGCTATCTTTAGAAACACTCCAGGTATCCTTCATAGCATTCTTGTACTTACTTTCTTTGTAATCATATTTCTTCTTGAATTTTAACTTTGGGAAGTCTGCTTTAATGTGTCCTTTTATTTTGCACTTGTAGAAAACAACTTCACCACTTCTATCTAGCTTTTTCTAGTCCTTATTCCAATGTCCCTTATCGTAATACATTCCTTTGTAATTTGATTTTCTGAGAAATTTCTTCTTCCTATAAAATTTGTTAAACCTTCTGGCTATCTGAGCTATTTCAGCATCACTATCAGATTCTGAACTTTCACTTGTTGAAATGTCAGTTTGTATTTGAGCTTTTTATTTGTCATTTCTCTTTGAAGCAGTAGTCTTGAAAGCCACTGATTTCCTTTTTGGTTCATCATCATCCTCTTTATTCATCTTGAGTTCTTCCTCACACATCATCAGTTTGCCAATAAGTTCTTTGACAGGCAGAGCTCCAATGTCACATGATTCTCTGATTGAAACCGATGTGCCTCTCCATCGGTCTGGTAGACATCTCAAGATTCTCATGATTTGTTCGTTTGCTGGAACAACCTTACCAAGTGAATTCATTGTATTGACTATCTCATTGAACCTGAGATACATATCAGAAATGGGTTCATCAGTTTTCATTTTAAAATTTTCATATTTAATAATATAAGTATTCAATCGCATTTATTTAACATTAGTTGTTCCTTCATGAGAAACAACTAAAGTATCCCAAATTTCATAAGCAGTTTTGTAAGCATATATTCTGTTAAATTATTCATCTCCTAAATCACATTACAAGTCATTCATAGCTTTACAATTATTATTGTAAGCATTCTTTGTAGATTCGTCCCAAGTAGTTCTTTTAGTTTCTGGAATTTTATACTGAGACTCTGTAGCAGTCCAAATATCAAAAACCGTACTCTCTAAATGAATTTTCATTTTCAATCTCCACTGAGCATAGTTCATACCATTTAATAAAGGTGGCCTATTAGTAGCAGCACCCTCTAGTCTATTAACCATAACATGATTTTAGAAAATAAATTTAAAGAGATAAAATTTAGAACTAACAGAAATTTAAGATCATTAAAGATGAAACTCAAATCACAGTTGAAAAATAGAGTATTTCAAAAATCCTTTAACAAAAACACTTCCTCTGATACCAAATGTTGGTCAGAGTGGACACTCAAGAGGGAGGGGGGGTGAATTGAGTTCCAATTAAAATTTTTGTTAAAAAGATTTCTCTTAAAATCCCCCAATTTGAAAACAATGTTAAACTTTAGTGAATTTATATAGATTATAAATTTTCAATTAATTTCTCAAAGATTGATTAGGTCTCAGTAAATTTAATCTCAATATTAAATTGACTTTTGAAACTAACTTACTGGTTTACAATGAATATAAACACTTTCTAATTTAACTATCAATGTAACATTAAAATAGATTTATATTTCAAAGTAACAACATTGGAATATGAAACATATATAAATAGTATACTTTAGACTTAGTCTAATACGCACAGTGGATTAGACCAAGAGGTTCAGTCTCAAGCCAAGACATAGTCCTCTCAAACAATTTATATAAAGTTGATCCACACCCTGGATCATGGTTAACAACAGTACAAGACTGTCCAGGCCACATAGGGACCTCTACCACAGTTCTTTGTGGGAAACAAAAACAATGACCAGGCCACACAAGGACCTCTACCACAGTTGTTGTGGGTAAACAAGAGTAAACAACATTGGTTTGAGGATTTTGATATCTTACAGTTCAGCACAGGAGTCAGTGTGTTTATGATGAACAGAGTACACACACTGCTCAAAAATGCAAGTAAAATAATCACTAAGAGAGAATGTATCAGAGTTTAGAAATCTATAGTGATTGGTAGTGCAGCTCTGGACTCGTTGGATTTAGCAGAGATGCTTCTGAGCCCTTCTGTGGTTTTGTTGTTAAAAATAGAGTATCTTTATTCAGCTTGATGTCCTTCACGGGCAAGTGTTTTCTCTGATTTCCAGTGTTCTTTGTATGTTCTTCAGTAGTGCTGGATTGGATGCATAAGAGTTTTCTTTAGATCTTCAAAATTCCAATTTTTCAACTTTGTCGTGTTTTCTTCAGTCTCGCATGTATATTCACAGAATAATTCTCTCTCTATGCATTTTCACGCATCCTCTCTTTTACTGCAGCTCGATCTTCCTTTTTAATCCACTAGCTCCGGAAATGGGAATGATTAACTTTCCATAGGTACGAGGTATGGTCTCCTGACATGCCAACAACTAACATTAAATATCATTAATTTCATTAAGAACAAAAACTATGGCTATTAAAATTAAATATGAGTTTATAGAAGTTCAAACTGTTTTCATGACTATCGCTGAGTCGTGAGATCGGTGAGACATTTTGAATCTGCATCAGTTTCGGTTTCATCAGCATCGTTGTCTCAACATCAGTGTCTTAGTATCGGTGTCTTAGAATCGGTGTCTTATCATAAGTGTCTTGGCATCGATGTCTTAGCATCAGTGTCTTGGTATCAGTGTCTTAGTATATGTATCTCAGCATCAGTAACTTAGCATCGATGTCTTAGTATCATTGTCTTAGTATCGGTGTCTTAGCATCAGTGTCTTAGTATCAGTATCTCAGCATCGGTATCTTAGAATCAGTATCTTAGTATCGGTTTCTTAGCATCGGTGTCTCTTTGGACCTTTGGTAGCCATCGGTGCAACCATTCATCATCGGTGCAACCGTTCATCGTTGGTGCAACCGTTCATCATCGGTGACTCAGGAAAATGACTAACGGTGAGTCAAGACATGGAATTCTTACAAAGTGTCTGTTCAATCCAGAATACTTCCAGGTCAACCATAAACATACTTTGATCATATATAAACATTTGTAGATATGATTTAAACACATTTAGAACAATTTGAACAAAAGACTAAAAGGAAATAAAAAAACTAAGATTTATGATTATTAAAATAACCATTCCATATAGAGTTCAATAGTTAATGAGGTAGTTTTTCTATCTAGTCCATATCCTCCAATGTTACAAACTGAATATGAAATTAAATTAAAATCATAAGGGTTTGGATAAATAATAGATTTAAAAATAGTCTCTTCTAAATATACAATTTTTTTAACAACTGTCAGGTGGGATTCTTTTGGATTTGACTAAATTATAGCATATAAACATACAAGAAAATAATATATTTCTTACTAGAAATAATATATAATAAAATACCAATCATACCTCTATATAAAATGTTGTCAAATGAGTTTCTATCTTCATCCAAATCAATTTTATATTGTTACAAATAAGAGTTGTATAAGTCTTACTGTTTTCAAGTCCACACTTTTTCAATAAAATAATTATATATTTAAATTGATTTAAAACTTTTACATATTATTTTTGATAAATCATAAATCCTAAAAATAAATTTAACTCTCCCATAATAATCATTTAAAATTACTTTTGCGTTAGTTTTGAAAAATAATTACAAGGATTTTATTTGTTGAACTGAAAATAACATTATCAACATAAATTTGTACTAATAAAATATTAGAACAAACAACATTATTAAAACGTGTTGAATCATCAAATCCAATAGTATATATATTTTTTAAAGGGAAAAAACTTAATCATTAATACCAAGCTTTAGGTTCTTGTTTATGGACATAGGTAGATTTAGTATATTTATGAACAAAATTTAGTTTATGAGGGTTTTCAAAACAAGGGGCTATTTAAAAAAACATCCCTCATTAAATAACCATTTAAAAAGGTAGATTTAATATCCATATGATTTAAAATAAAATTCATATGAGTTTCAAAATCTTAAACGAATCTAATGGCTTCTAATACAGCTACAACGACAAAGCATTCATCAAAATCTATTCATTCTTCTTGATTATATCCTTTTGCTACTAATCTCTATTTATTTCTTGTTATGATCCCTTGATCATCATCATTATTTCTAAGGACCCATTTGGATCCTATTACTGGATAGTTGGATATTCATTCTAATAATTCCCAAAATTAATTTCTTCTGAATAAGTTTACCTTTTCTATCATTACTAACATAAAACTCTCATCTTCTAAGGATTCCTCAAAAGATTTAGGCTCTTACTAAGATTGAAAGACAAAAAAGTCATCTAGGTTTTATACATTTTTTCTAGTTCCAATTCTTATTTATAAATATACTATAATAACACAACTAGAAAATGAGGCCACTACCACCGACCTATATCCACGGTTTTAAAGTGGTGGCTATATGTGGATATAGCCATGGTTTTAAAACCGTGGCTATAGGTTTCTATAGCTTTGATTTTTCTGGCCAATAGCTAGAGTTTTAAAACAGTGTAGATAAGCCAGTTTTTATGGCCTATGGACACTATTTTCAGAACTATGGAAATATTCCATGGATATAGCCATAGTTCTCTAGCATATAGTCCACGATTCTAGAACAGTGGCTATAAGACACTATTTTAAATGGCCAATTTCCACATGCTTTCAAAACTGTGGCAATAGGGTTCTCGCGCTTTTGTGGAAAAAACATTTACCGCCAAAAAAAAGGAGGGACGACATACCACCATGGTTTTGAGGATATTCCCACGGTTTATATTAATATATATGTATATATATATATCATAATTATCTATCAATGTAGTGGTATGTATACTGGTTCGTAAAGAAATGGTTCATGGATCCAAACTAGCTGGTGAGATTTTTTACTTAGGCTTTTCCCACAGTTTTCCCAAGTTATATCCACAGTTAAAATCATTTCAATAGCTTCCTATTTCCACATTTTAACCATATCGATTGGTAAACTGCCACCATGGCTATTTTAAAGACCTATTTCCAATTTTTTCAAAACCGTGGCCATAGGCAGCTATTTCCATGGTTAAAACTGTGGAAATAGGCTGGGACCTACTGCCATGAGGATAGCGGCCACAGTTATCCAAAACTCCGGCCGTAGCCTATGGCCTCAATTTTGGGGCCTATTGCCACGATTTTGAACCGTGGAAATATGTCTTTTTTCGAGTTGTGTAATTTCTAAAGGATGCTTCTTTAGGGTTCTAGATAAAGACACTTTTTGGTTATTTAGTTTTTTTGTTCCTATGAACTAGACTAAATTTTAATTATATCATTTTCAAATCCTCTTTAGATGATTCAAGTCTCATGTTGTCAAACGAGTCAGTAACATTATCCTTTTCATTTTTATCTTTAATTAATGGGACAGTTTCATCAAACATCACATGAACTGATTCTTCAACAATACTTGACCTTTTAATAAACACGCTAAAGACTTTAGAAGTAGTAGAATACCCCAAAACTACTCATTTATCAGCTATTGGATCAAATTTACTAATATTTTCATTAGTATTCAAGATATAAAACCAGAATATAAATACCTTAAATTACTTTTCTTTCGGATTTTTGTTATTCCAAAGTTCATGGGGTGCCCTTTTAAAAACAGGCCTTAATAAAACTCTATTCATGATATAGAAGGATGTGCTTACATCTTTTGGCAAAAAATGGTAGGAAGACTGTATTAATTCTACACATTCCTTTCCATTTCTTGAATAGTTCTCTTTATTCTTTCTATAATTCCATTTTTATGAGGTGTTATTGGTGTAGAAAAAGTTTT
This sequence comes from Viscum album, assembly GCA_963277665.1. Taxonomy (NCBI): domain Eukaryota; kingdom Viridiplantae; phylum Streptophyta; class Magnoliopsida; order Santalales; family Viscaceae; genus Viscum; species Viscum album. The sequence goes on along the minus strand of OY728134.1, from coordinate 1,381,402,656 downwards.
TTAAATATCTAGATTTGAGAAAACAGAATTAAATTCGTGATTCCCAAATTCTCCATCATGATCAATTCTCAATGAAAATAATTTGAAAACATTTTCATTTTAAATAATTTTACAAAAACATTAAAAATAATGAATATTTAATATTGAATTTTTGAATATATACCCATGTATATATCAAATAATCACAAACTAATACATAAACATATAATTTTCTAGCCAAAATTGCTACTACAGATGGTCCATAAAAATCCATATGAATATGTTTTATAGGATTAGATGTAGCAATTTGGTTAATAGATTTGAAAAAATATTTGTGATGGTTTCCAATTAGGCATGCATCACAAAACATATAATGTTCAAACACAAGACTAAAAAAATCAGAAACTATTTTTTTATTAGATAATTTATGTAAAACAATTATACTACAATGACAAAGTCTTGTATGCCAAATCCATGACTCATTTGTCTTAGAAGTTAAACAATTCACTTTATGTTTATAAAAGGAATTTAAATCAAAGGTATAATCATATTAAGTTCTAAGTGATTTAAATATAAGCATCTTATCTTTGAGAACTGAGAAGGTGTTTTTTGAAAAATAAATATAAAATCCATCATCACAATGTTGAGAAATACTTATTAGGATTTTCTTTATCCCTTTCACAAATAATACTTTTTTGATTGAGATAGTTATTGGATATTCAACCATTATAACTCTAACGATCATTGATTGCATTATCACGAAACATGAATAGTCATCCATCCATTTGAGTCAAGGTGTGGAAATTTTATGAATCTATAATCATGTGTCTAGAGAATCCACTATCCATATACCATATGGAATTTCAATTTCTGTGGCCTTTTTCCAAAAATAATTAATTAATCATGAGTTTGTATTCTTACCCATATTTTTTTTGGGTCCAGCGGTGTCAACGAGGAATTATATGAGAATCCAAATCTGCTTTATTTTTTCAAAATTCACATCACATGATTCAGAAATATTTATAGAAATAAAATCCATCTTAATAAAACTAATTTGAGGATTTCTTAAATTATAGTTGTTAGTGAAATGACTTCTTATTACACAACAATTGAATGTAGAATTATTATAATTGGGCACACCAGAATATTTTTACAGTTTTGATTTTTCAACCTTGGTTCCTATTCCAAATCGTTCTCTTTTAAAATCATTTTTCACAAGAATATAATTTAAAACATTTTCACCGTTAGTTAATGTAATTTTTGTTCATTTATATGAATTTAATTCATCCTACAATTCTTTAACTCTCTTTTCATGACCAATATAATTTTATCTATAGGAATTAAATTTGTTAATTAAATATTAATATTGTTTTATCATAGTATCTCTTTCACAAAAAAAAAATAATTTATATTTTATAATTAATTGTTCTTAATTAATAAAAAATAAATTTTCTCTTATAACATTTAATAACAAAAAACAAATTTATCAATTGAGAAACAATTAGTACCAGAATCTGATGTATAATAAAGTTGTATCTCTTATTCTACCTTAGTCATAGATCACATATTGGATAGTAGAATTGTTGGATCATTATATAAATAAAATTTTGAAGAGATTTTGGACTCTTTATATACACCACATTTATATTTCATGACTATTTTTTAGGATCTAAAATAGAATTCTTCTAATATTTCATTTATGGACTTTTTAATTCATCATTCAGTCGTGGGAAATTAGGTCTAAGGTGTGCCAACATTTTCCATTTATAGAATCAGACTTTATATAGTTCTCTTTCATCATTGTTGATTAATTTCCTAAAGACTCTTTTCTTCTGGAAGAACAAGTTAAAATTACTGGCCAGCTGATCCAATTCCGTTTCAGAATCTGTATAATCTGAATTTTATTCTTCTTTGGCGTTAAGTTGTTTTTTGGGCATGATTCTAAGATACCATTTTGAGAGAAGTAATTTACCATTTTAATATAGTCTTATGATATCCATCTTTAGCTTGAAATTATTTTTCACACATCATCAGAGGTCCAATTAAACCTTTTGGTGTCAAATTATTGAAAGGAAATTATTGACGAATAACAGAAGATATTCAATTCCATTTAGTGGGTAGTACTCTGAGGGCTTTCAGAACTTTATCATATTTAATGAGGGGATCAGCCAAGGAAGTAATATTGTTGACAATTTCCGATAACCCTCCATTCATTTGTGTGATTCTTTAACTAAGAAACATTCTAAAGGTGTCAAATTATATCTTTACAATAGAAAACATCATCTATCTGATGTTATCTATTCCATCATAAGAAAATGAAATAATTTTCCACATATAATAGGCAGTAGGACATTTCTATACATGATTAAACTCATCCAGAACAATTCCTCAGATAATATCATTTATTTTATTTTAATTGATATCAAATTAATATTTTGTTTCAAAAGTCCATGTTTTTGGTTTTTCATAAATCACATAAATATATATGATTTTCTAATAGGATTTGACTCCACGATTCTTTAGATAAATAATAATTGGAGATTTATGGCATCCATTATTATTTCTATTAATGTATTAATCAATAACCATAGACATTCCTTCTCTTACATCATCCATTTCTATATGCTTTGAATATACCTAATTCATTTCATCTTTCTATATCTTTATCAAAGAAGATCCTCTTTGATACCAATTGTTAGGTCATAATATTAAAAAGATAATAAAATATTGGGGTGAATTGTGTCCTTTCAATGAGCTTCACTGATTCTTGATTTTGAATTCCTTTGAGATCTAGGATGATATGCAATGTTTTCTTCTGTATGAAATATGTGTAGTGGATAAAAAGGAAGAATAAACATAAAACTTTTATAGTGATTTGGGGAAAAAATATTCCCTATTCCACTACACAAATTATCTATGGATGAGGTAGGTGAATTTAAATAGAATGTTTCTCTTATCACAAGAACTAAAATCCATAACTATGTGCAGGCAGTTGAAACCTTTAAAACAAGGATAAATAGATTATTTTTTCTTTTAAAAGGAACCGATTATCCAACTCTTAAAATAAAAAGTTGATTCTTATACCAAAATTGATTGCGAGAAATTTTTAATATAATAAATCCAAAGAGCTTGATTTTCTTATGGTTCGGTTTAACTTCACAGTTCAAACAACAAAAACTGACAGTAGATAAATCTTTATCATTAGAGATGAATGTATCTAATAAATAATTGTTTTCAAGTGACCCTTATTGAAAATTATTTTCAATTATAATTGCCAAAAACAACAACTACAGTAATCTTATAGAGTGCAAGGATGAAATATGCATGTCACCAATGTGTATCCTTCTCTAAAAATAACAATGTCGATTGTTAGATGCAAGAGACCTAAAAAAGATATTCATAAGAATATTGTCATATTTATTAATGTTTTATCACCTATATATTGAAAAGATACACTAGTAGAATATATAGATCATAAATATTGAGAAAATATTCCAAATCCATGAAAAACACATGATATATCACAGATATTCAAATTGAAAATTTTTAAGGGGGGTCATATCTTACCTTAAGAATATGAGTTATTTTTTTGTTGAATATGATTATTTAAATGTGGTTATAAAAAGCATTTAATTGGTTGAAAATTAGATTTTAATCAGCCTGTAATTCTTTCAAGACCATTTTAGTAATCTTTGATGCAATTTTGAATTTAAATCTCCGACGTTGAATTGTCAAACATAGGGTTCCTTCATAAAATAAAAAAATATCAAATATAGGTTTTAACTACATAGCATTCATTTTCTAAACTTAAGGTTGAAAATGTAAGGTTGATCATAAGAGTAATGTTAATGATCCATACATTTGTCTCTCAAACATAGGGTTCCTTACTTATATAGGGGGTTTGAGCATACATTCATTTCATGAAAAAAGTAAGGTTCCATCCAAAAGTAAGGTTCTTTAACCATATATTTCTAATAACATATAGTTTATTAACAATAAATTCTATTTTGAATATAGGGTTCATTCCTTATTCATTGTTTCAAGCTTAGGGTTTTTTCAGTATGTTATATTTATCCAAATAGTTTATGAACAATGTTTCTAGAATACACTAAAACACATTCTATAAAATTTAATAATATTCATTTACAATTAAAGTATTGAATATAATTCTAGAATAAATATTTTAATAAATATTAAATTCATCAAATACACATAAAGTAATGTCATTAGTAAAAAAACAAGGGTATTTGTGAGCATAAAAATAAATAATATTTAAAGAGTATTATTGATACAACAGATGAACAACGCATATATATCTAGATGTTGACCATGATGCTTCACAACCCCCTTACGATACACATGAGGATGATTCTGCTCTCCATAAGCAGTTTTATAATGAGGAGGATTCCATATACCTTAACTTTGTGGATGAGGATGATGAGTACACTCTCCTTGATTTGATATGTAATGTGGATGATTATGATCTCCACGATATGTGTCATGAACTTACCTAATGGGTCCCGATCCGCAACTACCCAAAGTTGAACTCTATAGGCCAAGGTCTGGAGATATACACCAAAAGGTATAATTAATATGAGAGAATTTTCCTAAGTAACTTTACGCGCATCCACAACTATCTCTATGAAAAAGTGTAGAGTAATAATAATGAAAGATGAAACATCTAGAATAAAAATCATGCATATAAAAACTATTGGGATTACAAGAGAAAGGAAAAATAATCCAAAAGTTAGAAAAGTTTTAACATACACACCCAACTAGAAATATGTCCCAACCTAACAAAAAAAAAATAATGTGATGAGAGATCCAGACTCGAGATCTCCAAGCCCTAACCATCATACATTTGAAAATTCACCATGGTATCTCTATGCTCCCATATAATTGATGCTGACAGATCCATAATCTATATAAGACATGAAAAATGTGGGAAAATTGCATGCATGGGTGGTTTTATATATACTAAGTAGGATACCATGAATGATGAATAGGAGACGTAAGTTTCATGATAGGAATAAATAGCTCAACCCTTAGTAAGAAATTAACAAAATTCAACCACAAGGATATAGATATATATATTCTCAAAATAATAATCCCAAACAAGAGAGAAAGGGGATATACATCCCAGATCCTAAATTGGAAAAAAGTGTCATTAATTCCAAATTTCCATAACAATGCTAATCATCTCACATGTATATCCGAAGAAACATATATATTTAGACACACGTTTCCACTCTGACCAACATAAGAGGGAAACAATCTCTAGGTATAATGATCATTCAAAGATAAAATATGATGGTTCCACTATAATGATAGATAGAGGCCCCATTCCTAGTACCAACTGAATGGTCACTCCCTAATGGTAGATAATCCATGCTTTGACACTATAAGAGGGATCCACTCCAAATTCTGATTGAAAGATGACCCATTACCTAACATCATAGGAGGGTTCCACTCAAATCATAGAGGACCCATGACTGAAATCCATAATAGAGTTCCACTATAGGTGTATAACCCATTCCCTAATTCCATGGGAGGGTTACACTCTAGTGGTAGATGAACCCTTCCCTAACTCCATGGGAACGTTCCAGTTTGTTGGTAGAGGACCCATGAACTGAATCCATAAGAGGATTCCACCCTAGTAGTAGAAGAACCATTCCCTAACTCCACAGGTGGGTTCCACTATAATTGTATATATATAAAGTACCCATTCCAGGATCCTATAAGAGTTTTCCACTCTATTTGTAGAGGACACAAGCCATTTTCTATTAGGAGGGTTCCACTATGATGATCTTGTTTGATCACTACCATCGTCATGTATATCCTAAAGAAGTGTCAGAAATGGAAAATCCCACATCATATACCAAAATCCACTACAAAGGCCTCCAACATGTTCTACATGGGAAAACACTCAGGATAAGATACACATGGGCTAGGATATGTGTTCAAATATAAGATATATGGGAGGTATAATTTGGATTGAAAGGAAGGGTGCACAACGTGTATGTGTACCCACACGACATGTGGTCCCATAGTGCTATCTATCTATATCCATGCTGACACACAACTCACTACCTATTTAGACATACACTACATTCCTCAAATAAATTGGGCCCTTCCCATGCTCTTTTTATTCATTTGTGTAATATTTTTTATACTCCTGTACTCTGATACACAACGTGTCCTTCCACACGGGGTCCTGCCCATGTCCTTTGGGCCATGTTCCTACACCCTCTATGTGTACTAGTATATAGTGTTTTACTGGTTGTACACATTAAAGTGTACACCTAGATTACATGTCGGGTCATGAGGACTAGGTCCGATGACATGTGGGGGTCCCACACAACATTTTATATTTAACTAAATAAAAAACCCTAACTTTCGCAACAAGGGCCCTACATGTCATGTGTTCTTCAGACTACATGACACATAGTTTTATTTTACAAAGAAACTCTAGATCTTCTCTGATATTCTATATTTGGTTCCTACACCATTGATCTCACTTTTTTGGATGAAATCGAAGGGGAAATACTATGTTCATTGATTTGATCACTCCGTTGGCTGGAAAATAGAGTTTTGATTCACCCAAACAAAGCTTACTCACATCTTTCTCTCCTATCGTATGATGCCTATTATTCTAAAATCTTGAATCCAAGGTAATCATCACCCAAAATCAAAGAAAACATCCCAATCTATCCCCAAGTCATTGATACATTCATCACATGTGAATCTTCCATGAATCTAGGGCTCTGATAATGCCATGTATCACATGAAAAATAGTCAAATTGTTACCCCACATTCCAACAATGAAGAATCCAAATACCAGTGGGGGAAAATCACAAAACACATAAGTGAAATAACTATTGAAAAGGAGTTTATGGTAAAAAAATCAATATCTGGGGTGAGAAACATGGAAAATATAGATTAATCAAATAAAATAATTGAATTCGATATGTGGGACCACGAGAGGGATTAGAATAGATTCATATCAATGAAATAATAAAGATCAATCTATATCATTTAATAATGATGGAGGAAATACACATATGATGAGTCATATCTCAGGGTCTAATTTCTCATTGATGAATAATAGACTTTTCAAGAAAGGAGGAAGACTTGTTGCATTCGATGTGCCTCAATTTTCCTTGATCTGAAGGCTCATCATTGTCTAATATCAATCCATAAAAAATAGACGGTTGAACTCTCCTCCTAATGTTCCCATGGTTATGAAGATAACCATAAATATTCACTATATCATCATACATACAGAGGAAAATTAGTTTTGGGTTGTTTATATAATAAATTAATTAATTAAATAAACAATCCATTGAATGCAACTTCCATTGGCCATTTCATCCAATCATCCCATGCTGACACAATTTAGGATGCCACTAGGGTAAACCTCATATTCCATATTTAACCATATCCCTTTATTTCTGATGAATGTATCCATTTAAGAGTTATCTACTTTTTCCATAAAATTATGTGCTTGTAATATAAAATATAATTTATATTTTTATAAATTTAATTCTGGGAACAATGGGCAATAGAATCACATGTTGTCTCAATGGAAAACTTCATTGTTATTTATAGATATATTTTAATGTTATAAAAGAAGAAAACAAGGCCTCTACATTATTCTCTCATTAAAAATTTTCATCCTTGAAATGAAAAACTAATAAAAACAATCAGAATAATAATACCACATCACGATCTCCCATTCCCAAGATCTTTTTTCATGATCCTATGCTGCTACAACACATGAACCAAGAGGATGGTCTACCCACACAGTTTCCTCTCTTATTAATCATCGATTTTCACCAGATTCTCTACAAAACTGGCTTCATCCTTGATGTCTAGTTATCCCCGGTCCATGATGTGACTAGGTTCATGGGAATATCTCCCCAACAATGACACATGGAAGTCGTCGTGCATCCTCTCTAATATGGGGGTAGAGTGAGGTGGTAAAAAACTTATCCGACCCTTTATAAGATATCAATTGGCCCGATAAACCTTAGGGATAACATTCCACTTTAACTGAATGTCTACAATATTCTTCATGCAAAGAATCTCTGGAAAACATGGTCTCCCTGGTTGAACTCTAAGGTCATGTGACATCGATCTGTGTAATATTTATTCCTTCTCCTTACTGTCCTCATCTTTTTTTCGATCACCTAGATATTCTCATTCATCTTCTATACCATTTCTTTCTTAACAAGAGAATCCTTACTAACCCTAGTATTCGATAAGGGTGACCATTAGGGTATCCTATACATGTTCTTAAAAGGTTCCATTCCAATATTAGAGTGGTATCTATTATTATATAAAAACTATACCAATTTAAAGTAATCCTATTGGCTCTAAAAGAATTATAACAGGAAGGATCCCAGTAAATCCTCCAACACCAGAATAGTGTGATCATTCTTCCCATATGTCCTGGGGTAGAAGGCTATAATCATTCTCATCTGGTCCCTAATGCCTCCTATAGAAATATCCACAACTATGAAATAAACCTTGAATAACGGTAAGATAAAATAGTCAAGGTCACCCCATTAAGGAGAACAATCTACTGTATGTACAACTTCCCCGAACTATCCACCAAAACATTCTACTTGATAGAAAGGTAGTGTACCGACAATGTAATTTGGTTTATAATTACCTAAATGGAATCATAGTCTCTAGCTGTCTTTGGAATCCCTTCCAAAATTTCCATGGATATTCTATACCATTCTCACTCTAGTGTCTAAAGAGGTTCCAATGAACCTATCAGAACCTGGTGCTCAACCTTCACATATTGACTGGTTTTTCATGGAGAGATGAACTCATCCACACTAAATCTCATGTCGGTCGACAAAAACTATCATTAAAAAACATTGTACATATTCTACACACTAAGATGTATAGGAAAAAGATATCTGGGAAACACTCTCATCACCTCTTCCCACATCATGATTTGGACCACCATACATAACTTAAAAAATGAGATGATTCATTACTTCAAGAAATCCATATAGTGAATCCCATGAGGATATATAGTCATTTAATATCTCATAATAGATGTCTCCCAACCATGTCTCTCTAACACACCCAAGAAGAGGAGGATTGAGCACCATCATATGAGGAAATTTTACACCCTCCTTCGGAACTAGGCTTATCTATAAGGAAGCCAACTGCTCTGATGCCTCCTACACGAAATGATTATGGGACTTCCTGCTATGGGATTATTCCACCACATTTCTCTTTCCTAATGTATAGACTATTTCATTGTCATAGTCCAACATTAAATCCAACAAGAACCTCTATATCACGTTTATTTTTCTCTAAATGAATACATAAAAGAGACTCTGATGGTCTGAGTAAAAAAGAAAGAACTCATTGAGAAGACAGTTCCTCAACATCCTTAGATAGAAGACTACTTCTGCAAACACTCGGTCATGATTCATGTATTTATTCTTTTAAAGACTCAATTGTATTGACACGTATAAGATAACCTCCTACCATTTAATTAACATATAGTAAATCCTATCTCCTAAGGTATCATGATATACAATGTATCCCCCACCCTCCTTTATTAGTCTCAATATAGGATCACTCGTCAAACTTTTCCTCAACTCCTAGAAGGATATTTTGTACTAGTAAATCAAGTCAAATGGATTCACCTTCTAGGTTAGGGTGTTTAAAGGAGCTTCAATCCTTGAAATGTCTTCCAAAAAACCTCTTATTGTACCCCACCGAGCCAAGAAGACTCTTCACCTATGACACAATCTTCGGTGTCTCCTAAGAAATAACTACATCGATATTCATTGATCCCATAACTATTTCTTTATTAGAAATGACATTCCCCATAAGGTTAATCTCATGAATCCAAAACTGAAACTTCAAGTGTTTACCATATATATGGTGCTCTTAAATAAAATCAAGGACCATCCTCAGGTTCATTTCATGCTTTGCCTCCATCATAGAGTATATGAGTATTTCATCAATGATGAAAACAAAAAATTGATCCATGTATAGATGGAAGATATATACTATCAAAACCATAAACCTAGGTAGGGAATTCATCACACCAAAAGACATCACTATGAACTCAAAATGTGAATAGTTTAATTGGAATTCCAAATTCAAAATATCATCCTCACAAAATATCATTTGGTGGTATCCATATATAAGATCAATCTTTTATAACAATTTAACACCTCACAATAAATAAAAGAAATTTTCAATCCTCATAAAGGGGTACTAGTTCTTTATTGCACAATGGTTCAGGTGATAATATTCCACACAAAGATGCAGGCACCTGTCCACATTTTTCATGAACAACACTAGGCTCCACAGGGGGACACACTCGGTCTAATAAAACCCTTCTCTTGAAATCCCCCCAACTAAAACCAATCCTTTTATAGCTTGGTAAAGTCCATCCAATATGAAAAGAAAGATATCAAATCGGTATTCGGATACAAGTCATTGTAAAACTACAAATCCTACCTCTATGGTTGTACCGAAATGACTTCATAGAATATATATATAAAATTCTCAATGATTGATGGGATCAAGATTCTAGATGATAAAGCTGCACCAAATTTTTCAATCTCTAACTGATGTGTAATGGGATATAGACTCCTACTGAAAAAAACCCGATCATCCCTCCATGAGATATCTCTCTCCCAAAAAACTAATCTCATCACATCAGTGATTGAACATCAAACTCCTCTGCAGTGACATTCAATCTAGGATCGAACCATGGACAACAAATACAAACCCAATATGAAATCATAAGTAATCATTGTGACTATAAATACGTACACTGATAAACACTCTTCACTATGTGATAGATAATACTATCTAAATATAAATATGTAAAATAAGAGTTCCATGTAGGAATCTCAAGACAAATCTGTTGGTCTATATCATCTACTAGGAGATCCATCACCCACACTACTAGTATAGTTATAAAGGATTAACATACAAATGTGTCTACTTGTACTGATGAATGTATGGAATAAATGTAGATCGTACCTCTGATCAAATCATGTTCAATTAAGACATTTCAATCCATATCCTAAACCATTCCACAACCCCAACTGCCAGCTTCTTGAGTATGAAAAGGGATTCCTAGTAGTGGTGGTGGAAGTACTTCATAATATCTTCAACCATGTGACATAACTCATCACATGCATAGCCCAATAGACTATCATCTATCATACTACCCTCCTCATCATGTTGGGATTGGAAATAACATGCCATGTGTCCTCACTCATCACACGCATGGAAACAAAAGTATCTAAATAGCCCATGTACTCTATATAGTCACCCTAATGCATGACCACATGCCTGACTCTGATCATGAAAAGATCTCCTATACTGAGATCCTGCTGACTAGAACCTACTAGATTATGTATATTACTCAGCCCTGTGGTTCCCACTACTAGATATAGATATATGGTTCCCATTTTATTGGAATATCGCTATCACTTGTTCTTTCTATAGTACTCCAACATATGTTGGGATGTATTGGGGAACCAAACCGGAACAAATGTCTCTATAGAGACCCTACTCATAATTCTTCACTATTAATTATCCATCAAGAATCATATTGATGGTGTATTAAGTAATGTCTATAAACCACACTGCATTCTTAGAAACTATCATCCCTCCAACCTACAGCTCTAGAAGATACAGAATATGAACTGAGTACAAGAATGAGGGATAATACTCCTCACAATATAGTTTATGGAAATCATTCCATGAGAGTTTTGAATCCTCATGCGTATGTGTAACTAAGATCCATAAGTGACCAATCCACTCCAAGGAAAATATTGGTTGTTAGTAAAACCACTAGTTCCATTGGTTCTTGGATAATCATAAAATCACGGATCACTAAATCTATCCAATTATACACTGCCTAGAGATCTGGCTCCCAATGGAATATCAACAACCTCTAGAGGTAGAACTCATGGACTGCACTATTCTTGAAGTAATCCTCAGTCTGATCTACTAGTCTTTTTGTCTTTTTAAACGGTGGTGGATTTAATACCTACACACATGGAAGAAGACTCTCATGTGATGAACCTTAAACCAATTCCTCATCACTCATCAAATAGTCATCACAATTTATAATTGATAACATGGTTGGATATCTCTATATAGGCAACTTGAAAATTTATTGAAGACATTCCACAGTCAGATGAGCATATATATATGGGGAGCTGACTATAGGTTTATTATTTGAGGGAACAATCATATGCGATACCTGTACCACTTATCCCTGGAACCAACATCTTGAAATTCCATGTTGACAAGAATGTAGTCAGAGATTTGGTGAATTAATACGTCATCCATCACACCAACATTGGATTCCCTACCACGATATCCAATCTCAAGACACATTGACACTATATCCTTAACTCCCTACCAAATCCTCATAAAAGGATGACTGTAAACATCATCCCCTGAAATTAACTTATCTGATACCAATATGTCTTTACCTAACCTAAAAATACTCGAGATGAAGCTACCCTAAGCCTCGCTCCATAGGCCCGTGGCTAGAGAGAATAAATGAAAGGAATAATTAAAAGGATGAAAACACATTTCCAACTGGAAAGGTGTCCCATAATGACAAAAATGAAAATGTAAAGTGTTTATAGAGACTATCTCCATATCAAATATCCCCTAACCACCGTACATGATCAAATTTACTAAGGTTTACCTATGATCCTATGTAATCACCACCAACCTATCAGTCGTCTATACAAGACGTGAAATGTGCATGTATAACCCATACATGGGTGAGCATATACATACCCAATAGGACTCCCCAATAGCTGAAGGGAGAGAAGTAAGAGAAATTGTTGTAATTGACATCTCAACCCACACTAAGACCGTATCAAAATACAACAACATGGATATATAAATATATATATTCAAAACAATTACCATAAAAAAGAGATAAAGGGGATCTACATCTGGCAGCCTATCCTAGGAAAAGAGTACCATTATTTTTATTGGTCCATCAATGTTATACACCATCTTGGGAATCTATCCAAAGAAACATCCATATCAAGCCACACTTTGTCACTGTTCTCCATAGTTGAGGGTAAAAAAACTATTGGCATAAGACCAATTTCTGGGAATATATGGAGAGTTACACTATATAGATATATAAATAACAAATGCATTTTTCCAATAAGAGTGTTCTACTTTGATGGTAGATAACCCATGCTTTAACTCCATAAGAGGGTTGTACTTAAAAGATGGATATATAGAGGACATATACCCTAGAACTGCAGGTTTGTTCCATTCTAATGATAGAGGAACCATGCCCTAAATAAAAATTAGTGTTCAAATCTAGGGGTATGTGACTCATTCCATGACTATATCTGAGGTTTCCACTCTAGTGGTAGAGGAACCATGCATGGTTTCTATAGGGGTTACACTCTAGTGGTAGATAACCCATTCCAAAACTCTATAGGATGGTTCCTCTCTAGTGGAAGATAAACTATGGCCTGACTCCACATGTGGGATCCACTCTATTAGTATAAAGATAGAGGACTCATGGACTATTTCCATAGGAGGGTTACAATCTATAAGTAGAGGACCCAAGCCCCTCCGAGAAAGAGGGTTCCACTCTGATGATCATGTATAATCAATGATGTCATCAACAGTTTCATAAAGTAGCATCACACTCAAAATAGCTCACATCATTTATCAAGTGACACTGTGAAGGCCTCCATCATGTTTTAATTATAAAAACACTCAGTACAGGTTATGCATGGGTAGATTTCGAATTAAAATTATGGAGATATGAGAGGTATAAGTTTGTTTGAAAGTAAGGGTACATAGTGTATAAGGGGACCAACACAACACGTGGACCTGCACTGCTATATGGAAGTGTCCCTAAAGGTACATGGATCACTACCCATGTAGCCCTACATGAAATTTAAGGGGACTGCACAATGTTTCCCAGCTACATGGTGTCATTCTCATTCTCTTGGACCTATCAGTGAAATATGTCTCATGCCCTTATAATATGATACATGACATGTCCTCCCACATTGTGTCCCCCTCATGTCCTTCAGGCCATGTCCCTGCACCTTGGCCGTGTGCTAGTACACAATATTTTCAGGCTTATACATGTGGCCTTGTATTACTAGAGTACACGTCAGGTCTCTAGCACTAGGTCAAAAAAATTTGGGTTTTTACAAGGTGTTTGATATTCATAAAACCTACAAAATATGTCCTCCATAGCCAGGGGCCAAAATGACATGTGTTTTTAGAATACACGACATATAGTTGGTTTTTTTAAGAAACTCTTTAACTTCTATGGTTTTATAGATCTAGATTATCCATCATGAATCTCACATGTTTATTGCCATAAACCAGTTTTGGAATCCTCTGTTCATAAATTCTATCCCACTATTGTCTAGAAAATAGAGTTTTTATTCATTTCTATTAAGCCCGCACATAACTGCCACTCGTCCTATTCAATTACATTCATTCCAAAGTCATGGGTCCACACGAATCATCACCAAAATACAAAAACATATCATTATCCGTCCCCAAATCATCAATCCATTTGTCTCAGGAAATTATAACGCAAATCTAGGGGTTTTATCATGCCTTTCCCACATGGAAATAGTTGAATCGTTATCCTATGGTCCAACGATAGAGAACGTGAAGATCTCTGGGGGAAAGAAAACAAAAAAGAGGTGACACAAAATTTTGGCCAATTATTCTTATCTAAAAAATACAAATTAGTGATATCTGGGGTGAAAAACATGACACAATGGGGATTTATTGAATAAAATAATTGAATCTGATATGTGGGAGCATGAAATAGATCATAAATAATGTAGAAAAAAGGGAAAAGGAATGATTATGCTAAAAATGTAATCATTAAGGGAGTAATTTCATATATTTTGAGTTCTACCAAATTGTTTTATCATCTATTGATGAAGAAACCACTTAGAAATGAAGGATGATGATCTATTGAGTTCAGTTCACCTCAATTCGCCTTGATATGAAGGCTATCCGTTGTCTAATATTAATAAAAAAAGAGATGGTAGAACTCTCCGACCAATGATTTCGGGATTATTCAACTAAACCTAATGATTCCCTATAGTGGAATAACTATAGATGAAAATTGGGTATGGGTCCTTTAATGTTTTAATTTAATAATTATTCTACTGAACACACCTTCCAAAGGATATTTTATCCTAACATCCCACACCAACCAAATTTAGTTCATGCAGAGGATAAAAATTTCATTCTAGATTCCAAAATGGCCTCATATTTCTAATATGAGAATCCATTTAAGAGTTATAACATTTTTATTATAAACAATGCATACGTAATGAAATATATATTTAATTTTATTATAAAATTATTTTTGGGAACAACAGGCCTCAGAATTGCATTCCATCTCAACACATGGATCAAAAAATATTTCTACTAATATTTAAATTTCATAAAATGAAAAAACATGGTTTCTAGTATATGACAGATGATGCGGATACCCAGGCATACTTTTTTGGGATCCATCTTTTGATACATAATTTATTTTGGTGGTTGGGCATGATGTTTCATAGCAATGAATGATGTGGGTCATGAAGTTCCACCATATATACCTTGAAGGGTGGGAATGAAATATCAATAGGGATATCTCCCTGTATATAACCTAAGGGTTTAAATTTTAGGGATTATCTAAGTCGCAATGTCATGACCACCTATGGATCAAAATCCAGGGCCCAAGTATTGGACTTGATTCACATGGCATTAGTGGCATGAAATCCATCAACAGAACATATATATGATGTATGATTATTACATAAATTCCTTCTTTATATATATATATACATATATTTCCATATATATATTTTTTTAGAGGTGAGTACGGGTGAACTCAAGACAAGGACATTCACCCCATTGTGGTGATATAGCTTGATCTCCCACATTACATGCACTCGATGAAGTATGTATTGTTGATAATGATTATAGACATTAGAATTAACTTAATGATACATGTATTTAGTTGTAAAACATCCATCTTAATTACCAAGTCATAGGGTGTCTAGTTGATTTGATGGTTATCTAATGACTGACTGTGGATTGAGTTTATTCATGTTTTTTCACTCTACATATATAATTATATATATATACATATCTATGTTTATATATATATATATGGTGGTATATATATTTACATATGAATATAAATATCTTCTCATAAATGTATGATGATTTATTTTCTAAATGATCAGATCACAGAACCAAGGATTGGTTGTGGGCATAATTCCTTTATGTTAGTTTCTATAAATATTTATTCAAGTTGATTTCCATATAGGAAAAACATATTTCATGATCATTCACATGTGAATACATAATAAAGGATCATCATTATTTTACTACCGTGATATTTTATAAACCCTATTTGTGTACCTCGGTGTGCATACAAAACGTATGTCTACTCTTCAGGTTGTGAAACAATTTCCAAATGGATAAGGATGTGGACCATTTTTGAATGACTTACAAGATCAAATTCTGTTAATTCTTTTTATCATACGGGAGAATGTCAACAGTTTCATGGAGACATGTTATGTAATTCATCTCAGATATAGTATTAGATCCTTATAATTTTATTATTTATTTTTTTCCTGTATATGTAATCATCCAGGTGGGTGTTCAATGATGTATGAATATTATTGTTGTAAATTCCATCAATGCATTCCATTTATTATTACATCCAATTTATATTTTCACATTTTATATTGTGTTCAATGTATTATGTCTGATAATTTCTTTTATTTGACTCTGATATGAGGGAATAGTCCCCACATAACCACACCCTCAACACTAACTGCTAGTCAAAATCCTCTAGAATATGTTGAGGCATGCTTGAGGCCTCATGGAGAATTGAATTGAAGAATTAGTTTAGTGGATCCTTTATAAGGGTGTTACAAAGTGACATCTGAGCAATTCCTTGGTTGATTTACTATTTAAGATATGGTAGACATGATTGCGAGGAATGTTTTGGAACATGATATGGATATCAGACTAGTACATTGAGAACACCTATTCATGTATGAATTCATATTTTCTAAGTATATAAGATTATTGTTCTTCACATGTGTTGTTATATTTGTTTATTATTTTCACATTGTGCGACAAACATATATTGTGTATAATATGATTTATAATGTATTTATGTATCTCAAAATATTTTTGAGATACCATTGATGTATTTATATCTCTTATTCCAGTGGAAATAAGACGATGATTGATTTTTACTCTTAGCTAACAAAGTAAAGAGGGGTCTAATGCATCATACTAGGCACATAATATCCACGTGTTATAGGATTTCTCGTGTGTGATTTTACTTACGACCAGGGACAGAATTTAATGTATTTACAATATCCTAAACATTGTTTTCCCATATAGGTTTTATGTGGAATTATACACAATTTGGGTGAGTTATTTTCATATTTCCTTATAATAATAATCCATGACGATCTACGGTTAGGTGTTATACAATTAGGATAATAACTTATTCCTCATGTATGGGAGGTGAAGAGACCCTAGTAGTTAGATTTGGTGTATGGTGATAACATGTTGGGTGTAACACCCCTGAATGATAAAGGGTTAAATGACTAAATGATATGGCTCATGTCAACAAGGTGGACCATCCTTTTTTGGAGCCTACTTAGATAGAACTCCATAGTTAATCATGATTGGCATGAAGTAGTGATCAGGATGTGTGACTTTCTGGGAAGTCTACCAAGATGTGTGGGAGTGAGGACAAAGCACACTGAAAAATACAAGTGTTGGCCTATGGGGATAGTTATTAGTAAGTTGACCTATTCGGGCATGTGGGTGGGCCCTAGGGTGAGGAACACATGTCTATAGGGAAACTGGTGGTACTTGGTTTGTCAAGACACAACGGTCATTTAAGGGCATGTTGTTTGTGCTACCAGTAGGGCCCAATTGTTATATTTGGTACCAGAGATGGTACTCATCCATACCTGGGTTGAGATGTAGGCCCCACAATGCAGACATTCTACTCTAGTGGGGGGGGGGGGGTGATTGTAACCCACCTAAATTATAAAGAGTTAAATGAATAAATGATTTGACTCATGCCAACAAGGTCAACCTTTCTTTTTGGGAGCCTACCTAATCAGAACTCCACAGTTAAGCATGCTTGGCCTGGAGTAGTGATTAGGATAGGTGACCTTCTAGGAGGTCTCATTGGATATGTGTGAGTGAGAAAAAAATCACACTGGAAAGGGAAAGTGTTGTCCTGTGGCTACATTCATTAGTCAGATGACCCATTCAGGCTTGTGGGTGGACCCCATGGTGGGGATCACGTGTCTGTAGGACAACTGGTGGTACTTGGTGGGTCAAGACCCAACAACCATGTTAAGGCGGGGTGTATGTCCTATCAGCGGGGCCCAATTATTATATTAGACCCATTATGGGGTGTTGTTTCTTAGTATCAGTTATTTAAACTACCATTAACATCTTATACAATTCTTCCCACATTGTTTGGAATAATATTTTACTTAAAAATACTTTATTTTTGATTATGTAGTTTGATCACTGAGTAAGTATTCAATAGGTTCCTAAGATTTTATAGTGGATTGGACCATGTGGGGATATTATCATATATGGATGTACAATGAATTTCATCACATATATCATCATGTGTTATTGTAGTGGATTGGACCTTGAGGGAGCACTTTCATATGGTGATTCTCAGAGAGGATCAAGTCCTGTAAGCAGATTCTATGATGGTGATTCCCCTTTGATAGTTCTTGAACCATACTGGTCATCATTATCATCAACTCCTTTTGATATGTCTTATCATGGGATAGTTGGTTGGACCTAGTGAACCCATTATGAGAATTTAATGGTAGGGAATGGTGGGAAAACTAGGTGCCCTTCATTTGACTTGGAATCTTGTAAGTCACCCTTTTCATTGATTGATGGAAACTAATGAAAGGGTTCATCCCAAGTTATTGATTCATTTTTATGATGTAAACTTGGTTATACCCATGTGTAGAGATCGATGCAAGGGAGGAGATCAATTTTTTCAATATAAGCATGGTGATTCTTTTGGTTTCAAATGAATCAACATTAGTTCTTGATTATTATGACTAGATCTTATGGGTAGGATCATTTGGGTTACAATCTATATTGACTAGTGTTTAGATTTTTTCCCACATAGTCAAATCACAGTTAGATTTTTATTATAGAAATGACACAATGGGATGGGAAGTCGTGGGATAATGTGTGACATAATTAAGGTTCGTAATTTTTAGGAGGGGTCCCTTGGGAGCTTCTAGTCTCATGACACAAACATTTCATGTAGCATGGTCTTCTTTTTCTTATTTATAGAAGAATTTCTAGAGGTGATTCAATTAGAAAAGGCAGGTGTTCAATTCATGTAGTAACTTTTAAAACATAAATCAATTAGTCGGTGTGGTCAAGGTTATGACCAATGGTTTCAAGAAGTGATGTGGGCATGGTTTACCCAAGACATGTGATGAAATATTGAATGTCACTCCATGGTAGTGGAGAAATGATTAATAAAATGGGTTTAATGGAAGACTTTTCCATGGTTGGACCTAGACATGCATTGTTGGGAGAAATGGTGTCATGAATTTATAAATGTATAGTATATCATTTTTGATATGAGTGTGTCTCAATAGAGTGATACACGACTATTTGATAGAATATTTCTATACTCATTATTATAGATGATCATTCTTTATCTTGTCATTATACTGAGTACACTGAGAGACAATCAATTTTACACTGATCTAATTAAATGTCTTGTTGATTAGATGATGAAAACAATTGAGGTTGTAGTCAAGAGCCCTTATATGACATGTAATATGTTGGCGAGTTCGTCATTGTATATTGTAGGGTGGTGACCCTTGTTTTTAGTTGAAATTTAGAGTTTTCTATGGATGATGTTCTCGAAAAGAGAGAACATGTGATGCTTGATGATGTAGTTTGATGATTTGGAGTGAGATGTTTTTTCCATGTTATCACTTTATGATGGAAGATTTATAATCCATGGAGAATGTAGATTGATTTTAAGTGATTTTAAGAGTATTCATAGGATGTGTAGTATCTGATTGGTTGTATTTGGACATCCACAGTATCAAGATATTTTAAAGGATGGTGGACTAATCATTGGATGTTCAAGATAAAATATCATGAAGATTACTAAAATGAGATCATGACTCGAATTTTTCCAAAAAGGCTTCTCAGTGCTGACAAGGGTAATGGAGGAGAAATTTTAATGGCCCATGTTTTTCTGGATAGTGAAATATAAAATAAATTTGAATTTTTTCCATTGAATGCTCTCAAGGGTTACAATAGTCATTGTAAAATTGTTGAATATATTATATATGTTTTTTGTTCACTCCATTTCTCTTGGAATAGATTTTTTACCCTAGGATAACAGTTTGGTGTAATTATTAGATGTTTGAGAATTCATAGAATAATTAATAAATAATATTAATTTATTTAATATTAATTTATTTACACATGTTTGTTTAGAGATATATTTTGAAGTATTCTTAAGAATAAGATATTTCTCATCCTTTTAGCCCTAAATGGGGGGTTTCTACTAGATGAGGCATAAAATCTATTCAGGATTAGGGGCTCGGGTTTGATCCCTTTTTTTATTTTAGTTCTATTTTATTTTCCCCTTTTAATTTTTTATCCTCCAATTAGTTTCTGATGTAATCCTATTTGGTATTACAACTTTTTTGTGACCAATATAGAAAATGGAGATGGGGAGAGGGAAAGAGAGAGGGAGATAATGAGGTTCTTCGATGGTGCTTAGGGGGAGCCAAATCGTCATGTGGTATATACATAACCTGTATATGGAAAAAGAATCAGTGCATTCTACCCAAAGGTTGTCTGTTTTTAGTTTTATTCCCTAAATACCTATATATTTGCTAATTTCTAGTTTTAGACCCATTTTATGACTTCGTATGACCCATTTAGAGTTGATCTATAACATTTCGGAGAAAATAAGGGTTTCAATCCATTCCTAGGAATTTATGTTATTGAATCCCAATCAAATGACATATAGTTTAGGAACAAACATTATGTGTGGTTCCTATTTTTTTAGTATGATATTTTATACGTACATGATTTATTCCCCGAGTACATTCCATGTATGGTTACTCAATGAGAAAGTTGAGTACTCGACCATACATCCCATGTAAGAGCACAAGGTCATGTGGGGTACATGACAAGACCCCCTATGTGGGTTTCACATCATGTATAAGTACAATACCATATTATATACATGTACAAGTACCATGAGTAATGTATAAATACAAATCCTTTGTGAGTCAAGCATCATATAAAAAATACATGTCTTGGAAAAATACATAGCCATTTTATATGAGTTACATGGGTTTTTACCCTGTATAGGTTTCATGATGTTTATATGTTATACCCGCAATTTACATGTTCATTACATTCTATTTACAAGAAGTTTATATTCCTAGGAAGGGATTTGAGGGTACATGTTATATACTAGTGTATAAATGTTGTGTACTTCCTCATTTCTAACTTTTTAAGGTGTTTCTGTAAATTTTCACCATTAAATAAAAATTATAACTATGAGTAATTGAGTAATATTCTACATAGATCATGATGGTGAAAACCTTGAGGTTATTTGAGGACTCATGACTGATTTTTTTCGGGAAAGTGATAGTTGATTGAGATCTTCTACCACAAGTTGTGAATCCAACTAACTCTTGAGAGTGATACCCTAAATATAATATGGGACATGATCCATCTATCCAAACTCTTGATCAATAAATTTTTATTTTAAGAAAATATTCCATCATATTTTTTGACCTTTATGATCCCATGTAGGATTCCTCTACCATAATACAATTTTCATGGATTCCCTATAGGATTCCTCCACCATTGGTTTATTTTTATGGTCCCCTATGTGATATATTTTCTTACATGATGACTTAGTGAATCCCTCCACTTGTTTACTCTTCTTAGGGTCCCACATAATATTCCTCTACCTTGGTACACAATTTATGTGGGTCCCGTATAGGATGCCTCTTCCTATGTATAGAATTATAGGATCCCAAGAGGGATACCATTACTCATATGTGGACCCCAATGATCATATTGATGATCCCACTTCTATTTATAAACCTGAAGGGCATCATGGGTGATATCAGTTAATATTTTGTGGGTTTGTTTATATTTTGTAGTCGTAGTCACCTAAGAACCCATACCACTATTGTTAGCCCAAATGACTATAGAATTCATGGTGGGTTTAGTTCTTCATCCTCCATCACTCATTTATTTATGAATTCACATGGGTACGGACGATGAAACTATTATTTTCATAAGAACTACTTGGATTTTGGATGATGATCATGACATGATGTGGTGTATGATTGGGATTCCCATAGGCGCAACTTGGGATCTTACTTCTAAGACTTTTTTATGATATTTACAAGGATATCCAAAAGTGCTACTTGAGATCTATCCTCTAATCCCTTTATTGATTTTATTTTATTGGGATGCCTAGAAATTCTTCCTAGGATACATCCAATGAGATATATACATTTTTATGTTGGAAATTATGTTTTACATCGCTCTTGAGATACACATGGGGATGATCCAACTCTCCTCAAACTGTTTAATAATGTGGATGACTCAAAACTCCCTGACTTGTTGGATGATGTAGATGATTACACTCTCATAAATTGGAAATGTAATGAGTATGATTACGCTCTCCTAAATTTTAAACATTATGTGGATTCTTAGAAACAATACTGGGATCATGATTATGAGCCTTACTTTATTATCAAGATCATAGAAGATGTTTCAGGCCCATGGTTGACGTTTGTTATAACGTTCCACATAAGAGGCCTGTAGGGGTGGGAATGACATCTCATCGGTGATCTATCATTATACCTCACTTATCGTTCTGACCTGTATGGATAATATAATTCATAATTTTGTGACTTCTTATGGATCAGGACCGAGGGAGGATACATTGAAATAGATTCACATGGAAATAGTGGCATATTATCTTTCTCTAGACTATTTATGGAATATACTGTAATTTCCATGAGTCCTTCTTTATAAATATATATATATATATACACACACACACACACACATACATACATACATACATACATACATACATACATACATACATACATACATACATACATATATATATTGGAGGTGATAATTGGTGAACCCAAGGCTAATACAAATTACCCCTTATTGTGACATAACTTTCTCAAAGAATTTTCCATCACTGGATAAATCATGTTTTGTTGACTGGGATCACGAACCAAAGGATTGACTTAATGATTAAAAAACTTAGTGTTGCAACATCCAACTCAGAATCAAAGTCACAATATTTCTAGTCGATCAAATTTTTATCCAAGGATTTACTGTTGATTGAGTTTATTAATTTAATTTTTCACTCAACTTGAATAATTATATATGTGTATATATATGTGTGTGAGTGTATGTGTGTATATATTTTTTGGGATATATATATATATATATATTCGTTTCCATATTTACCCATATATATATGATGGAACCTTATCCAAATGACAAGGATCAACATATTTATTTATTCCATTTGAGCCTTGGATGGGCTAATAATATTTCATGAGTATGCACATATGGAAAAATATTATAGGTTCATTTTTGGGGTATCCAAATGAGATATTACTCTCTCCCATATATGTGAAAATCAGTGAGCATGAAGAAATTTTTTCTTCCTTTCAGGATGATAAAATATTTCATGATGGATAGTGATAAGTACAATTGTTGGATGATCGAGCAGAGCCACTTGTGGGGATTCATAAAATCGAGATAGTGTTTCTCCATAGATCCATTGAGACTGGTATGTAGTTGGTATTAGAGATTTAATTAGATCAATGTAATTTTATTTTATCTATTTAATTCCATTAGAGGTTATTAACATAGTTTGTGAGTAGTTTTTTATGTATGGAATGCTCATTTGATCATTTACAACATTCCATTTATTATCACATCATATTTATATTTTTTTTCGTATGCACACAATATATTTACTATTATTTATAATATTTGGTTATTTCTTATATTTTCAATATAAAATGAATGAATACTCTCCACACTATCACACCCTAGGACCTCACTAATATATAGTGGCCAATGGTATATAGGGGTGTGTCGTAGAGGCCATGTGGAGAACAGCTCGTGGCATTGATTTAGTATCTCTCAAGTCGGGACATTATAACAAGAACAAAAAATGTATTAAAGAGTTTGGATGGTCCACTTTTTCTATTCATCCATCTATAGATAAAAAGTACTGGTAATGCATAACTAATATCTAAAATCATGTTGGATACCTCTCTAAACCCTATAGATAAAAAAGTATCATGATAAGAGATGATTATCCTCAGGTCTCCGTGGAGTATCACAATCTCCTCTAGACATGAACTTGAAAAAACCTACACTGGTCTCGAATCCCTAATCACTATTAAATGGGTTGATTTATTTCAACAATCCAATATCATCGATATAGAATCATATCCTCCATAAGATCAATGAAAACCTGTATTGGAGTACATCGGTATGTCCTCCCACTTCCACTATGGAAAATATAATGGTGGACAAACCCACCAGAAACACAATGCTCAACCTTCAACTTCTCATAAACCAAAAATCAGAAAATAAACACTACAACTACATGTTTCAACCTAGACCACAAAACCAGACCTCTTAGAGCATGGTACATCTTAATAAAACCATGATATACCTATATGGGAGAAGTATGGAACTCCTAGAGGACCAACTCATGTATGTAAAAAAGGATGAAAGGATTTTCTTGTAATAACATCAGGTGAGGTGTCTCGAACCGGATCTGGTCTCCATCAAACTGACAACAAACCCGGCCCGTGGCAAGGCCCTATGGTCATTCCCGATCCCCATGGGATGGAACAAGTGCTCGGGTATCATATAATGATAATTGGGAACGATTTACCTGATTTTATAAACATTAAACAACAAACAAACTCAATAAAACAAATATGTATTTTTCGACTAAAACCGTATTTTTCAAAATTTTAGAACTGAATTACATATGTTAAAACAATTTTTAAAGACCATTACCAAGGTACAAAACCAAATAAGGATATCCCAAGAACCCTTATGGAAATGGGAACCGCCCTCAAGCCATCTCCACAAGACATCACCTCCAATGACCTGCCAGAAACCCGAACCACCGGAACTAAAAACCTTACCCAACCTGCGACAACAAAAATAACCAAGTATACTTACACCCAAGGGTGTAACTAGGGTGTTATACAAAGCCCAATAGGATACCGCCACTAATATATTCCATGTGATAAACATTTAATGATGAAAATCATGCAGGTTTTCAAAAATAGGAGATGTGAGTTAAAATCTCTAAAAGATGCAACATTAAATAAATATGGTTTTCAGGTGGGCTAATTTAAAGATTAAAACATTTAAAATAAATACCATAGATACTGAATTATCCAGCCTCTCATACCATATGAAGATAGTATGCACAAAATATCCAGGGAGTACATGCAATGGGAAATAACCCCTAGGCACTAGCTAGTTGTGGGTCCCAGGTACCTCGTATCTCGGGGAGAGTAACCATCACAAATATCTATTCTCGTGCACGAGCCATTAGTAGGGAACATAACCATAACCTAGTTGTCCCCAATCATCATCAACATAGTTTATTTAGAGTTGTAAGCGTCAATCTTGTTAAGTGAAACTGAGGCCAAACCCCACGGATTCACTAGCATACTAGTACACATCCACCCACCTAGATACATGGGTTTTCCCTTTGTGCTCAAACAAGTTCAAAAAGTCAAAGAATATACTTTTCACATAAAAATATCATTTCCATATCATAAATTCAGAAAAAATCCCACTTTTATACAACACAAGTAACAAAAATCCACCTTTCATTCAGATTTATTTTGAAATCCGACTCACACCAAAATAGCCCACAACACTTTTCACATTTCTTTAACACTTCCACAAATCCATTAAACATTTTTATAAAACCATTACAATATATTAAAACTCTCATAAAATCCCACTCACTTGTTACATAATACCCTTTTTACCTTAAAAATCATTTTATCATCAAACATACACGAGATAGCACACAAATAAGTTTCGCTCCAACATCACAGTTTATTAAAACATTTCAGAAATTTACAAAACATTATAAAATTGTTTGAAATATTAAAACCCAAATTCACCTTTCAAAACCCCTTAATAGGTGAACACACATACGAAAAAGTACAAAATCACCCTTTTCCTACTTTGTTTGACCAACAAAAACATTTTCAATTTTCATAAAAAGAACCCAAGTGGTGTCAATATATCTTGCACAGAAAACCCATTTCAAAACCACCATTTAAGACCAAAACCAAACCATTTCCTATAAAAAACAGAATTGGAATCCCTAGAGACATTTATAAAAACCACTTTCATGTTTTATAAAATCACCTTGAATAATACTACAAAATATTCAAATGAAAACACAAATTTTCATAAAATGGTCTCAAGAAGTATAACAATGTTTTACACAGAAAACCTATTCAAAAACCATATTTTTAGGCCCACATGACACTAATACATTACCAAACCAGAATTGGAAGTCCAAACAAGATTTATTAAACCAATTCCATATGTTATAAAATACACTCAAATAATACCCACAAGTAAAACATTAAAACTCCCAATTTCAAGGTAAAATGCAAATATAAAATTGAACACTTAACCAAATCAATCATAAACTATATTTTCACCACACAAATCATATTAGGAATATTAAAAATGACTGCATACATCATGCTAACTCATCAATAGTTTTCTACACATGGAACCACCTACCGAAAGTGTCAAATCCCTCAAAACATGGTGCGAAACATCAACCGCATAACTGCCACATCACAAGGATTATTAATATATCCCTAGACCACAATATTATAAAAAAAGACACCAAATAAAACCATATGTTCTAACCCTAACTTCTGGACATTTTAGAACATAATGAAAGAGGGAGGATACACTAAGGAGAATGAAGAAATTGAAGAGAAAAACATTTACTCAAAACTATCTTGAATAAAACGACGCAAAATCCACTAGAATCTGAATTTTAAATCATCCAAACATTAAAGGGAAGTTTGAACAAGGATTATGAGATCATTTAGGAACTATAATGGGGGGAAAAATATTAATAAATGAGAGAGTTATGATGGAAATAACTTACCTCCTCAAATCTTCCCGATTTTAGAAACCCTAAGAATTTCAGAACTCAATCGTGATGGAAACGAGATCCAAAGAGGGGGGAAAGGAAATGGGAGCACGCATGGGCTTCTTATGGTCGAGAGGGAGGTGGAATCACCGATAAATTCGTTATAATGAATAAAATATTAAAACATTAACGAAACCATTTAAAACTGGAAAATGGGCTTTCGGGTTGGCCCAATTCTCAAATAGAAACCCAAATCCTCCATGATTATGGATTTATGAAGGCACCAAATTTAAGTTTGGTGTTAATATATCATGGGAGGTCATTTAGGAGTTTGAATGAGTGAATCATATTAAAAAAATTAAAAAGTTATAAAAGAAACAAAATATATTTTTAAATCTGGAATTGGGGTCACAGTTCGGCCCAATTCATGAAAACTCACATATTCTCCATAAAACCTTTGGAAACCCCTAAAACAAAGCATGAATGGAAAATAAATTAAAAATAACTTTAAAATAAGTTATTTATGTGAAAATTCTCCCCAACATGAATAATTTCCACCTTATAAAGACACAGTAAGGTCAAACCAACAACCAAACCCCACGGAGAAACCAATAGGTACTTCTTTGCCAGGTTTCACCCCCAAAGGCCAAAACACCTCCAGTGATCAATTAAAGAAGGATTACTCTCACAACCAAAACTTACACCACATTCCGGAAAGGATCAATCACATTCATACTTTATCCCAAAACAAAACTCCTCAAATACTATCCGAACAAGACTCAAGCAATTCACCCAAACGAACTACAACTTTGAACAATGTTAGACATTCCTTACATTAACTAAACCATTGGGGACTCTCTAGTACCAAAGTTTACTCAAAGAATATGTTGGTAGTTAGATAGATCTGAACGAGACTATCTACACCAAGCCAAGACCATGGATAAATCTAAGTTACTGGTACGGGGGGACACTAATACGCTCCCCACCATAAGAACCAACCGTCTTAACCAAACAGCATGGGCCGACACAGAAAAACCCAAAAATTTAAATATTTTGGAAGGTCACATGGTTAGTCCACACAGTTTGTGAAACCATGAACTAACTGTGTTGATAAATCTTCTCACATGGATTCCAAGAAATCAATAACTCTTAATCTTTCAAAATCCATGTGCTCAGCCTGTCTTGCAAAATTTCCAACCATTATCCAAAGACTCAATAGAAACCAAAGGGAGAGGGAATGACCTTGGGTTATGACATGGGTACAAGGACCTCCACCTATTTCCACCAAACGTGAACAACAGAAGAAATATAATGATACCAGAGGTTTAAACTCTTCCTATCTTTCATAATTAGGATAGGAATTTGTACAGGGGTTTAAATGACCCTGTGATTTCCCTTGAATACGAGCCAGCTTCTCTCCGAGACCTATGGATAGAGCTCAAATGATTGAAGCATCTTCAGCCTCATAGATAGTCTTTGGAAACCCACTGAATGAGAATTATTCTTTCGATGCCACCAAAAACTACACCGTAATCCCAGATAAGTTTTCCAGACGTAACACATTCCAAAATCACTTTACCCTTTCCTGATATTTCAGTGAAACAAGGGCTAAGAAGATGCACACACATCACAACTTGTTTCTTCCAGTGAGAAACAATATAAGTAAAGAACACCTACACTCACATTCCTCTAAAATAGATGATTTTTATGTTTTTTCAAAGGAGACATTCACCCAACATAACAGGGACTCTTAGAGGATTTCACTACTTTCACCTATACGGTCAATCGAGCACATGACATCATAAGGCATCACCAAACATGACCATTGCGACTGATATAAACAATTCATGGAGAGAGACCTTATACAACATCCCCAAACAACACACAATTCTAGAAAGTGGCCACGATATCCTATCATGACCATATTTCCCACACTGGTGGTTTGACATGAACTCATGCTTCAAAGAAACTTTAATTAACCCAAAGGCCCTCTTAGACACCATTGAGACACTCATCCACACTAACAACCCTAGACCACATAAACCTTTGACGAATCAGGAAACATAAGAAACTAAGGTCTCTTTCAACCTTCCACGAGAACTCTCCATTTACAAGAGTATCTAAATATAAAATAAAGGAATGGGTGTCGACTCAATCTAAAAATATCAAGAAAAAGATTCCTTATATTGATCGACTGGAGGGTCTTGAAACAGTGAAACAATCCTGGTTGCACATCAGTTATGCACTAACCTTTAATGGGGGTGTACCTTATCCAACGATTGAACCCAAGGACCCAACCAAGATGGTCCATTGGTAAAGATATACCACAAACCAGATCCAAACACATGAAAGGAACCCTCATAAAGGTGTCCCAAAACATTTTTCAAAAGAGACCACTAACCGTCCCAATAACACAACTTACTGAGCAATCCCAAACCCAAAACACAGTTAAAACAGGAGGGGTTCTTGGACTCAAAACATCCCACAACATAAATATTTTCCTATGAAACATAATATAAACCATCCCAAACAATTCATCAAATCAACATGTTTCTCTTTAAAAACATTTCTTTGAAAACAAATGGTTCAACAGTTAGCGCATCCACCAACGGTACCCCATGGGGCATACACATGCATGTTTCTGTGCCACACCAGGCACCCTCCTCATATCCCTCATGACACTCATCTTGTCATGTCATCAACCATCCATCTTCCCATATAACCCCATGCATGTGATTTCTCACGAAAATACAAAAGGTTAATTTTTTTTTTCCACTTTTCAAAACCAAAATGGTCAACCAACACATCCTTTTTCTCAAAACCGCTATCCAAGAGATCAAAATCCCAATGCACATCGTACAAAACTTTTCAGAAAGTCACAAACATTTTGAAAAAAAATTCACTTTCAAGATATTCATATCAATTTCAAAACATCTCATCCCATTAAAACACACTCTGATTTTTTAGAATAATATATTGGAAACACTTTTCAAAACCAACTTCAATATAGTTCCTGCTTTCATAAGATGTGTAAGCACACCATTTTCCATTTCAAAACAATTATGAAAATTCAGTTCTGCCATTTCATAAACCAAACCACTACCTCTTTATTTTAAAATCATTTCACAAAAACATTACGCTTCGTAAAACCAAATCACTTTAAAACCAAAGTGCCAAGATTACAAAACTAAAGGACAAAATAATGTGAGAGGAAACAAGTTTCAGTGGGTGACTTGGAAATATGGGTGGAATCCCTATTACAATCACTTCACCATCACATAGAGTGTTATAGGGAATATCCCTGGCTCCACATGGCTTTCCAGGCCCTGCGAGCTCACAGAGACCATTAACCCAACTCTCTTTCCATTTCCCCTAACCATAATCAAACCAAGAAAACCAAAGGACTTTGATAAATCCCAACTTCCCCTGGAGACATGAATCCTATCATGAGGTGTGGTGATTAAGAACACTACCCATAACAAAACTACCAAGTCCCAACAATCCTAACTCTAGACTATCTCGACTGTTCCCTAAATAACGTGACCCAAAGAGTTAACCAGAACCTCCTTTGATACCATTTTGTCACGAACCGGATCTAGTCTCCATCAAACAGGCACCAAACCCGGCCTGTGCCAAGTCCTGAAGGGCGTTCCTGATCCCCACGGGCTGGAGAAAGTGCTCAGAGATCATATAATGATAATTGGGAATGATTTAACTGATATAATAAACATTAAACAATAAACAAACTCAATAAAACAAATCCGGATTTTTTTGACTAAAACCGTCTTTTACACAATTTCAGAACTGAATTACATAAGTTAAAACTATTATTAAAGACAATTAAAAAGGTACAAAAACAAATAAGGACAGCCCAAGAACCCTCATGGCAAGGGGAACCACCCTCAATCCATCTCCATAAGACTTCACCACCAAGGACCTTCCAGAAACCCGAACCACTGGAACAAAAAACTGTACCCAACCTGCGACAAAGAAAATAACCAAGTATACTTACACCCAAGGGTGTAAGTAGGGTGTGAGAAAAATCCCAATAGGATACCACCACTAATAGATTCCATTTTATACACATTTAATGACGAAAAGTATGAAAGTTTTCAAAAACATGAGATGTTAGTTAAATTTTCTAAAAGATGCAACATTAAATAAAAATGGTTTTCAGGTGGGAAAATTTAATGAATAAAAACTTTTAAAATAAAAACCATAGCTACTGAATTTTCCCACCTCTCATACCATATGCCAAAGGTATGCACAAAATATCATGTGAGTACAAGAATTGGGAAATAACCCTTATGCAGTAGCTAGCTGTGGGTCCCAGGTACCTTGTATCTCGGTGAGAGTAACCATCAAAAATATCTGTTCTTGTGCACAAGCCACTAGTAAGGAACATACCCATAACCTATTGGTCCCCAATCACCATCATCATAGTTTAGTTAGAGTTGTAAGCGTCAATCTTGCTACGTGAGACTGAGGCCAAATCCCATGGATTCACTAGCATACTAGTACACGTCCACCGACCTTGATACCCGAGTTTTCCCATTGTGATCAAACATGTTCAACAAGTAAAAGTATATACTTTTCACATGAAAATATCATTTCCATATCATAAATTCACTAAACATCCCATTTGTATACAACAAAACAAAAGTCCACTTTTCATTCGGATTTATTTTGAAATCCGACTCACACCAAAACAGCCAACAACACTTTTCACATTTCGTTAACACTTCCACAAATCCATTAAAAAATTTTATAAAACCATTCCAATATATGAAAACCCTCATAAAATCCCACTCACTTGTTACATAATACCCTTTTTACCTTAAAAATTATTTTATCATCAAACATACACGAAACAGCCCACAAACAAGTTTCGCTCCAACATCACAATTTATTAAAACATTTCAGAAAATTACAAAACATTATAAAAAATTTGACATCTTAAAACCTCACTTAACCTTTAAAAACCCCTTAATAGGTGAAAAAACATACCAAACAGTACAAAAGCACCTTTTTTACACTTTCTTTGACCAACTAAAACATTTTCAATTTTCATAAAAAGAACCCAAGTGGGGTCAATATATCTTTCAAACAAAACCCATTTTAAAACCACCATTTAAGACAAAAAAACCAAAACAATTTCTATCCAAAACAGAATTTTAATCCCTAGAGACATTTATAAAACCACATTCATGTTTTATAAAATCACCTTGAATAATACTACAACAGATTCAAATCAAAACACACATTTTCATAAAATGATCTCAAGAAGTATAAAAATGTTTTACACATTAAACCTATTCAAAACCCCACTTTTTAGGATCAAATTAAACTAATATATTAACAATCCAGAATTGGAAGTCCAAACAATATTTATTAAACCAATTCCATATGCTATAAAATACACCCAAATAATACCCCATGAGTAACACATTAAAACACCCAATTTCAAGTTAAAATGCAAATATAAAATTGATCACTTAACCAAATCAATCATAAACTATTTTCACACCACACCCAACATATGAGGAATATTAAAAATGACTAAATAAAGCAAGCTAACTCAACAATAACCACCTTCCGAAAGTGTCGAATCCCTCAAAACATTGTGCGAAACATCAACCGCACCACCACCACATCACAAGGATGATAAATCCAGCCCTAGACCACAATATTTAACCAAAAAGACACCCAATCAAACCATATGTTCGAACCCTAACTTCAGTACATTTTAGAACATGATGAAAGAGGGAGGAAACCTTAAGGAGAATGAAAAATTGAATAGAGAAACACTTACTCAAGACAATCCTGAATAAAACGACCCAAAATGCACCAAAATATGAATTTGAAAACATCCAACCATTCAAGGGAAGATTGAAAAATTATTATGAGATCATGTAGGAACTGTGATGGGGGAAAAGAGTGACAATTGAGAGAGTTATGTTGGAAATAACTTACCTCCTCAAATATGCCAGATTTTAGAAACCCTAAGAATGTCAGCACTACATCGTGATGGACACGAGCTCCAAATAGGGGGTAAAGGTAATGGGAGATCTCCTGGGCTTATTAGGGTCTAGAGGGAGGTAGAATCACTGAAAAATTAAATATAATAAATAACATATTAAAAATTTAAAGAAACCATTTAAAACTGGAAAATGGGCTTTTGGGTTGGCCCAATTCTCAAATAAAAACCAAAATCCCCTATGATTGGGGATTTATAAAAGCTCCAAATTTACATTTGGTGTTAATATATCAGGTTAGGACATTTAGGAGTTGGAATGAGTGAAAAATATTAAAAAATGACAATGTTATAAAAGAAACAAAATTTATTTTTAAATCTGGAATTGAGCTCATGGTTTGGACCAATTCATGAAAACTCACCTATTCTCCATAAAACCATTGGAAACCCCCAAAACAAAGTATGAATGGAAAATAAATTAAAAATAACTTTAAAATATGTAATGTATGTGACATGAGGTCTGTTCTCATACCATCCATTAGGGGAATAAGTAGAAATAATCTGGTCTCTCCAAACCACTACCTTATGACCCTCCACCTTGTACTCCTCCACCTGTTGCACAAAATATGACTACACTGTCATCTAGAAAAGACATCCTCTACCTCCAACATCTCCCATATCTAAATGTATTATTGAAATATCTTCTATAACTCTTTAGTAATCCCCATATTTATGAAATAAATCACTTTGTGGATTACTATCTAGTGCATCCGCTACAACATGTCACTTTCCTAGTGTATATAAAATCTCAAAGTCATAATCCTTTAATAATTCCATCCAGCATCATTTCCGTAAGTTCAATTCATATTATGAGAAGACATACATCATGATCATGTGATGGGTGAGAACTAAAAATAACTCACCTATGTTGTAATGTTTCCAATCCTTCAAAAACAAACATGAATGTTCCTAACTCGAGATCATGGGTTCTATAATGTTGATTTTGAGGACATAACTTTTGAGACCCATAAGGAAAAAATAATCTCAATTGCATCATAACACATATTTTGATAAGATGCATAGAATACTACGAAACCTCAAAATAAAATCCCTCTAATAGAAGGAAAAGAACTATAGTGCCAAGAAAATCATTCTTCACGTACCAAGAATATTCCTACAAGCGGTTAGTTCATAAGAATACCAGATACATCCCTGTAAACATTGTCATAGAAGTTTTAAACTGAGAAAAAACAGCTATGAACCACCTTTAATATCCATCATTGACAAGGAAACTCCTCGCTTCTATTACTATATTAGGGTAATCCCAAGAAACCACTTCCTCTATCATTGAAGGATGCACAGAAACTCTTTGTTGGGATATGAAATACCACATGAAATGAACATGATGATACAAAAATTCACACTTGGTTAACTTCATAACCAACTACTAACAAAAACATTACACCCAGCACAACAGATAGATACTCTGCATTATCCTCCATTGACTTTGAGTGAACAATGATTTCGTTGATGAAATCCACCACGAACTTATCCAATAACCCCCATAAAACTGTATTAATCAATCCCATGAACATTTCCTGTGAGTTCATCACATTGAAAAACATCACAATAAACTCATAATGTCTATAACGACAAATAATAGTCTTCAAAATATCCTCATCATTTACCCATATCTGATGATATCCTATCCTCATATTAATATTTTAGAATTAACTCTCTCACGTAAATTTATCATGAAATCCTCAATTTTTAGAAGTAGTACATGGTTCTTCACTATCACTTAGTTTAGTCCATAATAATCAATACAAATCTACCAACTCACATCATCAATCTGCATGATCAAAATTAGTTATTCCCAAGGTAACACACTCATTTGAACCCATCTATGATACACAATATTATGGAGTTTTACATTCATCTCTAAAAAATACTAAGGCACCAACCTATATGTATACATTGAGATGGTATAAATTAATAGTTTTAGCTTATTCCAAAACTGAATCTCATGTCAATGGGGTAACAATAAAACATCCTATGGGATGACATCATGGTACTCTTCCACAACCCAAGGAAACACTATCAACTATACCTTCAATGAACTCAATGTGAGATTATAAAATAAGGAAGAAAATAATGGAACACACCTCTTACCCATCCAAGGGTATTCCTAACCAACAAACACTATTAGATCTCTATTCACATCATAGAACTAGAAAAATATATAAAATTAATCCATGATATCATGTACAGAATACAAGAAAACAGTAATAAGGATGATGTGAAATAGATATATAAAGAAACATATCATGCATCCACAAGATTGGTGCTTCCCCAATATAAGTCCAGAGTTTCTATATAATTTATACAAGTCATCTCTTCCTCAAACTAGAATAGTCAATTCCAAGGGAACTAGAAGCCTGTCCACCTCAAGACCCAACTCCTGTAAAAGTGCAATTTATATTAATGATTTCATAGTTCCTGAGTTAAAAAAAGAATTCAACCATGTAGAAAACAAGCAACAAGAACCTCAAATGACCTTTGGAT
This sequence comes from Viscum album, assembly GCA_963277665.1. Taxonomy (NCBI): domain Eukaryota; kingdom Viridiplantae; phylum Streptophyta; class Magnoliopsida; order Santalales; family Viscaceae; genus Viscum; species Viscum album. The sequence goes on along the minus strand of OY728134.1, from coordinate 1,381,366,813 downwards.
CTCCCATCACAAGAAATAATATGGTGTGAATCTAACTAAATCCTTATCTATGTCCTCTCTAACCCTACCAAATACCACCTCCATGACCATGCTTTACATTCCTGGGAGTATGATAATCTTAGAGTTATCCTCTACCTTCCTTATCCCCGATATAAATATCCCATGACATAGAAACCTAATGATACTACCTTATCTGAAACTTCCTCAATGTATAAACCTAAATGAGAACACATGTTATAATCAAACTACTCATAAAGTACACTAACTCACTCTGCTGATGACCTCAACCTCCATAAGAATAAAATGCATTTAATCCTTTAGGAAACCCCTCAGAGACACCACCCATGTTTAAATTATATTCTGATGTAAAGAAGATACCCCTGGATATCTGAAAAATATTATTCCTAGGTAATTAGAAACCACTAACCACAATTTTGATTCATGATGAATCTTGATGATTCCCTCTCTTAATGATCTGATTTTGGTAACATCCTCTTGATAATCTATTGAATTTATTTCTCCTTGAGCTATTTCTTCATTATAAACATGGTGAAATATTACTGGATTCTTGGAAGAAAATTCTCCATTAAATTCCCCTTTCTAACCTTCTAATCCTGAAATAGTTCTGAAGCATATCACATAGGGTCCTTGAACATATCCCAAAATCATGCATACTGGAACACCTCGGTAGAAGTGGATGTAGATTATAGTGACTGGACACTTTCATGGTTGAAGAATGAAACTCTTCTTGGGGTTGGTCATTGATATTCTCCCCAAAAACTACCGAATCCACATGAACCCTAAGAAAAAAGATCTACCATTTCCTCACTTCTCCATGAAACATCATCACAACCAATGAAACAATTTCTTATTCGAAGCATGGATCTATCAGAAATATTTACCAACCTATTACCACCATGCCTTCATGAGTTCATAAAAAATATAACCCTTTTACTTATGCTAGAATGTTTTCTAACAAACTTAGAGTTTCCTCCTCTATGTGTATCCACCATTGATCTCTACACATTAATTATCAACTAACAGATCCTGTTGAATATCTTAAGTGTGATCCTGATAAGGACATAGATATGGTGCCACAAATTCTTAATGAGAAAAACGTTTGAGAAACTAAAACTGGAATATTGAACACATTATATTATGTAATTAACTATTTATTTTCTTCTTTTAAGGTTCATCCTATCCCAAGTCCTTCCCATATTAAACAAAGGTAGAAAGAAGAATCGATGCTTGAGATTTTCCAAGGACTCTACCCCGTAACTAATATAACTTAATTAATAGACTCATTAAACATAAAGGTTCATGCAATAGATCATAGTGGGATATAAATACTAGTTTATAATAGGATCTACCATTTTTACATCTCTAATTAAACTTAGTGACATTGTTTACCTACCCACCCATGTAGTATCACCTATTCCTAACTCCATTCTTTATCTTAACCCTCAACTTGAAACGTTGATACAGTTTTTCATGAAATCCTCCATACAAGGAGTACCTATCCTCAGATAAAAATGATATATGGATAATAGTGACTACTTGAGTCCCACCTCTTATAGGACCCAATTTGGAGACTATCACTAATGGTATATACACATTTTAATGGTAGACTATTACCTATAAGATAAACACGTAGAAGGTAGATATTAGATAAATAATCCAACAAAAAACTGCTCAGATGTATAAAATAAAAAACTACATGCATACATTAAATGACATAAAACCTGAACCAATTAGGAAGGAACTACAATCACTAAAAAATAATGTAAACTCAGAAGTAACCATAGAACACAAATAGATCCTGCAAAACCCTTTATCAAGTAATATCGTATATGAACTCCAACCATCTCCTTAAGACATGAAAGTTGTTTTAATATATGTAGGGTGAGAAATATAGTATACCGAAAAGGTTCATCCTTGAATCTTCTAGTGAAAAAGAAAATGAAAGAATACTAAACCCGAGTGAAAAATAAGTGAAACTAAATCATTACCTAAAATAGTATATTATGTTCCCAACCACATAATGTCTATCACTCAGAAGGTACTTCATAAAAGTGATATTATATTATATTAATTGAACATCAGGGGTACCCTGATACTAATTCACCACTAGTTTTCTAGCAGGTTCCAATGTCATAAGTCCTGATCCATCTCTCCTCCAAAATAGGGTAGCCCGAATACACATGGGTGACACATAACAACATGCACCTCATGCACCACTTCATCACATCATCCCATACACATATCTATATATTAAATGATTAGTCTCCAAGAGACATCACATCCCGTATTCCATGTATCATGTACCGTGTATTATACATCATGCCATTATATCCCATACACTCAGTAAGTACCTCAATCCATCATAACCCATAAATAGAGTAATTACTATAACCATTTGGGTACTATATCCCAACATAAAACATTGGGAAAAAACAAAAACACATTATATCCATATACACATATATAATTAAAAATCAACATCATTCATACCAGTATATATAACTACCAAGATAAAAGACTGGGTTTGGGGGGTAGTCATCCATCTGTTCCTCTTCAACCAAGATATTGGGGAAAAATCATCCTAGAGTCCACGGGGTGAATGTTCCCCCAACCGACATGGGTGGTGTACCATATGGAATCCCGAAATATACAAGGAATAATATATCCCACAACCTATTCCTAGTATCACATAAAATTATTGTCACTTAGACACCCGGTTGTCACTGTTAGGAATACGATATCCTTTATGAAAACCAGAATTTATTTGGAAATATTAAATTAATTCTTTCCATTTAATAGTTATTATTTGATTAATTAATTTGTTTATAATTATTAAAATAGATTTTAAAATTTATATTTTTTCATTCCACAATCATTACTAATCATGCCATGTACATGCCCCCTTAGCCTAAGCTAACTGCAACCACATTTCTAAATGTTAACATTGGAATTCTCATTTTAGAAAGAATCAACCCCATGGGATAAAAATTTTATTAAAAATTATTTTTCATTCCAATTTAAGGTGATCTTGGAAACTATCATATGATTCAATAAGAAGATGAACAACCAAGCCCTTCCATCTCCCTTAAAATCTGGGCAAATGAAGGAAGATAAAGAATACAACATGTCCATACATTCACAAATGAGATTCATTCATAATTTATCATAAATATCTAGTATAAGGTTGAGTATTTGCAGCTTAAACCCATTCCAACATCTCTACTTCCATCTATAACACACCCTTGCATATCCTAATGCGTCTCACTATCACATGTGTCATTTGTAGCCACATAAACCATTCCTCCTTACCCTATATTATATCATTCATAGCTGGATTATTCATCCCAGACTCATATCACATCCCCTATCAATATGACATAAATATCACATCATATGGAAAAAATAAACAGAAAACATAATCAGTGGTAAATTTTTTTGATAAAAAGTTATTAATCCTTGTTACAGAAGTGGGTCTCACAGCCCTAACACAAGACATAAAAACATTATAAATAGATGAAATGTTCTAGCTAAAAATATTTATCATTATCATAAAATGGTTGTTATTCGATATTTAATTATCTAATTCATTAATCAGTTTTTCAAACAATGGGTAACCAATGACATCAAGCTAAAACAATTTATTTATCATTTTAAACATGCATTATTACATAAAGTCTAGTTTCAAAAAACGATGAGAATTCCCATTCTCAATTCATCATTATTTATTATTATTATTATTATTATTAACAAGAATTAACATGATTTAAATTTATTATAAATTATATTAATAGATGGATGATTAGTCAATTACACCTGAAAAAATGCATAAATTTTATTATCATGAAATAACCACACAAAGGATTCCAACAACATTACTCTTTATGTTTCTTATCCAACTAAGTATCATTAATTTCATATTTACATTACATAGAATATTACATAAAGAAAAATATGATAAACCCATTACAAAAACATGCTATAAAAGATTCCTATAGATATCACACTAATATAAAAAAAGAGGAAAACTGTTGGCGTGATAAAAAAATCGGTACATGTTAACTTGAAAATTCAATTAATCTCACTCAATCATTATTGGGATAATTAAAATATCAACAATAGGGATAATCCATGATCAATTAATGGTTTCATATAAATAACAGTACAGTGATGAATCCCCTACCTCAAAGGCATCAACGTTCTTCATGTGAGAACGTACCAACGTTGTGGATTCTGTGGCTTCTCCATAGATCCCATTTCCTAAGTTGTGTGAAAGTGGAGCTGACAAAGATAATGTTTTCTACATGATGAAAAACTCTTTCACAGATAGGTTTTATTGGGAATTAGTGATGATTTTCATATTCGGCTTCATGTTAAGGCGGTGAAGGTCTAGATCTAAGCGATTAACACTTTGAGCTCATGCAACTATGGTGGAGGATGTTCTCCACATGATGGTGTAAAGAAATAATATCCTAAAAAAAGTATACTATTTTATTTTATTAAAAATAAAAATGATAAAAAAATTCAAGGAATCAATGGAATTATATACTAATTTCCAAAAATAAATGTAATATAATTTTTCTATGAATTATAAAAATGAATGCGGGAATAAATTTTTTTTAGAGGAATTATAGCAAAAAAAATTGAAAATAACTATATCTAACATTAATTAATAAACGAGAATTTTTTTATATTAATTGATTTATTGAATATAATTATAAAGGAAACATAATCAATTATTGAAATTTAAATAATTATGCTTAAAATTAGTAAAAAATAAGAAATAATTTCGTTTATTCTTACCAAGTATAAATAAGAACAGTAACCATGATAGTAAAAAATAAAAAATGATTTGTGGAACTAGAAACCGTGAAACCATAATTATGATACCATAATGATAATAAATGTGTTATATGAAATAGAATTAAAATTAGTAAAATGTTCCTTTCCATTTTGTTACTTTCAATCTCAAATAGAATTGTGTGGTAATATTATATATAATCATGGAAGAAACGGAATATATGAAATAAATGTGTAGTGAGAAGTGAACAAAATTTTAATGGGCAACAAAAAAACTAAACAAAATTCCATGTATTCACATCCTCCTAGCATCTTCTTGAAAATAATTTGGTAACAATATATTTAAAATAAAAAACATAGAAAAATAGCTTGAAAATTGATTTTTTTGCATATTAAGAATTTTCACAATTTGAATATACACATTAATTATTTTTATTTCCAAAATAAAATTTATATTTATGGTAAAAATGAATTTTAGAAGAACCAATCAAAAATAGATCATCATTATTTTTGGGGGATAATTTTAATTCTCCTTTAAAATAATTCATAATATAAAAACCATATTATAAATATAAAGAAAAATGACTAAAAAGAACATCTATATTTTTTTCATTAAATATAAATAGAGAATATTTTCAAAATACACATTTAATATAGCAGTATATGAATACAAAGGTATATAAATTCAATATATACAAAGAAAAAATTACATTTACATAATGAGTGTTGGAATATTTATTGTATATGAATTTGTTTTCAAGTAATCAAACCTAATGTTATATGGTAGAAACCTAGTATCACATATATGACATTTACAATAGAATATGGGGCCATGATACTCATTAAATTTCTTAAAAAATAGTAAATGTTTAATACACAAAAACTAAATCTGATTTCTCATAGCACCATGGGTCAACAAGTCATAGACCTCCAATGAGATGTATATTCTATACTTTGATGTGTAATTTAAACATAAAGATTCATTCAAATAATGTACATGATTTTCATTAACATCATTATTTTTAAAACATTTCTCTTATTTTTAATGTATTAGATTGATTTTGGTGTCATATGGGTTGTTTCCTTTATAAATTTCTATATATTGTTGTTAATTTTAGATGGTTCTAATTAAAAGTTTTCATAGTTTTTTTGATAGTTAATGGACCCTTATCATCTGTATATTCATTATTACTTTGATCAAGATAATGTAATGATAGATTCAAAATGTGGTAAAAAGATGACTTTACATAATAAATTAATTCATGAGGCTCCTCTAATCTATATCATTGAAGAAATTAGATCATATAGAGGAATTAATAAATAAAAATGAGTTTCTTACCAAAAAACTATATTCAAGTATGCATAAAATTTATATTTCATGATTCACCTTTATGATCATATAGCTTTAGTGTTATAGTATGGTATCATGGATTCCTGCTCACCCTTTTTGAAGAGAATTAGAAAAATAGTAGTTTTTTTTATATAATTAAAAAAATAATTAATAATATATAATATTTTATTATTAATAGATAATTGGGTTATTAATATAAATATAACATATAATATTAATATAATATTAAATAATACATATGTAAAAATTAATATGTTCTTTATAATTTATAACTAATAATATAATTATTATAAATTAATAATTATATTATGAATAATATAAATAATTTTTAATATAATAAATAATAAGTAACAGTATAAATAATAATTAGTAATATAACCTAAAATTATTAAAATCATATCTTCTGTTATAATAATAATTATTAATAATTAATATAATGTTTAATTATGAATGAAATATTATGAAATCATATATCATTTATATAATATTATATATTATAAATAATAATACTATTATTAAAATAATTTTCAACTAATAAAATAATTCATATGATTAGTAATTATCAAAAAACGTTGCGATGAAGCCATTTTTTAGAATGTTTTAGCAAGTGTCAGTTACCTAACCCACACCATGCATAATTTATTAAAAATGAAATGATACAAAGAGAGTTCATGACGTCCAATGTAATTTCACAATCAAATATTTTAAATAAAAACTTGAAAATACCAGAATTATAGGATAAAAAAATTGTAAATGGAGATGAAAAAGGAGAGAACATGTCTTCAAGATATAAAACAATTTGACACAAAGATTTGTTCCTCATTATACCACAAATAAAAAAAATAAATCATCAGGGTATAACGACATGGGGCACATGATTTGAGATAAAAGATCATCATCAAGGAAACCATGGTCTGAACAAGCATGAAAAATGCATTCAAGATGAATCATGTTGTACCATCCGAAGTCAAGCAGGATCTTCTCCTTTCTTTAAACAAAAACAATGGACGTTAAAATTTCATTCTATGAACCTTTTCCCCAATTCTATCCACCATTTCATGAAAATTTAGATACAAAATCCCAAATTACTCAATATTCAAACATAGATCATCAACAAATCTTCATCCTCATATCAATTTTAAAGGAGAAAATAATAGGGAACCATAAACATCGGTAATATATCCATTCGATGGACCAGAGACCCAAATGTCAATATTAATTCTCTACAACCGTCACCTTGCTATCACCACCATTCCTACATTATAAAAACTAAATTATATTTCGTGGAATGTTCTTCTATGTTTTTGGACCATATAGAGACTATCATCCAACATTGGTCCTTTCTATCTCAAATGGCAGTTCCATGTATACCTCTACAATAGTGTTGCATTGTGTTGTGACCTTCCCTCTTAATTCATAGTTCCCACCTTCCTACCCTATGGCCCTCCACTCAGCACCATGGTTTCTAACCTAAAATGTGGACCCCAACCACTACATGTTGCTATCATCCAAAAATATCCCCTTATTTTGGGTCATTATGTATTAAGCCATGGATGACGAAATATTATAGGGGAGATTTTACCGTTAGGAAAGGACCCCAACTAAATTAGTAATTATTCATACTGTGGATAATAATAATAATAATTATTAACATAATTTAAAATTAATAATTATTAATATTAGTAATATAGTGTATAATATTATCATTTTTCATCATTTATTTAATATATTATTTCAATAATATTTATAAGAATAATTTTATTTTGTGTACCAAATGTTATATATTAATAATTATATAAATAATACTCAAGTAAGAATATCTATATTATTAATAGTAATAATAATATCATTACTTTTTTTTAATTTAAATAATAATTATTTTTTTATGTGATTTACAATGGATAATTTTGAAATCTTATAAAATAAATCTTAGAAACTTTTTTATGAACAAATGAAGACATATCATTTTGGTCAATGTATTTTCCTAAAATTCTCCTCTACACTAAAATATAGTGTATTGATAATGTGACCACATCATGTCTATTGTTGTTGATTCTATATAATATTCCCATCCTACACAACATCTACTATATCAACCTATACATAACTCTATGTGAAAATTAGTGGATCAAAGTCTCCTCACTCATACACTGCCCTAGCTAAAAGATAAGTGGTTGTTCAGTAAAAATTTCTCCCACATAGAAATAAGAGTGTTATTGGGTATTGTGTGTGAAAACCCTGAGAACAAATGTCGACTGAAATGTGTTCTAATCAACCTCTTTCCCTACAAAATAATCATAATATATAAGTCACTATATAGGAGAATCACTAAATGATTTGTAATGGAATTATATATGGGTAACATATAGGTATTGAACATCTGAGAGAGTAAGTGGGGAATCATAGGCCTAATAATTATTTGAATCCTCTTCATTTGTTACACAATCATGTGATTGATGCATAAAAGGATTTTGATCATCTTCCACATTCATATGAGGCTCATCACCCTCAACATATTGTTAAGAAATAATGCAAATCATATGATAAATGTCATCAATGGGAAGAAGTATCTCTTTAATTTATCTATAAAATTAGACCTTGTAAAATTTTAATCCATCTATGGTATCATACATGTGAATCAAGTGTGTTAATTATTATCCCAGAACATGAAATTTATGTAGTTAACTAATCATAAAAAAAATGTTTTATTAAATATCAGAATGAGGAGTTATTAAAAACTCATAAAAACCACATTCATTTAATGTATGATATAACGATGAGTTCATCAATAAGTAAAATGTATAGTCAAAATGATTTTATATATTCATACATATAATTCCTACCCCACATTAACAATATTCATGACATGGTTCTAACACATGAATATAACATGCATTATATCACCTCTGGTCAAAGGCCCTCTTCCCTTATACCATAAGGGAATGGCGTTACAGAAACAAACTTGGTGGTGTTTTAATAGTCATGTAGAAGTTTAAATTCAACATAATTTAGTTAACATGGTTCTAATAAAACATGTGAAAATGAAAACAAGGTGCAACACATGTGCTGTCAACATGAATCATTGTACAATAAGTTAAGAGACTCAATATTACATGCCCAATAAATAGCATCCATGAAATTTAGAATATCAATATTTTTATTTTAAGAAGTAGGAGGAATACACCAATTTTTATTTAACCAAAACAACCTCTATAATTAACCAAGAAGAGAGAACCCAATATAAGACTTGTGGTACCGATGTATATGAAACCCCAAGAAAAATGGCCCCAATGACACACCCAGAGGTCCGCAGGACTCAATATCATTACACCAGGCCCATCCTAATTTCATTCTTTGTGAGATACACCACTACTGCATTGTGAAACACTACAATGTCATGCATAATGGCAAACAAACATTTGTTGATAAGTGGGTGATGAAACCTCATACAAACATCTGGATAAAAATAGAACATAATATAGTGTACATCATATTAATGTGACATGAATTGTATAAGACCCTATATCTATTAGCAAGACACACTCCACAAAATATACCTCCATTCATAGTCTAAGAACATAATGAATTGTAAATGCATCTGATGGGAAAATATAAAATAATTATCAATGAATATCATTCCACAATCAAGCCTCATAATTTATGCACATCCAAATCGATGCGTAGTGATCTCATCAACACCATCGTCTAAATGGGTGAAGTGATCATATATCAACGAAATTAATAAATAACACCCAATGACAATGTTTCCTCCATATGAGACATCAATTCATTCTAACCTATATACTAAATCAAACCAATCACCAGAAACTAAACATATTATAATAACAAACTTGATAAGGAATCCTTACACAAGGGATATTGTTGGGGTGTGGATGTCGAGTCCCAAACCTAAAAATGATTGGGAAATATTTGTGCGAATCTACCATAAAAAATAGGATTGAATGTATATGTATTAAACCAACACAGATGATAGTTTTTAATGAGAAATAACCCTAAAATGAGGATGATTCAAAAAATAATGTTGAATATTTTGAAGTTACCCTAATAATTAAAAAGTACAAAAATCATGTCACTACCCAGACCACAATTTAAAATATAAAATGGAACAACATCTGTGAAAACCATCATTGAATAAACCATAATAATACATATGAAATTCATCCTAGTGATAAAGGAAACCCTTCATGAAATTACATCAAATTGTTCATCTCTATTGATTATGTGTTTGTTATTCATGATGAGACAAGCATGATACCATAAATATGGTAGCACACCATCGTAAAGATCCACCATTAAGGCCACAATATCAATCACTTTTGATCTAAACATGATACAATGAATATGACAAACCACCACATCATATAACCTCTATCGATACTGTATTCTCCATATCTAATGTGCCACACATGCCACTTCAAAAATTACTACACACAATTTTTGAGATCTATTGTTGATTTTTCTTTCACTCTCACTGATGATACACACATGCTACTGGAAATGTTTCATCCCACCATATTTGAGACTGACCTTCAATGTCATGTTCTCCATTGTTAATGAACTACACATTATACCACAAACACGAAAATCCACCATATCATAGGTTATGCACTGAAACCTTACCATCAAACCCTTCCTAATCACCATGAAAATTTCATATTTTTACAAATGAATGATGATTTGGGTAATTATTCACACCACCTATAAAAAATCTACAACCATGTATATTTATATAGAACCCATGTCCATATCTCAAATTAATGAGACTGTTTTTTTATTTCCCATCATCTATTAATGTTGAGAAAATCATTTGATTAATTTTTATATAGGATATACTATTAATGATAAGAAATGTCTCTCCATTAATTAATTTTTTCATTTCTATAATAAAAAGGATAACCCCAATAAATCCCCCTTTAAATCCATATTTTTTAATCCATTAATCAAAGCCTAGACCGTTCTAGACCAACACATTATCCCTTTTGGGGTTACATAAAAAACCAATTACTAATAGGAGGATGATCCTATCCTCAATAATATGTCACCCACCACTCCTTTTGGAAAACATTATGAGATTTTAGTTCACTAAAAAATCCTCCATTTAAGAAAAAGCAAAATAGTTTGCCTCCCCGTCAATGATAAACTATTTAATGCAATAATATTTCATTTGGACCATTGTGTATTTATTCAGAGGGACAGAAAACATGAACAATATAATTATGCATACATTAAACACAATGCACCACCATGGATCCATATTCTCTATTCTAATACATTATTACCATTTTTTAGATTTTTTTATATGCCAAAATCATCAAATCAGGTCTATGACCTAGATCTGATACCAATTTTAAGGATCGATGCCTCGAAGCCAAAATATTCTAGGGCCAACTCATATCTTTTTATAGGGGTCCATCATAAAACAAGTAAATAATATGAGGATTATCCCATTCTAATTTATATTTCTACCGCCACTCATTGTGGAAGATGATGTGGTATTTGGTTGTCAACAAATGGACACATTAATAATTTTGATAATAACCTATATCACGTGTAAATTTAAATTATGTGTTTTTGAACACTATAATTATATAAGTTCTATAATGAGATGATGATGAAAAAATGTGAGATCAATCATAATTATGTAGTGGAACACTACACATCGAATATGTTGGATGATGATAAGTGGGGTTTGAACATGATGAAAGTGGTGTGTGCTCTATATGATAATGTATGAAATATGATGAACATCAGTGAAAAGATAAGAAATGTGCTTGTCATGGAATGTGGTTAATGAAACATACAACTGATCTATATATGATATTTTAATTACTAATTACATATAATGAAATAAAATTTCTATAATGTTTTTTAATAAATACAAGTGTAACAATGGGGGAAAATTCAATTGATAATGAATCATGATGATGAAAATTAATATAGATAAAATGGTCTGAATATTTTTGGGATTTTTATTTCTGAAAAGTGGTGATGCAATTTCAATGGGAGTGATTAATTTATTTTATTTATCAACTAAAATATTACAATTAATAATTATGATATACATTATGATGATACTAGGGAGATTCATTAATTTTTAAAAATATCTTATATTGTAAAATGGAATGAGACTCAAGACAGGGTACACAAAGGATTACTTTCTCATGATGAAAAATAATTCATTGGTTTTTGAATAATAATACATACATCAACTTGTCATTACTCAAGATATTATTAAAATATGATATAATATAAAATCATTTTCAGGAATATGATATTATAAAATAGACAGTAAAATCATTTTTCCTCCATAATAATAATAAAACACATAAACATGAAAAATATTGCAATGAATTAGATCTCATTCTTAATATAATTGTTCATAATTTACATGTGTGCCCATTTTTATGACATATATTTTATCCAAGCTTATCTCCCATTCTCAATGTTTTTATTTTTTGTTTATGATATGATTAGAAATTGGTTATATTCATTGAAAAAAATGAGTATTATAAAGGACCAATGTTGGTTGATCAGATGGAAAGGTAAATAATTAAAAGTTACAATTAAGTGTCTAAGGTACACTGTATAAGTCGACCCAAGTTCTCAATTGTTATTATATACTGATACAGGGTTCCTAGTATTAGTATACTGATGAAAAATCTATAATGACATGTGAAAAATGATCCCACAATGTCTAAAATGAATGACATCCAATGTACATAAGTTCTTCAAAGAGCACTACTATTCAACCTTTGTTTCCTAGGAGTGGGGTATGGAACTCTACTAAGTCAGTACAACTCTCTTCCAGGACAGAGTTTCAAACATGAAATGATGAACCCCTGCTAGAAATTTGGGTTATAGCCAAAGTCATGAAGAAACATGGATGTAGATTTAACCACCTGTACTTTCATGGAAATAAATTTCACATGTGCTGAAAAAGAAACAACTATAACCACGAGCATACACTACATGTCAATAGGCCCCAATGAAAATGCCTATAATTATAGGTAGAGAATGATCTTGGAAATAACTTCTAACCTAAGGGCCTAATAGTTATGGGCTAATGTGACCATGGATAGAAGGTGGAAATTTGGGGTGGAATTTGTTTATTTATTTCATAATTATTTATATATATATTAATATATTATTTAAAATATATGTAATTATAAAACATATATATATATATATATTCGAAAATGAATTGATGCTACAGTTAAAATTCCTATTATTCATAGAAAAAGGACTCAGTTTTAAATCCCAAGGGAGCCTATGTTTGGTATCATATAACTATAGTCATGGACTATGAAAAAATGTTCTTCCATAAGGATGAACATATTGACACTGGAACATGACGATGGTAATAAGAACCTCACAAACATGTTCAACATAGAGATATGATACAAGCACATGCAATAACCATGGAGGGAATGGTTTTAATCCATGGTTATAGCCTTACGGATATTACTATGGTGGTAACCTCCATGGAAATATTTATCAAGGTTTTAAATTTTATCCATTATCATCTGGGTTATATCTGTAATCATTTCTTGTGGGTAGAACATTTGATTCTAATATTTCACACCATATAATATCTTATCAATGTCTCTTTATAAATTCTGACAAATGAAAATTCCCTATTTTAATGACTCATAATCCTAATGGGACCATTATAATTTGTAATTCACACATTTATAAAATGCATCATGTACTGAGATGATGATCACAACAATATTAACACCCATAGAGACCCCATTCACACACTATAATATTTGGTTTCATATTACTATATATCCTACCACCATCATATGAAAATGACCATTGATTTTTTTAATTCCATATATCTATTCATAAACATCCTAACTATCCCATAAAATTCTTTCATGTAACCCATCAAAACCATTATTTTGTGGCTCATAAAATGAATTGATAATAATGTAATGTAGTTAAATTTATTGTAAATATTATGAAAAAAATAAAAATTAAGGGAACTCACTGAATTTTATGACCATATTATTCACTATTTAATCATTAAATCTATTATGGTAATTACAAGAAATATGCATGCTGGAATATCTATGATAATCATTGGAATCATGATATTGAAATCCATAAATTTTAATGGCATGTGATGACCTGAAATTTTATAAATAAAATTTCATTTTTGGTTTATTTAAATTATCTATTATGTATTATGGTTATTGAAAACACATGAACATATTTGGTTTTACTATCTCCTATAGTATTTAATATAATTTTAAGTATCATTAAAATTGATAATATATCCTTTGATCAATAATTATGTGATTAGTATAAATATATGGTTTTTAAAAAATGTGTTGACATAGAAAATGGAAGTGAAGGAATCAACCAGTATGACCATACCCTATGAAGCCCATTTATTAGGGCTTTTGAGGGAGATATAATAATTGGGATTTTACCTAGACGAATACTATGATGAGATAAAACAATTAAATAACTAGGAAAACCATTTACAGGATAAGTTCAATCTCATGAATATCATGGCACAAACCATGTACGTTGAACCATAGAATGAATGCTTCACCATCACACACCTTTACCTTATGGAATTTTCTATCATAATAAAAAGATATGTAACAATAACCAAATAATATTATTATCTATATTGTATTTTTAATTTTGTAATGTTTATAATTACTTCTTATTATTTTTTTACTTTTTTAATGATTTTGATTTTGAGAAAATATAATCCAAGCTTCACTTTTGGGTTACAATCAATTTCAATGAAGAAAATTTTTTAATTAATTATTTTATTTTTGAAATAAATTTAATTTTAATTAAATATTATTATTAAATGATGTTGATTTAATATAAATGATCATATAATTTTGATAAAGTCAAATGAAAATTTTATAGGGGTTTGCAAACAGTTATTGTAAAAAAAACCAACATTTATCAATAATTGTCAATGAATATTTTAAATTTTAAAATTACCATATTTAGAAATTATTTAGATAAAATAAATTTTATTTTTGTAATCATCACATTAAAATTAACCGATGGATTGTTTTTCATAATTTTCCATGTCAATCCAATTTTCTGGTAAACATTAAATACTGTATAAATATATAGTGCATATTATGACAACATAATGACCTAATTTTTTTTAATAAATTCTATAAGTTTTATACAAAACCATATATAGGTTTTACATTAATATAATGTGATTTTTAGGTTATTTTATAAATTTTATAAATCTGTTATCAAAAACCTATATTACATTTTTAGGATTTAAATAATTTATTTAAGAACATGACTCACATCCAAATCAGAAAGGATAAAATTTGAATAATTTTGGACTATGTACATATAAAATAATTAAATACACCACTTTTTGGAGAAACTAACATAAAAAACATGGGATGATTTTTGGTTTTGATTAAATTATTATATAGAGTCCAAAACCTAAGTCTGGTAAATAATAATGAACTCCATTATCATTTACTATATAAACTCACACAATATCCCATTAAGAATCACTTAAAAACCTTTTAGAATGCTCTTAATATTCTCTACACTCTCTATAGTCCTATATTGTTTCCGCCAATCTCTCAAAATTGCCCTCCCAAGATTTAGGAATCACCCTCTCAAAGTAAGGGATCTCCCTCCTTTCTTTTTTATTTAAGTACCTATTTTATGTTATGCATCGTAAATTCCATTTTCTCATGTATGTGGTATGTTTTTATATATACCTCATAATTAAAAATTTATTACTATGAGATTAGAGACCCAATTCAACCATATTATTCAATCCCATGAACCATTATGTACACTGGTTACCATTATGAAATGTAGTAAGGTATCCTTTAATACTCCTCTTTATTCAGAAATCTTCATCATTTTATTTCTTTTGTTTCCAATTCATAATATTTTTTTGTTTTTTTCCATGTCGCTATTAATTCATATTTTTTATCAAATTATTCACATACACTTAAACTTATTTGACTATGGACCTAAATCTATGTATTTTACACCCCTTGATCATGGAATAAAATGTAATGATAAAAAATTTTATGTTGTATGATCTATGTGTAATACTTAATCATGTGAATGAAATGAAAATGATAGTTGTACCGAGAATTACATAAATCTATAATTCATTGGGTGATGTTTTTGTCTCATGAGAAAGAATGCAAGGAATTGGAGATTGAACATAATCTATCACATGACTATATATCATGATGTCTTGGTAGTTAGCCTTAACCTATGTTTATGATGTCATGATTAAAGTTGTTAACACATTTCAATGATACCTTTATGTTATCATTCATTATCATACATCGTTGTTCATGGTCATGTTTCTCATCCATTTTATTTTCCATTGAAATAACAATTCACTTACAAGTAACAATTTCTTCACGTTATGCCATATTTATTCGCTTACTGGTCTTCATATCTCACCCCATTATTATGTATGTCCCTAGGGTAACCCTTGATTTTTTATATCTAGTGGAATATTATGTTAATTACCTAAATTATTTCAATATTGTTGATGTACTTCTGGTTTTAAGTTGTTATGTAATGTTCCTAATTTCCAAAGACATTAGACTTCTTGATCTTAAATATTGTTTTATTTGTTATCTTATGTAATAAATCATGAAATAAAGTGTGATAAAGAAAACTATTGTCATACGAACTCTTTAATCGCTCAATGAAAAGCAGATATCAAGCACACTCCTTGTCTCTGATTTTAGAACCCACCATTATCCTTTCAGTCTTATTATGGAAATATAACATCCTATAACAACACCTCATTCAGAATGAACTTTTATTAATTACATTACTCACATGAAATTGAGGGGTTCTAGGGGATTCTGATACGTAAATTTTTATGGTGGATTCATTGGACATTATATTATTTGATAGATGGACGATAGAAATGTCATCTATGAAGAAAAAAATAAAATTATTACAAATTATGTAACCAATTAACAAATAATCAAAACATAAAAACCCAATTAATTATTGGTCATTTATATTAAGACCAATCACAACTCAATACTCTAATCATGTTTTAAGGATAGTTATCATATTCTATAATTAGTAAATATATAGTATTAAAATTTTTAAATATAATTTTTTATTTTATTAAAACCTTATTTTAATAGAGATATTAGTATAATTTAACGGAAAACAATTTTCATATTATAAGTCATAATAATATATCTCTAAAAAATAATTTAAATATACAAAAAAAATTTACATTTAATTGATGATAATATATATATATATATAACTAATAATAAATTATATCACTAATAAAATTTAGAAATAATAAAAAATAAATTTGTATTTAAATATGAAAAACATTTGATTAATATTTCTGAATATCAATATATATATATACATATATCTATTTAATGATATTTTTTAATCATGGAAATTTATATGATTAAAATATTATCTTTAAAAAATATATACATATTTACAAGTAATAATACATTTTTTTAAAAAAAATTGGTTAGAATAATTTTAAATATTTATGTATCAATCAATATATAATAATTTTACATTATTTTAAATATAAAATATAATATTATATATATATATATTCAAATGTTGTTATTAGTATTATTTAGAAAATAAATATATATAGATACATTCTTATTACCAAATACAGTTTTCTAAATACTAATAATATTACTTTTATACCTAATTATCCTAATATTATATCAGTAAATTGAAAAATTATAAAAAATATTATAAATATATATTTTTTAAATTTTATTAAGGAAAATAATATTATTTATATTTATAAAACCAATAATATATTGTAATTGTATTTTAATTTAATTTTTAAAAACAAATTATATACATACATAGCTACAATTATATATATGCATTCATTAGTTAATAATATTTTCTAATTTAGAAATAATTTATTTTAATAATAATTAATGACAATATTATTTGTTTATAACTAATATATTGTAAGATATAATATTATTTGTAATATTTTTGAATTTCATAAATTTAAATTAGAATATTTATATATATTGAATAATATATTGTGAATTTTATTAAATGTAAAAGTTTAAATAATATTACAAATATATATAATTATGTTCAAATATATTCCATAATATGTTTTATAACATATTATTATAAATATAAATATTTTAAAAGGAATTATTTGAATTATTTTATTAATATATATATTCTTTATATATGTTAATTTATATTAATTTAAATATACTCTATAATTATAAATATATAATCAAATATTGTTATTAATTTTTTTTAAATGTAATAAAATATCTATATTTTTGTAGGAAATTATATTATCCTAAATTTAAAAATAATTTTATTTTCAATATAAATATTAATATTCCAACAGGATTTAAATTATGTGGATGTCATATTCAAATTTGATAAATAATTCAACATATTGTAAATCAAATAAACCATATAAAAATCAAATCACACATTCATAAAATCATAATATTTAAATAATTAAATCATATAAACTAAAAACATTAATCTACTTGAAAACTAAATATATAAAAAAGAATGTGAACACTTCTGGAGGCTATAAATAATATGTAGAGAAAGGGAAACCAATCCACAAGATCTCCACTATAAAATAAAATTATGATAATGGGAAACGTGTGGGGTGGGCTTGTTCTTATATAGATTTTCGTTGGTAGGAGGTTTGAAACCCATTCATGCCTCCTATTTTCCGATTGCACTAAATGTTTAAATGATGTTCATAATTCCTACACTTTTCGAAAGGTTGTGTGGACCCCATAAAATATCCTCCCAAATGTAGAAGTGTGAATGGTTTTCCTACATCATCAGACCTATTTATAAAAATATATAAATCCAAACCCCATTTTTTTATTTCTAAAACCCATTAAAAAATCCATGTCCTAGACATTTATTCAGTGCATCCTAAACTGTAAACATGTATTTTCAATGATTAAAAATTTAACTTATATCATTACTATGTTTAAGGAATAAAATTAGAATGAGATAAAATATTATTATTAATTGTAATGATAAATAATGAAATATAAATGATGGAAACAACATTTTTGGGCCTATGTTTTTATCATTGTGGTGTTCCATTTTCTTTTTTGGATTGCTTATTATTTTCCCGATGTTTATTATTAATTAGGCCTTTCATCAGTCCAATATTTCCCTACATAAAAATTTCCATTAATTAGATTTATCATGTTATACTGACAATGTTTATCTTTTTCGAATTGTGTAACTTTATCTATCAATGGAATGCGGATAATGTGCATGCGACCTATACTAAATACCATCAATGTAACTCTCTCAGTTTTAACTCTTTGATCATGTCGATGGAGGGTCTAGGGGAGAAACCATTTACCAAAGGGTACAGGGGTTGAGGCCACAAATACCCAATTTTTGATGAACTATAGCATGTTTTACCACTTTTAATAGAGCTAGCTACATGACACAGACAATTGGTACTATATCAATATAGACTTCATGATATAGTCATTATACCACTACAGACTGATTTATAACACTAGGAACCGAATCAAAATGACTTATAGTCACATTATGTTTCATTATGGCCTTATTTAAAACTAGGTTTATATAGTTTGTTTTGGAATGTTATTGTATCAATAGGATCAGGGTTTTCTTCATCTTCTGTTGATGCAGATTGTAGCATTTCAAATCAGCATGGAGGAAACAATGGTATGGTTACTGATATAAGTCGAGAACATTTGTGATAAAATATCATTATATAATAATGTGTATAAGATGTGACAATTATTAAATCCTAATACCTATGATAGTAAGACTACAGTTGATCACATCAACTTATTTGACAACATAAAAAATCAGTTGATATCAATTGGAATAGTGCTACAGGATGAGGTATGTGAACCAGTTTTATTATCCTTGTTACCTAATAGATAAGAATGTGATAAAAGATTTGAGTGTAATTAATCTATGAATAAAAAATTTATTTAAAAATATTTTTTTACAATTAATACTTAGTTAGGTAATTCATAAAATATATGTAGCTATATATTTTTTATACTTCTCATAGGGATGGGAACAAAAGATTCTTGAAATCAAATAATAAAATAGGATGATCTAAATCAAAAGAAAATAGATGTGGAAAATATAAATTGTCTGCTATTAACTACTAGAGTATTGGGAGGAAAGGACATCACATTAAGGTGTATAAGATAAAATTGAAGGATCCTTATAAAATTCATCAAACACAAGAGCTGAAGGAACAAGTGATCATTTAGTATTGATCATGTCCCTTCCTATAAATTCTTAGATTTTAGATCTAGGTGCATCATTCCATGCCAAATTATATAAGGATTGCATGAATAATTATATTTCTAATTTTTTTTTTCATGTTATAACTTTTGAATGATGAATCCTTTTTAACTATTGGAAATTTTAATGCAAGGATCAATAAAAATAAATCATAAATATGGAAAAATTATTTCGTATTTTTGTAGTGTGGGCCTTATTGAAATTGGTATTGATGATGAAAAAACATGGAGAACCAAAACAATTTATTAGGATACATTTTAATTTTTTTAACCACTAGGGAGACTTATTAAATTCATTAAAGAATGTTTATTAGATGATTTGAGATAACTGAAAGTGTTTGAGGTTAAATTGAGGACCATAGAGATATCTTTAAGAAGTTAATGAATATAGAGAAACTGGAAAACACAAAAAACTTAAGTAATGTTTCCTCTAATATATATTTAATAATTACATTGGGAAATAATAAAAGGTCCTTACAGTAAGGAATTGGAAAAATGTTGGAATCCACTATGATTAATTATTTTCTCATGATGATATTATAGAGTTCATTGGATCATACATAATTTAATTACAATAGTGAATATATATGTGAGACAAAGGAAAAACCTAACAATAATACATAAGGGTATTCAAGAGAATATATTATAGAAATAAAGCATTATATAATAGGTTCTCACTAGAAATGTTTTTAAGTGCTAGATACCTAATATGATACATAATTGTACCAATTTCCCACATAAAAGATAAAAGTTTTTGAAAAGTTATAATTTCAAGAGATTGTAACCAGATAGTTCTTGATCTATTAATTAGATATTTAATTATCATGTTTTTATTTATAATCGTATTCCTGGAAACTAGATTTCATGATGAGTGATGACGATAAAGAGTTTTTAATGTTTCGTTGGGAAGAATAACACGACAAAAATATAGATGAGGATAAATAAAAATCAATGATGGTCACATATTTTGACATGAGTCATTCCAAAATAGGAGACAACATAATAAACAAATTGAAAAATAAAAATATTACAAATCCTGAATAGCTCATGCACTCCATGACATTGTAAATATATGTTATCATGATGAAAAATATATTATGTTCTTAATGATTTTGTGGAAATGGAAAGGTGTGATAATTCCATAAATCACATTGTGATTTAAAAAGGGTGTCATGGATATATTTTCTATTTCAGTACTTAATAATTATTCATTTCTAAGACTATTTATGAATTTGAGAGTCAAGATTGAGTGATTTCAAATTTGGTGTATGGAAATAATATCCAGGTGTGATGCTATGTATATAAGAAATGAAGATAAAGAAAAAGGTCTGTAAAAATAATGTTAAATCACAACATTGATAAAATCATGAATATCATTTCTATAAAATGAGAGAATTTTTTAGTAGAATAAGAGATTTATATTTATTTGAAGACATAAAATTTGATATGTATTTAATTTTATTTAATATTTCATTATCTTGATTAAGAATAAACTAATATATTTTTTATTGTTAGGAGGGATTGGAGTAGATATTATATATACAAAGATATTCCTAGATCATATTAGCGATCTTCTTGGATATTTTTGGATTCTTTTAGAAAGCTGGTGAGATCTTTTATAAATAAAAATTCATGAGATTAACAAACAAGTTGGGGATATTACTATTGGGATATACTTATTATATTCACTATTATCATTTGTGAGTAAATATGGGATTATAAAATTGAATCAAACCAAATATTTAGTGGTCACTCAAAATTTCTGAAGAACCTTATAACAATTATTATGTTCTTTTTAGTTCATTAGTTTTGTTTTATATGGTTAATAGTGATAGTTTTCAAGGAGAATGGCTCTAAATATTAATTGGTTTAAGAGGTCAATTTTCTAATAATATATTATAAAATGACGTATATGTCATTAATCTCTGCCCATTCATAGTCAACATCATCACATACTTAGTTACTTAACATAGTATCAGAACTAATCAAGATTCCCTATTTATGATCCTATTATGATTGAATTTTCTGAATAGATAATTAAATTTTGTGAAAAGAATAGGTGTTACAATATTCAATAGAAAGAACTACATTAGTTATAAGAATATTATGACTCCTTTTCATCACTATCATGGAATATAAGTTAATTATGATTCTATAGTTGGTTGAAAAATAGTTTGAAAGATGGTCCTATGACAATTTAAAAATAAGGAATTTGGTAATTTATAGAAAAGTAATGTATGAAATCAAAATGAAATTATTTGAAAGAGTTTAAATAAATTTTTTTGAATCAATGATATATTTTTATATTATTTAATAACGTTAATTAAATAAATATTAGGATATTTTGTATTTTTACAGCTGTTTTGTATATTTAAATCTGTTTTTAGTTTTAGATTGTGCTGGGTTATTCTTTGACCAGGGAGGTATTGTCATGATTTCTTCATAAAGGGATAGAGAGAATTTAGAGTGTGGATACATCATGCTATTATAGGAGAAGGACATATCATACAGAGGACAATGAAGATGTATGGTTTTCAGTGGTGACGTGAATCACACTGTGTTGAGAGAATCTGCACCATGATATATCATTAAGAGAGGCACGTAGGTAATTAGAAGACCCATTGAGACATTACAAGTGAAGGTCCTTTCATGAAATGTCTACCAAAATTTCATAATATATGGAATTTACCATTTTACCACTCATTATTAAACCCTTTTCTATCAACTTTTCATCCCATTTTCACAACATATATAGAATATAATATTTTACCCGTCAGGATTAAACAATTTTCTATCATATTTTCATCCCATTTACAGAACATAGGTGCTTCAGTCATGGGTCTCCCTCATAAAGCTTATTCACTTGGTGATTAACAACTATTTATGAGTATAAATAGTTAATAAATAAATTTTTTATGTATTATTCCCTCACCTTATCTTGTATCATCTTCTTCCCACTTCTATACCCAGTGTGTGAACCATATCCACCCGTGGGGGGATAATGCTAAAGTATGGGATGTGTCTCTAATGGAAGTTCATTGGGTTATAGGTTCATGAGTCTCCCCCCTTATCATCTAATAGGGTCTAAAGTGAAATAATTGAGTTTATTATAGAATCAAGGTAGTTGTATCTATATAATTGGTCTTTACATTGGAATATCTTCATTTATTGAGTTTAAATTTTTTTATCATATTATATTGTACTTAGAATCATAATAAAATACTGATTATGTGTCCCTTATTGATCATGATGTTTTTTGTTAATGTAATGGTTCCCTCTTTATTTATTTTAATAATGTTTTATGCTCCCAAGGTGTTTGGTAAAATGATTCAAAGAGTGTGTTAATTCAATTGTATTTTAATAAAATATGATTTCAAATAGAATTGTATTATTGATGGTATTTCCTTTATTAGTTCTATTTTAGAATGGATTGATAATTCTGTGGTTACGAATGATAAAATGTTCATGAGATTTATGTTGTATCAGTTGCACATGGGATTCATTACGTATATATTGGGTAACCAAGATATATTTTAATCTAGTAATATGTTGTAATAACATGTGGTTGATGATGAAGAGTTTTTAGAGCCACCAAAAATTATATTATTTTTTATGGTCCATATAGGATAACTAGTTATCTGTAAGAATGTGCTAATTACCACACACCACTAGGATAGAGAAAATGTATTCCATGATATACATGTATACATGAAATAATTGATATGATTGTTGAGTTATGAAAACATTATATTCCCTATAATTTTACTTGTATATTATAACAATGGCTATGTTTTATAGTTACCTAGTTCATGATTATTTTTGAAAAATTATATTGGTTTTATAAATCCAATGTCAATTGAAAAATTAATTTCAGCATTTTTAAATAAAAACATAAATTAGTTTTTCATAAGTATTTCACTAAAATACTAACAAACAGTTGGTAAAGTGAAATGTATTATATAAATTCAAATTTGTGTCCTAATGGTATTTTAATCAAACCATGAATATGAATTTGGGATATATGATGATATTATTAATTATTATTCATGAAAAGTGACATTAATCACATCATATATCATTGTCTATTGTTAATTATAAACCATATTGGCTTAGAACAAGTGTTAACCGTGGTACACATAGTGATGGCTATGGTGAAGATATATAGGGATCCTCTATTTATGTTTTGTAGTTAATTATATTTTTTCTATCCATGTATCACTCTTATATTGGATAATTATAAATATATGATGAATATTTATTTCGTTATTTTTAGTTTATAAAATAAAATTGTATATTTGTTTATTTCTTATATTGTGATGTGCACTTAATAAATAATTCTCATCATTGATTTTATGGGTATAAATGTTTGACAAATGTTTATATTATATAGAGTTTCCACACGGATCCACTAATATTTTTTATTTCATTCCAATATTTAAATCAATCATTAATTGTTTTAATTTGTTACCCAATTTCATACCACTATATAGTGGTGTTTCATAATGCACATTGACCCTTGATGTTAGAAGGATCAGGTGAATGATCAACTCAACCATGACCGATTACTTATAAAATGGAATAAAAAATCATTCCTTATCCGTTGATGTAATGTTAGTTAGGAGATATAACATTAAATGTTAAAGAGATAAGGTGTAGGGGGTTCGTATCCAACATTATTCATGTTAGTCCTTGTGCAACCATTGGTGGTTGAGGATTATCTTTCGATTTTTTTACTTTTGTATTTGTTAATTTCATTTTATATGGATTATTATTATACCATTTTTATTTTTGATTTTATGAGTTTTTCTAATTTATTAAAGGTATTTTAGGATATATTTTATATTTATTGAGCCTTGTGTTTCAGGATTAATAGGCCATTCCCCCGAGAAGGACCTTGGGAGTCTTAAGATAAGGGATACATATAACACACTATAGGATAACCATTTGATGGTTCCTATTATTAATGGATTAATTATTAAGAAAATATTGTCTCTCGGATAAGGGAGTGATAATTGGAAAAACATGTGGTGGATCATGCCATTGAATTGTATAAGAAAAATCATATATATATTATTGTGTCCAAGGGTCTTAAAAACCCAAAATAATTTATATAATGGATATAATAAATCTTATGTTTCCTCTAATACATTAATAGTTTGTTTCACCCCATACATTCTGGAAGTAAAAAATGATTTTTTTGTTTCTCTATAAAGCAATACAAGTTACATGAGGATCTCACTTAGGTCACATTGAACAGAATGTATAAGGAAAAATTATTCATAGAGAACATATGGTTAATGGAGTCTTGGTAGGTTATGATGTTGGAGAATGAGGACCATCCTTTGATTTAGAATTCAACATGGTTTATCGAGTTGTTCCACCTTTCTCCTGAAATCATCTTGAATTATTACCTTATAGACTATTTCTTTTTTAGGGGATTAATTTGAAAAGCTTAATCAAGGGTTTTCCATTCAAGTTTTTGACCTATTGCAAGGTGATTAAGTGGGAAGTGATGACTGAGGAAGACATAGAAGGTTGAACAATGTGGGTGGTGCCCAGAATATTATGGAATAATGTTGATTTATAATTTATATCATAAGAAGAATTATGATATGTCTCAATTAGGTACCTACAGAAGAATTTAGAACATTTGTGACTCTTATCACAAGGATCCTTCAACGAATATGTTAGTGGGATGATATCAGTGTGGAAGTGGTGAAACAATAAATATGTTTATCTATAATATATAATTAATTTCCAATAGTGTTTATGCTTTGTATATTTGAAATGTTTATGTTGTAATACTCATCAAAGTAGTTTATTTATATCTTCTCACACCAGAGGCTATAAGTTGAAATCCAATGCATTTAATAGATAATGAACTCATTATAAGGAGAATGGAGACTCTCACGCATTTAGGAAATCTTATAGTGGGGCCGAAAATGGGATATTATATGTGGTGAATAATTTTTCATAAGATTCAATTATCCTATAAGAAACTGTAACACCCTGATATTTTAGAATATATATCACAATAAATATATTAAAAAGTGTTGGGTGGCTTGCTTCACATACAATACTAATAATAAAATGAAGAATCATATATTATAGAATAATAGTTAAATTGATTGTTATGGGATTAACATCATTATCAAATATATAAATATATTTTTTTACTTATTTCAAATTGTTTAGTTAATGTATTATATATATGTTCCCAATTTTTGGTAGTCAATTTATGTTTCTATAACATGTTTTCTTAAACAAAATTTATATAAAATTTTGTGTGTGAATATTATAATTAATTTTTTCCACATTTGAAGATTTATTATTACTTGATGTATATCATTTTATAAATTATAATATCAAATTCATCTTAGTGTTAAATGTTGATATTTTTCAGAAAAGATTGATTTTTTATTGAATAGTGAAAAATACCGATTTTGGAAAAATGATCATTTATTTTCATTGAAAGGTAACAATATTATTTCATTTTTATCTTAAGTAACATAAGTCATGATTAATTTTATAAAATCTAACTAATAACCTCATAATAAACATTAATCATGATTTTGATATAAGCTCAATTTTGGGCTTAAAAACACATTTTTTCTAAAAAATATTTTTATGTGGGAAATGTTATTTTATTTTAAATATTTCTATAAACCATAAATGAATAATAATATTAATGAAATTTATGTATTATATACTCTATTAGATTATTTTACAGTTATTTTACTATTTAAACTAGGCAAAAAATAATAAAGAATCCAGTATTATTCCCTAAAAGTGTATTTTTATAAAAAAACGTTTTCATTGTGTATTATGAACATATTTTAAAATTATTAAAGTTGAAAAATTAAGAATTAATTCCACATTATGAATTAGTAGTTTCTAATTTGGTAAATAGGTTCGTTTTATTTTTGTACATTATGAATAGTAACCTCAGTAAATTTTTGTTACATCAGAAAGGGTAACTTCTATAAAAATGTTATAAGCATTGGGATAAGGCTTTAAAATTGGTCTAAAACATTAAATTATCATATTTGTTGAGTGAAGTTTGATCCATAATCCTCCATGTTTTAAAAATATGGAAACATGGATCCATTGTTCTTCAATTATAATCTTTATTTTAATTTATGAAAATGATTAATTAAAAATATCACCCTCTTGACTATTATATATATAAATTTTATTATAAGGATAGAAATAGAATACGTTTACTAAGAAATTTTTATTTTAAATATGGATTAATAAGTTTAATTATGGTAATTTATTAATAAATTTTAGTACTGGAATAATTATTTTAAATTCTCACCCAATGCAGAAACAATTTTTATTCAACGAGTTGAAAATATAAATAAATTATTTTAATTATATTAATAGTAGTAAAATTTTGATGATAATTATGTTTGATGAAAGTTTTAAATAAATTTAAAATATTAGAGATGTCGAAATTTTATATTTTCAAATTCCAAAACTATCTTGATGAATTTAATGTCAACACAAATGAATAGTTTCAAAAATTACAATAATGATAATTTCAAAAAAATAATATTTTATTAAATTATTTAAAATTCATAAAAAAACCCAAAATAGGATAATTATAATGAAAAATGGTGAAAATTTTCATCCCATTTCAATTTTTATCCAATGTTTAACTTTTATGTAAAATGATTACCCTTTAATATTGAAAACGTTGTTACCAAATTTATGGTTAAAATTTATTAATGAACGGGTTAAACCAATACATAAGTATGAAAACAGAATAAAAAACTATCCAAATTTCATCGCCTTATGATATTTGGACTATAAACTCTTTTTCATATAATTAATGGATATTTTGATTCATTATACACACTAAATACCTAAAATATAATTAATTATTTCTTGAAATACCAATTGTGTCCATTCCTCCAATTATAAAACGACACATATTATTTCTTTTCATTAAATCTCCTCAAACTATCTATCCTGAATAATCCCTAGAAAATTATTTTTTCAACAATCCTATAGATATAATTTAGTTTTTGGTCATATTTAAACACCATTACAAGTTTAGTTAAGTAATCTTACTACTGAGGCCTCACAAAGAATAGGATGTCAGAGAAACTTTGAAACATTTCAACCTTACCGTAAGAGATATAGGATGTAATCTCATTGTTTAATGGTATTTTTTATCATCATGTTTCTGATGGACGTATTTTATGAATCATATCTGTTGAATCCCATTAACATTATTTTACTATGGTTATTTCTAGAGATTACTTATTTTTGTTTCATTTTAATCTCTTTAATAACTCATGTGACCAAAACAATGATTTTAAGTAAAGCCAACATTTTCTCTATCATTTAATAAAAACCATTTTTATTCCATATCAATAATTTATAGAAATAGATTGTATGATTTATTATAATATTATCCTATGATTTTTTAATGTCATATTTACTCTTGGTTGACTTTATATATATTGTCCGAAAAGAATCTTTATGTCATTTTTCAAATGAGGTAATTTTTAAATTTTACCCAAAATGTGCAAGGAATCATTATTTTAACATAAACTAAAATAATATAATTTATGACCATAATTATTGAATAATAATTTGATAATTCCTTTATATGTTTCTAGGGTTATTTAATATCTGGAATTTTGTTTTGATTTTAAATAAGTGGTTTTAAAATAAAAAGTGTATGTTCTTGAAAAAATGATCAAAGGGAAATTTTTTATGGATTTTTTATATTTTATGAAATCCTTTCATTTTACATATGTTTAATTAGTTATATGAATCTAAGATACCATATTATTCATTCTCTATATGATTTCTCATTATGATGATGATATTTTTAGAAAACCTTGTTTTTTTTCCACAAGTTAATTTATGATTAAATGTTAAATATTTTCATCATATTTTGTTGTATATATGAGTCGATTATGATTAAGTGACTGGTGGTTCAATTGTAACCCTCCAATTCCTTCAGTATATATGGATAAATCAAGAGATAAACATGTTATGCATGTTCTTAATTTCTGTTGTTAGAGATAAATGACAGTACAACTCAAGAGGTGGGGGGATGTGAATTGTGTTCATTAAATTTTATTTAATTATTAACCAACCTCTTTTAGTTACGAAGAAAATATATTTTTTCATTATCACATGAACAAATTGAAAATTATAAATAGAATGGAAATGAAACATGAATAGATTATTGTTGTTCTTTGTGGGACAAAAACCCCCCTAACCCCTCCACTAACCCTCTTCTCCATGAGTTTGGTTATTTTCACTAGACTAGTCCCTTTACTGGGGACATCTAGTCCCTTTCTTGTGACTAAAGGACTAACTAAAATAATTTGAAACTTCTTACATTTATAAAATAATTTAACTAATATTCAGTAAGGAATTACAAATAATGGTTATCAACGGTTCTTTTAATGGGACCATTTGCAACAAAAGATAAGAGAAAGAGAGAGAGCGATTTTTTAAGAGTATCACACAATTTTTGATACGACTGGAAGAATAAAAACATATCAAAGTAAAATTAATTAATGATAAATAATATCAAGGAAATTAATTTATACTATTAAAATAATGATCAATAATTCACCTTGTAGATGAGGAACCTTCTTGCTTTTTGTATAAAACAAAGTGTCACATAGGAGCATTGAAATAGAAAGAGAGAGAGAGAGATTCAAAATTTAGTATCACTTATGTTCTTCCCTAAGAATATCTTATTCTTATGAAAGAACATAACATCAATATTTTGAATGATTTCAGTGGTTTTCATTTAATTACATAGTACTCAATCCATAATATCTAAGATAAAAGACACATCATTTCCTAAAAAATAACTATGCATCATTATTATAAAATAAAATTATCTTGTAATCATTTCTATGTTTGTACCTGATTCTTATTATATTTTTCCCCATAAATAGGTAATCCATAATATAAATAATTCGTGGAAGATTTAAAATATCATTCAAGTAAATGAATGTTAATAAATATAGGCTACAGTATGACATATCCAATTTGTAGATTACCATGTTGTCAAATTTCATATTTGAATTCACATAACCAAAAATTTTCATGTAGCTAATCATGGTCAAATAGCCAAATTTACCACACATATTTTATTCAAGTAGGAAAATTATCAATATTTCCATTTTTATTCATGTAGGATTTAACCCATGTAGGTGAATGGAATCACATTCTGATTTAGATCCACGTAATCAATTTAACCATGTATTCTATTGACATAGACTATTTCACAACACTAATGATTCAGGCATCCAATTTCACTACATAACTTATTCATGTAGTTTATCTCACCTTGTAACCAATTTACCTATCTAATTGATCGATGTAGTGGATTTATCATATAAATGATTTATCTATGTGGGAGAATTTCACTTAGGTGATTCCATGAAATATCTTATTTATGTAGGTTAATCATTAATGTTGGAGATTGAAATAGACAAATACTGACATATCATCTTTTCCATGTAGGAAAAGTCTTCAGATATGCATTTTTCTAGAATTGGGAAAATTCAATCCAATGTTTCCTGAAATGAAAATATGATAATTTAAAAATTGTACAACATATGATAGAGATAAAACATGATGAACATAATTAAAAAACAAAATCATTAGTAATAAATTAATGAGTATTTGGGATCATCAAAACCTATATTATATGGGATATTATGGATCAACCTTAGTAATCTAACAATCTATCCCATGTTTATGATCAAAACCTCCACAAAGCAATAATCAGAAGGTTTTAAAAATATTTATCCTGATTTTTCAAAAAATAATATAATATTTTTTTTAAAAATATAGTATTTATCATTTATTTATCCCCCTTATTGGGGTGTTTCCTCCCATTCTTAGGACATCCCTAATATTGTTAAATTTCTTCTATTTTTATTTCACTTAAATATTTTCCTCCTTTTGTGAAAGGTGAAATAATTATCCTTGTTTTTATATCATTAAAAAATAATGTTAAGGAGTGTAAGAAACATGTTTTAATATATCAATTAGAGTAATAAATAGGTTAATTATATTATTGAAACTAAGATTGTAATTATAACATGAATTCCATTTATTAAACATTGAAAGATATTAAAAACATAAAATGAAAACAATCACCATGAAAATAAATGAATAACAAGTAATATCACTAATTATCGTCATGAAAAAACAAATATCCACTCAAAACCTATAAAAAAATAAATAAAATACAACATTCATAGGACATATAAATATAGATAGGTTTTAGGTGAGGATGTGGTTTGGTTGGAGGTATTTCAATGGCAGGGTCGATTTAGGAGGTCATTGTAATTGACATTATTGAAGGAGACACTAATAAATATTTGTAGAAGATACACTACTTGAACCAATGGAATAACTTTCATGATGGTATTATGCAAGACCACTAAAAATATTTTCATGATGATATTGAGTTATTTTAAAATCATAAGTTCCAATAGCTGGAAAAGGTACTTTTTTAAGAGGCATAGATGAAGATGGTCCCTCTAAAGAATTCTTTAAAGATAAAGCAATATCTACCTTCACTAATGGAAATGAATGTATACCAATGGTTTTAAAGTATTGTTAAATTATGGATAACCGTTGGTAAAAACAATAACAATGGTTATCAGAACATAAGATGTATAGGTGTCGGGATAGGTATATGCCAACAATTTTTTAGTAACAGTTGGAATATTTCTTCGAAATTATCATTATACCAATGGTTTACATGAAATCATTAGTATAAATATTTTCCAATGGTTTTCAAAAATTGTTGAATTTGATTTTAATCATATATTCCAAAGGTTTACAATTCATTAGAAAAAACCATTACCAAGGGTTTTTTGTAACCAGTTGGTAAAGTATGAGTTAAGAGGTTTATACCAATGGTTTAAAAACCGTTGGAATAATATTTTACCAACAGTTTATATAAAACCCTTGGTATAGACTATGTTTTCATAGATATACCAAAAATTATAAACTATTGGAATATCCTTTTTAATAAAATTGAAACAGGTCATGATCTGCCTCCCAATGAAATTACCTGTCCAATAGAGAAGGATTTCCAATTCTATAATACTTGTGCAATACAATGTTGAATTCAATTCAAATTTGAATTCATAATTCATAAGGAAATTAACTCGTGCAATACATAATTTTGAATTGAATTCTCAATTGAATACATACATAATTGATCTTGTTCTTGATATTGGGGAGTTGTGAGCTTCTGGATTTACATCAATTTCACATAATACAGTCGTGAAATGGCAGAATTATGGGCTTCCATAAATGAACAAGGATCTAATTTGGTGGTTTGGAAATGATACAACATTATAATAGCATATTGATTATTCCAATAACAAGATCAATATACATTCATTAAAAGAACAAGTACAACATCATGTAGAACTAGA
Organism: Viscum album; assembly: GCA_963277665.1. Taxonomy (NCBI): domain Eukaryota; kingdom Viridiplantae; phylum Streptophyta; class Magnoliopsida; order Santalales; family Viscaceae; genus Viscum; species Viscum album. Next base: position 1,381,333,871 of record OY728134.1, on the reverse strand, counting down.
ATTTTTCAAAGAACAAGCTTTATAAGACATAATTTAATGTAATAGGTTAATGATATAAATTCTATAGAAATTTTCAAAACCAAAGAATGATGGATTAACAATCAATACAAGAGAATATTAATTTTATATAGCCAAAAACTTGTGGTGATTTTTTTATATTTCTAGAGATTAATTTTAAATATTCTTAGAGTTTCAGGATACTAATAAAATCACAATATGTTTTGTATGTAAGTGTTGTTCTAAATCTATACTATGTATATAAGTGTCAGTTTGAAATCATTCTATATAAGAAAGATTCAACTAGATAGTATGTAATATGTAAGAGTAAAATAATGAAGCAACACATGTGAAAATACACAACAGATGTAAAAATACATATCCCTTGTAAAAAGACACCGCACTATATAGAAACAACACATACAAAACCATATAGAACCAGAACCTGCAAAAGATTAAGTTTTATAAGATCTTATTTAAAGTAATAGATTAATGATATAAGGGTGTGAACAGATTCAAGTGCCTAATCCTTGCAGTGTCGACTTTTTTTCTGGTATAATGATTTTATGATCAACATTAAATTATAATGATTATATGTGATGTTTAATTCACACACAATGGATTGAAAGGTACTGTATACATTCTATAAAAGAATTATAGTGTTATTTATTCTTATAACACTTTCCAATAGTGATATTTACTTATAACCCTTAAATAAAATAATAAGTTATCTCAAGGATTTCATTATATCAATTTGAATATGATATTATTCCTTAAAAAAATATCTTAAATTCAGTAAATATTATAATCATAAATTCTTTCATGTTGTTTCATTTTTCATCAAATCAGATCAACTATTGGTCTTTCATGTTGGTAACTGTAGTGTTTTCATGAAACCGCTCCTGGAGGTGTACTACACTATTGCGGGCTCTCCAAACAGTATGTATATCTTCAACGTAGGCTACTTGAAGCAGGGCATTGAGCTATTTGGATTGATGACCTCAATGCAGGGAGTCCAGAAAATGCAGAACAGAAGTAGTGCTAGGTGGGTTCATCTCAACGGTGTTGATAACTACTTTCTATAGGCATCAAACAGTTTATCAATCCATGAACAAATGTTCAACCTCTTCACGATGTTGACGAAAAAAATGCACCTCGTTCATAGAGAGTTCCCAACCCCGTATATGTTTTCACCCACTAGTATTTTTTTATTAAATAGTCCCCAATGAAGTGTAAATCTTGAGGGGAGAAACAAATTTCTATTCAAAGCACCTATCCAAATGTAACCCCTATGCATCAAGTGCTTGTAGAAAATTTTGGAGTCCAAAAGTCCATTCAGTAACCCGTCCCATAACAGTATATAATCCTATTTAATAAACTCAATGCTCTCAACAATGGAAACATTTTAGTCTGGAAGGTCATCCTGATGCTCAAGTTGGTCTTTAATAGTGACTCTATTATCTGTGTTCTAATATTAATTATTTTACCTATCAATTAGAGTTCCAGCCCAGTTAACATACCATAATAGAAGAGAGAAGTTTACTTTAAACACCTCGCATGAGTTCCTAATAATTCTCTGAAACCTAGAGCACATTCCCAACCAAATTGATGAGTCCATGTAACCATGTTTCCCTGTATAAAGTCTTGAAAGGTTAATTCTTCTAAAAAATTTCCTTTTTTTCAAGAGATATAAAGTGGCTTAATAATTCTAAAAATTGATAATAATTCATCTTTTCCTAATGTTATTTCTTTATGACCCACCATATAACCCTTACGATAGCTTGATATGGAGCACCTACAACAACTTAAATTTTGAAATGATTAATATTTTATTACAATTAAATGTGAACTTCGCTGAGTTATTTTTTAATGTAGAGATACTATTACCAATATCTATGGGTTAATATTTGAATGCCACCATATTATAGTGTACATTTTCTCGTTATTTATCTACCCTACATTGATTTCATCATTTAGTTTATAGAACAAAAGTCTTAAGAATCTATTATGATAAATCCCTTGAGAATGTTATATTGATATTCCCATTGACTATAGTCTAGGTTAATTTGGGATTATAGGATATAGAAAATATATTTTTTATTTAACTCATTCCAATTAATAGACTAGACATATTGGTTTAGCGGAGCATTGAATGATACCATATTAAACTGTCACTCTAATTGAGCTCTCATTATCTCTTAAATTCATATATATATATATGATTTATGGGATGTTCAGGGAATCATACATTAAATTTAAATCAAACCTCAAGTATTATAACATCTAACTAAAATGTTTTGTTAGTACTTTTGACAGCACCCATTCTATTCTGAAATCTCATCCCTAAATCCTTCAAATTTATTTATAATGGAAGGGAAATATGGCAAATGCGACTCAATTAGTTGGTTAAGTTAGTTAACCGACTTAACCAACTAAAACCGATTTAACAAACTGTAAGAAGGGGATGGGAGGTTCTACCGAGATAGTATTTGGAGGAATTTGCTAAAGTCTCACCATGGAATCAGTGAGAAGCAGAACATGCTGAAAGGAGAGGGCGAACTTCTAGAGACACTAAGGCTAATCTTTTATATAGTTAAGATTCATCCAAAATTTTCTAAAAATAATTATACTATAGATTTATCTTTTTATTATACTAAATCGTAAGTTGAAATAATTATCGAAGAAGGTTCTCTTTGATATGTCAATTAGAACATAAAAACTATCTGTTTTACACACATTTTTTAGTAAGACTTAACACTTTTACACGAGAGTTATTTGGGATGATTTATTTGGAGTTATCATGAAATATCATTGGGAAACTATTAGATAGTCATGTAAAATTGACAAATGGGGAACTGTTATTATAAATCAAAAGACTGAACCATTTTGTTGGCATGATAATTTCTTCCCACCCTTTATTTTGGAAATTAAATCCATGCAGGTATGGGATATATTTTGTACCTATAATATAGCATCCCCATAGTTACAATATTTATAAAAATTATGTTTTCTCACAGTGGACTATGATTTTGATTGTTCCACTGAGGGAGTAACTAGGGTTGCGACTACTATATTTACCATTTCCCAAATTAAATAAAACCGTATATAATTATCTTAAACCAACCTTTCCAAAACCCCCAAAAAATAACAAACATATAACAAAACAACCCAAACTAATGTAAAATAAATTAGTATGAAGTTATTAAAATAGAATAGAAAAGAATAACCCTAACCCAAATGAATTAATCTTGATGATTTTAGAATCAAAACATTTAATACTAAACCATATTGAAGTGGAAAAATTTTAACTCAAATGAATATAATGAAAATAATCCAAAATGAATGAAATTAATTGAAACATAACTAAAATGAACCCAAACAACCCAAAATGATAAAAATATACATAACTTTACATGATTCATACTAAGTCAAATCAAATGTAATCAATTAAAATAAACATAAATCAAATAAAAAAACTAAAATCAAAGTTAATTATTGATAAAACACAATTTTAAATAATATTTTATTGATAATAAATGATATAATTTCCTCACATTATGATAAATATGTTCAATTATGAAATATTTGGGATTAGAAAATTCATTTTCAAATTTGATGACAATTATAGTTTTACCCTTTTAAAAATCACTATTGTACATAAAGAATAAATATTTATTTTAATATTATTTTGACTTAAAAATTAGTTTGTTTGTTCTGGACTTAATTGTCTACAAATTCTATTCAGGACATCTGAGATGGATCGTGAATTTGAGTAGAGTAAATGGGACATGAAGACAAATATGTACTGAACTATCCATATTGGACATCACTTTACCTGTTGGGATATATCTTCTTCATCCAAGCTTGTATTGGGCCCACATTTTGAGAGAATCTCAAGGACATGATTAGGCAGAAATAATCCTTCTAGAATGACAGCTAATTCGTGTGTTTAAGAGGTCAAATATGCGGTGAAAGGGGGAGAAAATATTTTTCTGAATTTCCCTTTCAAATTTAATAAGGTTTTTTAACCCTAGCCCTCTCAAACTCTATTTAATGGTTGTTTTAACACTTTGGGATGGCTGGTCGTGGATTGAGGATGGTTTGAATGAAAGGGTGAATCTTGGGAGCCCCTTACAACCCTTGTAATAAGTAAGGCTCTCTTCTCCCACCTCCTCTTTGTATTTATTTGCATTCATTATTGTATCGTAAATTTTTCATAAATTAATCTTCTGTGTTTTTTCCTTTTATTCTACTCTTAACATTCAATATTGGGTTCTACCCTTTCAATCCTTTACTCATGCAAAACATCTCCACGATGACCACACCGCCAATGGAAGAGTAGTTTTCTTAGTGATCAATCTATCTTATACCCTATTCATTTAATTATATTGAATCATTGAACTACTATAATTCACATAATATGATCCATTAATTGAGTTTCTAAACTAAAAGAAACAATGAAATCCATTGAACAATTAACACAAAAACATGTGAGGTCGAGTATTGTGTGAATTTTGAGAGCGCGATCTTAATCGGTAATACAAGACCACACGAGATTAATTTGAAGAGTTCAAATGTAATCCCTAATAATATTTAATATTCATTTCAATAATGGATATCTTTTCTAATTAACCATTACACATAAGCTAACCTTATAACAACAATCAATGAAGGGTGGTGTGATTGCGTGTTCCGAATCATGCCTAGGGTTTAAGTAATTTCATCATTGTGGTTAGGTTAACTCTCGTAGGGTTCGAGGGTTAACATATTATGGGATCATAAATAAGTGTATATTAATTTAAATTATAATGAATAAAAATTAAATTAAAAGGTATAGTTATATTGATTACTTCTTTTAAATATTTTCTAAAAACATCTTCTTGTTGTGTCATTTTAATCAAACTTCATTTAAAAACTAAAAACAAAAAAAATTCAATCTTCTTCATGAAAACGTATTCTAGTTTTATAAATGATAAAAACCCCATCCATTAAAGTAGTGTTTTCATTCTATTTTATTTAATTTTTATAATACCTTTAGGATGTTTTTTTAATTTACTTCCTGCTTTGAGAGACGACCTTGGGCAACAACTCTACTACACCTAAGAACACCAAAACCACGAATCATTTGAGGGAACCCATGACATTTCCTTTAATATTGGATCCATTTCTGGGGAGGTAAGTATTTTTTCAACCAATTATAGGTATCTATTTTAGTTTTCATTTAATTTTTTTTTCTCCACTTTCTTTCTTCATTACCATTTCTCATGTTTTTTTCTCTTACTCTCTTCTGTTATTATTATCGGACTATCTCAAAATTCATTTCTCTTTATTATGGTCCAATTTTCTTCATTTATTTTTAAACATTCATTGATTTTTGACATGAAATAATCTTTAAGATCTCTTAGATCTTGACACTGAGATTGAACATAGCCTTCGGGCTCGAATCAGACATTCTCATTCCACTAGAAGTTTGATCATTCAAACTGTTGGAGAATTCTCCTCTACAGGAACATTGAAATTTGAAACACTTATAATTCCAATATAAAACATGAACCAATGTCTGAAAATAATGGAAATGAACTTAATAGAAAAACTCAAGAGTTGGTTGCACCTGATATTAATTAACAACCAAATTGTATTGCATACTCGAATCACGATTCATACTTTGAATTGAAATCTGGGATTATTCATATTCTTCCAAAATTTAATGGCCTCTCTGGTGAGGATCCCAAAAAACACCTTAAAGAATTTAATGTGCTTTTCTCAACCCATAATCCACGAAATGTTTTTGAATATAAAATAAACCTAAGATAAGTCCCATTATCACTTTATGGAGCTGCAAAATATTGGATGTATTAATTAGAACATGAAGATGTCACTAGTGGGAAAGATTTGAAACTTATTTTCATGAAATTATTTTTCCAACATCACGGACCACTTCTATTTTTAAGGATATCTTGGGAATCATACAAGTACAAGGTGAATCGATGTATAAGTATTGGGAGTGATTATAGACGTTGTGTTAAAGCTTACCACATGTTCGAGGAGTACATCAGGTAAGTATTTCTTCTCTTTAAAGTCATTTAATTGATACTATGTTAGAATTATTGACCAAAATGGTGAGGAAGATTTAATTAGATCAAAAGACATCCAAACCCCTCCATCAAGGCCTTGTGTCATTTTCACTGAGGCAAGCCACCCAACGGACTATTACCCACAACTACAAGAAACAGAGGATTTAACAGCAGTATTCCCAAGGATACCATATCAGCAACAAAAATATACATATCCCCAAAAGAAGTTGGATTAATTTTCTCCAACATACAACCAAGGGTGGAAGGATCAATCAGACAAGAGGTATGGATCTGGACAACAACAAAACCCCCCTTTTCAACAAAATATCCAACAACCTTCACCTTAACAATAAGGTTTCCAACAACCCTAAAATCTATTTTAAGTTCAAGAATAAACAAGTAAACAACAAGGTAATTCTCAAACAAAGGTAGATTCTAACATTGATGATCCTTTGAAGAAAACTGTTTTTAATCAACAGAATTAACTAATGAGTCATGGTTCAGAGCTGAGGGAGTTGAAGACTCAAATGAGCCAGATTGCTACTGCCTTCCATGAACTTGTAAGTAAGAACTATGGAAATATACATTCCAAACCTACTCCAATTACCAAGGGGAATGTTAGTTCCATCACATTGTGAAGTGGGAAGAAGAAAAATGATAGGATTCACCTCAAATCTGGAGAAGCTGCATTACATACCAACTGATGAGAAACCCAAGGAGAAAGATAAAGGTAAGAAAAATATTAATTATGTTCCTCTTTAGACCCTTTCTTTTCCAAATAGGGTTGTACAAGCCAAGAATATGGCTGCGGAGGTAATGAAAAAGGAGGTTTTAGACACATTCAAGCATGTCGAGATCAAAATCCCTCTACTTGAAGCCATTATGAAAATAACAAGGTATTAAAAATTCATAAAAGAACTTTGTACCAATCCAAGTGGGCTCAATAGAAATGAGAGGATCAGTCTTGGAAGGAATGTGTCAGCACTCATTACACCAACTCTATAAATGCCAATAAAGTGAAAGGATCCTGGGAAATTCACTATCCATGCACCATAGGCGAGTTTCACTTTTTTTATGCTCTTTCTGATTTGAGAGCTTCCATAAATGTGATGACCCACTCTGTATTCTCTTCTTTGCAGATTTTTCAGTTGATGACCATGAGAGTGGTGTGTAGTTGGATATTAGATCTATGGAATATCTATTGGGAGTCCTTTAGGATGTACTTGTCCGGTTAAGAGACATGATCTTCCCAGCTTATTTCTATGCGCTTGAGATGGAGGATGATTAGGTAAGTTCTCAAGCACCCATTATCTTAGGAAGACCCATCATAAAAAATGCAAAAAACAAATATCATAATTGTCAATGAGGGTACACTTTCCATGGAGTTTGGAGATGATTTTTTGATATTTAATGTTAGGGACTCCATGATGTACCTCTTAGAAGAGAATTCTGCTTTTGTTATCTCCCATTTTGAACCAGAAAGTAATAACCACCAGGATTTTGATTGTCCTATTATTAGGGAGATTATTATTATTGGTTTTATTTTGATTTCTAAGAGTACATCCACACATATTTCTAATGCCCAGGAATCTCTTATATTTGATTTTTAAAGGGATTCATATTCTGTTTTTGATCAGGTGAACTCTGATTATGACATGGCTCTTGAGTATGCTGATGGATTTGATGCTTTATTCTCTGATTGTGATGATTTAAATTCTGATACTGATGCTCTTTGTGCACATATTTCAGTTCCTTCGATGTCACCATACAGACACTAACCCCATTCATTGGAGCTCAATCCACTACCACCAAATCTCAAATACTCATAATTGTTGAGTTGCAATAGATTACCAGTTATAATTGATAATAATATCTCTTTTGAACATGAATAATAACTTTTGAATCTTTTGAGGGAGAAAATTAAGGCACTCGAGTGGACCTTGGCTGACATATTAGGTATTATCCCCTCTATTTTGATGCATAAGATTCTTTTGGAGGATGGGGTTAAACTAGTCAGGAAGCCACAACAGAGACTCAATCCAACCCTTCTAGAGGTTGTTAAAAAGAGGTTGAAAATTTTCTCGAGGCAGGTATAATTTATCCCATTTCAGATTCTCATTGGGTAAGTCCTATTCAGGTTGTGCCTATAAAAATTGGTGTTACTATTGTTAAAAATGATAAAGATGAGTTAGTTCCAATGAGGGTGAAAAACAGTTGGCGTGTGTGTATTGATTAAAGGAAACTAAATCATTCCACTCGCAATGACTATTTCCCCCTCCCATTTATTGATCAAATGCTTGATAGACTAGATGGGAAAACACACTATTGTTTCTTGGACAGATTTTATGAATATTTTTAGGTTCTTATAGATCCGGAGGATCATGAGAAGACTACATTCACCTATCCCTTTTGCACATTTGCCTACCAGTGAATTCCATTTGGACTTTGCGATGCCCCATATACCTTCTAGAGATGCATGGTGAGTATTTCTTTTGATTTTATTGAGAACTACATGGAATTATTTATGGATGATTTTACAGTGTATGGATCCTAATTTTATGAATTTATAAGTAGTTTGGGAAAGGAGTTTAATAGTTTTATTGAAAAGAAACTGGTCTTGAACATTGAAAAGTGTCATTTCATCGTAGAGCACGACATTGTATTAAGGAATCTAGTATCAAAACATGGGATAGAGGTTGATAAATATAATATAGACATTATTTCAACCTTACCATATCTTTCATGTGTGAATGATATTATATATTTACTAGGGAATGTATGATTTTATCGGCACATCATCAAAGATTTTAGTAAGATTTCTCTTCCTATGTCACGATTACTTAAAAAGGATTATAATTTTTTGTTTGATGATTCTTTCAGGACTTCCTTTGATGAGATAAAGAGATTTGTGGCCACTCCAATGATCAGAAATCCCCCATGGTGTGATATTTCTTTTGAAATTATATGTGATGCATCCAGCTTCGCAGTTGGATCTGTCTTATCTCAGAGGGCGGAGGGACGTTCACATGTGTTTTCCTATGCATCAAGGACACTGGATTCAACCCAATCAAATTAAAAAACCATTGAAAAGGAGTTTCGTGTTGTCATATATCATTTAGATAAATTCCATTTATATTTATTGGTCTCTAAAATAGTTATTTTTTATGACCATGAAGCTCTGAGGTACCTATTAAACAAGAAAGATATAGAGACCATACTTATCTGATGGATGCTCCTTCTTCAACAATATGATATTAAGATAAAGGATAAGAAGGGTTCAGAAAACTTGGTGGAGTACCACATGAGTAGACTTACTCTCACACTAGAGTATGATACCTTGGACTAGGTACCGCTTTGAGACACATTCCCTGATGAGCATCTTTATTCCATCTTAGGTACGCATCCTTGTTATGCTGATTTAGTTAACTAACTTTTTCCTCTGATGTCCCTTCAAATTTAAAGAAACAACAAGTCCAAAAGTTGAAAAGTGATTTTTGATTTTAGGTGTGGGATGATCCCTACCAATGGCACATGTGTAGTGACCATGTTTTTAGGAGGTGTGTAACAGATCTTGAGTTGGAGTCTATTTTACATTTTGTGTCATACACTTTCTTGTGGTATACACTTTGGACCCCAATGGATAGTTATGAATGTTTTGGAATCTGGATTATATTGGCCTAGCTTTTTCCAGGATGTCCATGTGTTTTGTAAGTCATTTAATCATTGTCAACACACTGGGAACATTTCTAGGAGACATGAGATGGCCCAACAACCCATATTATTCTGTGAAATTGTTGTTGTTTGGGTCATTGATTTTATGGGTCCATTTCCAAGTTCATTTGGTTTTTTTATATTTTGGTTGTTATTGATTATGTGATTAAATTAGTGGAGGATAAGGCCACCATGACTGATGATTCTCATGTTGTTGTGGAAATTGTCAAAGTGCAGATTTTTTGCAGGTTTGGAGTACCGAAGGACATCATCAGTGACTAATGGACACACTTCTGCAGTTGGAACCTTTCTTCCCTTCTTCTTAAGTATGGAGTGATACACAAAACATCATCACCATACCATCACCAAACAAATGGTCGGGTTGAGGTTTCAAGTCATGAGTTGAAACAAATTTTGGAGAAAACCGTGCAGTAGAATAGGAAAGATTAGAGCAAGCGCTTGGATGATTCTCTTTGGCATATAGGACAGGATACAAGACACCTCGTGGTATGTCCCTATTTTGGAATGTTTTTGTGAAAATGTTTCATATCCTCGTATATGTTGAGGATCATGCATATTGGGCTATAATGAAATGTAACATGGATTTTGACCAAGATGGAATCCAAAGGAAGTGAAAATGCAAGAGCTTGAGGAGATTTGATTGTCTTCATTTGAGTTCTCAAGCCCCTATAAGAAAGGATAAAAAGAATCTCATGATAGAATGATCCAACAAATGGAGTTTCATGTTGGAGGGAAAGTCCTTCTCTGTAGTTCATGACTGAAGTTGATGCCTCAGAAGTTGTGTTCCAAGTGGTTATATCCTTATGTTGTGATTACTATTTTTCCTTACGGTTTATTTGAGATCAAAAACAGTGGAAACAAGAAGGATATTTAAAGTCAATGGGAAATTTTTGAAGAAATACATTGAGGGACTTCCAACTGATATAGTGGATTAAATCACACGACATGACCCCATCATCACTTGAGCATATCAGGCTATTCATTACCCTTTTACATTTATATTATTTTTCCGAATTTTCATGTTCACATATCACCTCACGATTTCAAATTGAGGAAAATACAATATTTCAAGTGTGAGGGATGGAACATTTTAGTTTAGCAATTTCAATAATTTTCCTATTTTCCAATGATTTAAAAATTAAAAAAAATGTGTGTTTTACAAATTTTGTGTGTTTATATTTCAATTTTCTCTATGATTTTCAAACTTTTGAGATGAAATGATTCTCATCACCATTTTGAAATTCATATAAATAAGTGAAACCATTTATCCCATGAAACTAAGCTTAAATAAATGATGAGATAACTTTGTTTCAAGTTAAAATCTTTATTAATTTCATGAAGATTACGCTGAATTTTGAATCCCATGGCACATGTCACTGTCTTTATATTTGAAATCAACTTCTTGTGAGGCTTTGATACATTATCTTCATATTATTTACATTCCCCTAAAATCTTTAGAGAACCAGACCATGCTTGATTTCACCATAATTTTATTTATTCCTGTCAAAACATGATGGTTTTAGGTAGTTATGTTTAAATGATTATGAAATTTGGTTGTTATTAAAGAACATATTTCAAAGAATCCTTTTCATAATGGCCTACCATGAACATTTACTCCTTGTAGCCCTTATAATTAATGAAAAAGACATTAGATTTCCACATTTCAAGCCAATTTTCCCTATCCACCCAACTCATGAAGTGAAATTGCATAATACAGTTGAACATAAGTGTGGGGGAAGTTGTCTTGTGTTGTGCTAGCACATTCTGTGATACTATGGGTGGAAAATTAAATTCTAAAGATATTTGTTTTCATCTAAAGAAAATAATTATATTTAATGTTTTTACCTTTCTAGAGATTTCATGATAAGTGATGTTGTGCCTTCTTGGAGCTTCAAATCAAGGGAGAAAGTTGTGCCTATCAGGATCTTTTACGAAAATCATGTTTAAAAATATTCACATTTTTACTACTGAAATGATGAATGGTGTGCACATTCCATTATTTATCATGATGATAAAAATTAATTGATTCCATGGGGATTCAGAAGGAGACCATATTTAAGTTAGAATTAGATTAATGAAATATTTCTTCAAAAAGAGTCAAGCCCCCGCATTCAGCCTTAGAAATTTTCACATCTAAATGTTACCAACCGAAAGCCACAGAACAACAAGGGAAATTCCTCACGATAAATATTTTTCCTTGACTCATATCGAGTGGAGATGTAGAAATTTATCATGCCTATGGTGACCCTTATATGAGTTTGGATTGGGAAGACATTGCTTAAAAACTGACATTTGTGTGATAAGAGAAAATTCAAATGACAGATGTGTTTTGTATGAATGGGAGGATAAATTAAGTGGAAGTTTATTGAATGATATTAATGGAGAACATGAAATAATGATTTTTTATTAGGCATGATATATTTTATTTCTTGGTGTGGAATGGTTTGATCTCAAGTATATATGTTTCAAAATTTGATTTAATATTGATATTTACTTGTCACAATTTTCTCGAATACATGATATGTGGTTTCTCCCAGGAGTGAAAAATGTTAAGTGTGAGGGCGTTGATAAAACAAAATTTTATTAAATATGTTATTGATTATAAATAATATAATTTCCTCACATTATTCTAAATATGTTCAATTATGGATTATTTGGGATTAGATCATTCATTTTCAGATTCGATGAAAATTCCATTTTAACCATTTTAAAATTAATTGTAGTATATAGGGGGTAAATATTTATCGGTATATTATTTTGACTTATACATTTATAACTATGTTCTTGATTTAATGGGCTACAAATACTATGCAGGACATGTGAGATGGATCATCCAGTTGAGTGGAGTAAATGGGCCATGAAGACAATGATGGACTGAACTATCCATTTGGGACATTACTTCACTATTTGGGTTGTATATTCTTCATTTGAGCTTGGATTGGGCCCAAATTTGAGGGATGATCATGGAAATGATTAGGAACAAAGCATCCTTCTATAAGGGAATTTAATTCGCGCATTTAAAAGGTCAACTATGTGGTGAATGTGGGATTAATATATTTTTCCGAATTTCCCTTTCACATTTAATAAAGTTTCGTAACCGTAGCCCTCCATAAATCTATTTAAAGGATGTTTTCACTCTTTAGGCTAGATGGTCGAGGATTTGGAATGGTGGGACTGAAAGGGTTCATCTTTGGATCTCCTCAAAACTCATGGAAGAATTAAGTCTTTGTGCAAACATCTCTTCCAAAAAATTTCTCCTCTCCCACCACCTCTTTGTATTTCTTTGCATTCATGCATGTATATTAAGTTTTTGATCAATTATTATTTTGTGTTTTTCACTTTTATTATTATATTAATCTTCTTATTTGGGTTGGAATCAATATTGGAGACAAGATTGGGTTATACCCTTTCAATCCTTTGCTCAGGCAAAATGTCTCCATGATGACCACACCGCCCATGGAAGAGTAGTTTTCTTAGTGATCGATATATCTTCTGACCTCTTAGATTAATTATTTTAAATCATTGAGATAATTTAATTCACATAATATGATCCATGAACTGAGTTTTTAAATTAGAAGAAACTATTCAATAAATTGAACAATTAACAAAAAAACATGTGAGGTAGATTATTGTGTGAATTGTGAGAGCATAATCTTAATCAGTAATACAAGACCACGTGGGATAAATTTTTTCAGTTAAATATAATCCCTAAACTTAATTACTCCTAATTTAATGAATGTATATGTTCTATAATTAACAACATACCATAAGATAACCTTAGAACACAAATCAATGTAGGGTGTTGCGATTATGTGTTTCGAAGCTAGGCTAGGGTTTAGGTAATTTCCACTTTGTGGATAAGTTAACTCTCGTAGGGATTAAGGGTTAACAATTTATGGGATAATAATTAAGTGCATATTAATTTAAATGATAATTTTTAATAAGTAAATGAAATAGGTAGAGTTAGATCAATTACTCCTTTTAAATATTTTCTGAAAAAACATCTTCTTGTTGTGTCATTTTAATCAAACTTCATTAAAAAAAAATACATTCTTCTTCTAAAAAACTTATTATTTTCTTAAAAATGATAAACAACCCTCATCCTTTCATGTAGTGTTTTTATTATCATTTTTTATAATAACATTATGAAATTGGTTTAATTTACTTCCTTCTTTTAGAGACGACCGTGTTCAGCCACTCTGTTGAACCTAAGTACCCCAAAACCACTATTCATTTGAGTGTACCCATGAAAGCACCTTTCAATTATGCATAATAAAATTAAAACAGATCACCCTGACTTTACTTGAAAAGAACATAAAAAATAAACTAAATCTATCAAAATAAAGTTGATTATACTTAAATCAATATGAATGGAATCTATCTTAATGAATCAAAATATAATTGAAAACAAATAGACCCAAATATATCTAAATTGAACCGAATAAAAATATATCATAATGAATAGAAGTGAGAAAAGTTAAAAAGAACAAAACATTAATAAATTAAATTATAATAAATATATAATTTCTAACCAGAAAAATGGAGCACTGGTTGTCATGGTTAGGAAAGAAAATGGACGATAGATCTTAATGTATGGGGAAGAAAATGGAACCCCGCAAGAGATAGTGTTCAATCTGCCCAAGAGAAAGAGATAGGGTTCAATATGCTCAAGAGTAAGAGATAGGGTCTGGTCTGTGTAGGAGTCAAATATGAGGAGGGAAATCCCATTTGAATAATCATCCAAAGAGATGAAATAATTAGACTAAAACTTCCACCAAGTAGTATGTGGTGTAATACTAGATCACACCCCCACACCTGCACAACTCCCCCACCCCCACACCTGCACACCCTCCCCCCACAAACATGCATATCCCCCACCCCAAACCTACACATCCCTCCCCCACCGACTTTCACACCCCCACCAACTTTCAAATCCAACCCCCACACCTGCACACCCCTCCCCTACCCACCTGCACACCCCTCCCACCACCCACTTGCACACCCACCACCCACACCCACTGGTATATCCCCCACACCTACACCTACAGACCCCTCCCCCACACCCTTTCACACACCCCCACCAACTTGTACAGCCCACCCCCACACCTACACTCCCCTCCCCCACCCACCTGCACACCCCTCCCACCACCCACTTCCACCCCCACACCCACCTGCATAGCATCCACCCCCCACCTACACAACCCTCCCACCACCCACATTCACACCCCCACATTCACACCCTCTTGCAGAACACCCCCCCCCCACAGCTGTAGAACCCCCCTCCACCACCCCCACACATGCTCACCCTCCCCCACACACATGAATAGCCCCACACCTGCACACCCATCTCCTCACCAAGATTCACACCCAACCCACTTTCTCAACCCCCCCCCCCCCAATAAACACACTCCTGAACCCCCCCCCCCCACACATACACACACTTATACAAACCCCCTACCCCACCCCCACACCTGCACATCCCCCACCCGGTTTCAGAGCTCCCCCATCCCCACACCTGCACACCCCTCCCCCACCCACTTACACAACCCCCACCCCCACACCTACCTAGTCCTCCCCCACCCACATGCTCCCCCACCTGCACACCCACTCCCCACATACATATCCCCCCCATCGCGACACTATAAACCCCACCCCACCAACACAAACCCCTCACCCACTCACTTTCACACCCCACCCCCACATTAAATGGATATTCACCCACATCAATGGTATTATTCTTTTATTTTGATAGAAAAATTTGAAATAATGTTGGGTGGTGATAAAAATCCTCATATTATGGGAGAAAATGGGGTCCCTCAACATGTATTTCCTCATTTTCTAGAAAATTTATTAACCGAAGATGAGACAATATTCACGGACTTCTAATGAATGGCCCTTGTAGATCCCCCTGGTTCCTCTATGTTAGACAATGTATCATCATCATTGGTACCAATTTTCTATAAGAAGACAACCATGAAATCCATTGGAGTATGTTCTTTGGAAAATGAATATCAAGGCCCCTGTATGGATGACGTTCCATGAATCTGGACACCCGAATCAATCCCCGAAGACCCATTCACACCTAAGGAACTTGAGATGTTATTTTAACCATCGTCATCTGTTAAAATTGTTCTATATCATGAGGGTATATAATAAAAGTTGAATATGATATCACAATATCATTATATGCTTTAGATGACCCAGAATATTGTTGGTGTAATACATAAATATCAGACATATAAATAATGACACACCTAATCGTAAACACACCCCCAAATTTCATAAGTGGATTGGATTTTATCATTCACTCTAAATATCATACATGAATTCTAAAAAACAAACCTAATTGTAAACACGCCTCTAAAGAACTCATCAAGAACCAAAATTATTGATCAAAACACTAAACAAAAAACAATCCCCTGGTTTTATATCAATCTGAATGAAAAGGTGAAAAAAAATATTGGTAAAACATATAACTCAGTTAGAACATACCAATTTGAAATGGATGTTGAATCAAGGATGGATTGAAGATAATAGAGGAGCTTTATATCAAAAAAACAACCTTGGCTTTAAATAAATCCGAATGAAAAACAAATTAATAACATAAAACATAGTTAAACATATATATTGGAAGTGGAAGAATAAAATGTAGATTGTTGGGAAGAGGGTTCAAACAGGTAAAATTGGGAATAAGGGTTTGTAAGGGAGGGAAGAACATGAGCTCTGCTTTGGGGCCCAATGTAGGTAGATTAGGGGCGTATATGCAACATTCTATTCTATCGGGTCATTAAAACCATTGGAAAAACTGGGTTGTTTTAGTGGTTATATGCAACCATTAAAAAAATACTTCTAACAAGGCCTATACCAATGGTTTTTCAAACTGTTGGGAAAACCCTTACCAAAAAACCAAATTGCTAATGGTTTATATACAACAGTTGGCAGAAGATCCCTTTCCCAACAGTTGACATAAACTGTTGGGATAAGAGTGTAGGTGAAAGTGGTATTTCTAGTAGGGATTGTCTTGTCTCTCTAATAGACTAAAAAATAATATAATGCATCGATACTACATGTACTCTATCAGAATTTATAATGCAGATCAGGACTAGTAGGAATTTTAATTCTCATTTTAAATAATGCTATTTCAAACATGTCAAACATAGTAAAAACTATGACTTTTAGTATTCATGATGAATTAAATATGCCTTCTTATAAATTTGAGAAACACAAGAAAAAAACATATGAGAATTATCTTGAATGATTGATGTCGTCTTAATAAAATACATGAAGCGTTACTTCCTATAAGAGAAAATTTCAAACTAGATACAAAACTATAAAACTCATATATTAAATTTATAAGAATATGGTCAAGAAAACTTTTCAAGTGATAATTAGACCATTTATAGATTGAATATTTCTATCCACACTAGCCAATTTCTCTAAAAAACTCTAAATAATTTCTTTGATCATAATAATGGAAGATTATAGTGTTCAATCATTAAAAATTAAATGGTAATAAAGAACCAATATATGTACATGTGATACTGATGTAAGAAGAGAAGCTTCAATAAAAGGAACATGCCTAGGAGGCCTATAAATAACTAACACCTTTAATATAACTATGACTAACATAGCTAGACCATCATATTATTCAACAAACAATTCCTCATCTAAAGATTCAAAATATAGGTCCATGACTGCAATATAAATCTCGTTCAATGTCATGATTTTTTTTGAATTTTTCATTAATTTGTTCAATGGGGCATGGAACCATATCCCTCTATTTATTAGATAATCCCAATTATTACTCTACCAATGGACAAAGAGATTATTTAAGATGACCAATTTGGTAATTGTTGTACATGTCTATCCTAGTACTAATATTTTATAGCTTCATTGGTAACTTAAAACTGACCCATAAAATCCTCTTTAAACTCTTGAAACATATCTAGTCTGATAAACTAAAATAAAAAACATTAAATCCGAGATAAAATAGATCTTAACTATAACATTAGCATATTAACTCAATTATAAATATCTAGAATAGTCTATGATTTTAATGGAGTAGCAGTAGAGGGTTGGAATTACATGATAAAATCAAATTGTATTAATACTAAAGTTTATTGTGTAAGGTTCCCCTCATGTTTTACATAAATTATTTAATATCATAATGGAAATTTTGGGGAAAACCTAATTGAACCATAGTAAGAATCTAAAACAATTTCCACTAATATGAAACCTAAATACCATGTTCATTAAACATGGATATAATAGGGAAATCATCTTTCAATTCCCTTATGAAACCGTCCACTTCCTATTATTCCTTAGTATTTACCTTAGTTGTCTCATTGAATTGGAGGTCTATCCTAATAATTTATTATAATATCTGATTTGGTATCCAAAATCACAACCATCTTATAAATATTAGATTTGAATATAGATAACTCATTTTGTTCTCTAATCTCATAATTTAATGAAACAATATAAATCATTAAATCATAATAATATACTCTGATATTATCTAATTATATAATTACATTAGAAACAAAGAAATTGTTCTTTGATCAACCTAAGATCCTACTGAATGAGTTTTCATAATCATGAATATCTTGAGGAGGTGATGGTGCATGTAGTGTATGTGAATTCTCAGACGACATCATAAGCTCCTCAATGACTACTTCTCCTTCAATATCAACAATGAACATGATCAACCATATAAGCTTTAAATTTAGGATCGATTCTATCATTTATATCTAAAACAACAAGAATATCCACTAATTCACATTCATCAACAAAAAGAATAGTTGCATCAACAACTTATTCTGAATACTAACCATCATCAACAGTTTTAATAGAAACTCTAGAAATCTTATTCTTCGTTAGTCTGAAGAGTATCAACTACAATAGGATATATAACTAGTAATGAAGGCTCTAATATGATAGATCCTATATCTGATACTTCCCTAGTAGACACCATCTCGACAAGTGCTACATCACTAGGAAGAGAGGTTTTTGATTGATCCTACAAAGACACACCTTCTTATGCAACCAAATTCATGTAGTTTGGAACAAAATCCAGGAAATATATAATTTTTTTCAAAAATACCATTGACATGGTATTAATTTTCTGATTCTTCACAACATCACCTTCATTAAGATCCACTTCTTTATTCTTGAAATTGAATTAAATCATTATATCATAATGATATCATGGAATATTATCTTTTCCTCATCAATAATGTAACACCCCGACCCCAGTTACCCAGAGTCGGTGCATTATTACATAACATCGGCATGATCACAAGAAAGATCAAATCTCGAAAGACCGATTGGTTTAGTAGCCTTGAAAACACTAGATATATTCATAAAGTTTTACATTACATCATGAAGTGAAAAACTACTAAAAAAACATATTGTATCCATTATCCACACTATTATCCCCTCATAATATCCCTGCAGGTCATTCATAATTTACTTCTTCACTTCCTGGGAAAAATAAAACATAGAAAAGGGGTGAGCTCAAATGCCTAGTAAGGATAACAATATAGCGGAAACATTCAAAAATAAGCATAATATTTTAAGGCAATGTATAACTAAAACAAAAGCCTTTTAAACTTGAACTTAATCATAGTATGGAAAAATAAAAATGAAATAATTCCATTTAATTATTCACATGGATATTCTACTAATCGAATAATCACATGCAATATCAATAACCACTTTCATAATGATGGAATGCATAATGCCAGACTATCATAACCACATACCCAAGGCCTCGTGCCAAGACTACAAATAAGATTTTGTCAAGGCCTTGTGCCAAGACACTAGTTTGTCTCATGAGACCTACCGATGCATCGAGGAGCTATAGCGGGCTCCACCCGTCACATATTAAGTCCAATGCATTCCCATATGAAAAGGATTAAACATAACATAAACATTCGTATTAAAACTAGCATACGAAATGTCAATACATTCACCATAAACTATGAATGGTATAAAAATAGCACATCCACAGTCCAACATATCACAAAACCTTCAATACAATATAGATGATTTGTACCATAATAAATCAATTTCACATAAGCGTAAAATCCATCAAAGGATGTTGACATAGATGAAATCAAAACTCTTTTTAGAGAAATATCTCTTTTTATTTTGAAATCATTTAAGAGCCATATAAAATAAAACTTTTTCATTGAAAATATTCTTATAATCTTGTAAGGGAAGCTTTGACGATTTTATAATGGTGGAAAATAGCCACACCCGCCGTATAAGTTAAAAAAAACATTCTTACCTTAATTTTGTCAAAAAGGTTAAAAAGCACCTTGTTTGGAAAACGACGAAAAGATTCCTTTATAAACCTCTTATAAAAAGTCAAACAAGGGTATAAATGACTTTAACCCATATTCTTATAAATAGTAAAATGTTTCGTAATACATTTTAAGAAACATGGATGTGGATGATAAAGATATCCCAGTAGATTATTACATATAAACAACCTCGGATAATGAAGAGATTGCGAAATAACCCTTACCTTGTACTTTTCATTGGTTGGGGTAGGTTAACGTCCTGTATAATGGTGAAATAATTGTTATTAAATTATAAAATAATCATATACATTAATATGATATCATATATGATCTTTTAATATTGATTTGATAATAATATCTTAGTATTATCGCTGTTTCGGGTGTTAACTTACTTATTTTCTTTTATATGTTTTGTTACGTAAGCCATGTCTGTAATGGATAGGTTGTGTCTTAATCATATATAGAATGATATCAAGTCCTTAGATACTATTATTAACCATTAAATGAGACTTATACTTGAATGGATACGATGGAGAATGAATCTCATCGCGTTCGTGGAGACGGTAGTCCGTACGTACGCACGAGCAACAATATCATTCTTCTGATATTAAAATAATATATAAATGGATGTTATATAATATATACAGAATCAGTAACATGTTATATTTACTATTTAAATGAGTTACATATCATTATTATACTCATCCAAATAATAATATATTGAATAACAATTACACCACGACGTGGAGACGGTAAGTCGTACGTACGCACGTATGGTGACATGTTATTCAAAGGGTTGATAGAATACTGATTATGGCTGTACCATATTTATAATAACATCACAGTATATATATGATACTGGAGTTATTATTTTACAATGGTAACAACAAAGGAAGAAGGAGTGGAAGAAGAAAGGAACTTGGAAAAGGGTGGTGAAATCATTACCTCTTCTTCGGGTTCTTCCTTTTGATTTGATCAAAAGGGCTCCTTAGTTTGGATTTCGGATCCAACTAAGGCCTCTAGGTTGTAGTGAGGGAAGTTGGGAGATTATTTGGTCAGAGTTTGGCCGAACCAAAAGGCTTTGAAGGTGTGAATAAATGAGAAGGAGGAGTGCCCTTTTTATAAGAGGGGTGAGGGTCACCTTTGGAAAAGCTAGAAATATTAATTTATAATAAATTAATATTCGGTTTCCAATGGCTAAAAAGTTGATTATTCAAAGGGTAAGGTGTGGATGGGTCGAAAAAAACTCAACCAATATAATTTAGACAGGTTTGGGTACTTATATTAACCTTATCTTTAAGAAATAACTCTAAGTTAATTAGTTTGACATTTACCATGTCACTTTGTATTTTTATATTATATGGTTAATAAACTTACCATATACATCCAAGAATCCCCCAATTGGTCTATTAATGATACATCTATCATGATATAAGTCTCTTGGCAGAACCTTAGATTTTTAGGAATTTAATATCAATTATTAATATAATATTTGTTTTAAAAACTCTTTTATGTCAATTTTGACACTATTCAGTAGTTGATTTTTGTGAAACTCATAACAGAATGATTACTTCGAAAAAAGTTACTTAAATCAATCCTAATATGTCCTATTATCCTATAAAATTATTTTAATTCATTAAAAGTCTCAAATTATATTTATTTTGGTATTTATAATATCAATTATTTTAATTTTTTACTATTATGGTAATTAATGCATCATCATTGTGTCATAAATAAATTAAATTATTTAATCTCTAAAAATTTAAAATAAACTATAATCATGTATTAAATATTTTTATCTTTCTAATGAATATTTATAGTCGAACATCCAACATATATAACCCTATGTAAAAATTGTTTTTCTAAAAGATATATACTTATGTCATTTTTGTACTTATTTTAACTTAATTAAAATAAAGTGCCCCTATCACCTACAAGTGGCTCCATGGGGTCCCTAAATCGACAGAAAGATGCCTATGGCAGAACATGTATCAACCAATAAGTCTAGGACATGTTTTAGGGTAATTTAGTATTATTATAATATTATTTTTTGACCCTTATTTACCGGATTTACCCTTAACCATGGTAAATAAAATATTTACCGCAGTAATTATTCAAAATGTCTAAAAATAAAAGTTACCTATTGACACAATTTGAACATCCTGATTCCAAATATGGAATCCATTTTTCCAAATTCATGACACAGAAGTGGCAGAAATTAATTTAAAATTAATTCCCGTTGTTAAAACAAAAAGCGTGTTTTTAATAGATAATAACTATCAAAAGATTGACACTTGTTTTTGTCCGATTTAATTGTAAAATTATGTCCAATGACCAACATTATATTAAATGGTAAAAATATATTCTAATTATACTTTAAAACCACTTAAATTCATAATTTATCACTATTAATTATTTTGATTAAAAAAGTTGTTTTTAATTAAAATTTAGTAATTTTCACTATTCATCAAAATATTAAAGTTATCCGAAAGGTACCAAAATTTCACCTTAGGCTAAATTCGATATTACAAATCCAAAAATGAAGTCCATTTTAAAAAATATATATAATTTCAAAAAGTAGGTATTACTATTCATAACGGCTAGTTTGATTGGTTGTGGTGTGTTAGAACTCGGTGTTGCGTACAACACACGCTATCACATTATTCAAAGAGAGGCGTACCGTAGAAGCTTGGGGTGTTACATTCTCCCCTCCTTCAAATAATTTCATCCTTGAAATTTCTATAATACTTATCACATGAAAAGACTCGGGTGGTTATTCATCATAAGTTCCTCGGGTTCCCACGTTGCCTCTTCCATCTTATGGTTTCTCCATAAAACTTTTACCAGACGCGTCGTCCGGTTTCTCAGTACTTGTTCTCTCGTATCAAGAATCTTGACGGGCTCTTCACAATAGGATAGATCGAGTTCCAGTTCTAATTCTTCATAGGTGAGTACATGCGTTGGGTCAGGCATGTATTTCCTCAACAGAGATACGTGGAACACATCGTGAACTTTGGAGAGACTTGGCAGC
Source organism: Viscum album (assembly GCA_963277665.1). Taxonomy (NCBI): domain Eukaryota; kingdom Viridiplantae; phylum Streptophyta; class Magnoliopsida; order Santalales; family Viscaceae; genus Viscum; species Viscum album. The sequence goes on along the minus strand of OY728134.1, from coordinate 1,381,310,730 downwards.
GTTGCCAATCGGTAAGCTACAACCCCAATTCATTCTAGAATTTCGAAAGGTCCGATGTACCTGGGACTCAATTTACCTTTCATACCAAAACGTATGACTCCCTTCCATGGAGATACCTTTAGGAAAACATGATCACCGACTTGAAATTCCAAATCCTTCCTTCGATTATCGGCATTGCTCTTCTGCCTACACTGAAATGCTTTGATGTGATTTTGGATTACCTTCACCTTTTCCATTGTTTCCTCCACCAGTTATGGGCCTACAAGTTTTCTTTCACCAACGTCATCCCAACAGGTTGGTGTACGACATCTCTTTCCGTATAACGCTTCATATGGTGCCATCTGAATACTCGAATGGAAGCTATTGTTATAGGAAAATTCTACCAAAGGTAAATACTGATCCCACATACCCTGAAAGTCAAGTGAGCAGGATCTCAACATATCTTCTATGGTTTGAATAGTCCGTCCTGATTTTCCGTCTGTCTGAGGGTGGTATGCAGTGCTCAAATGAAGTTCAGTATCCAAGGATTTCTGAATACTTTTCCAGAATCTTAATGTAAAACGGGGATCACGATCAGAAACAATCGATAGGGGTACTCCATGAAGTCTCACAGCTTCATTAATATATAGTCTTGCTAGACGTTCCAGGGGTAGATCTTCTCTTATAGCAAGAAAATGTGCTGACTAGGAAAGACGATAAACAATAACCCATATTGCATTGTTCCTTCTAGGAGACTTTGGTATCCCCATGACAAAGTCCATTATAATATTGTCCCATTTCCACTCCGGTATGGGAAGAGGTTGCATGACTCCTCCAGGCTGTTGCCTTCCAGCTTTCACTTGTTGAAAAACCATACATCTTGACACAAAATCAGCAATCTCCCTCTTCATGTTGTCCCACCAAAAATGTTCCTTCAAATCTCTATACATTTTGGTGCTCCCAGGGTGTATAGAGAAATTGGAACTATGAGCATCATCCAGCAATTCCCTTTTTAGATCAGGTATATTGGGAACACAAAGTCTCTTTCCGAATTTCAAAATTCCATTTTCATACACAAAATCTCTCAATCTCCCATCATTCACATTTTTAATCTTCTTTTGAAATTCTTCATCATCGGTTTGAGAACTCTTAATCCTTTATAGTAAATATGGTTTGCAACCATTTGAAAAAGCGTTGATGTTTCTCCTTCCCTGGTTATTCCCATGTCCATCTTCACTAGATCCATGAAAATTGGATCCCTTTCAATTCCCATATTGTTCAAAACTCCATGATCTTTTCTGCTCAAAGCATCTTCCACCTTGTTTTCCTTCCCCGGGTGGTAGTGTATCGTTCAATAATAATGCTTGAGTAATTCAAGCCATCTCCTTTTCCTCATGTTGAGTTCTTTTTGTGAGAAAATATACTTCAAACTCTTGTAATCAGTATAAATCTCACATTTTTTCACCATAGAGGTAGTGCCTCCATATCTTCAAAGCAAAGATCACAACTACTAACTCGAGATCATGAGTAGGATAGTATTGTTCATGAATTTTCAACTGTCGTGATGCATATGCAATAACTCTATCATTCTGCATAAGGACACAACCAAGTCCTTTCTTCAATGCATCACTATAAATAACGAACCCATCATTACCCGATGGTATAGTCAATATAGGAGCATTTACTAATCTTCTCTTCAGTTGTTCGAAACATTTTTCACACTCTTTTGTCCAAAAAAATTTAACCCCTTTACGTGTGAGCTTCGTTAATGGGTTAGCCAATCAGGAAAAATTCTGGACGAAACGTCGATAATAACCTGCCAAACCAATAAAACTACGTACCTCAGTTATACTCGTAGGTGCTGGCCATTCGTGGATTACCTTAGTCTTAAAAGGATCAATAGAGATTCCATCTTTAGAGACAATATGGCCAAGAAAAGAAATCTCATGAAGCTAGAATTCACACTTGCTAAACTTCCCATATAATTCATGTCTTCTCAGAGTCTTCAGGATAATGCGCAAGTGATTTTCATGATCATCGTAGCTTTTGGAGTATACCAAGATATCATCAATAAATACCACCACAAATTCACCAAGATACTCCTTGAAAACTCTATTCATCCTATCCATGAATACAAAGGGTGCATTAGTCAATCCAAAAGGCATTACAGTAAACTCGTAATGCTCGTACCAGGTTCAAAATGATGTCTTCAGAATGTATTCCTTCCTCACACACAAATGATGGTATCCAGATCGAAGGTCAATCTTTGAAAAGTATTGAGCTCCATGCAGTTGGTCAAATAAATCATCAATGCGTGGTAGGGGATACTTGTTCTTTATTGTTATAGCATTGATCTCCCTGTAGTCGATACATAACCTCATAGATCCGTCTTTCTTTTTAACAAAAAGAACAGGGGCTCCCCATGGAGAAACACTAGGGAGAATAAATCCCTTATTACTCAATTCCTCTAGTTGTTTCTTTAGTTCAACTAATTCTATAGTGGCCATTCTATAAGGGGTCTTTGATATAGGCCTTGATCCAGGAATTTAATCAATGGAAAACTTAACTTCTCATTCTGGAGGATGTCCAGGTAAATCTTCCGGAAATACATCTATAAATTCATTCACAACAGGTACATTCTCTATTTGAACATTCCTTTCCTCACCCAAAGTCATTTCATTCTCTTCCTCCCAAATAATTGAATTTAGTTGAGCTATTGGGGGTGGATCTAAATAAGAATTAGGTGGTGACGATTCTGCTCTAAAGATAAGGTGTTCCTTAACATTATCATCAAGAATCATAACCTCTTTCTTCTTACAATAAATCTTCGCATCATAGTCTGAAAGCCAGTCTATACAGAGGATTATATCAAACTCAATCATAGGTATGACGATGAGATCAGCAGATAAAGAACATTTATGTGCTCTAATGGGGACTGATTCACAAATCATTGTTGCAATGATACTTCCCTTAGGAGTTTTAACTGACAACTCCCTTGTTAAATCAAATTGGAAATATCTAATTTTCTTAGAAAACTGGGAAGATATGAAACAATGCGATGATCCAGAATCAAATAATGCTTTTTCTAAACTTGAGGAAACCATTAAATTACCTGCTACCACATCTTTTGGAGCTTCTACCTCCGTAGTAGTGATAGCATAAGCCTGCCCTTGATCCCTTGGCCTTTTCTGAGGTAAGTTCTCCCGACGCTTAGGACATTTATTTGAATAATTCCCCATCTCCGTGCAATTGTAGCACTAAACATTGGTAGCTTCCTTCTCCCTTTGAAATCACAAGCTTGGTGGCCTTTTTCACCACATTTGTAACAGACACCCATTCCCTTCAAGCAAGTACCGGGGTGTTTCTTCCCACATTTACCACAGGATGGATATTCAACCTTTCTCTTCTTCCCCTTATTTCCATTAGCAGATTGATCAGCAGGTCTCTTCTTCTCTTGCTTTTCTTTAAAGTCATAAGACTTAGAGAATTCCTTTTCGGTCTTGATTTCACATGAGACAATGTCTTCGTATGACGAGAAGGATTGTGAGACTAAATCTCGACGGAGAAATGATTTTAACCCATCAAAGAAATGATCAATATTACTTCTTGGGTTACGTATATAATCCATAGAATACCTTGCTAACCTTGTAAAGTTAGCCTCATACTTTGTGACATTCTCATCCTCCTTCTGTCTCAGACTAAGAAATTTCCTTTCCATATCATCTCGATGGTTGCGAGGAAAGTATTTTTCTAAAAACAGATCTTTGAACTCCCTCCATTCCATATTTGATACTTCATCATCTTCCTTCGTATTTTGAATCAATGACCACCATTGATCAGCATCTCCAGTGAGGCGGTAAACTGCCATGATAACTTTTTCCCTTTCACTACTCCCCAAAGCCTGAAATATTTTCTCTAGGGAAAATATCCATTGCTCAGCTACTAAGGGATTTGTACTCCCATTGAACATTGGTGGTTGTTGCCTCATGAATCGATCTAACATTGATCCTCCATGCTGCGGATCAGGGTGCTCCATACGGGTAAGGTTATTATTCATAACCTGAGTGAGTTGTCCCAGTATGGTGATTAGCTGATCAGCACCAGTTGCATCACCAGCTCCTCTATAATTATCTTGAGCAGGAGGGAAATCCCTACATGGAGTGCGTGCATTGATACTGTTTCCATTTCTTCCTCTAGGCACCATTTCTAAACAATGGCATAAACTAGATCAGTTTATGAATCAAAATACATAATCCCATACTTATAAAACACTTAACATAAATTGAACTATTTATGGATATAATCCATAATCATAAAAATGTTTTCTTTAAGGAAGTATATACTCATAAACCCTTCATAATAATTTGTAAATAAAATGAGAGTTATCCTAAGCATATCCCCCGGGAGTGTCGTAACCAAGAGTGCAGCAAGGCCCGTTGTCGTGCACCAGTTCCCGTTCGAGTCTAGCTCAAAGCGGTGTTTTCGGGTTTTACCCCTAGGTACATCTGTGCCAGAGCCGCCTCTACTTGCCCGTATCCAGACAGGGATGTATTGCTCGGAAAACTCACAAAATCTCTACAATACCAAAATTCTAGGAAGTTCTTCTATACTAATCCTCAAAGTCTATCTTAAATCTATGTGCTCTAATCAGAGTTTATCTAACTCAAGCTTCCAAGGTTTTTACTAAAATTCCTCTGATACCAACTGTAACGCCCCGACCCTAGTTACCCAGAGTCGGTGCATTATTACATAACATTGGCGTGATCACAAGAAAGATCAAATCTCGAAAGACCGATTGGTTTAGTAGCCTTGGAAACACTAGATATATTCATAAAGTTTTACATTACATCATGAAGTGAAAAACTACTAAAAAAACATATTGTCTCTATAATCCACACTATTATCCTTTCATAATATCCCTGCAGGTCATTCATAATTTACTTCTTCACTTCCTAGGAAAAATAATACATAGAAAAGGGGTGAGCTCAAATGCCCAGTAAGGATAACAATATAGAGGAAACTTTCAAAAATAAGCATAAACTTTTAAGGAAATGTACAACTAAAACAAAAGGCTTTTAAACTTGAACATAAACATAATATGGAAAAAGAAAAATGAAATAATGCCATTTAATTATTCACATGGATATTCTACTAATCGAATAATCACATGCAATATCAATAACCACTTTCATAATGATGGAATGCATAATGCCAGACTATCATAACCACATAGCCAAGGCCTCGTGCCAAGACTACAAATAAGATTTTATCAAGGCCTTGTGCCAAGACACTAGTTTGTCTCATGACACCTACCGATGCATCGAGGAGCTATAGCAGGCTCCACCCGTCACATATTAAGTCCAATTCATTCCCATATGAAAAGGTTTAAACATAACATAAACATTTGTATTAAAACTAGCATATGAAATGTCAATACTTTCACCATAAACAATGAATGGTATAAAAATAGCACATCCACAGTCAAACATATCACAAAACCTTCAATACAGTATAGAAGTTTTGTATCATAATAAAACAATTTCACATAAGCGTAAAATCCATCAAAGGATGTTGACATAGATGAAATCAAAACTCTTTTTAGATAAATATCTCTTTTTATTTTGAAATAATTTAAGAGCCATATAAAATAAAAAAATTTCATTGAAAATATTCTTATAAGCTTGTAAGAGAAGCTTCGACGATTTTATAACGGTGGAAAATATCCACACCCGCCGTATAAGCTAAAAAAAACATTCTTACCTTAATTTTGTCGAAAAGGTTAAAAAGCACCTTGTTTGGAAAACGACGGAAATATTCCTTTATAAACCTCTCATAAAAAGTCAAACAAGGGTATAAATGATTTTAACCCATATTCTTGTAAATAGTAAAAATGTTTTGTAATACATTTTAAGAAACATGGATGTGGATGATAAAGAGATCCCAGTATATTATTACTTATAAACAACCTCGGATAATGAAGAGATTGAAAAATAACCCTTACCTTGTACTTTTCCTTGGTTGAGGTAGGTTAACCTCCTGTATAATGGTGAAATAATTGTTATTAAATTATACAAGAATCATATACATTAATATGATATCATATATGATCTTTTAATAATGATTTGATAATAATATCTTAGTATTTTCGCTGTTTCGGGTGTTAACATACTGGTTTTCTTTTATATGTTTTGTTATATAAGTCATGTTTGTAATGGATAGGTTGTGTCTTAATCATATATAGAATGATATCAAGTCCTTATATACTATTATTAACCATAAAATGAGACTTATACTTGAATGGATATGATGGAGAATGAATCTCCTCGCGTTCGTGGAGACGGTAGTCCGTACGTACGCTCGAGCGACAATATAATTCTTTTGATATTAAAATAATATATAAATGGATGTTATATCATATATACAGAATCATTAACATGTTATATTTATTAGTTACACGAGTTACACATCATTATTATACCCATCCAAATAATAATATATTGAATAACAATTACACCACGACGTGGAGACGGTAAGCCGTACGTACGCACGTATGGTGACATGTTATTAAAAGGGTGGATAGAATAATGATTGTGGTTGTACCATATTTATAATAACATCACAGTATATATATGATACTGGAGTTATTATTTTACAATGGTAACAACGAAGGAAGAAGAAGTGGAAGAAGAAAGGAACTTGAAAAAGGGTGGTGAAATCATTACCTCTTCTTCGAGTTCTTCCTTTTGATTTGATCAAAAGGGATCCATAGAATGGCTTTCTGATCCAAATAAGGCCTCTAGGTTGTAGTGAGGGAAGTTGGGAGAGTATTAGGGCAGAGTTTGGACGAACAAAAAGGCTTTGAAGGTGTGAAGAATTGAGAAGGAGAAGTGCCCTTTTTATAAGAGGGGTGAGGGGCACCTTTGGAAAAGCTAGAAATATTAATTTATAATAAATTCATATTCGGTTTCCTATGGCTCCAAAGTTGATTATTCAAAGGTTAAGGTGGGGATAGGTCGAAAACAACTCAACAAATAGAATTTATACAGGTTTGGGTACTTAAATTAACCTTATCTTTAAGAATTAACTCTAAGTTAATTAGTTTGACATTTACCATGTCACTTTGTATTTTTATATTGTATGGTTAATAAACTTACCATATACATCCAAGAGACCCCCAAGTGGTCCATTAATGATACACCTATCATCATATAAGTCTCTTGGCCGAACCATAGCTTATTAGGAATTTAATATCAATTAATAATGTAATATTTGTTTTAAAAACTCTTTTATGTCAATTTTGAACTATTCAATAGTCGATTTTTGTGAAACTCATAACAGAATGATTACTTCGAAAAACGTTAATTAAATCAATCCTAAAATGTCATATTATCCTAGAAAATTATTTTAATTCATTAAAACTCTCAAATTATATTTATTTGGGTATTTATAATATCAATTATTTTAATTTTTCACTATTATGGTAATTACTGCATCATCATTGTGTCATAACTAAATTAACTTATTTAATCTCTAAAAATTTAAAATAAACTATCATCATGTAGAAAATCTTTTTATATTTCTAATTAATATTTATAGTCGAAAATCCAACATATATAACCCTATGTAAAAATTGTTTTTCTAAAAGATATATACTTATGTCATTTTTGTACTTATTTTAAGTTAATTAAAATAAAGTGCCCCTATCACCTACAAGTGGCTCCATGGGGTCCCAAAATCAACCCAAAGATGCCTATGGACGAAAATGTATCAACCAATAAGGCTATGACACATTTTAGGGTAATTTAGTATTATTATAATATTAGTTTTTAACCCTTATTTACCAGATTTACCCTTAACCATGGTAATAAAATATTTACCGCAGTAATTATTCAAAATGTCTAAAAATAAAAGTTACCTATTTATACAATTTTAAAAATCCTGATTCCAAATATGGAATCCATTTTTCCAAATTCAAAACTCAGATGTGGCAGAAATTAATTTAAAATTAATTCCCGTTTTTAAAACAAAAAGCGTGTTTTTAAGAGATAATAACTATAAAAAGATTGACACTTGTTTATGTCCAGTTTAATTGTAAAATTATGTCCAATGACCAACATTATATTAAATGGTAAAAATATATTATAATTATACTTTAAAACCACTCAAATTCATAATTTATCAATATTAATTATTTTGATTAAAAAAGTTGTTTTTAATTAAAATTTAGTAATTTTCACTATTCATCAAATATTAATGTTATCCGAAAGGTACCAAAATTTCATCTTAGGCTAAATTCGATATTACGGATCCAAAAATGAAGTCCATTTTAAAAAATATATATAATTTCAAAAAGTAGGTATTACTATTCATAACGGCTAGTTTGATTTGTTATGGTGTGTTAGAACTCGGTGTTGCGTACAACACACGCTATCACATTATTCAAAGAGAAGCGTACCGTAGAAGCTTGGGGTGTTTCAAATAATGATGCGTGAAACACATTGCGAGTCTCATAAGATTGGGCTTCAAGTTATAATTCAAAATATAACGAAAACACATGTCCTAAATTATATCCCTTTCCATCTCACCAACCCTTTGAACTATTATAGTATGAATAAATTTTCACAACACTTTCCACTCAGGTTCCAAATCATTCACGATCATCTAAAAATCAAATGTTCTAAATAGGAATCATATGACCCATATCGAACCAAATGAGCATGTAGAAACCATCTTATGACTGAAATTATACTCAACATATGGGTATATTTAATGTTATAATTCATTTCAATTGATGCAACCAACACTACAATTCCATTAATATTTTATTAAACTATGTCCTATATTCTAGAGAACTAGAACTCTCCATTTGTCCTGATCTCATGGACCTATTTCTTGAAAAAGAACCCATATTTTTCTCTTAAAAAATTAAATCCCATCCTTGAAACTCAATAAATTTCTCAAAAAAATTCTCCATTCTTTTTATCCATGCCATATTAATGAATGTTTAGGCATCCACTCATCACAAAAAACTTCTATTGGCTTTTATCAAAGAATAAGAACTACCTTCATCTCTATTCTTTGACATTACCATCATGAATAGGTCAATTGAAGGAAATATACGATTGTGGGGTCTAGGGAAATTTTTTTGGATTTGGTAATATAATTCTTACATGAAAAAACTGGCTTGATTGTCATTTGTGTCTTAGTTTACATACCCAATTCCCCAAACAATTACATACCTAAATGGATTTTTTGGTTTATTTGGAATAATTAATAAATAAAATTTTATTTAAATGAGAACAAAATCATTTTATAAATGTTAAACATTTAAATACATAAAAGATAATTATAAATCCCCAAGCTCGTACTTCCATACTTATCACATATGAATTCGGTTTATTTTTGTATATAAGAAATTGAATAAATAGACACCATTTATTATATATTAAATATTTTTACCATTATAGGCTTTGGAGAATTAGATGCATTCCATAAATCATAAAAAACAAAAAAAAATTACATGTATTTGAACATGGTTCTTCTTAAAAAAAATAAATCTTAGAGTAAACAATTATATTTATGAAAAATGATTTAAAAATATAGGGTGATGAATAATTTTTCCTATTAAAGGGATTTAAAATTATTGATAAATAATTTTAAAATATTATTTGGAAAATAATTTCAACAATACATTTATAGATAAATTTTAAAAAATCATTGTTGTAAGAACCCGGTTCTTATTTTTGAGGTATGGGTTTCATTTTTTCCTTCTACCTTAAGTGTTTTTGAGAAAATAAAAAAATCGGGAAAAATCCCGAATTTTGTGGGTACACACCATGTACTTTTCCACACGCCATGTGCATTGGCCATGTGGGATGAGTACACAGGGCGTGTAGGCCTGTCGGTGATGAAGGGTGTAAAAATGTACTACAAACTGTGTACTTAGTATTTACACGCCATGTAATCATTCAGTAGGTGAACAATATGGCAGTGAGGCAGCCGCCAGCGAAGCGACAACACACGCCATGTAATCAAGAATACACGTCGTGTACTCATGTCAATTGATGAACAATTCTATGGTGGAATGAAGCCAACAGAGTAATAGTTTAAAAAATGAAAAGTACAAGCCGAGTACTTGAGATTACACGCTCTGTAGTTTTTTTTCACTAAAAAGGGCAGTAGCATTCTCATTAGGCAGAAGAGGCAGTGGGTTCATTTAGAGTGTGGGAGAGACATCTGGACATTTGAAGATCTCCTGACCGCACACCAGGAACCCGATTCCTACACCGTCGATCTCCATTGAACCGCACGGGTAAGTTATTCCTTCCCCTAGAGCCTTTCATACCAATTATTTCCCAAAATAATGTTATTTTAGGGTGAATGTGGTAAATTTTATCCCAGATCTATGTTGTTCATGGACGATTCGGGAGGCTTCATTCTCATATATCAATCAGGGGTGATCGAGGTTGGAGGTCTGATGTTCATTCCAACTGGTGGGATGATTTTTGTGTACCATTGTTCTACGAACCCATGTTTGGGGTATCGTATGGCTGAGACCTTTTCTGATTATATTTTTAGAATTATTTAGAAAATCTGATGATAAATTAAAACTGTAGTTTGGAATCACTATTTGGATCCAGGGCCACCCTGGCGGTGCATTCCTATGTTTAGTCATTTGGCCTGGATACCCAATTTTATACGATGATTATTAACTGTTTAAAGTTTTCTTGAGTGGAAATTTGGTATTAAATTGCTTGTTATGCCTTTGGCTCGGCCCGTTTACATTCTCTTGAGGGGAGTGGATATATTATCCTGAGGGCGTGGTTATATTAGCCTGAGGGTGTGGTTATATTATCCTGAGGGCATGTTTATGTTAGAATTATAGCATTATTATATTAGCCTAAGGTCAAGGTTATATTTTCCCGAGGTCTTGTTGACATTTTGCACGAGGGCATGACTATATAAGTCTGAGGGCATGGTTACATTTATCCTGAGGGAAGTGTTCTGATTAGCCTAAGGGAATGGTCTTCATTATCTTAGAATTAAATTATGTTTAATTGTTAAAATAATATTAAAATGTAAATGCAACTGGTGGTGATAGTTACTTTGAGTACATACAAGTTTACGACATTTTATCATTGCACACTATTGTTGCCCATTTTCACTGACAGTTGGACACATGACTTTAGTGGTTGCCTATTGGAATTTATGTCTCACACCCTGTTTGAGTCATGTCTTCATCCCAAATAGACTATATCAATGTAGGTGTTGATAGGGGCATGGGTCCCTATACAGGTACATGATTGTTGTAGAGGAGTAGGAGAGCATGGGAACGAGCTTAGGCTTACAATGCTGCTGAGTTCCTCTTGAACTATTTTGTTTTGTTTTGTTGTACTTTTTCTTTTAGTTGTATTGTATTGTACTGCAGTGTATCCTGTTTTGGCTGCTTTCAATGAAATAGTGACATGTTGCATCATTATATATAACTTTTGGCTATCTTTTATTGCAGTTGTTCATTTCTAGTTCATATTGTTTACTGCTTCCGATATTGTATGTTGTATATATTTTCTGCTCCGCTACATTTTGACAAATTAGGGCATAGTTTCCCCACTATAAGACCTAGGCCCTCACTTCTAGTCAGCAGCCTCTAGCATTTTTTGAAATGCATTTGAGGTCATGTGACCAACCGGGTTCGGGGCACCCGTAGTGTGGGTTCTGGATCTAGGATGTTACAAAGTGGTATCAAAGGGTTTCTTTTCATTGACTTACTATTTGGAGCCTATAGTTAGGTATAGGATGAAATTTCTATTTGGTAATAAGTTGTGCCTGATAGTATCTAACCATTGTACATGGAAAATACAATTTTCCTTGTGTTGTAATTTTTCTGATTTTTCACTTCTACAGTTGATTTGATTTTCACCATTGGGTGACGCACTTCTGGTGTGCTATTTATATTTTTTTATATACATGGGTTTTATTTAGTTGCAACCCAATGCGATGATGGTATTCCATCTCATGCATCATTTAGGAACATGCTTGAAATCACTTGTCATGCATAGTTTCAATGCCATGTAGGTGCCTTAGAAATTGCATGTTGTCGTGATAGTTGTTGTGCTGGAAAAACATGTTGTTGTGATAGATGAATTGATAATTACCTTCTATTTGATAGGGTATTGTTGTGTGAGATTTTTATATAATGAATGGAAAACATTGTTTTTTGGGGAGTATGGGCCCTCAATAACTGGAATTTTGTGGATGACTAACGAGTTTACTTAGATATAACATGTGTAAGATTCCAAGATTTGATTCGTATGGAGTATGGGCCCTCACGGATCGGAATTTGGCACATAGGTGGTTGTTTCAATTTTTTATGGATTCCAGGGTAGGTTCTGAGGCTTACTGTCTAGAAAACCAAGGATACACACTGTGTAGTTCTATAAACACATGCCATGTGTTCTTCTGTTCAGGAAGAAATGAAAAAAAAATTACTACACTCCATGTACCCTAAGTACACATCTTGTTGTCTCTAACCGTGTCATATGCTATGTGGGAAGAGACACATGATAGGGATTTTTTATGGGAACACGCCGTGTAGTATGGACCCGGTGTTCGCCCGTGTAATTAACAACACAGACGGAGAAACCTTAAGCCAAAAACGTCGTGTATTCGTTAAACATGTCTTGTATTCTGACCGAGTTACCCGGCCTTGTAACGAACAACAAGGGTCAGTGAAGCTCATTCAGTACACACTGTGTAGATTTTGTACACGCCATGTTGTCTTGTTTAATTGAGAGCCATGTGGCTAAGCCATATAGAAGGACTCAGGTAGGGGAAGAAAACTAAATTACACGCCGTGTGTGTGGACAACAAACCGTGTGTTTAGGGTGTTAAACGAGCAGTTCTGGCAGAGGTACATGCCCATGTGGAAGGCTTACGGGAACACGCCATGTAGTTATTATACACGTCGTGTATTCCTAAAACATGATTTGTTTCTGTTCCCTGTTTCCTTATTACATTTCTAGTTCTTGGTCCTTGATGATCTTAATATAAGGCGTGTGTTTGAACTTGTAGAGTCATGCCACCGAGATGACCACGAGTTGTTCACCAGGAGAGTGGAAACAATTATAATACTGATATGGTAGGCCATGGGCTACCTATGGATCCCCCAGCAGTGCAAAACGTGGCGCCAACCATTATACCGGATATAGGTGCGGATGCGCAGTTCTGTGAAGGCTTTATGCGGTTAATGCAGACCTTCCAGGGAGCACCACCGCCTTCCACATCTATGATAGAGCTGACTCATATATTTCATCAGCAGCATCCGCCTATATTTTCAGTGGATGGAAGACCATAGGTAGCGGAGTCATGGATGTATTCATTGCAGACTATTTTTGAGCATCTAGAGATGCCTCCAGGGTGGATGGTCAAGCTCGCTACATACATGCTGCGTGATTCCACCCATAGATGGTGGGATGCCAACATCCAGATAGATCATCACAATGTCATGGTGTGGGAATATTTTCAAGAATTATTCTATGACTTCTTCTTCACAGAGACACTGAGGGAAGAACAAGCTCGAGAGTTCTTGAATATGCAGCAGGGCACTATGTCAATGATGGATTATTCTACCCATTTCACCTAACTACAATTCTTTGCTACTATTTTGGTGGGTGGTGAGATGTTGAGGGAATGATACTTTGATTACGGTCTTCGATATGACATCCGAGTGCTAGTAAATGTTTTCAGGATTCCTATAGTACATGCTATTGTGAACCAGACATTGATTTTTCAGCGGAACCTGCGGGAAGCTAGTGGTGTGGGTCAGGGCGGTTCGACACTAGTTTCTGGTACTATTTCCATCAACAAGAGGAATAGGTAGACATATTTCTTTCACCGTGGCAGTAGTAGCCAAAGGTACTCTTCAGTTGTCCCAATAATGTGCTACCAGTGTGGTAGAGAGGGGAACAAGAGACCTAAGTGTCCCCGTGACCTAGTGGAGTGCTGATCTTACAGCAAGATGGGTCATCTACAGGGTTTCTGCAGGTCATTCTACCAGGGGTTAGTGAGAGGGTTTCTGTGTAGACTATGCATGCGGGGTCTAGACCAGCATCTTCTTACCAGTCTGGCAATTGGAATTCATCAGGGAGTATAGGCCGAGATGGTGGTCTTGGCCGTGGTAGCCAGACACCAGGATGACAGAGGTAGAATGGTGGGTCAGCTAAGGGTAGCCAGGCTGTGTCGTAGGGCTACGGCATTGGCCAGGCATATTCGGTGCAACTGACCCAACAGGAGCTGGATCCTGGACCTTCCACTGTTATAGGTACTATTCTAGTTTCTTCTATTTTATCTTCTAAAATTTTTGATACTGGTGAAACACTTTGTTATATATCTGTGGCCTTTGTAGAGAGCCTTGGGATCTGGGTTTCTTCTTCTTCTAATATCATGACGTTAGACACACCATTGATAGAGATGACGACAGGTGTGCATCAGTGCAAGGAGTTCCCCCTTGAGGTTGGTGGGTGTCACATTCTATGTGTCCTCTATGTCTTAGAGATGAAAGATTTTGATTTCATTCTCATGATGGACCGGTTGGTTCCCTTTCGAGCCTTTGTAGATTGTTATCATCGCAGGGTGAGATTCACTTCACCAGAGGGCAAAGATTTTGTATACAAGGGTGAATTATATGTCCAAGAGATCCGAGCTGGACCAGAGCATCATGGGTGAGGAGGATTCATAGCCCAGACAGCGAGTATATATCTGGATGATCAGAGAACTTTTCCGAAGTATTTCCCTCCAGTGGTTGATCATTTCTGGGATGTCTTCTTAGATGAATTTTTAGGTCTAAATCTAGAGAGAGAGGTCAACTTCTCTATTGATCTTGTTCTAGGAGCGGCACGAGAGTCCATTCCTTCTTATAGGATGGCTAAACCAGAGTTACAAGAGATTAAGAGGTAGTTAGAGGAGTTACAGGAAAAGGATTTCATCCGACCCAATAGTTCTCCTTGGGGTTTTCCTGTCTTTTTTGCAAAAAAGGCCGATGGTACCCTCCAGCTCTGCATGGATTATCTAAAGCTGGACCAGTTGATAGTTAAGAACTGATATCCTTTACCGCGGATTGATGATCTTTTTTTATCAACTTCTAGGAGCAAGTGTGTTCTCGAAGATTGACTTTAAATCTGAATATCATCACTTGCACGTCAGACCGTCGGAAGATGAGGCCACATGAGATGAATTACCCAACGCATGATCTCGATTTGGCTATAGTTGTTCATGTGATGTGCTGTTGGAGAAATTATCTCTTGGGAGAGAACATTGTAGTCTTTACAGACCAAAAAAGTCTCCAATACATCTTTACTCAGAGTGACTTGAATATGAGACAGAAAAGGTGGATCGAATACCTTTAGTCCTTCGACTTTGAGTTTTCATATACACCTAGTAAGGGTAATTCAGTTACTGATGCACTGAGCAGAAAGACTCAGACACAAAAAATGAATGATGCCAGTGGTGAGTGGCAGCTCATGGATTTTTTCTTTGAGATTCATTTGGAGGTTCACGATAGTAATGGCAGAGCATATCGTTCTTCCTTATATGTGACTTATACCCTCTTGGATAGAGTGAGGATGAGACAACTATCTCATTCAGAAGCCCTAGTTATACGGAAGTCAATGGAAAGTGAGGAACCTCCTCCGGGTTGGAATATTGACAATAACGAGGTACTGCATGTCCATGGATGAGTGTGGGTTCTAACGGATATACGTGAGGAGCAGATGTGGAAGTTTCATGCTTCATCATAGGCTGTGCATCCTAGAGTTACCAAAATGTACCGTGACTTGAGATGTCAGTATTGGTGGCTGGGTATGAAACAGGATGTAGCTGGTTTTGTTGCGAGATGTTCCACCTGTCAGTAGGTCAAGGAGAAGAATCAGAGGCTAGCCGGACTGTTACAACATTTACCCATTCCAGAGTGGGAATGGGATTATTTTTCAATGGAATTCATGACTGGGTTTCCGAGGTAACCTATAGGAATTTATGTCATGTTGGTTGTTTTGGATAGACATACAAAGCATGATCACTTTTTTCGATCAAGGAGACCTATGGTGTCGATGAGTCCGGGAAGTAGTATATCTGAGGGATAGTACGTCTTCCTGGGGTCCCTCGTTCTATCGTTTCAGATAGGCACGAACACATTACGTCTCATTTTTTGAAGAGTTTTCATAGGTAACTGGGTACACAGGTACTTCTAATGACATCTTACCTGCCTTAGACTGATGACCATTCAGAAAGTACGATACATCTGCTTGAGGACATGCTACGTGCATGTATCCAAGACTATGGGTGTTCTTGGGAGAAGAACATAGACCTGGTCAAGTTTTCCTACAATAATAGTTTTTAGGAAACTATTGAGATGGAACCTTACGAGTATTTATATGGTAGGACATTCCGATCACCCTTGTGTTGGTTAGAGGTAGGTGAGGTAGCTTCACTAGGACCACATCTCATGAAAGAGACTACTGAGAAGGTCAAGTTTATTCAGAAGAATATGGCTACTGCACAGTCTCTTCAAGAGTCTTATATTGATCGCTGTAGATGAACCTTGGAGTTCGTGGTCGGGGATCATGTTTTCTTGTTTTTTTTCACCGAGGATTGGACACAGGCAGATCAGAAGACAAGATAAACTATCGCTATGGTATGTGGGGAAATTTGAGATTCTGGAGAGAGTCTGGTAGGTTTCCTATCAGTTGCAGTTACCACAGAGGTACCTGGCCATGCACGATGTCTTCCATGAATCTCAGCTGCACCACTATCATTTATACATGTCACATGTTTTTCATCTTGAGGAGGTTGAGCTTTAGGTAGATGCATCCTATGATGAGCATCTGATTCGTATTGTTGATAGAAAAATGAAGGTTCTCTGAGGCCATCCAGTTCCACTCATTCGGGTACTATGGCATCATGGTCATATATAGGAAGAAACCTTGGAGCGGGAGACCGAAATACATGATCAGTGGCCATAGTTGTCCACAGCAGTATCTTCACCTTCCTTGGAAGGGAAATTTAGGAATAAATTGCTTTAAGGGGGAAGTTTGTAAGAACCGAGTTCTTATATTGGAGGTACATGTTTCTTCTCTTCCTTTTCCATTAAGTGCTTTTGAGAAAATAAGGAAAAGGGGGGGAAATCTCAAATTTTGTGGGTACATGCCATTTACATTTCCACACGCCATGTACTTTGGCCATGTGTGATGAGTACACAGGGAATGTAGGCCTGTTGGCCATAAAGGGTGTAAAAACTGACTACATACCGTGTACTTAGTATTTACACGCTATGTAATCAGCCGGTAGGTGAACAGTAAGGTGGTGAGGCAGCCTCCAGTGGAGAGATAGTACACGACATTTAATCAGGAATACATGCTATGTACTCATGTTTATGGATGAAAAGTTCCGCAGTGGAATGAATCCGCTGGAGGAAAAGTTTAAAAAAAGGAAAAGTACACGCCGAGTACTAGAGAGTACACACAGTGTAGTTTGTTTATTCGCTTAAAACGGGTAGTAGCCTCCTCATTTGGTAGCGAGGCAGTGGGTTTTTTTTTGATTCCAGGAGAGACAGCCGGACCTTGGAAGATCTCCCGACCCCACACCGGGGACCCGATTCCTATGCTATCGATCTCCTTTGAACCACATGGGTAATATCTTCCTTCTCCTTGAGCCTTTCTTACCAATTCATTCCCAACGTAAAGTTATTTTAGGTTGAATTTGGGAACTATTATCCTAGATCTACATCGTTCATGGTTGATTCAGGAGGCGTCGTTTGCACATATCGATCAGGGGCGATCGAGGAAGGTGGTCTGGTGTTCATTTCAACTGTTGGGTTGATTTTTGTGTATAGTTCTGCTAAAAACCCATGATTGGGGTATCATTTGGATGATTACAATTCTGATAAGATATTTTGAATTGTATAGATAATCTAATGATAAATTAAAAATTCTGTTTGGGATCACTTCTTGGATCCAAGGCCACCCCGGGGGTGCATTCCTCTATTTAGCCATTTTTCCTTGATACCCAATGGTATAGCATGGTTATTACCTGTTTAACGTTTTCTTGAGAGGAAATTTGGTATAAAATTGCTTGTTATGCATTGGGATGGCCAGGTTACTTGCGCCTGAGGGAAGTGGTTATATTATCCTAAGGGCGTGGTTATATTAGAATGTGTGCGGGGTTATATTATCCTGAGGGCGTGGATATATTAGCATGAGGGCGTGGTTATATTAGCATGAGGGCGTGGTTCTGATTAACCTGAGGGCGTGGTAAAATTATCATGAGGGCTTGGTAATATTAGCATGAGGGAATGGTGATATTAACCTGAGGGCATTACTATATTAGCCTAAGGGAATGGTAACATTTAGCATGAGGGAAGGGTTCTTATTAGCCTGAGGGTGCGGTTCTGATTTTCTTAGAATTAAATTATGTTGAATTGTTAAAAGAATATTAAAATAGAAATTAAACTGGTGGTGATAGTTTCTTTGAGTGCTTACTAGTTTACTGCATTTTATCATTGCACACTTTTGTTGCACATTTTCACTGACATTTGGGGATGATCATTTGGTGGTTTCCAACTAGGATTTATTTCTCACACCCTGTTTGGGTAATGTATTCGACCCAAATAGACTATATTGCTACAGGTGTCGATAGGGAAAGGGTCCCTATATAGGTAGATTATTGTTCCATAGGAGTAGGAGATCATGGGTCCATGCTTAGGCTTGCGATGCTGTTGAGTTACTGTTGCACTGTTCTATTTTGTTATGTTGTACTTGTACTTTGAGTTGTATTTTATTGTATTGTAGTGTATCATTTTTGGCTACTTTCATAGAAATAGTGAAATGCTACATCATTATATATAACTGTTGGATATATTTTATTGTAGACGTTATTTTCTAGTTCATATTGTTTACTGTTTCCACCGTTGTATGTTGTATATCTTTTCCACTGCGCAACAATTTGACCAAAGAGGGCATAGTTTCCCCACTATCAGACCTGGGACCTCGCTACTAGTCAGCATCCTCTGGTATTTGGGAAATGTGCTTGAGGTCATGTAACCAACTGGGTTTTGGGAACCCATGGTGTGGGTTCTAGATCTGGGATGTTACAATTGTAATAACTTACATCTTAAAATAATGCATTTCTCTGAAAATTAATTACACTAAAAAATGTCTTTTAAAATATTAATTGATTTTTCTGAAATCATTATATAGGATTTTTAAAAAAACACTATGTCAACTTGAAACATTTAAGGATGTATTGGGCCTACCCACTTACTAAGGGACGTGTTCACCGAACAATTCCCTACCATATTTAAAATGTTCACAAGGTGGATTTAAAGAAAAAAATTTAAGTTTTTTATATATACATATATACATTATTCACTAAGTTTCCTACTAAAAACATTGAAGAAATATATTACTAAATTAAATTCAAACTTCTAACTTAATCAATAAATCATCTCTTAAATTTGAGTAACTATCTTTCTCCACTTATTATACATACATAGAATGTTACTAACATTATCACATTTATCCAATTGATAAATAATTTCATAGGTTTATATAATTCAATACAAATACACACACACACACACACACACACACACATATATTCAATTACTAAAATCAATTTCATGAATGATACATCATTTATTATTGATTATGGCCATATCATATACAAATTATGACATTCATGTATTTGTAATGACTTTGTGATAATGAAATGATTGGTTTTATTTATAATTTTCACAAAAATGATAACATTTACAATTTAAAATATTCACATAAAACGATAGATTAAAAAAATTAAAATCCTTATATGTGGATTTGAATATAAATTATTAATCCATGTTAATTCATAAAACACATACATATAAATAGATCGATACACACACAGATATATAAATATTTTTAATTAAACATAAAATGATATATTTGATAACATGATCAAACCCTTTGGTAAATACAAATATAAAATCACTTTATATCATAAATATATTTTTTAAAATTGGATATATAAATATATATATATGTAGAGATATATATATATATATCTTTATATATCTTAGTAAATACAACAATGTATGATAAATTTAAATTGAAATTAAACACTTATATATAAATTTTAATAAAAATATAATTAATCCCATACAACCATAGGATATGAAATAAAAATTATCTAAAAACCCTTATCTTATAATTTCTGAAAATAGTTAGATATAAATATATAATCATATATGTATATAAAATTTAAAATACACACGAAATAAAATTAACCCTTAAATTAATTTTGAAGGATGAAGAAAAATGTTGATGTTGGGACCAATGAATATTAGATGATCTTTAGAGAGAAGAGTTGAGTGTTTCAAAGTGTGCATATGAGGGTTTTATAATATTGGATAACATATCCTATTTAATAATTCATGGACGGGAACTATATATAATTGGAAATAAAATTTAGTTGTCTGTGTTTCTTGTAATATATATATATATATATTCAAAACCTTTCGGGGAAGTTGATGATGATCATCTTAAAATAACACCATCCATTTCAAGTTTGTGGAAAATGAAACAGATATGGGGATGAGGATGAGGGAGGCATAGAAGGAGTATAACTTCTCAATGGCTGAACTACTGGTGTGGGGAGAGAATAATCAATGAAGGAAAACATTTAAATCATATTTTCATTTAATATATAATTTTATTCATTTTTTTTAGATTTCACATTTTCTACATTACCAGTTTTCACATGTTTTTCTTTTTTAGTGATTCATGTTTCAAAATTTATAACTTTGTGCATGTTTCATGTTTCAACCAATATCAATGTCATCATTCACACTTATTTTTTTTATATCTCATGTTTATAATAATAAAATAAAACACAAATAGAAAAAAATTGATAGTCATATATATTTAGGAACACATAAATAAATAACTATATATATATATATATATTAATTCACATTTTGATATATATAAAAAATAATTATATATATTTATAAAACATGTAATTTAAATTTTCATGTCATATATATATTTATAAAACATATCACATTTTTATAAATTTTTTTATTCTTTAAACACGTTTTTTATATTATTATAATTATATATATTAAAATAAAAAGTTTAAATTTTGAAACATATATAATTTTTTTATATTATATATATATATATAATTTCAAAAATATGATACGTAAAATATGTATAGTTTATAAAACAAATTTCTATAATATGAACATTCAAAATTTATAATTTCAAATAAATTATATAATTTTAATACAATTTAAATATTAATAATGCACTTTAGTCATTTATTAATATTATTTAAATAAATCATAATTGTAATTTTTAAAAATTAATAAAATTAGCTTATTAGATATAAGCATTTGATAACATGTATATATATATTATATTATAAAATGTAATTTTAATTTTCATGTTTAGTTATTCAAATATTATATATTTTAAATATATTAATATTAATATATACATATATATATATATATATTATTAAAACAAAAAAAACATTATTTTAAATCATATTTTATAATAAGAAAATTATCTAAAATTATTATGAGATTTGAAATAATTTTTTTTCATGAAATCGTTTTTGATATATATTTTTATATACCTTTATTTTGAAAAAGAATATTTATATAATTTTAATTATTTTTCAATTTCATTTATTTAAATTATAAAATAAATTACATATTAATATTCACATTGTTACATTTTTCCCCCCTTAAATGAATTGTATACTCGCAATTTTTTCATTTGATTGAAGAAAATTATGAGTTTCCATATTAAATTTTTAGAAAAGCTTGGACGACTAATATTATATACATTGTTGAAAAAATGTAATCTCCAATTTTATCTAAACCATCGCTCTAATACCAAATATAAATCCTCAATACCGTAATTCTAAAATCATAACATATAAATGATATGTATATTTTTATATATAAGAATCTAAATAAATAAATAAAATTTATTAAATATCATGAACTATTACCAGTATAGGTTTTGGAGAATTAAAAACATGCCATATATCAAAAAAATTGTATAAAATAAAATAAATGTCATTGAGCATACTTCCCCTTCAATTAAATTTGCATCTCAATGAAAACCTCTAAACCTATAAAAAACTAAAAATATATGGTGAGAAATTATTTTTATATGTAAGGGGTTTTAAAATCCTTAAGAAATAATTTTAAAATATTCTTATGAAATTTTTTTACAATACATTTAAAAATACCTTTCGAAATCATCTTTGAAATTACTTAGGTTATAAAATAATGCGGTTCTTTGAAAATTAATTATGCTCCAAAATCGCTATAAACATATTCATTAATTTTTTTAAAAAACATAATGTAGGATTCTCTAAACAAAATACCAAGACCACTTGAAACATTGAAGGATGTCTTAGGCCTACCCACTTGTTGAGGTATGAGTTCACTCCCTAATTCCCTACCATCTCTACAATATTAAAGTGTCAAATTGTATGTAGTCATTTTAATCTTGATTTCTATATATATACATTATTGATTGGTATTTCTATTTTAAAAAAATATTAAAAATATATTCTAGTAAATTACATTTAAAATTATAACTTAATTAAGAATGAATCTGATAAATTCGAGTAACCAACCTTCTACAATTTTCATACCTACATATAATGATTTTAACATTATCACGTGTATCCAATTCAGAAATAATTTCCTAGGTATATATAATCAACTGCACTTATATATATAATTAATAAAAACTATGGTTTTCATGATATGTTATGTATTATATATTATGTCTATATCTAAAATAATTATGACATTTAAGTATGTGTAAGAATATTGCACAAATGAAATGATAGGTTTTATTTATAATTATCCCATAGAAAGATATCATTTATCATTTAAAAGATACACATAAAATGATATATTAATGACTAATTCAAATCCTTCCATGTGGATTTGGAAAAAAATTATTAATTCCTTTTAATTCTTAAAACACATAACTATAAATATATTTTCACATACACACACATATCATTGTAAATTAAAAATAAAATGATAGAATTTAAACAAGATCAAAACCTCATATAAATAAAAATAAACAATCCTGGTACTTCATATATTTTTAAAACAAATGGATATATATATATATATTAGTAAATCCAACATATTGTGATAAATTTAAATTAAAATAAAACCCTTAAATATAAATTAAAACATAAAATAATTAATCCCTTACCACCATAGGATTAGTAATAATATTTACCTTAAAACCCTTCTTTTATAATTTTCTGAAAATAGATAGATATAAATATATAATCGTATATGTATATAATATTATAAAATTGAAAAAATATAACGGTCCCTTAACATGGTTTTTATGTAATAATAACAAGGTTGATTTCAGGCACGAAGCAAATTGGAGGAGATTGGGAGAGAAAATACATGTCTTTAAAAGTGTTCATATGAGGGTTTTATAACATAGGATAACATATCATATTTAATAAATCTCAAATGAAAACAACTTAAAATTGGAAATAAAAATCATTTGTCATGGTTTCATAATATATATATATATATATTGAACTTATAGGGGAAGCCAATGATGATCCACTTAATATAATATTGTCAATGTTGTGTTTGCGGAAAATAACTGAGACAGGGCTGAGGATGTGGGAGACTTTGACGGAGGAGGGGGTCTTGATGGTTGACACACTGGTATAGAGAGAGGATAATCGCTGAATAAGAACAATTATATTATATTCTCATTTAATATTTTTTTTCATTTTTATGTAGATTTCATGTTTTCCCCTTTACCTATTTTCTATTTGTTTCCTTTTTGTGTGACTCACATTTCATCATTTTTTCCTTTGTGTGTGTTTCATGTTCTAACCATTAATTATATCAAAAATCACCATTATTATTATTATTATTATTCTATATCATGTTTATAATAATAACATAAAACGCATATAGATAAAGAATTATTATTATATATATTTAGAAACATATAATTATATATTTATTTATTCACATTTAGATATATATACAAAATTCATATATATACTTATAAAACATATAAATTATATTTCCATGTCAAACACACACACACACACATATATATAACATATCACATTTAAAAAAAATTATTCTTTAAATTCATGTTTAATATTAATACAATTATATATATTAAATAAAAAAGTGTTACTTTTTTATACATGTATTAATTAATTTTCTTAAATTATATATTTTTAAAATTTCAAAAATATGATAAATCGTATATTTATATTTTTTAAAACATATTACTATAATCTAAACATTCAAAATTTGTTAATTTCAAAAAAATTCTGTCATTTTAATACAATTTAAATATTAATAATTCACTCTAGAAAATTATAATTATTATTTTAATAAATCAATATTTTCATTGTAAAAAAAATGAAAAAGATAGTATATTTGATAAAAGAATTTGATTACATACATATACATATACATATACATGTACATATACATGTACATCTACATATACATATACATATACATATACATATACATATACATATACATATACATATACATATACATATACATATACATATACATATACATATACATATACATATACATATACATATAAATATACATATACATATACATATACATATACATATACATATACATATACATATACATATACATATATATATATATATTCTATTTTAAAACTAAATTTTAATATTTAAGTTTATTCATTCAAATATTATAATTTTAAAAATAGATTTATATTAAAATAATTTTTATTTTAAAAAATCATCATTAATTTAATTCTTATTTTGGAATTAGGGGTTTATTTAAAAACATTATGATATTTTAAATTAAAAAGTTTCATGGAATCATATTTTATAAATATTTTTATATACCGTTATTTAGAAAAAAGTATTGATATAAATTTAATTATTATTTTTATTATACAATTTTTTTATTTAGATTATAAAACATATTACTTATTAATATTTGGGTTGTTACAATAATAGAAGAAATAAATCATTGTAAATAATATTAATAAATATATAACGAATTAAAATTCAAGGAATTAGAAAAAAATCATTTAAATTTACAGAATCTCAATTATACTAAGATAAAATTAAATCAATCCCTCATAACGGGATTAGTAAAAATTTCATCTAATTTATTCTCATTAGAGATTAAACTAATGATTTCTATAACCCTTTTTAACATAATCTCTAACCAAATGGTACCTTATATCAATATTCTTTATTATAGAATGTTTTATAAGGTTCATAGAAATGTTGATAGCACTAGTTTTATCCCATTTAATTGACACATGATTATAATTGAATCTAAAATCCATTCATTCATGTTACAACCTCTATACTTGTGCACAAAAACTACTAGTAACAATATATTCCCCTTCAACATTGGATAATGCAATAAAATGTTATTTCATAGTAGAATATGATGCCATAAAGATTCTTAGAAAACAAATCGTTACTGAGGTACTCATCATATATAGTCATCAATAATAAAATTTACATAATAATATAAATATATATTAAAATAACATATTTTTTTGGAAATATTAATCAAATCTAAGGTCTTGTTTTCAAATATCTTAAATTTATTTTAAAATATTATAAATGAGATTCTTGTGTATTTTCATGAAATCCAGAACATAATATTATAGAAAACATAATTTCTATTTTAAAAAAAGCTATATACTATAGACACCAAATTATTCCTCGGTATGCCTTTTTATAAACAGGTTTCCTTGATTAATCCATGTAAATATTTTCATTAGAACTCATATAGTTAGTATGCACTATACTACATTCAAGTCCATAGATTTTAATTACATCAAGTATGTACTTTATTTGATATATCACCTTGCCAATGTCACTTTGATAAATATAAGAACCTATAAAATAGATCAACTTAACCATTATACTCATTATAAATTATTTTTTAATGAGTTTGGAAAATTCATTACACAATTTTTTATTTGTAGGAAAAAAATTACTTCCTCAATATATGTTTAAAATAACAAAATATCTCATGATTAATTCTTCTTAAATGAATTGTAATTTGACTTACCTACTAAAAAAGAATTTATAAAACAAAATAACATAAATAGTCATAACAATCTATAGGTTCTTGTATAAGGTCATAGAGTGATTTGGGAGGTTTTAAAACTGGATTAGGAAAATGGGTCATTTCAGGACCAGGAGGTGGTTCCATATAAACTCCCTCTATACTAAATCCTTTTAGATAGGGTTAATTTACATCCCTCTGATATATCCTAAAATTTACATGAGATTCATAGGCTAGTAGAATCCTAATGGATTCTAATCTTGATATAAGAGAAAATGACTCTTTATAATCTATACCTACATCAAAATTATATCCCTTAGTATATAATCTAGTTGTATTTCTATTATCACATCGTTATTATTCTATTTTATCTAGACACCAAATTTTTTCGTATAATTTGATACTTAGAGGTTCAATCATGTAATTCCAAAACCATATTTCTCTTGAACTGATTTAACTCATCTTGAATTGATAAAACCCAACGATATTCTACTAAATATTATTCTATATATTTATGATATAGATATGATAAAATGGAATAAAAAAATAAAATTTGTCCTTGACTCATTATTTTTCTAATCCAACAATATAAGATTACTAAAATGATTTCTACGGGATGGTTTTTTATGGGTTATAGGTTTTTAGGTAGCAGACTTTCTAGTTCACTTGTATCCATCCTATCAGGTTTTGGTTCCGGAAAATAGAGTTCCAACTAATCAACCTTTTTATTATCAATGACATGTTCATATTTAATGTTTTCAAAACAAATCACATCATTCATTAACTAGAGTCATTTTTTTATTGAAAGGATCATTTTAATATAATTCCACATGAGTTTATACTTCAAAAATCATGGAAATTTTGATAAAAACTCTATATTTTTAGCAATAGAATAATATATAAGAAATATTCCTTCATCATATTTTGGATCATATTTACCATTATTATCCTTGGTGGTTAGAGTATAAAACTTTAATCCAAAAACATTCAAGTATCTAACATCTCAATTACTATTATTTCATAGCTCATAGGGTGTTTTATTTAATATAGGTCTATTTAGTACTCTATTTATATCATAACGTGTTTTATTCATAGCTTCAACCACAAAATGAGTAGGAAAATTATATTCATATAAAATTGTTATATAAATTTAATATAATGTCATATTAATCCTTTCAACTACACTATTATATTGGGTGGTCTTGGGGGAATACAATTATTTTTGGTATAATGATTAAAACAATAGTAATTGAACTCATGACATTAAAATTCTCAAATATGGTCACTCCTTAATGAAATAATATTTTCACATTTCTCTTCTTTTGATCAGCTTAATAAAAATAATAGAAAGAGAACATGAATCACTTTTAACACTATAAACCCATTAAAATATCTACAAATAATCAACTTACTCATAAATAAAATATTTCCATCATTATTTTTCTATTCTAGATGGCCCAAACAAAACCATGTGAATATTCCATTGGGTTCTAGAAGTAAAAAACTCTTTAATTTTTCTAAAATATGTATTATATTTCTTTCACATTTGGAATGTTTCATATATTTTTTTATTCGATTGATGTTGAGGTAAATCAGAAAATAAATTCCATTTGGGTAATTTTCTAATGTAAAGGGCATTAAAATATACTAGTCTTCTATGCCATATACATGACTCATTTGTTTCTACTTTTAAATATTTCACCTTTCATATAATCAATGAATTATGATCTAGATTATGGACATTATATTTAATAGATTCATTAAATTGATGTATTTTATCATTAAAAACCAAAAATTCATTATTTGAATAATAAAAAAATAAACTTCATCACAAAGATCAGATAAGCATTTCTGATTTTTCATTAATTATTCCATATATAGAAATTTTTTGACGAGTACTAATCTTGAATTTACAATAAGTCCATATGAAATAATTTTTTCATTTTGTATTGTCACTTAAAGTGATATATCCTCAATCTATGTTTGATAGGGATATGAAATTAAATTAATCTACATTAATATTCCGTGAGAATCCACTATCCACATATCATTTATCATTGATTCTATTGAACCATTTTCCCTACAATGAAAATTCAAATGAGAGATTTTTTTAACCATATATTTATGGGTCTGGCACGGTTAGAAAATAGTGATTTGGGAACCCAAATATGTTTTTTCTATACCGATATTCCAAAACTAAAATTTGAATATAATATTAAAGAAAAAAAAATTTAACTACAAAAATTCCAGGTTTCTTAAAACAAATTTCTTATCAAAATTTCTTATCTCTCCACAATGAAAAAAATAAATTAGGATAAAAATATATCTCTTGAACTAATCAAAAAATAGTTTTTATAAAAACTTAGTTCCCCATATTGGCTTCCTATACCAAATTTCTATTTAATTGACTTATTATTTCTAATGATTTTATTAAAAATAATTTTAACATTTTTTTAAACACTTGATGCATCCTAAAAATCTTGAATATCACTTTTTCCATTTTTTTAATATTATTTACATCTATGATACAAGTCAGAGCATAATTTTCCATATTGGTTTCTATTTCTCAAATTTATTTATTAGCATCCTTTTTTATAAAAATGTAATTTCATAGGGCATTTGAAGATATTTTTGTATTTCATAGAGATTCATTCATAGTTTCATTAATGGAAAAATACTCATTTAATTATTAAAAGTAGTAATTTTCATTATAAGATTCAAATTCATGAATATATGAATAATAGTAATGTACCTCATTACTATGTCCCATAATGTACCTGTTTTCCATTTGATTATAATGTTAATATTATGATTCAATAAATGAAAAATCACTAGAATATTTTAATGCACTCCAAGTTGGATTCATGGATTTCATGGATTCCATTTTGAAAATAAAATTTTTGAATAATTGTTTATCATTTTTTATCATGTACTTGTGGAAAATCATTCTTGATTTTTATAATATTTTTTCATTCATATCACATCACTTCTTTATAATTTCCATCAAACTTCATATATTTTTTTAGTGTTTCATTAAATATATTCTACTGTTATAAAACATTTTGAATTTTAGAGAAACATAAGTAACATATCTATTATAATTAGAACTTCCTAAATATCTTCATTATATGAATCTAATTTTTTAACTTCATTAAACTTCTTGTCATTAATTGAAGTTAACACTTTTAATAAAGTATTCTCTTTATTTACCATTCTATTCTCTCCATCTTCAAATTCCATCCTTATATAATACATCATCATAGATCCAATAAGTTTTTATATATATATATTATAACTCTTTTTATTGCCTAATTATAGTTAAAATTTGACTCCATATTTATGGAAGAATCTTTATAACTTTTAGATCTTGATCTGCTTTTGTGATTGGTGCTCCTAGAGAAGTAAAATCAATTACAATATTTTTTTAACACATCCATTAAATTTTATGATTATCTATAAATCCATTATTTTTATGGTATTAAAATTTGATTGGAGGTCTTATATCTAAGATATTCAACATTTTATTTGCCTTCACAATCAACTCAAATAGTAGTTCACATTTCATTATTTGTATGACATTGATAAAATCCATTGAAATCATATAGACCTAATCCAAAGATTACGTCCTTATTTTATTATGAATATAAATCATATCTATATTATTTATCATCATCCCTTGTCTTTTGATTAGTCTTTGGAATTTCATATAACTTAAACAATTTCAGATAAATATTGACACTAAGTCTCTTTAGATATATAATCATTCATTCCTTCCAACATCCATAATTTTCACCACTAAAATAAAGAGCGTTGACCATCAATAGACATTCCATATTTCCAGTCATGGAATCCATTTTTTAATATATCTTTAGATTCAAACCTTATATAAATGTATAGTATAACCCTTTTTAGAGGTCATGGAATAGTTAATAGTAGGTTGTTTTGATTAGTTTTTGCTTCATGAGATTTTCCTAGATTTTCCTCAGGGTTATTTGGTTTATAATTTTACCAATCCCTACTAGTGTAAGTTCATTGCACCCTGTGTGTTTACCTATACTTTTTTTAAAAATACCTTTGGGGCATGAATTGGGTGACCAATTCATGTCACCACTTTTATTAAAAAACAGAAAAATCTAGAATCCTAACCTATGATTCTAATTATTTTCAGAGATAAACAATACTAAGAGTCATGATGGGTGAATTAGGTTCTAGAAATTTTTTTCACATAGAAAACCACCCACATTCAGTTGTAAATAACTTATGATCTTTATTTATTTCATGAACATTATAGAAATTAAATGACTAAATAAATGAAATTTACATAGATATTTTTAGTGGTTAAGGGAATAGAAATCCCATTGTATACTCCATCAAATGTATTCTCTATGAGTTCGATGATTTTCATCAGATCATTCATTTTACTAGGGTATTCCATTCCTTTTTCCAATGATTATATGATTGGGTGAAATCAGTCTCCAACTTTTACAAGTATATGATATTCCAAATGGTCTATAACAAGGGATTACAAAAAAAATCTATCAAAAGTTATTTCACAAGAAACATTTATAATAAATGATAAGAAACATAGAGATTTTACAAGTGTATCACAAATTGATAATATAAAACTAACATAATTAATAAATATACATGAGAGATGATACCGAGATAAATCATCTCAAGGAGCATATTCTACAAAATATAATGAATGATCACTAACGCAGACTATAGAACATGGATCTTATTTTTTCATTTAAAATAAAATATATTAGTTTTTAAGAGTTTAGAATGATAGAGAGAGAGAGAGAGCTTCAATAACTATTGATACTAATGTTCTTCTCTATGTATGAATTATTTTTAAAAGGAAAATTAATCTCCATATTTTTAAATCATGGATAATTTTTCATTACAATAAACAACACAAGATCATTAAAATCTAGGATCAAAGACACATCATTTTCC
The DNA here is from genome assembly GCA_963277665.1 of Viscum album. Lineage (NCBI taxonomy): Eukaryota > Viridiplantae > Streptophyta > Magnoliopsida > Santalales > Viscaceae > Viscum > Viscum album. The sequence continues at coordinate 1,381,279,640 of OY728134.1, read as the reverse complement.
ATGAAATAAAATAGAAAAATTAATATTAAAATAATTTATCATTGTAATTAATTCATTTCCCAATACTTCTTTCATATTATAATTGTTTTTACCATAAATAGGTAATCCGGAATTTAATGAATAAAAAAACTTTAAAATATCACTTAGGTGTGTAATAAATATAGTTTACAACATGAAGTAATTTATCTATATACCACCACATATCAAAATTTCATATTTTTTATCATGTAGTCGAAACAATCCATGTATCTGATCTTTATCACAAAGCTACATTTACCATATATCCATTATTCACATAGAGAAATTATCCACCTAGTAGTTTTTATACATGTATGTTTTTATCCACAATTATGAATTGAATCATGTAGCCATTTGGATCCATGTAGCTAATTTCACCACATATCCATTTAATGTATCCAATTTGACCTCTTAACCGATTCACGTATCTAAATACACCACGTAACTGATTCTCATGGCTTATTTCACCATGTTACCATTTCAAATAGATTATTGATCTAGGTAGATGATTTTCTATGTAGCATATTCATTAACATAGTTTCATTTCATGTAGGTGATTTGACAATGTGGATAATTTATATAGTTGAATAATTCTCAGAGGATATTGGCATTGCAAAATTATCATGTAGCTGATTCTCTATATAAGCAATGTCTTCATATACAATGTTTTTAATACATTGGAAACTTTCTTCAGAAGTGTCCAGAAATGAAAATATTATGATTTAATATAAAAATTACTTAAGATATAGAGAAAAAATAATGATAATTATGAAAACAATAATCAATAACAATTTAATGTGTATTTTGGGATCATGAAAACCTGAAGTTCATGGTATATGATTGATCACCTTTTATTTTATAACAATATCAAGTTCATAAGTTGTAATCTTGGATATGGTTTCATGTCTTTAATATTATGTGTGGACCTGGTTTTCATGTCCATATGATTATCTATGGATCTGTCTTTCTTGTCCCTAATATGATTCATCGAATTGGTTTCATTTCTATATGTTAATGTGAGGGATTTATTTCATTTTCTTAATTTGACGAGTAAAACTATTTCTATTTATACATGTTTGCAATGTCATAAATTAATTTTTCTTTCCACGTCTATATGTCTATGTTATGATCTCAAGGATATGGAGTGAATATTAATGACTCCCACTCTTATGGATATTTTATATTATTATTATTATTATTTTTTATGTCATGAATCATGATTACAATCCATGGTAGATTGGGAATGAAATTTTTAATTTATGATCATGAACTGATACGATTATGCTTACCCTATGTTCATTTATGATTATTGATTAATATATCAAATGTCTACCTTTACTAATAATATGATCTAACCCTTTCTTATGTTTTTATTTCCCTAGGTTAAGAAGAAATGTTTTAAGTAGGGTATACCTAAGAATGATTATATATTGGAAGAAATGAAAATATTTCATGAAACATGAGGATTATGTATCTAGTCTCCAAAGAAATTAAAACAAAATGGTTCAACAATAGATGGTAATGTTATGTGTTGAATATTTATGTAAAATGATTGACATAGTTTTACTACAGATCCATTTAGGGGTAACAAAACATAAAATAATTGCTTTTGTATATCTCATTCATCATTATAATGCATAGAGAGTGTGCCCTTACTGTGCACATAGTTATACACTCATGGGTAATATAGTTGGGATAAATCAAATTTTACTTATGAAAAATTATATAGGATTTTAATAGATTATAACCAATGATATCATAGGTGAATACAAATTTTTCATATATTTAAAAGATGGAGTCAGGATTTAGAAATCCTATAAATGATTTTTCACAATTATACGATTTCTTACTATTAATATAGTTGATCACAGTAAATTTTTTTGTATTTCTTTAATTTATGGAACCCAAAGGATTCATGTGGGCTTAAAATGGGATATAAATGAAATGGCCAACCTCTTGAGAAAATAGATGGATTAGGAGTTGGATTGAAATTGTAGCGTCCCGGGTCTTGATGCCACTCAACAGGTTCCCCATACCCGGTTGGTCATAGAACCTCCAGAACATTTACCCAAATGTTAGAGGCTACCAAATAGAAGCGAGTCCCAAGGTGTGATAATAGGGAAACTATGCCATCATTGGAAGACTATACACATCGTAAAAAATAATAAACAATAGCAGAATCAGTCATTCCATACAACAGAAATAAATAGCGACAGACTAAAGTAAATCCAACCGAAGCCCAATATATATATATATATATATCTATATATGAAGAATGGAAAATTTATCTAATAAAACGCCAACCAAGTCACAATGCATGAAAAGAATATATAATCCAAGGTAGAAAAGAAATAGTAAACTCCAGTAGCATCAGAAGCCTTAGATAGGACAAATGCTATCCATATCCAATAGAAATCAAGAACCTAATGAAAAAGGACACTTTCCATTTTCTATACCCACAACCATATAATTTTTTTGGGTCCAAACATGAACCAAATAGGGTGTTAGAATAATTCTAGTAGGCAACCACCAAAAGATATATGCATAACTGTTAGTGAATATGTATATTAGACAATATGAATAAATAAAGCTAAAAACTGGGAAGTACATAAAAGTAACCAATCCAATAGTTTTAAATTACATTCTTTTAAATTAATTATTCAATCATTTGAAACATGTAAACCTCGGGATATATCCTACGCTATATATCCCCTATGTAAGAAGCAAAATAGATGTTTCCAAAGACCATCTAAATAAAAAAGTAAGATAAAATCCAAGATTGTGCTTTGTATTGGAAGATGGTTCACAGTCATTGAATTATTCCATAATGAACCCTTGGGAAAGCCCTCATAGTCTAATCCCATAGGTTTAACTTAGTAATAAATCATTTAAAAATGACCACCTGGGAAGCTCTCATGTTCAATAATCCTAGGTCAACATGACATCAAAAACTTATAAACATCCTAATGGGTAGCTCTCATGGTCTATACCCTTGGTTCAAAATAGAATAAAAAAATAATAAATGACCACCTCGGTTGATCTCATGGTCAACACCCCTAGGTCAATATCTACACCAAGGCTCTCCTGGTCCTATATAAATAAACATGGAAACCACAACAATCTTCTTGGTTCAAGGCTCTCATGGTCCATTGAAAAAACAACATAAACATCATATTAATGTACCACATGTAATCTATAACTACTATATGGCTAAAAATTTACACACATACCACTTACATTAAATATAATAAAAAAACTCCATCCAGATCAACCAAGGAATAGGAATCAGGGTACGCCTAATAGACATTATAGACCAAATGGCCAGAAACAGTCAAACAAGGGAAACACACCCTTGGGGTGTCCCGTAAACAAGGTATCTAATGACATGACTAAGAAAAAACACCATAACAACCAATAAAACCATAACAGGTAATAGTCAGTGATACATTCTAAATCAAGAAATATCCAATCATTTTTATGCATAACTTTAATCATATATAACCAAATGGAAAGAAATAAAGGAACAAACCATCTACCTCGATGTCTCACGATTTATATACCTAAATATCGACCCTTGAATCAACCTAGATTGGAGTAGATCTATAAAACATAGAAAAATTACAAATATTAAATAACTCATGAGAGGGGAGGAATCATGAAGGAAGGATATAGGGGTTTCGAGAACTCATAGGTGGGATTCGAATGCACCCGACGACATCTTGATCGGAGCTCAGATAGAGAATTGGGAGGGGTGAGAATTTATTAGGCCCTCAGTCACTCTCCTGTATGAACCACGTAGAGAATAAGATATATAATAACATAAGATACAACCCAAATCTAATATATGAAATAAAAAGAAATGTACACTATGTGTTTATTAAATGCACATGTTGTGTAGTAGCCTTCACAAAACCCCAAATTAAGTGGCCATCCTGGTCACTACACGACCATGTACTTGGCCGTTACATGGAAAGTACGCAGTTGTACGTGGAAACTGAGTACATGGAATGTACTCATAAGTACACATCGTGTACATAGAAGATATCATTTGTACCTTTTTCCTCAAAACTAACCCAAAAATGAGATCCATACATGAAATAATAATCCAGGTTCTTACAAACTTCCCCCTTAAATAAAATATTCCACAAATTTACCTTTCAAGGTTGGTGAAGAATAAATTTCAAAGAAATCCAGCCATATAGATTGTACATCGACTTCCCTCTCCCAACACTCATCATGTAATCTCTCGTGCTTCTATAGTGCATGTACTAGAGGAAATGACTGGACATTGAGATCCTCGTGTTGTGATCAACAATCCAAATATGGTGCTCCTAGAAGGATGTGTTCACCTCCATCTCTACCTCCTCGGGTTGAAAAACATGACATGAGGGTGAAAATTAACACTATAGTTGAGAAACATAAAAGACATAATGCATTGACCAGTACATACGAGGTAACCATTACTAATAAGAAACTAGACAGATTATCTCCAAAACCTCAAACTTCTTGATGTATCACTGTAATCCTATCACGAAATAAATCATGATGTCATTCCACTTTCACTCAAGAATGGGTAACTGTTGTAAAAGCCCGGATGGTCACTGATGCTCTACCATTACCTACTGAAAGGTGGAACTTCTCATGACAAAACAAGATATAGCCCTCTTCATTCCTGGCCACCAATAATGATGATGAAAATCATGATACATCTTGCTGACACTAGGATGAACTGTCCGTGCTAAGGCATGAAAATATCACACTAACTCCCCTTATATATCAGCTGACACCCATACCCACCCAGGAAAATGAAATACCTCATCCTCACCTATAGTCCTCCCAAGTATACGGTCCTCTCCATACACACTCTCTTGTAGGAATAGGTCTTTATAATTTGATAGCTGCCTCATTCACACTCGATCCAGTAGATTAGAGGTAACAACTATAGAAGAAAAAAAGTTTTCCCTTCTCTATCGTGCACCTCCAAATTCATCTCAGATAAGAGATCCATAAGCTACCACTCATTTATAGTCTCTTTAACTACTTGTATCTGTGTTCTCCTTCACAACGAATTAGCTATTTCATTACCTTTCCCTGGTGTGTAGGAAAGCTCAAGGTCAAGAGACTAAAGGTAATCAACCGACCTTCTCTGTCAAAAATTCAAATCATGATGAGTAAAAATATTCTAGAGGGTTTTGTTGTCAGTTTATACCACAAAATTCTCATCCAATAGATAATGTCTCCAACAGTTCAAATCATGTATAACTTTAGTTTACTCAAGATCATGTGTTGGGTAATTCATCACATGTGGCCTCACCTTCTGAGATTTGTATGCAACTACTTCTTCCCCTATATATTCACTACTCCCCAGACCGATACCTAATTTATGGTAGTAAATAATGTAACTCTTTCTTGGATCTAGGAAATTCAGTATCGGTGCTAATGTCAACCTCTCATTCAGCTCCTAAAAGGCTTAATTGTAGGAATATGTCCACAAGTAATTCACACATTTCATTGTCTATCCTGTTAGAGGCGCTTCTATGCAAGAAAAGTCTTGAATAAATAATTTTTAGTAACTAGATATCCCCAAAAGACTCACTACCTCAAATTGGTTCTTTAGCTGCTCCTGAGAAACAATAGTTCTCACCTTTTTTGGGTCTATTGATGCTCTGATATCTGAGATGACAAGACCCAAGAAGTGAATTTGGTCCATCAGAAAGTGGCACTTTGAGAGCTTAAAATATAATTGATGCACAATCGGTGTAATCACAATGACCTCAAGATGTTTGGCATGGTCATGTTGAGAGTGAGAGTACACTAATATATCATCCACAAATACTACAACAGTAGAATCCAAGTAAATATGGAACACTCCATTCATTAGTTCCATAAAAACTGTCGGAGTGTTCATGAGACCAAATATTACAACTAAATACTCGTATGGACTATATATGTTCAAAAAAAGCTATAAGAGGTATATATGATTGTATAACACACAACTAATGACAATCGAATCTCATGTCAATCTTCATGAACACTTGGGATCCTCGAAACTCATCAAAGAGATCATCAATACTTGGAAAGGGATGTTGGTTCTTGGCCGTCAACTGGTTATGCTTCCGATAATCCACACAAAGTCTGAGGGTACCGCCCGACTGCTTCGAAAAAAGGACCGACGAACCCCAAGGAGAAGTACTGGGTGGGATGAAACCCTTTTCCTTTAACTCCTCTAACTACTTATTGATGTTTTGTAACTCTAATGTAGACATCATCTAAGGAGGAAAGGACACCAGCGCCATTCCTGACACAAGATCAATAGAGAAATATACCTATCTCTCCAAAGGTAAACCTTATAAAGTGGCTAGAAAAAAATCCCTGAAATAATCCACCACTGGAGGAAAGTCCAATTGTGAAGTCCCCTAGTCATCCAGATATAAACTAGCAATGTAAGTTGTAATTCAACCGGACCCCTAATGCTCGAGTCTAGATCTGCTCACCTGGACATCCCATTCATGCTTGTATAAAATGTATCTTCCCTCTAGTGATATGAAACTCACCCTATGATAATAGAAGTTAACAAAGTCCTGGAAGAAGACCAACCAATGTATTCCTAGAATGACATAACAGCCTATCATATATAAAACATAGAGGTCCCACAAGAAGTGACACCCACTAACCACAAGGGGGGACTTCTTTCACTCAATAACACTAGCCATCCTAATTCCTAATGGTGTGTTTAGTGTCATAACATCATCAGAAGTAACGACACCGAGTTCGAGCCTCTCCATAATGGAAACAAATATAAAACTATGGGAAACCCCTATATCAAAAAGAGAAGATGAAAAAATTAATTAAACTAGAATCATACCTCTACCCTTAGAGGGTTTGATATTTTTCTTAGGCTGTGTCTGCTCTATCACATAAGTATGACATGCACTGCGACCTTAAGACCCTGCTTGACTACCCTGAGTTGGTCCACCCTGTTGTTGCTCAAAACCTATTACCTGGATACAATGACCATGAACACCTCCTCAACCTGAATTGCCTAATAAATCCTAGTTCCCTATCTGAGGAGAAACTGGTGGTCCTTCACCTGAATGATGAGTCATAACATATCCCCTCTCACTGACTGTTGGTTTGAAAGACATGAAAAAATGTAGAAGATGACCCATATTTCTGCAAGATCATCACTCAATCGGGTCCTTTGGGAAATGTGGTCTCATATGCCCACTCTTCCATCATTGGTAGCACACCACTTGGCTACCTAAATAATCAACCCTTTAACTTTAATCTCCACTTTAAGTCTCCCTACAATGCTTCCTACTATCAAACAAAGGATTACTATCCCTAGAGGCTGAACCACCCCGACTCACAGCTTCCAACACCCTTAGATTGTGCTTGGTAATCAGCACTTGATTTACTATAGTAGTCACCGAAGTCAGCCTCAAAACATTCACATGTGATTGGAGGTCATACATGAGACCATTCTCAAATTGCCTAGCTAGTGATAACTCATTACCTCTCAAAATAGGTGTGAAACAGTAAAGCTCTGTAAAATATGAAGAATACCCCATCACTGAAAGAGTGCCCTACTCCAAGTGCATGACTCCCAGGCTCGATTATCTCTCATTGTCTAGGGGTATAATTAATCATATAAGGTTCTCTACTACTCTTCCCAAGACAAATACCAATGATTCCCCACTTGTGAGATAACGTCCCACCATCTCTTGGTAGAATCACACAGTATGTAAGTCGTAAGCTTTACCCTTCTCTTGATAGGCATCTCCAAATTCTGGAAGATAGAATGTATGACCTCTAACCACAAATATATAGCTCAAGGTACTCCATCCAATGAAAAAGTCTGAGGCTGCTGCTGCAGGAACACACAAGTCAACTATGCCATAGTTGGGGATGGTTGTGGTGCTCCCTGAATGGTTTGAAGTGTCCTCCAAAAGCCTTCATGAAACTATGAATCAACACCCATGTTACGTATAACAACTTTCTCTGGGATGGGGACGGTAGGAGGATCTTTGGTAGTCTCTGATCTACCGTTTCCAGTGTTTGATTATAACCATGTACCTAGCATACAACCAGAGGAATTCTTAGTGAAATGACTCTGCAAGGTCAATCACACACCTCGGTTCAAGATTAGTGAAAACTACAACATAAATGATCAAAAATAGAAAAGTTGAGTTAAATTATTCAGGTTTTACAAAAAGAGGGTTTTACAACATGCATATCCACCAATGGAATGTTCCCTTAATCCTTAACATGGGAATGCACTTCTTCCAACATGGTCATGTAACAACCCAGACACACAACATGTTCCTCCGAAGACACAATGTGTAATTGAATATTCCCTCAGGTCCATGTACTTATACTTGTCTATGACAACATGGTTCTATAGGTGTAACACTACACGACATGTTCAACCTTGATGCGATGTGTACCAATTATGTTCCATCCACCCGTGTCGTTATTGACACAGCCAGATACATGATCGACTATAGCGTGGCGTGTACTCCCAGTACACAGTGTGTTACACCAAATATTTACAAACACCATGTCTCTGATCAAATAGTTAGTAAACCGGTCAATAAAAACAAGGTGTGTATGTACGGTACATGATGTGTACTAAAGAAAAGTTCTTTTCTTCCAAAACAGAAGAACATATGGAGTGTGTTCATAACATCACACACTATATTGTATGGTTTTCCAAATAGTAAGCCTATTGAACTTATCTAGAACCCTTAAAAACATAAAATCTAGACATGTTATGCCATGTTCCAATCTGTGAGAGCCCATACATCCTGAGAATAAAAGTATTTCATCCTTATTCATATCATACCTTATCAGAATTCTATAGAGTATCAAACACGGCCCACCAAATTCCGATCCAAGAGGGACCATAATACCTTGTGGACTAAATTTTGAAGTCAATCCAAATGAAACATTATATATACCAATATCATATCAAAATAGAAAGTATTTCTATCATGGAAGGTATCTAAACAACATGCATATCTATCACATCATCTATCATAAAATCATGCAATCAGTAATGCACCATAAATGGAAAGACAAGAATGCATGACACGTGATCTCTATCAATTACCTATTTGATGTATGAGATGGAATATATAACGACCCATAATTTACATAAATTGTTATTAATTCAGAATTGAAGCACACTTATTACAACTTATAACAAAACCATGAAAGGACCATATAGGTATAGTGTCTTTAGAAACTAGGAAACATAAACATCTGGTTCATAAAACCTCTACATTCTCTCCCTTTTATTTTATCATATCTAGAGTCCCTTTTGGCATATCTTACTTAATATCCTTCTTCCTGACCTTGGGAAAAGAAAACATACAAAAGGGTGAGCTCAAATTCTTAGTAAGGGTAAACAAAAGAAATATCAATCACATCATATTCATAACAACATAACATTTATGAAATCTTAACCTTCAAAAGAGATCATAATTTCATAACATAGGATAAATCATAGTAGTGAAATGTAATCCCAATAATCATAACTTAAAACATGAAACTTTGTGTCATACACACAAAATCATAGATAATCATTTCTTAGTAGTCAAGAATCATTTCCAAGACTATTTTAGTGGGCAAAGTCCATTTCTGAACCGAGATCACTCTTCGTTTCAGTCCTGTTTTACTGAACTGGTTTAACCGTCCGTTCCAGCCAAGTCTATCTCATGAGATATAAATCATTACCCAATGCATTGGAGGGATATATATAGGTCCCACCCATCTCATAATTATACCATTCTTATTCATGCCACAAGATCATAAATCATACATCATAGCACAACCCATGTATTAAAAATGGGATTCTAAAAAATCATTCCATCATAACATAATCCATATATAATAAAATGACATCATAAAAATAATTCCATCATATCATAATCAAAACAATGTAAAAATAGGGATATAAATAAAGACATATATTATCTTATATGGAAAATAATTTTGATAAAATGCTTGAACTCCATTCTTGAGGAAAATTTCCATTCTACATCAAAAACATTTTTCCTTTCTTAACATGTCATAAAATTTTAAACTCAAAGAAGTTGATTAAAAATAAACTTTAAAAATTTTAAAGGAAACTTCATGGATATAATGTTCTAAAAATCCATTCATACCTTATATGTTAAAGAAAAACATTCCTCTCATACTTTGGCCGGAAAAGTCAAAAAAGTACCTCGTACTAAAAATTAAAAAAGATTCCTTTCATATCTTTTACTAAAAACTCACCAATGGGTAAAATTGGATTTAAAATATTGTAGGTGGATGGAAATAATATTACATATTGAGGAAACATGGATGTGGAGGATAAATATTCCCCAGTATATTATGAAGTATATACAATCTCAGATAAAAATGAGATTGTGAGATTTTCCATTACCTTAGGTCCGATTTGCTTCGTACGTATCCAAAAATCCTGTATAATGATTTAAATAATGTTATTGACTTATTCCAGAATCGTATCATTGTTATGATATCATATATGATCATATTATTAGCTTCTTATTAGTAATATTTCATTGTTACTTGTTATTCGGGTGTTTATTGCTTTTTGTTCTTATACGTGTTTTGTTGAATAAATTCTTATTCTTCTTTTAGGTCATAGATAAGTCATTTCCAGAATGGTATTAGTGTAATATATATCATATTTATTCATTAAATTCATTTATATAATCATAATGAAATGAATATCATCCAGAACGAGTCGCATCACATCGTGGAGATGGTAGGTCGTACGTATGCACGAGTGATGATATCGTTCCCGTGATTGTGGAATTGTATTGAAGTGTATGTATACTATTTATGAATCAATATCACTTTAAAATAATATATATAGTTTTTCTTTACAATATTATACCCATCCAAGTAAGGTGGTGGTGGAAAATAGATTACACCACGGTGTGGAGAGAGTATTCCATACGTACGCACGCACGGTGATTTCGTTTTCCGTAGGATGGATAGAAGGTGAAATAGGATTTTTTTAATATTTATAACAACATATAAGTATATGAGAGATACTTATGTTATTAACTCATAATGAAACAACTAAAGGATAAGATGTAGAAGAAGAAATAAAGTTGAAATAATCTGTAACCGACATTACCTCTTCTTTAAAGTGCCTCTTCTTAACCTTCTATTAGGGAACTAAAGATGGTCTATGAAGAAGTCCAGGACCTCTAGCATATTTCTAGAGAAGTTTAGAAGATAAATGTGTAGAGGTTGGCTGAGCTTGAAGGCTCAATGTGGTGTGAGTAGGAGAAGGAGGAGGTGCCCTTTTATAAAGGAGGAGAGAGGCACCTTAGGAAAAACTAAAAGTATTATTTTATTATAAAGTCAGATTCAGTTTTTAATAGCTCCAAATTGATTTATTTCGAAGTTAAGGTTGGGATGGGTCGAAAACCTCTAATCCAATAGATTTTAGACAAGTTTTGGTTACTTTTGTAACCTTATAATTTAGATTTAACTCTAAGTTAAATAATTTTACCTTTATTGGGTCTTCTTGTTTTCTTACACTATATGGTTAATAAACTAATTATAACAAGCCAAACGAAACCCAAGTTGTTTATTATTAATATATATATCCTTATCTAAGTCATTTGTCTAAACCATATATTTTTAGGAATAAAATAAAAACTAATAATAAAATATTTATTTTAAAAACTATTTTATGTCAATTTTGACACTATTTGGTAATTGATTTTTGTGAAAATCATAATAGCATGATTGGTGCGCAAAAGGTAATCAAATCAATAATAATATGTCATATTAACCTAGAAAAATTTTTTAATTAATAAAAAGTCTCAAAATACATTTATTTGGGTATTTATAACATCAATTATGTTAATATTTCATTAATAAGATAATTACTGCATCATCATTGTGTCATAAATAAATTAAATTAGTTAATGTCTAAAAATTATAAGTAAAATATCATTATGTAGGAAATCGTTTTATCTTTCTAATGAATATTTATATTAGAATTCATATTATGTATAACCCTATATTAAAAATGATTTAGTTATTAAACATTGATTTTATCTATTTTAACCCTTCTTTAAATAAATTAATAATAAGTGTCCTAATCTAATTCAAGTGGACTGAAATGGTCAGATTTTATTCCGAATGTTGTTTTTGGTCGAATTACTCTTATGAAATATAATTAGTACATGTGTTAGGGTAATAATAAAATCACATTTACCCTTAATTACCCTATTTACTTTTAACCGTGGCAAATAAAAGTAAAACGTTACTATTCACTAAAAAAATATATTCATCTAATTGAAACACATTTTAGTCCATGATATTAACCGTGTCTCTCAGATTTTCGAAATTCCACTCACAGAAGCGGTAAAATTATGTTTTATATAAATTTTCAAACTCTCCTAGGAGATGGGTAAAAGACGGTGAAAAGTTCAATAAAATTTTATATATCTAAAATTATTATAAAATGACTCCAATGAATTACATTGAACATATATAGGTATTATGTATCAATTTGACCTAAAATAAATTTAAATAAAACAAATAATTATTTAAATAAAAAGTCGATTTTTAAATAGTAACCAAGTGTTTTCACTATTCATCAAAAATTGAAAGTTTTCAGAAAAATACCAAAATTTCACCCTAGGATAATTTAGATATTCTGAATCCAAATATGAATCCGATTTTGAAAGATAAAATTTATAAATATCTAAAAAGTGGGTATTAGTATTCATAACGGCTAGTTTTAATAATATTTTAATAGCATATCGCTGTTTAGTGAAACTCGGTATTACATACAACGCAAGTTATCAAGGAAGGTCGCAATTGCATGTAAAGCAAGCCAAGCTAGTATTGTGTGTAGTGTAATATTCCTTTGATGATGTATATAAAATAAAAACAAAATATTTCTCATAAAAATCTTGGGTGTTACATTCTACCCCCCTTAAAAAGAATTTCACCCTCGAAATTCATCCCTTTGTAAGAAAAAGATGAGAATACCTCTCCCTCATCATATCCTTGAGCTCCCATGTAGCATCTTATAATTGGTGGTTCATCAAAAAAAATTCACAAAGCGAGTGGTCTTGTTCCATAGGACTTTTTCGCTACGATGCAGAATCTCTATCAGCTGTTCTTCATAAGAAAGAACTTGATCTAGAGGTACAACTTCTAAGCTAAGTACATGTGAAGGATTGGGTATGTACTTTCTTAGTACAGATACATGGAACACATCGTGAAATTGAGAGAGATTCGGTGGAAGCGCCAATCGGTAAACTACCTTCCAAAAACGATCCAGTATTTCAAAAGGACCGATATAACTAGGGCTCAGCTTTCCCTTCTTTCCAAATCTCATTACTCTCATCCAAGGGGATATCTGTAAGAACACTTTATCACCCACTTCAAACTCAAGGTCTTTTCATCGGTTATCAGCATAATGTTTTTGTCGACTCTGAGCTACTCTTATGTGTTGTTTAATAGATCAAACCTTTTCTTCCATTTCATCAACAAGATCAGGTCCTAATAGCTTTCTTTTCCCAACTTCATCCCAGAAAATTGGAGTCCTGCATTTCTTTCCATAGAGAGCTTTATAAGGAGCCATCTGAATACTGGAGTGAAAGATATTATTATATGAAAATTCTACTAAAGGTAGGTGTTGATCCCAACCACCTTTGAAATCCATAGAGCAGGCTCTTAACATATATTCTAGAGTTTGAAATGTTCTCTCAGACTAACTGTCTGTCTGAGGATGATAAGCAGTGCTGAAACTCAACTTTGTATCCATAGTATGCAGAAGACTTCGCCAGAACTTTCAGGTAAACCTCAGATCCCGATCAGATATAATGGAGAGTGGCACTCCATGCAATCTTACCACTTCCTTCACATATATCTTGGCAAGCTGATCCAGAGAGAAATCCTCTCTAATAGCAATGAAGTGTGCAGACTTTGTAAGACGATACACTATGACCCAGATAGCGTTATTGTCTTTGGATGTTTTAGGAATTCTGGTGAAAAATTCCATAGTGATGTTTTCCCATTTCCATTCGGGTATGGGAAATGGTTGTAACATCACCTTAGACTTTTCTCTCTCAGCTTTAACTTGCTAACAAACCAAGCATCGAGAGACATATTCATCAACATATTTTTTCATGCCATCCCACCAGAAGTACTCTTTCAGGTCCCTATACATCTTCGTGCTTCCAGGGTAAATAGAGAATGAAGAACTATGAGCCTCATCCAGGATCTCCTTCTTTAATTTGGGGATGGGAGGAACACAAATCTGATTCCTGAACTTTATAATCCCATCACAATCAAGGTTGAATTCAGGAACATTTCTCACCTTCTTTTGTAACTCTAAATCTTCTTTTTGGGCCTCTATAATCTTCAGATGTATATATTGTTGAACATTCATTTGATAAAGATAAGATTTTTCCCCTTCCATTATAATTCCATGGTCCATCCTTTGTAAATCCATAAATATTGGATCTTTTGTGATCCTCATCATGGATAAGATAGCATGGTCTTTTCGACTTAATGAATCTTCCACCTTGTTTTCTCTCCTAGGGTGGTAATGAATTGAGCAGTCATAATCCTTAATCATCTCCAACCATCTTCTTTGGCGCATATTCAGATCATTTTGTGTGAAAATATACTTTAAACTTTTATGATCAGTATAAATATCACACCTTTCACCACAAAGATAATGCCTCCAAATCTTTAAAGAAAATATTACCGCAGCTAACTCCATATCATGATTTGGGTAATTTTGCTCATGGATTTTCAACTGTAGTGAGGCATAAGCTATCACCATATCATTTTGCATGATAACACACCCCAAACCCTTCTTGGATGCATCACTGTAGATCACAATCCTTTTTCCACTATAAGGTAGTGTGAGCACAGGTGCACTGGATAACCTTCTTTTCAACTCCTTGAAATTCTCTTCACATTCCTTCGTCCACATGAACTTAACTCCTTTTCGAGTCAACCTGGTGAGTGGATTAGATAATCGTGAAGAATGTTTCACAAAACATCGATAATATCCATCCAAACCAAGAAACCTTTGGATCTCAGTTACTGTTTTTGGTCTCAACCATTTTTCGAAAACCTCTGTTTTTACTAGATCCATAGATATCCCATATTTTGAGATTATGTGACCCAAAAATGAAACATTTTGAGGCCAAAATTCACACTTGGTAAATTAGGAATAAATATTCTCCTTTATCAGGGTCTTCAATATAATTCTCAAGTGATCTTCATGTTCTTCCTTGCTCTTTTAATATACATGAATATCATCTATAAATCTACCACAAACTGATCAAGATAGTCTCTAAAGACTCTATTCATCAGATCCATGAAGATAGTAGGGGAATTAGTAAGACCAAATGGAATCACTATAAATTAACAGTGTCCATACCTTGAACGGAAATCCGTATTTGGTATATCCCCCCTTTTGACCCTTAATTGATGATACCCAGAATGAAGATCAATCTTGGAAAAGTGTTGAGCTATGCGTAGGTGGTAAAATAATTCATCAATGCGTGTGAGAGGATATTTGTTCTTGATAGTGATATTGTTAAGATCTCGATAATCAATGCAGAGTCTCATTGATCCATATTTCTTCTTATCAAATAGAACAGGTGCTCCCCAAGGTGATGCACTAGGTCGTATAAATCCCTTATCAAGATTCTCATGGAGTTACTTCTTCGATTCCTACAACTCAATTGGGGACATTCTATATGGTGTCTTTGAAATAGGCAAAGCACCTGGTACGAGTTCTATTGAAAACTCAACTTCACGATTTGGTGTAAGACTTGGAAATTCCTCCGGAAAGACATCATCAAACTCCCATACAATGGGAATATTATTAATCGTGAGTTTCTCACCAACTATTTGCAATAAATAACCTTCATTTAGTGGAATCGAGACCCATAATATGGAAGAAATTTCCACTGGAAGGTTATGTTCATCCATGCATCGATCGACGATCAAAGATTGATCTGTAATATGGAATGTGACTTCCCTTATTTCGAAATTGATATGAGCTCCATATAACGAAATCCAATCCATGCCAAGAATCACATCAAATTCCACTATATGAAGGATCACAAGATTTGTTGGAATCACATTCCCACAATCTTTAATCGGAGAGGAATTATAATCTTTTGATGCGACTGTTGTGCCATTAGGGGTTGTCACAGCTAACTCAACATCTAATTATTGAGGTTATACGGCGATACCCTTAGAAAATTATTTAGAAATAAAAGAGTAGGTGGATCTAGAATCAAATAAAACATTTTCTACTTTAGAGTGGATGGTAATTGTACCTTTCACCACTTCGTTATCATACTCCACATCACTGATAGAAATTGCATGTGACTTTCCTTTATCATTAGCCTTAAGAGTTTGTTGACGTCGATCATCATCATAAACCCTTGGATTAGGGCATTGATTAGCATAATTCCCCATTTCCTTGCACTTGTAACATTGATGTGTAGGAGTTTCACTCTGTGTATCTTTTTCATTGTTCGCATCACTAGACATCTTCTTCCCATCATTACAGCATTCAAATGCCTACTGACCTTCCATTCCACATTTAAAACATTTACTTGTCCCTTTAAGAAAACTCCCTCCATGTTTCTTTCCACACATTGAGCATAAGGGAAAAATCTTCTCCTTTTTAGTGTGCTATTTAGATTTTCCTTTGAATTCCATTTTCCTCTTCTTATCAAACGCATATGACGGATGAGTTACTCCAATCTCCATCTCAACCATGAGAGCACATCGAAAAATTTCCTCATAGCTATTGAATTCCCTTATGGCTGATGCCCTTCGAAGACTTGGTTTTAAGCCACTAAAGAACCGATCGATCTTATTCTCAGGTTGGATAATAATACAAGAAGCGTACCTTGCAAATATTGTAAAATTTTCCTCGTAGGTACCAACAGATTCATCATCCTTTTACTTTAGTCCAAGAAACTCCTTCTCCATCTTTTTTTGAAGAATACGAGGGAAGTACTTATTGAAAAATTAGTTCTTGACTCGTCCCATTCCATGGACTCAGTTTCATCTCTTGGCCTCCTATTCATGATAGGATTCCACCATTGATCAGCTTCACCTTCAAAACGATATACTGCTAAGATGGATTTATCATGTTCAGAACATTGAAGAACTAAAAATATCTTTTCAGTGGTGTTGATCCATTGTTCAGCCACTAATGGATCAGTAGGCCCACTGAAGGGTGGACGCTGCCTCATGAAGGATTCAACAAAATGTTGATCCTTCCTTTGCTCGTTTGGAAGTCCTGCATGATTCATAGCTTGAGAAAGTTGTCTAAGCATGGATACAATATTTTTCATTCCAGCTCCCATAATGTTTGGTTGCTCAGGGGGACAATCATTGCATTGCCCATTGCATTCCACATTAACACGGTTCCTTCGGGTTCCATCCATTGACTAAAACCAAGAAGAATAGTGTGAGTAACACTAATTATAATAGAAAAACCACATAATCAAGAATAAAATTTCACACTTAAGGTCTTATAATAGGTTGTTCATGGCCATTTTTAAAACACTAATATTATGTTCTATGCTTAGACTTCTCCTTAGGGTTCTTACTAAGGTTTTCACATCCTAGTTTCCAAAGGTTGACTATAACCTCCCTCTGATACCAACTATAACAACCCATACATTACATACATTGTTATTACTTCCTAATTGAAGCACACTTATTACAACATATAACAAAACCATGAAAGGAACGTATAGGTATAGTGTCTTTAGAAACTGAGAAACATAAAAAACTGGTTCATAAAACATCTACATTGTCTCCCTTTTATTTTATCTTATCTAGAGTCCCTTTGAGCATATATTACTTAATATACTTCTTCTTAACCTGGGAAAAATAAAACATACAAAAGGGTTTGCTCAAATACTAAGTAAGGGTAAACAAAAAAATATCAATAACATCATATTCATAATAACATAACATTTTAGACATCATAACCTCCAAAAGAGATCATAATTTCATAACATGGGATAAATCATAGTTGTGAAATGTAATCCCAATAATCATAACATAAAACATGAAACATTGTGGCATAAACCCATAATCAAATAGAATAATTTCTTAGTAGTCAAGACTCATTTCCAAGACTATCTTAGGGGACAAAGTCCATTTTTGAATCGAGTTCAGTCCTCATTTCCATCCTGTTTCACTGAACCAGTTTAACCTGCCGTTCCATCCATGTCTATTTCATGAGATATAAATCTTTACCCAATAATTGGAGGGATATATAGGTCTCACCCATCTCATAATGATACCATTATTATGTGTGACATAAGATCATAAATCATACATTATATCATAACCCATGTAATAAAAATGGTATTTTTAAACATCATTCCATCATAACATAATCCATATAAGATAAAAGGAAATCATAAAAATAATTCCATCATAACATAATCAAATCAATGTAAAAATAGGGATAGAAACAGAACCCTATATTATCTTAGATGGAAAATAATTTTGATAAAATGCTTGAACTCCATTCTTGAGGAAAATATCCTTTCTACATCAAAAACATTTTTCCTTTCATAACATGTCGTAAAATTTTAAACTAAAAGAAGTTGATTAAAAATAAACTTGAAAACTTATAAATGAAGATTTATGGAAATAATGTTCTAGAAATATGTTCTAGCCGTATAAGTTAAATAAAAACATTCTTCTCGAACTTTTCCCGTAAAAGTCAAAAAAGTACCTCGTACTAAAAATGAAAAATGATCCTTTCATATCTTATACTAAAAACTCACCAATGGGTAAAATTGGATTTAAACAACTGTAGGTGGATGGAAATAATATTACATATTGAGGAAACATGGATGTGGATGATAAATATTCCCCAGTAAATTATGAAGTATAAATAATCTCGAATAAGAATGAGATTGTGATATTTTCCCTTACCTTAGGTCTGATTTGCTTCGTACGTGTCCAAACCTCCTGTATAATGATTTAAATAATGTTATTGACTTATTCTAGAATCTTACTCATTGTTATGATATCATAAATGGCCATATTCTTAGCTTCTTATTAGTAATATTTCATTGTTACTTGTTATTCGAGTGTTTATTGCTTTTTGTTCTTACGTGTGTTTTGTCGAATAAATTCATATTATTCTTTTAGGTCATAGATACCTCATTTATAGAATGATATTAGTATAATATATATCATATTTATTCATTCAATTAATTTATATAATCATTATGCAATGAAGATCATCTAGAACGAGTCACATCACATCGTGGAGACGGTAGGCCGTACGTACGCACGAGCGATGATATCGTTCCCATGATTGTGGAATTGTATTAAAGTGTATGTATACTATTTCAGAATCAATATCAATTTAAAATAATCATATATACTTATTACTTACACCATTATACCCATCCATGTAAGGTGGTGTTGGAAAACAGATTACACCACAACATGGAGACGGTATTCTATACATACACACGAGCGGTGATTTCGTTTTCCGTAGGATGGATAGAAGGTGAAATAGGGTTGTTTCATATTTATAATAACATATAAGTATATGAGTGATACTTATGTTATTACTTCATAATTAAACAACTATAGAAGAAGAAGTAGAATAAGAAATAATGTTGAAAGAATCGGTAACAGACATTACCTCTTCTTTGAAGCGCCACTTCTTAACATTCTCTTAGGTAAATAATGTTGGTCTTTGAAGATAACCAGGACCTATAGGATATTTCTAGGGAAGTGTAGAAGATATATTTTCAGGGTTTGGCCGATATTTAAGGCTCAAAGGGGTGTGGGGAGGAGAGGGAGGAGGTTCCCTTTTATAAGGGAGGAAATGGGAACCGTAGGAAAAACTTAAAGTATTATTTTATTATAAAGTCATATTCGGTTTTTAATAGCTCCACATTGATTTATTTGTAATATAAGGTGGGTATGGGTCGCAATAATATCTTAAAATAGATTTTAGACAAGTTTAGGTTACTATTATAATCTTATCATTTAGATTTAACTCTATGTTAAATAATTTAACCCTTACTCTGTTTTCTTATTTTCTTACACTATATGGTTAATAAACATACTATAACAAGCCAAACGAAAACCAAGTTGTTTATTATTAATATATATAACCTTATCTAAGTCATTTGGCCTAAACTTATATTTTTAGGAATAAAATAACAACTAATAATATAATATTTTTTAAAAAAACTATTTTTTTGTCAATTTTGAAACTATTTGGTAATTGATTTTTCCGAAAATCATAACAGCATGATTAGTTCGAAAAAGGTTAATTAACTCAATACTAACATGTCATAGTAACCTTGAAAATTATTTTAATTCATAAAAAGTCTCAAATTCCATTTATTTGGGTATTTATAACATCAATTATGTTAATATTTCATTAATAAGATAATTACTGCAACATCATTGTGTCATAAGTAAATTAAATTATTTAATGTCTAAAAATTATAAATAAAAAACCATTATGTAGAAAGGATTTCTATATTTATAATGAATATTTATAGTTGAATTGATATTTTGTATAACCATGTATTAAAATTGATTTATTTATTAAACTTTGATTTTAACTATTTTAACCCTTCTTTAAATAAATTAACAATAAACGTCCTAATCTAATATAAGTGGACCTAAATGGTCATATTTATTCCTAAGGTTGTTTTTTGTCTAATTACACTTATCCAATGGAATTAGGACATGTGTTAGGGTAATAATTATATCATTTTTACCCTTAATTACCCTATTTATTTTTAACCATGGTAAATAAAATTAAAAAGTTACTATTCACCACAAAATATTTTCATCTCATTGAACCACATTTTAGTCTTTGATATTAACCGTGTCTCTCAGATTTTCAAAATTCCACTCACAGAAGTGGTAAAATTAAGATCTATATAAATTTTCAAACTCTCCTGGGAGGTGGGTAAAAGACGGTGAAAAGTTCAATAAAAATTTATATATCAAAAATTATAATAAAATGACTCCAATGAATTACATTGAACTTATATAGGTATTATGTATCAATTTTCACCTAAAATAAATTAAAATAAAATTAATAATTATTTAAATAAAAATTCGGTTTTTAAATAGTAACCCAGCGTTTTCACTATTCATCAAAAAATGAATGTTTTCAGAAAAATACCAAAATTTCACCCAAGGATAATTTCGATATTCCAAATTCAAAAATGAAGTCCATTTTGAAAGATAAAATTTATATAATTTCAAAATGTGGGTATTACTATTCATAACGGCTAGTTTTAATAATATTTTAATAGCATGTCGTTGTTTAGTGAAACTCGGTATTGCAAACAACGCAAGATATCAAGGAAGGTCACGATTGCATGTAAAGCAAGCCAAGCTAGTGTTTTTTGTAGTGAAATATTCCTTTGATGATGTATATAAAGTAAAAACAAAATATTTCTCATAAAAATATCATGTGTTACAGAATAGCCTCATCTCATCGGGTTAAAACAGAAATAAAACCACAATGTTATCAATAACAACAAAACAAAACAAGTGCTTCACCCAATGGTGAAATCAAATCAACTATACTAATTGAAAACCATTAATATTTCAATATTAGAGTTAACATGGATTTTTCCTATACTCGGGTTTGCAATATCGACCGAAACTTATTATCAACTACATATTCTTCCTATCCCTGTCTAAATTCTCCAAATACTAAGGAAAACTAGAATGGAAAACTTGACCCTCTAATACCACTTTGTAATGTCTTGGGTCTGGATGCCTCTCAACTACTCCCCCATACCCTGTTGGTCACATAAACTCAAGAATATTTCCCCAAATAAAAGTAGTTTATGGCTATTAGTGAGGGATAAGGAGTGATAATGGGGAAACTATTCCCTGATTGGGAGAGTATACACATCAGAAAAAAATAATAAATAATAGAGGAAGAAGTAATACCATACAATAGAAATAAACAGCAACAAACAAACGTAAATCCAGTAGAATCCCAATATATATATATATGATGCATGGAATATTAATATATGAAAACAGCCAAAAATGTCACAATGTGGGAAAAAATACAAAAACTATGGTATAAAAGAAATAGTAAACTCTTGCAGCATCGAAGGCCTCTTCTTGGTCCCATGCTTTCTAGATCCAATATCAATCAAGTACCTGATGAAGTAGGTCACATTCACATATCTATACCTACAACCATATAATATATTTGGGTCTAAAAATTACCCAAACATGGTTTGAGACAAATCCCAGTAGGCAACCACCAAAAGATCTGTGCCTAACTATTATTTAATATTTATATCATGAAATATGATGAAATAAATCCATAAACTAGAAAGTACTCAAAAGTAACCAATCCTAAAATTTTAAATTACATTCATTTACACTTATTATTCAATCCGTTAAAAAATGTAAATATCAGGATCTAGCCTAATATCTATATCCCCTATGTAAAAAAAATATATGTCTCAAAAGACCATCTAAAAAAAGTATGACTGAATCCAAGCTTGTGTTTTGGCTTGGTAGACTCTTCACAATCATTCAATTATTCAATAAAGACCCCATGGGAAATCTCTCACAGTCTAATCCCCCGGGTCTAACATAGCAATAAATCATTTACAAACAACAACATTGGAAACTCTCATGGTCAATACCCCTAGGTCATCATGGAATCACTAACTTATAAAAAACCCTCCTAGTTAGCTCTAATGGTCAATATACCTGGGTCAACATAGCATGAAAAAATAATAAATGACCACCTTGGTAGCTGTCACAGTCAATACCCCTAGTTCAATATCTATACCGAGGCTCCACAGTCGTGTTTAAATAAACATGGAAGCCCCCATAATTTTCCTGGCCCAATGCTCTCATGGTACATTAGAAAAATTGTGCACATATCGTATTAAGGCAGGACATGTAATCTCTTAATACTACATTTCTAATCATTCACATGCATACCAAATGCCTTTCATATTATCAAACCAATCGATCCTAATTATCCAAGGCATGGAAAACAAGGTACACCTAACAAGCATTCTAGAAACAATGGCCATAAACAATCAATTAAGGGAAACACACCAATGGGGTGTCCCATAAACAAGTTATCTGGCCTTATTCCTAAGAAACAACCCCTTAACAACTAATAAAACCATATCAGGTAATAATTAGGGTTAAAGTCTAAATCATGCAATACCCTAATCATGGGTATGTGGCACTTTAAGCGTATATAATCCTATGGCTAACAAAGAAAGGCGTAAACCACCTACCTTGATGTCTATCGATCGATATACTTGAACGTCGACCCTTGAATTAGCATAGATTGGCGTCGATCTACAATATGGTTAAAAACTACCAATATTGAATAACTCATGAGAGTGGAAGAATTAGGGAGAAAGGATCTAGGCTTTTCGAGAACTCAATGAAGGGATTCCATCGCACCCGATGAACTATCAATCAGAGCTCTGGCAAGGAATCATGAGGGGTTTGATGTTCTTCCGCCATCCATCACTCTCTATAAAAACCACGAGGAGAATAAGATGTATCTAAACATAATAAATGACCCCAATCCATTATATGAAATAATCAGAAAATTACACATAGTGTTTATTAAATGTACACGATGTGTAGTAGCCTTCACTGGCCCCTGAATTAATCAGTATTCCAGGTCACTACATGGCTATGTACTCAACCATTACAAATCCAGTACGTGGCTATACACAGAAACCAAGTACACAGTGTGTACTTGTATGTAAATGTTTTGTACTTATAACATTCTAATTTTTCCTTTTCTTTCTCAAATCTAACCCAAAAACAAGATCCATACCTGAAATAAAGATCCATGTTCTTACAAAAATATTTTGGGACCATGCTCACTCATGTCTCTTGAGGTATGAGCAGTAACACTGATCATGTTGAACTTATTAATGTTCCAAGGAGGGAGAAACATGCCATTGAATCTTTTATATGACAATGCGCAATAACCTTATAATGTTAATGAAGGACCTCAGAACACCCTGAGAGGGGAGGGGAGAATCCAGGTGTCAACCTTTTCTTTTTAATGTTGTGGATATTGTTCCCACTTTGGTAGGAATTTGTAAAATATGTCAAAAAAATGAAAGAAGTAAGTTGACATAGCACTTTTACTTGACTCACCACAAAGGTCTATATCCATGGAGCATAAACCGACATTGTGTTAGTCATACCAAAATCCACTAATCTTCACTAGTTAATGGATTACATGTATTGGTCAAAGCCACAATGTTCCTGGAATACTGCATTTATAAATGTTCCGGGAATTCTAACTGTATACCTTGGATCACTCCCATCTACTCCCCCTAGATCACTGCCTTGAGAGAAGTCAATCATGGTTTTTCGACTTGAAGGTATCTTCAACAGATTATTATTCAATTCTTTTTCTCTGTTTAGTAAGAGACACTCCTTGTATAGAAGTCTAGAATTAATGTACTTGAACGTGCTGAACCACTGAGACGGGTAATCAGAACATGTATACAGCCTATACTAACAATTTCTCACAACACCCAGACTGTGCATACAAGCTTTTCTTTTTTTTTTCATGCAAAACATTCGCACAACTACAACCTTTAGGCGTCGCTTCATCTTTTTACATGCAAATTCCACTTTTTTGCACAACTTGAACTTTTAGGTGAAACATCAAATTTTACACGCAACTAACAATTTTATGCACAAATTCAACTTTTACGCGCATCAACAACTTTTACGCGCAACTTCATCTTTTACGTGAATCAGCACCTTTTACGCGCAACTACATTTTCACGCACATTTTATGGGCATCAAAACTCGGATCTTCTCTATGTCTTCTATGCTACTGAATGTGGGGCGGGGGTTATCCTCTTATTTATAGGCATCGTCGACCCCCGATCACAAAACCCACCACATCGCGCAAAACCCCAATTCTGCGCACTATGATTTTCACACAAGAACCATTTTTCGTGCACATCTCCAGATTTTTCTAGCACCTCATGTCTTTTCCATTTTTCGATGTTCTGATTCTGAAATGTGCATTACGTGGAAGCTTCCAAGATCCTACAAATTTTTCACAACTTTCTTTGTAATACACATATTTCACCATCTTCCAATTTTCAGGGCCAAAAATATGGAAAACACATAGAAATGACGCCACCCTCAATACTGTTGTCCGCTTGAACTGTAAGATCCCTTTCCTAGAAAACATTCTGAACATCCAAGGAGAATTGATAGAAAACACAAACTAAACACCATTTCTTTCATATAACGGTCATGGTTCCAACAATATCCCCTGTTGGGTTTGTTGGCAATCTCCAGAAAAATTCAATAGAGGACCATCCACTAGAAAAACCTAAAATGAAAGAAACAACTCAGCCAACACTCTGAGTCTACTTGAGAAATGCTCAGTTTATAAAACAAGTAGGGAATCATGAATTCAGTTCCTATGTTTTGGGTTTTCCTTCTCCTCCAAGCACTAGATTCTCATCGTGTCACAGAAGCATTACATGCTCAACACATATCCTAAATTTATTCTTTCTCCCCATTGGAAATAAACCCAATTTCCAGTTTTTGTTCATTGTACAACTCAAAAACACCACCTGGATTGTATCTCCACCATAAACCTACATCACATCCACAAACAGATTAAAAACAGTTAACAAAACTGGGGAGAGGGGAATTTTGTAACCTCCTAATGCACTTGGAGGTGGCTGATCACTGAGGATCAACCAATGTTTCTCAAAGAAAACTGCTCATAGTGGCTTGGTCAATATGTCAAACACTTGGTCATCAATTCCAACATGATCCATTTTTATAATTCCTTATTCAACCTTTTCTTTGGTAAAGTGATATCTGATTTCATTATGTTTTGTACGAGAATATAGAACTAGATTCTTAGAATGATCAATTGCGCTATTGTTATCACAGTAAATCAACATTGGTTGTTTCACCTCAACACTGATATAAGTTTGTTGTTGCTTCATCCATAGTAGTTGAGTGCATGCCTTTGTAGCATAGATATACTCAGATTTAGAAGTACTAAGAAAAGTACTTTCTTGTTTCTTTCTCAACCATCCAAAACATTTCTTCCCAATATAGAATGCTCCACCACTAGTGTACTTTCAATCCACGACATCTCCAGCCTTATCAGCATCAGAAAATGATGATAATTCACTGTCCCATCCTATAAAATGTATAATTTACAATTGTTAGTACCTTAAATATACCTCATTATTCTTTTTAATGATGTCATATGTTGTTCCATTCAATTGCTCTGAAGGCGAGCAGCTAACCATGTTGGAAATTCAATGACTGACCGTGTTGCTTTCAGGTACAATAAGCTCCCAATGATTCTTCAATACATTGTGTGATCTACCAAGGTCCCATCCTCATGCTTTCCAAGTTTAGTTCAAAATGAAATTGGAGTTGACATTGGTTTCGAGTCATGAATATTAAATTTCGTCAGAAGTTCTTTTTCATACTTTTCCTGAGAAATGAATGTGTAATCTTTATTTTGAGTCACCTATATCCCTAAGAAATATTTGATCTCCCCAATCAAAGAAATTTAGAATTCTTATTTCATGTTATTGGAAAGTTAGTCTACTAATTTATGCCTGCTACAACAAAATATAATGTCATAAACCTATATTAGAACCATGAACAGATATTTTGGAGAATTATTCACTTATATACGGTGATATAATCCTCCTCTTTTGAATTCTAACTTCTTGAGACAATAATCCATCCAGTAATACCATGCTCATGGTTCCTTCTTCAAACCATAGAGTGCCTTCTAGAATTTACAAAATATTGTTTCATAAGTATCAAGAAGAATACCCAATGGTTGTTTGATGTATAATTCTTCTTTGAGAACAAAATTCAAGAATGATGTCTTCACATCCATTTGATATACATTATATCCTCTTTGGAATTCCATGGAAAGAAAAAGCCTGACTGACTCCATTCTATCCAATAGAGGAAAGGTCTATTCAAAATCAACACATTCTATTTGTGAGTATCCTTTACATACCAATCGTGCCTTGTTTCTGATAACACTTCCATGATCGTCAAACTTATTCTTTAAAATCCACTTTGTACCAATCACATTGTGACCTTTGGGTCTCTTGATTGGATACCATGTCTAATTCTTGTCAATATGATCTAACTCTTCATTTATTGAAATCTACCATGATTCATACTTTGAAGCTTCTTCAAATGAGGATGGTTCCACAATTTTATAGAAATGCATATTGTATGTTATTCCTCATTCTCCTTGTCTGTATGGGTGAAGTCTAATCCACAATGATGTTGGATTTATAAATTTCTGCTCTTCTATTCCTTATTTTAGATTCAACTGTATTCTCTCTTGCTAAGGTTTCCTCTATAGATTCTTCTTCTGAGTCAATATCATGAGGTAACTTCTGAGTGTTTTGTACACCTTCCTCTATTTCTGTATTTTTGTTTACTCCACATTCAGTTTCTTCCTCATCTTCTATCACATTATCATAGAAAATATTTGATGAATGTGTGGTTTTCTCTTTAATGATCTTAACATCACTACTTTCCACAATCCTTCCTAAGCTCTTGTTGAAACACTTGTAGGCTTTTCAGTTCATTGAGTATCCAAGGAAAATTCATTCGTCTGCATTGTCACCATTCTTCCCTTGATTTTCTTCTTTGTTTTTAATGAAGCACTTACTTCCAAAAACACATGAAAGTATTTCAATAGGGATACCTTCCCTTACAAAATTCATATTGTGTGTTCGTCTCACCCATGTAATTCCCCGTTTGATTTTGAATATACACTGCAGCTTGAACATACTTTATCCAGTAATGTTGTGGAGTACACCTCTCAATCAACATAGTTCTTTCCATATTGTTCACCTACCAATTCCTGCAGTCAACAACTGCATTTTGTTTTGGAGTTCTCACAATAGCTACCTCATGTTGTATCTCGTGCTTCTCCATGTAATTTTCAAATTCAATGGACGTGTATTCTCTTCCATTGTAAGATCAGATCACTTTGATTGTTTGTCCACTATCATTCTTGGTGAATCTCTGATATGTTTTCATGCAGTAAATCACTTATCGTATCATATGTATAACCATTACACATTCTATTCTAATATAATCATCTATGAAAAGGAAAAAGTACCTTTATCCATGTGTTCTAAGAACATTTATCGGCCCACATACATCAGTATGAATGAGATCAAGAAGATGAGAAGCCCATTCTTATTTGGAGGATATGAATTGAAGACCAGCTTCCCCCGAATACAAGCATCACAAAACATTTCACGTTCACACTTTATGTTGGAAATGTATATGAAAATATTCTGTTTTGATTTTTATTTTTCATGTCTTATTGATTTATGTGCCACAATCTCTGATGTCACATGTTCTTTTCATCATTAATAGTCATGTAGAAAATGTTTTCTTTACTGTCAACCTGATATAGGTTTCATCCAATCCTACATCCCTTCATAATTTAATTTCATGTCTTCCCCTTGATAGTGCAACCTTTCTGATTAAAAGTAACTATAAGTCTTGAGTCATAGTTTTGACTCACGGTTAGAAGATTATGAAATAGTAAATATACATAAAAGACATCAGTTTTCGTTAGCTCTCCATTATATATTTTAGTACTTCCCCTTCCTTTTATTTTTAGAGCTCTATCATTTCCAAGAAGTAATATTCCATGAACCCTTCTCTTCACATCCGTTAGCAGACATGCATTACCAGTCATATGGGACAAAAAATCACTATCCAGAATCCAAGTGCTGTTACTTTTTTAGCCTTTAGGGAAACCTATGTATGGATGTATTTATCAATTTGCCTCTTTTCATTCCGTCAGACGTTGTATTTAGTGTGGAACACTTATGGCCTTTCAATTCTATCTTCCGTGTACATGGGTTATTCATAGTAGAAATCTTCTTCTAGAAGAGAAAACCTGATTGTAAGAGAAAAACTGTCTTGTTGATGAGCTTAGACTTGTCTCGGACAATTAAATTATGTATCCATATCCCTAATCTACTTTCAATCAACGGCCTTATGATCAAAGTTTGAACAAAAAAACAATATCCATAAAAATTGTTTCTTCTAAAAGAATTCGGATATGAATTTATTCTCCATTGTTGAACTCCCATATCTTCTAAATTTAGATAGCTTCTTGCCTCTTCGCAATAAGACATGGTATGTCAAAAATATCCCCCAAAATTACACTTGATGAGAGGAAATGTCTTCACACTTCTGTTTAACATCATTACTTCTTCCGTGGGATAATCGATTAAGGGCTTCCTTTTCTAGGAGGCTCGAGAATAATATTCTTTTCTTATTTCAGATTGAATTGGGGGTTTCTGTTTCGACACATTAGATGACTTTTCCAAATCACCCACTTTCAGAATGCCTTTATTTTGGTCACCATTATTTGCGAAATTTGACGACTCTGCCTCACAACTAATTCCACTATTTCTCATTCAAGCGGGTCTTTGATCATTCGACATATTTTCAACTCCATTAGAACCACGTTTTTCTCTCTCCAACAGCTCAGCATCTGAGAACCTTCAAAACTATATTTTCTTCCTTGATTCAGTTGAAATAGATTCACTCTCAAGATTTATCCTAAGAGTAACAACATCCTCTTCAAGACTTTCAGTAGTCTTGGTTGTTTCTTCCATTCTAGTGGTGAGGTCATTGATGAACTTTGCTTGCGCTTCAATTCTCAACATCAGATCAACTAAATCATTAGTACGTTCATGAATTTTAGACTTCACATTCACAAATTCGTCATGTCGTTCAATTTTAGCTTTGAACTGATCAACATAATCAGTTGATTCTTCTACAAATGATTTCTACTTATTGAAACTCTTATGTTTGATCTTAAGCATACTAATAGAACCTTTAAGTTGGAACTCAGGATAGGCATTATTTTTCAAATAATTGTATCGACCATTATATTTTGATGGTTCTAATTTTTCAATAGTGGCCATCATGGAAGCATGGTTTGCATTTTTAATTTCTTATTCTTCTTCTTCAAAAAATTCATTATCATCATCTTCATTTTCACATATAAAACTCTTCTTTGGCACTTTCTTTCAAGATTGAAAGTATCCCTTTCTGAAAATCCTTTTCTGAGGCTTATCAATGTTTTTATCTTCACTATCTTCATCATTGATCTTTTTTAAGCACTAAGAGGAAATGTGTCCAACTTTGCCACAATGAAAGCAAGCAAGAGGTATCTTCCCTTGGAATTTCCCTTTTCCCTTCTGGAACATTTTTTCAATGAGTGAAATAATTTCTTTTTTCTTTATCATATTCACCACTACTATCTTTTGAAATTTTATGTTTCTCCATGACCTTGAATTACATTTCCTTTTTCAATCATGTCGTAGAATCTAATGGTTTGAATCTCATTTAATATGCCACCAAACTGCTCTACAAATCATCCATAGAATGTCTGGAAATATCTCTTTCCTCAAGGGCTGACACCTTTTCATTGTACATGGGTGGAAGTCTTCTTAATATTTTCATTAAATTATCTATGTCTCTTATTTAATCTCCTAGACCCCGAATAGCTCCAACCACATTAGTAATTATATTGAATAATGAGTCTGCATTCTTATCCTGATGAATCATCATATCATCAAACATATTGTGTAGGACTTGTAGTTATGCCTCCTTCACTTTGATATCTCCGTCATAAATATTTTCAATTTTATCCCACATGGATTTTTCTTAGGATAAACTCATTACCTTAAGATAGATATGATCAGAAAGGGTTGTGGTGAGTGAATTTTGTGCTTTTACATCTACAGGAAGAATTGTTTTGTATGTGTCAGTCATAGTCAGGCCTGTTGGGTCAGTGAATTGAATTCCTTGCACATTACAAAAAAGGACTTCCATTCAAAAAGATCGTAGAAGAGATCTCATTATGTTCTTCTAGATCTAGAAATTAATTTCATAGAAGAGAGGCACTCCCCTGACATTGGATGAATTGTCCACAACGGTATATGATAGACCAGACACCACTGAACCACGCTGGGATACAACATGACGGACCCCAGAACACCCTGAGAGGGGATGGGTGAATCAGGGTGTCAAATTTTTCTTTCTAAAGTTGTGGATATTATTCCCACGTTGGTAGGAACATGTTAAATCTGTCAAACAAATGAAATTAGGAAGATTCCACAACACTTTTACTTGGTTCAACACAAAGAGATAAGTCCAAGGAGCATACACCGACAGTGTGTTGGTCATACCAAAATCCACTAATATTCACTAGTTTATGGATTGCAATTTTTGGTCACAGTCACTATGTGCCTGGCATACTGCCTTTATAAAGGTTCAGAGAACACTCACTGTATCCATTATATCACTTCCATCTACTCCCCCTAACTCACTTCCTTGACAGAAGTCAAACATTGATTATCGACATGAAGGTATCTTCAATAGATTATCATTGAAGTCTTTGACTCTATTCATCATGAGACACTCCTTGCATTGAAGACCTGAATTGATGCACTTGAACGTGATGAAGAACTGATATGGGTAATCAGAACATGTATACAGCCTGTACTGAAAATTTCACGCAACACCCACACTGTGCGTGCATGTTTTTCTTATTGTGCGCAGAACTTTCACACATCTAGAACCATTACGGACAACTTCATATTTTTACGCGCAACATCAAATTTTCCGTGCAACTTGAGCTTTTACACACAACATCAACTTTTACAGGCAACGTCCACTTTTATGTGTAACTTCAAATTTTACGCGCATTATCCCCTTTTACGCATAACTTTAACTTTTATGCACAACATCACCTTTTACGTGCAACTAACTTTTCACACACATTTTCCACGTATCAGAACTCGAATCTTCTCTAAGTCTTCCACGCTACTGAATGAGGGGGTCATATATTATTTATAGGCATCGCCGACCCCCACGCGCAAAACCCATTGCGTCGCGCAAAACTCCAATTCTGCGTGCAATGCTTTTTTCCCAAGAACCATTTCTCGTGCACATCTACTGATTTTTCATTCACCTCATGTCATTTCCATTTTTCGACATTCTGATTTCTAATTGTGGTTTGCACGCAATTTTCCAAGAACCTAAAATCTTGTGCACAACTTTCTTTGTGAAACACACATTTCTCCATCTTCGGATTTTTTGGGGAAACAATTTGGCTAACACTGGGAAATGATGCCACCCTGAATATTGTTGTCAACTTGAATTGTATGATCCTTCTCCTAGAAATCATTCTAAACATCCATTGTGGATTGACCACAAACACAAAACAAACCCCATTTCTTTCATAGAACGTTCGTGGTTCCAATAAATTTTATGAACCACTAGTTACTGATCAATGAATCGATGTGACAAGAATCAAATTTTCTAATTTTTAGTGCTTATACCATGAAAACATTTCCTAGGATTTTATCATTGGGAAGGTGAAGAAAATCCATGTTGGAATAAGTTTACGTATATGGGGAAATATGATGAAATTCCCTCCATTTAAAGGGATGAGTTTAAGAGGATTTTTCTAAGTACTTACTTCCCATATATTCTACATAAAAAATAGATATGGAATTACATTATCTTAAGTATAATGTTAGTGAATCCATTGGTACCTTTTAGGAAAATTTGTCATGATAATAATGGTATGCTTCATGTATAATCATATACCTCGAAAAAAGGTTTTGATTATTTAGGGGTTTGAAACCATGTCTTTGAAATGAATTGTCTATAAGGGAATTTAGAATCTAAGAAGAAATAATTTAGTGTGGAATAGAAGGGTAAATGGCGATGAAATCCCTCATGGTTCTAGTTATAGGAAAAGAATTATGGTGTTTCATGTAATATCTTGTGGTTTGTCGCATTGAGGGAAGAGAACATTTCCACCACATAATTTCTAAAAATGTTGGAAGGATCACTCAGGTGAATACCTAAATGGAACAAGAACATGTTTAAAGTGTAGGAATCATGAATATAGAGGAAAAATGACAAAGTTATATAATGAGGCTAGTAAATGACATTATTAGAGAGAGATAAAAATATAATAAACAACTCACACTTCATTTAAATAAATGAAATTAATCGGTTCATTATGAAAATCACTAACCTGATCTAATTAATAATGGGTGAATTATGTTTTGGAATAATATATGTTTTTATTGTGACAACATTTTTAAAAATTATTAATTTTTTTTAAGATATGATAAAGGTATATAAATATATTTATGAATTTTTTATGAGTGAAAAAAATTATTTCGAGATCATAATTAAGTTGAACATTAAAGGATATGTGATCCAATCATTTTGAACATTTGGATTTAATCATTGTTAGACACATTTTGGGGGAGCCTTATGGTGAACTATTTATGGAATGGATTATGTTGAACTTTTTGCGTTATTGTCTATTGTTTAAAGAATAATATAATATATTTATATATATTTGATAACTTGTGATCCATTTATGGTTTTGTTAAGAATTTTTTAAAATAAAGATGTAATTTCCCTTCAACTATGGATCTTATGATATATTTAATGATTATTTAATTATTTCTATCATAAAAAATTAATCTTAAATATTAATTTTTTAGAGTACAAGATTATTTGTAAATTCCAAGAAGAACAATCAAATGATGAAATTATTAATGTAAAAAAGAAAAAAATAAAGAAAATTAATTTTTTTACATTCTTTATCATGATAGTAAATTAATAGGTCAACATTAATAAAAATATATTGAAATAAAATTGTTATCCTTTAACCATCATTTACGAGGAATTGATGTTTTCTCCACCAACAATTATTTATGATATTGTGGTCATTTACTTTTATATGGGAAAGTTATCTATCAATCTATATGAGTCTATATATTTTAGGTTCCACCTATATGTATATAATTTAACTTAAGAAAATGTTTCTCTTATCACAGAATGTGACTATGTGTTATTTTGGGTAAACATTACCTTTCCCACATGTCTTTTAAAAAGGTGTTTTATTATCCCATTGTATTATATGGGTTTTAAACAATAGAATTTTTAATTTTTGAACATCTATTTTTTAAATTAACAATTTTATAGGAAAAGTAAATTTATGGGGGTATAATGAAATATGATGCCATTTTTTAATATATTTTTATTTAAATAGATTTTGTGTATTTGATAAATTGTATGACCTGAATCATCGTTCTTAAAAATGAACCACATTATATTATGAAATAGCATGTATATTGACATCTATTAATAATATTTTACAAATTATGATATATATATACACATTTTTTACTTAATCCTATTGTGTTAGTTAATTCATAATATGTAATTACTGAATCTTTAGTAACGTGATTTTATGTTTCAAAAGTATTTTGTTCTTATAAAATGGTTTCCATTAAATTTATGTGTGAATATTTTAATAAATTTATTCTAGTTTTTTAAATTAAATTTTATGAAAAGGATATATTTTTTAAAAAACAATTTCAAAATTATATATGGTTTAATTTTTAGGGATTTTTCTAAAATGATTGATTTTACATTGAATAATAAAATATAACGATTTTGGTAATAATTATATTTATTTTCATTGAAAGGACATATTATTCATTGAATATGAACAAAACGTAAAAAAGTATAATTTGATTTTAAAAATCTTATTAATTACATAGTAATCATAATTAGGCATTATATTTGTATAAGTTCATATTTGTGTTTAAAAATGCACTTTTTCTAAAAACTATTTTTATGTGTGTACTATGCTTCAAATTAACCATATTACACAAATCTATACTGAATAGTTATTATTATGAAATATAAAAAATATAAATTCAATAAAATTATTTTACATTTATTTTATGGTCTCCCTAGTCATGGAATAACAATAAATCCCCTATCGTGCTTAAAATCACATTTATGAAAAATAATTTTCAATCCATTTTGTAGGATTATTTTAAAATAGATTTATACAACTTATATAAATTGAATAACTAAAAATTAATTCAATATTTATAATCCTTAGGAATTTTTTTTCATAGGTCCCTTTTATTATTGATCATTAATAATAGTTTTCAAATTAATAAGGGTAAAATGGCTAAAATGTGGATAACACTTCAGGACAAGGATTTAAGATTTCACTAACAATTTTCTTTATCCCATTGGATGAGTGTACTTCTTCCATAATCTTACAATTTTAAAAAATATGGAATCTTGGTGCTATTTTAAATTAATTATGACCATTATATTAATTTATGAAACTGATAAATACAAAATTTTAATCTCTTGAATTTTGTAACTATAATATTTTTTAACATAATGATAAAAGAGGATATTTTTTTCTAAATGATTATTTGAAAATAAAAATAAAATATTTTTATTAAGATAAGTTAGCATTAAATTTTAGGTATGGAATGATTACCTTAAATTCCCATGCAACTCTAAAGCAGTATTTATTAAATTAATAGAAAAATAAAATAAATGATTGAAAAAATATTAAAAGTAATACAGTTTTTATAATAATTATGTTTCAAAATTTTGTACATAAATATAACTAATTTTGGATCTATGAAAGGGTTATATTTTAATTCGATAATAATATTGATGAATTTAAAGTTAAATAAAATTAATAGTGTCAAAATGAAATTAAGGATATTTTGGGATAAATTATATGTTTTTAAATTATTTAAAATTAACAAAAAACTTGAATGATGATATGTATGATGAAAATTTTATAAAATTAAACCACTTGGAAATTTATGAAGAAATTTTCTTTAAAATTAAAATTATAACCCTTTACGATTAATTTATTTTACCACTCTTAATGTTAAAATTTGATAATGAAGGGGTTAAACCAAAAGAAAAGTTTTAAAATGACATCAATACCTGACTGAATTTCATTGGCTACTGATATTTAAACCATACCATTTTTTTAAAATATTCATGGCTATTTGAAATCATTATACATTATAAATTCCTTTATTATATTTAAACATCTTATGAAAATATAAGTGTAATATTTCCCTCCATTATAAAAGGACACCCCTTCTCTCTTTTCAATACACCTATTTATGCTATATAGCATGACAAAACTATATCCATTTCTCTTTTAAACTCCCTGAGACATGAATTGAAGTTATATTAATTCATAAAATACAATTCTAAGGTTTCTTAAGAAATAATATAAATGATTCCCACCGAAGAAGAAGAGTGTGGGGAACTTTTGAAACATGCCTAACCTATGGTAAGGGGTTTATGTTATAATCACAATGATTATATTGATTGTTTATGATCATATTTATGATGATTAAATTTTTACAAACTATATCTCAACCATTTAATTTTATTCTTGTATTCTCATTTCAATATATTACATTTCCTTTATTCATTTTCCTCTCATTAATAACTTAAGACATTAAAATATTTTTTTTGAAAGAAAACCTGATTTATTTCTCTAATGGGTCAAAGTTCATTCTTTCTTCAATATCCAAATTTTCAGAATATTTTTTCAATTATGTTATTAATATTATATTATGATTTTTTAATTTCATGTTTACCCATGGTTTAATTTTTAGAATATATTTGAAAATTTGTATTTGATTCAATTTTTGAATGAGGTGGTTTTGAATTTTTACCAAATATATTAAAGGAATATTTATTATATTTTACAAGATGTGAATAGAATTTCATACTATAATGTGATACCATTTATTTGAATATTTATTTAAAAGTTTCTTGGGTTTAATAATATTTGGTAATTTTGTAGATTCTAAATAATAGGATTCAAATTAAAAAGGGTATTTGCATCAAGAAATATTCCATGTGATATTTTAAAGGCATTATCATATATTATGACATCCAATGATATTAATTATGTTTAATTTGGAATATGATTATTTTATACAATCCTTATTAGCTTTCTAGATGGTTTATTTTTTTTATGGTGAGATGTTAAATAAAACCATTATAATTTTCAAAAAGTAATGTTAACATGAAAAGTCAAATATTTTTCGGATTTTATTGAATAAATATGAATGAATTGTGATTTTGTGATAGGCGGTCAATTATAGAACTCTAATGAATTAGGTAAATATGGATAACTCATGGGATAATTATGTTATGAGTGAACCATAATCCATGTTCATAATTTTTTGTATGGACCAGGTTTTAATCTCCATATGATTATGTGTGGATCTGGTATTCGTGTCTATAAGATTATTCATTGACCTAGTTTTCATTCCCATGATATTATGCATGGTTCCAATTTTCATGTCTATAAGAATATGCATGTACATTTTTTTCATGTCCATAATATCATATGTTGACCCGGTTTCATGTCCATAAGTTTATACAAGGAATTTTTCTTCATGATCATAATGTAATGAGTGAACCTGTTTTTATTCATTCATGTTCAATATTTTATAATATTTTTTTAATTCCACATTCATGTGTCTCTAATATACTCTCATGACTCATCATATATTTTTAATGATTCCACACACTTTATAATATTTTATATCAAAATGATAATACATTATATAATGACTCACGTTTAGGATCTACGACATATTAGGTATAAAACTTGTAATTTGTGACGATGATATAATTCCATTATGATTATAATATTATCGTATATGATCATTGATTAATATCTCATATGATTACCCTTATTGATCATATGACCTCTACCTTTCTTATGTTTTTCCTTCCCAAAGTTAAAAATAATTGGTTTAAGTAGGGTATTCTGAAGAAGCATTGTCTATGGGAAACCGTGAAGATCATTCATTAAAAAAGAGGATTATATATTTAAAATAGAAAGGAACTAAACAATTATTCTTATGGAAGGGATCATAAAGAGATATGTTGATATATTTATAAAAATGATGTTATATTTTCGTACGATAATATTGGGTCACAATAACAATTTTCAGAGTTGTGGTGTTCATTGATTCACTTATAGCCTTTTATTAAATTGAAACAATGGAATCCAAATAATTCATATATTTAATATTTACTTAAAGCATGGGATGAAATCTATGTTTATTATATATACGAATGGTCTCTCCAAAATATTTGAAAAAACTAAGGGATCAGTGTGATATGTGACCTGAGTGTGTTATAGGAATTTTTTGTTGAGTTTGTTAGGGTTTTCATAGTTCTCCCCTAAACATGGTTGAAATAATTTTTAGAATAGAATACACAATTTCTTTTAAATATCTGATAAATTTCTATTACTAGAGGTTTTTCTTCCTTTCTCATAATAATAACAGTTTTTACAATTAGGGTGAGTTATATCTAAGGACCTGAATTCTTGAATGCCTTATACAGATGGAATCTCAATCCCTAAACTGGTATCTTGATTTCTTTTTAGAAATTTTAAACAAATCACAGGTGGTCATATTTCTTATGTAGTGAGTAGCAATCTTAAGGATTTACTTGATGATTTCTCTAGTTTTTTAGGCCGGTGGCATGTAGAAAATAGATCTCCAGAATGAAGTTAAGAGACATCTTTTATTTTTTCATGATGGAAACATTTCCATGATGCTTTTCACTACCCATGGAAAATAATTTATCATAGTTTTTTTAAAAACCAACATAAAAAGATATGTGGAGGTATTTTATATTAAAAAATTGTTATTTATTTATTTATCAAGAAAATACTAGGAAATTAACCACATATATATAGGTTAAAATTTATTCCCATAAATTCTGTTATTCTACAAAGAATTTACAACTCCATCATTCTCTTATGTGATGGCCAAAAAATCATTAAAATACTTATATATATATATATTGATAAATACATATGAATAAATATATTTATTCATAATTTATATATTAATATATACCTACATATAAAAATATAACAACCTATAAATTTATTTACAATATGTTATCTATATATTTTAAAATACATTTTAATCATTACAAATATAAATAAATTTTTATACATATATATTAATATTACCACACCTATATATATGTAATTATATGTATGTATAAATATATATATACCTACATATATTTCTAAATATATATTTATATATATGTTAACACAAATAAATATACAAATACATTGACATTGACACAAATACCCACAAAATAATGTATATTAAAATATATATATATATATATATATATATATGTGTGTGTGTGTGTGTGTCTGTGTGCATAGATGTATATAAATATACATAGATACATAAAAATAACTATACATATATAAATATGAATAAATTTATATATATATATGTAATTACTTATAATTGTATATGAATATAAATGTTTAAAAATATGATATAGATATTCATATGAATTCATATTTATATATATATATATATAAACCAACAAAATATATACCCATATATATAATTTTGAATAAATATATATAAATTGAAAAATATATATATATACTCACAAACACACAAAAATACATTTAATTTAATATATATATATATATATTTAAATATCTACATATATAAATATATATACACACATAATATATAAATAAGTTTAACTATTTATAAATTTTAAAAAATAAATATAGATACATATAAATATACATAGTTCTATAAAATTAAAATTAATGATACATAAATATATATAAACACACACACGCAAAACAAATAATAAATACAAAATCACTAAAATAGGGATGACCGCTGCATTTGAGAAACCATCATTGATGGGAATGTAATCCAAAGGAATAAAATAATATACCAACAAAAATGGATATGTGGACCATCATAAATGACGCATAAGTATCCCAAAAATATATAAAAATAGTGTACGTTAATATAAAACTCAGTTTTTAAAGAATTTTATCCCACATTCTAAATAATACATGAACTAGAATTTATGAAAAAAATGACTAATTATATTATATAAAATTAGATAATAAAATTTTATATAAAAATGTAGAATATATCAAAATCATTTTTCAATAACTAATGTCAAAAATAAAATATGGACTACAAGTATATTTTGAAAAATGTTGTCACGAAAACCCTTATCCTGGTCATATAAATACGGTAATTTTATCTTGAAAAAAATCATTACATTGATGTCCCAACTTTTATAGGGAATCATAGAAAACAAGTTCCTCAAATAAATGTTTTATGAAATCACTATTAAGAAATAATTTGAAATGTTTCTATGATGTGTGGGCATTTGGGAAGTTATGTTTTACACAATACTTACTTTCATATATAGTATATAATCATAATAGGTCAAATAAATGTTGTACATGTGGAAACTTATGCATAAAAAAGAAATATTATTTACTATGATATGTAATAAGGATTTACAATTTAAAACATTAGGTCAGATCTACAATAACATATAAAAATAAGAGATAATAAGGAATAATTTAACATGGTGTCTAGGATTTAATATTTCATTAATAATAATTGTAATAATTATCATGCATAATTTGGTGATACATTTAGTTATTTAGTTGAAAATATGATATAATAAATCATTTAAATTTAATTTTTTTATGACGGAAAAGTATTTAAAACTAGGATATTAACATTAAAAGATTAAGTAATTGAATTTGAAAATAATGTTTATGAATTTAGTTTTTATTTATTCTTTAAAAAAATGAAAAAAATTGATGTGGAAAAATTGATATCATTTAAACACATTACCATAATTTAAACAACAATAAAATGGTTTTCATGGATGATGTGTAACTATTTATGTCGATAAATTATAAACATTCACTAAGGTATTATTGTAAAAAAAACTATATTAAACAATTAAATAAATATATCAATAAAAAATGAATAGATAATTTATAATCCTATTAAACTACTTCTATTTGTCATGATCCTTCATTATGGATTTTAATGGGTCATTACATGCTTATTTTTGCATACCCAAAAATCAATTTGATTAAATTATACCTACCATAAACCTAACATAATCCTATATTTACATAGTTACAAAATACCATAAACTATAATTGGATACATAAATACCACAAATTTAATACCTAAACCTAATTAATATTTTTTTATATTTTATTTAAAAATTATTTGAATTAGAAACGATATATGACATGGATGATGATGATACAATGAACTCATGAATCACACAACATCATTGATGACACTCTCCTCCAAGTATATAGGGATTTATAAGGCTTATAAATCCCCATACACCAATTGAGGAATCTTATGTGGGTCAATGTCCAACATTGAATAGGAAATCCCCTATCAATAATTCATAGTGGGATGTTGGGGTATAAAATATCATTCATTTCCTACTCGCTTAATGGGGCTCCCCTGGAATCTTCCACCAGTCTACTATAATGTCTTTACAATTTTGTTTATTATGTAAAAATAATTTTTTGAAAAATAAAAAAATAATCAATCCACGATATTAATGTTAATGAAACCCAAAACACATACCCCACCAAATTAATAATTAGGTTGGCCACCCTTGACGTAAACCTTCCCTTAATCCATTCTTGGGGCACCCTAATCTATTTTTTTTCAGGATGGGTTGTGCACGACGTCCATGTTTTTGGTACATTTTTTCATATCTAGACATGCTATGATTTACTTTGTACGTATTCATTTAAATGAATGCAATAATAAAACAGATAAATGAAAGGAATGATTTTAATACCCCTTTATGGATAGCCGAAAAATTATGAGATGAATTGAAAATAATCACATGGAGTAATGTTAAAATAAAATATCATAATTCTAAAATAATATTATTTAAATCAAATGATTCATTATAAAATAGGTTATATTACACTTGATGATTTTTGTGTAAAGATGGTATGTCCCAAATAGATGATATAAATAATATGAGAATAATAATCTACATAGAATGTTGTGTAAAATATATAACAATAATATGTATGAAATATATATCATCGAATATTTAGAAATTATCATCGTATTAATGGAATATATTATCTTCTTAATGTATTATTATTTTACAAATTATTAAAAAAATTTAAGAAAAATGTTCCCAAAATTTGGGAGATTACTAAAAGTAACAAAATGAAAGTAAAATCTCAAATTTTAGGTAATGAAAATAATTGTTACAGTATTTACATTAAATATAAGGGATGAAAACCATTAAATCATTTTAAAAATGAATGATGAAGTAATATAATAGACCATATAAAATTTGAATCAAATAATTTAAAAGGTATTGTAGATAGAATAATTATAAATAACAAATAAATTGGAAATAAAAGAACTATAAGTAATAAAATAATTATAATATAACCCCTAAATAATGTATCGGAATTGAAATCTGTTTACATGGTAATACTAATGAATTTAGGGTAATTGAATTGTGCGGTAATGAGTGCTTTAAAATGATAGTTGAATACTGGGTACTTAGGTGCAACAGAGTGGCTGACCAAAGCTGTCTCTCAATAGAGGATGTAATTTAAAAACTACTTATAGGTATATGGAAAATAAAATGGATGAAACAAAATAATTAAATGGTTGGGGGTTTGTTTGATTTTTATAAAATAATAATAAGAAGAATAACACTCAAATACGATTATAATTTTTTTTTGAAATGAAATTTGAGTAATAAAACAAAAAATAGAAGATGTTTTTCTTTTCAGAAAATATTTTTAAAAACCGAAATGATCTAAATATACCTCTTTACATACTCATTTATCATTTAAATTTTAATAAATATAAACTTAATTATGATCCTCTAATTTTTTAACCACATAACCCTATGTGAATTAATTTCACCAAAAAATATGAAGTGAATTAAACCCTACGCATGCTTCAGAACATGAAATTGTAGAATACTGGTTTGATTGATATTCTAATATTAGATTAGGATTAGTGGTAAATTAATGTACATATAAAATATTTAAATGAGGATTAATTTAGTTTATGGATTATATTTAAACTCTACAAATTGATCCCATTGTGGTCTTGTATCACCGATTAAGATCACTCTCTCACAATTCACACAATTCATGACCTCGCGTGTTTTGTGTGAATTATTAAATTGTTTTCTTAGTTAAATTAAAATTAAAAGCTTAATTAATAAATCAGATTATGTGAATTAAATAATCTCAATTATTAAAAATAATTAAGAGAATAAGGTTATAGGTTGATCAATTACTAAGAATAATTACTCTTCTATGGGCGGTGTAGTCATTGTAGAAATGTTTTGCATTTGCAACAGTCGGGGAAAGGTTATAACGCAATCATGTTTCTACTGTTGATTTCCAGACCAAAGTGGAAGTTAAAAGTAGAATAAATTTGTAAAAAAAAATATGAAAAAAATATAGAATAAATAGAAGAGAGAAAAATAATTGTATTATGAAAATACAAACATTACAACACAAGAAAAAGAAGAAGGCATTGATAAAGGGGTCCTTACTTCAGAAGCTATACCTGTGTTCATAGGGAGTTCCATAGCCTCTAAGGTGATGATATTAGTCATATATAAATCCGTAGTAGATTCACTTCACTACTTGGAAGAACATACAAATGGGGTGCCAAGAGAATCATTTTATAGAGGATGTAAAATGTTGTTTTGGGCACCCTGATTTAGAGAAATCACTTGGACAATGGTTCTAGTCCACTGGGAAGTCTTATCATTATTTATAGAAAATTAAAAAGTTATAAACCCATGAATTTTATATCTCCACTAATTATTTTGAACCATTTGGATGGATAGATCCTGATATATTTAAAAATATAGAACACATTTGTTGACTTCTTGCAGATTCAGTATTCTAGAATGATCATGTAAAGACCTGGAAATTTCAAGGAAATTTTTTTCTTAATTTTCTTTGGAATTTTACAAGAACGCAGTTTCTGATGGCACCTGATTCCGAGGCCCGGTGTGCCCGCAATCATTTTCTGAAGTTTGGCTTGGGTACATTCAGTGAACGAATGAGCGGGAATTTCTAACAATTGAACCGGTGCTCGGAATCAAATTCTGAGGGCACCGATGGAACTGTAGCACTGGTAATTGCTTAGGAACTCATGTTCCGGAGTTTCGTTTACACGAGAGA
The DNA here is from genome assembly GCA_963277665.1 of Viscum album. Lineage (NCBI taxonomy): Eukaryota > Viridiplantae > Streptophyta > Magnoliopsida > Santalales > Viscaceae > Viscum > Viscum album. The sequence goes on along the minus strand of OY728134.1, from coordinate 1,381,235,542 downwards.
TGTTGATAAAAATTATAGAAGTTCAAAATAAAAATTTAACAACAATTTTTATTTTACTCAAGTGTTTTTATCCTTTGGAAGGAAGTTGGGTAACTACCCAACTTCCCTTTGTAGGTTCGAAGGAGGAGGGGCCCACACGAACCCCACCCCTTCATATTCTTCAACTCTTCAACTCCTCTCAACTCACCATAAATTAAGATAACTTAAGTTATTAATGGGTGAGTTAATTGTGGTTTTTCAAATTTTAAACTCTTGAAATTCAAAGGTTTTGTTGTGTTAATAAAATAAGTTGGGAACTTATTTTATGGGTTAGAACCTTTGTTGATTGAGAGGTTTTGGGGAGAAAATCTATGGAAAGATAGCGTTTTTCATCCTCTTCAACGAAGAACACGAGGAACGCGAAGAACGCAACGAACTTCGTCAAATAACGTCGAGTCCTCAAAGACTGACTCTGTGACACTGATATGCGACGTGACATTTCTTTCCGCAACGGTTCTTCCACAACGTCATCTCTACCCGCGACGAATCCTCATTTGTCGAACCTCCGTTCGAGCAACCTCGAGGTAGGGAATTGTTTTTGAAATATTAATGAACCCCATGCTACTTCCTTCTAAATCAAAGAACGCGGATCAAATAAATATTAATTTGATCCGCGAAGATCATGTTGCGGGTTGGGATTTTATTTTGGTATTCTCTAATCTTTTGAGAAAAGAATGACGAGCGCAGACCAACCAATTCCGGGTTGATCCGCGGATCGTTCGTACATGTGGATTGATGTAGGGGTTTCATTTTATTTAATTTGTTAGTGAATACCAACTTGACGATCTTCGTGGATTTTAAAACCAATTGTTATCGAATAACACAAGGGGGCTGGACCGCACAAACACGGCAGACCCTCCTCCTTATTTCATGTTGGTTTCTTTGTGGTTTGGTACGGGAAGGCGTGGTTTCGTCGCACTATGCGGAATCAAGCGACAAGAAAATGTGCGGCGCCATCGCGCCGCGCCGTGAAAAGAAAGAACAAGGATGCGACGCCGTCACGCCGCGTCGGAGAAACCGAAGACATCCGCGGATGGAGTCGGGCCACGGCGAAGGGGCGCGGTGCCAGCACGCCGCGCCGGAGAACCACGAAGACGGCGCATTTTGTTTTTGACGTGTGGATTGATGGGTGACTATAAACAAGTCCGCAAGGTAATTTTGAGGCCTCCGCAGGGAAGGTCGGGTCCCGGGAGGACCATAGGCGAAGACGGCAGGAGAAACGGACCACCGGAGCGCGTCCTGTGGTCCGTAGAAGGTGGCGGTGCGCCGCCGACATCAATCAGCGGCGAAGGGGGGTGGGGGGGAGCACGCACCCCCACCGCTCCGCGGCCGACCGGTCAGGCCAGACCGAACCCGGGCCGGGGCGAGCCGGTTCGGGCCGACCCAGGGGGGGTCGGGCCGGGTCGGGCCGGGCCTAGACCCCCAGTTTTCGGACCACTTTTGGTCAAATGACCATATCTTGAGTTGTTGACCTCCGATTGACACGCCGTCAGCGGCAACGCGATCCTTGGGTCGGGACGGTCGTTTTGGTATATTTCACTCAATGTTTCGGAAAACATTGTGTTTGGCCGGGTTGGTTCGTACATGAAACCAAACGGGCCCTCGGAGCGGAAACGCTCGTAACTTGAGTTCCGGATGTCCGAATGATGTGTCGTCGACTTTCATGGAATCCTCTAAGTGAGACAGATCTTTTGGCTTACTCTTCTCGAGGATTGGATGCCTTCGGAGTGCGGTAGGGTTGGTTCGCTCACGAAACCAGCTGGGCCCCTGTAATGAAATAGTCAATAACTCACAGACCGTGCGTCCGATTGATGCACCGTCTGTCTCGTTGAATTCTTCTTGATGAGACGGAAGTTTTGGCATACTTTGCCCGAGTTTTGGATGTAGTTGGATAGTGGCCGGGTTGGATTGAACCTGAAACCCAACCGGGCCCCTGGAACGGAAAAGCTGATATCTTTCAGACCAGACGACCGTTTGACTAACCGTCAGCGGCGTTGGTGATATAATTGAGAAACGGTCCCTATGAGTATACCCTATTAGAGTTCGGTGTACAGTTGAGTTACGGACGGATTGGGTTCGCTCATGAAACCAACCTGGCCCCAGGGATGAAAAGGCTAGTAACTCACAGACCAGGCATCTGATTGACGCGTCGTCTGTTGCATTGAGACCCCTATGATGAGGCAGTCCTTTGAGATACTTCTTCATGGGACTTTGTGATACTTGGGGTATCGAACTGTAACTCATGGAGCGGACCCTCCCGGATACGAGCGTACGGAGTACGGAGAACGTGTAGCCAGCTTAGACCTGACGAATGCATGACCGACTCGACTTGGAGTTAGTCGACTAGCCCAGTGGATGGAGAGCACGATATTTGGCGACAGACCCACGGTGGATGGAGCGCCTGGTAGTAGGCCGCAGACCCGCGGTACTCGATGGTAGGAGTACCTCAGTAGGCTATTAGGGGGAGTGCTCGGTATTTGGCGATTGACCCACAGCGGACGGAGTGCCCGGTAGTTGGCCACAGACCCGCGGTACTCGACAGGAGGAGTACCTCAGCAGTCTTCGGTTAGTGAGTAGTACCTCGGAGTCGTGACAGGACCACTGTACACTCCAGAGACGGGACTCTTCAGCAGTTACGGTTTCGATAATGAAAATCCTGGTTTGAGCTGAGACTTTTGACCCTTGTGTTTACCTCATGATTGAGATGGGTCACTTGATAACTTAGGTATATGTATGGGCATCTACCTGGGTAGTGTTTATCCGTTGATTTCATGATCCTTGTGCTTCCTCATGATTGAGATGGGTTACTTGATAACTTAGCTATATGTATGGGCATATACCTAAGTAGAGGTTATCTTTTGAGATCTTCTTGGTGGTTATCCTTATTGGTTTTAGTGAGACCTTGAGGGTCTCGGGGTCCCTAATTAGTATCGTTATACTCACCCCTGCACGGGCTATGCCCACACCTTGTTATGTTGGTTGTAGACGACGGGCAGTGCTGACAGAGGCCGAGTGTTCGAGGACTGGACGGTTCCCGGAGGTGGACTACACGACGAGTCAGTATCTGGAGGAGGACTTCACGGCGAGACGACACATGGAGAAGGTTGACGGGAGAGAGCATTGAGGAGGATATCTATACCTACCCTTCAGGTAGGATCCGAGGAGGACGACCCAGGAGCTGCTTCCTTCTTCTAGCTATTTTCCTTTTTCTGTTGTACTTTCATTCTGTTGTAGCTGCACTTTCAGTTGGGTTTGTATTCTGGCCCATTTACTTTTTAGCACTTCTTTTTGTACTTAGTGTTTTGCTTCCGCTTGTAATCTGTGGTGTTTTGTTTACTTTTATAAATTCAATGCCTTCCCAATTATCGGGATTTACGCCTTTGGTGCTAGTCGCCAGCCCCTGGCCTATGGAAGGCAGGATTGGGGTAGTCACGGCACGGGCCCCGAGGATGGGTCGTGACAAATTGGTATCAGAGGAGTTGGTTCTACCGCAGAACTTATAACTCTGATATTTTTCTTCTGTGAAGAAATAGTGTTAAGAGTACCGAGTGTGGTTTTCAGTTCAGGGAGTCCAGTGTTGGTGCGGGCGGCCAACGTATCCATACACCAGGACCCTGACAACTGATTTCCGACTTTGTGCACGAAAACACTGATTGCGTGTGTGTTTCCAGAAGTTGTATTTGAATATCAGCTCAAACCAGGTCAGCTCACCAGGTATAAATCATTTAACCGTGTTGCGTTGTTCCTTTCAGGATGCCTCCCCATGGATGACCAGTTAGAGCCCCGAGAGTGGTTCGTACTGACAGCCCACCGAGCGACATGGCCTCAGTACATGTCCCTTTTCCAGTTGAGGCACCAGCGGAGGCACCAGCGGTACTACTACCCATTGGGCCACCGATGCCACCAGCCCCAGAAGCAGAGGGTGCACGTCGCTTGAGCGCACTGCATGAGTTCCAGCGCCAGAGGCCACCTAGGTTCCAGGGAGGGATGGACCTGCAGGTGGATGAGGATTGGATGGCGGCTGTGGTGAGAGTCTTCAGGCTAGTTGGGATGCCGACAGACTTCATGGTGATCCTTGATTCCAGCCTTCTTCAGGCAGCAGCAGGCAGATGGTGGAGCCTGATGCTCCAGATGCATGATGAGGCGACACTTCTTTGGGCAGACGTCAAGATCCTGTTCCGGTCAGAGTTTGTACCAGCCACCCTTCAAGTGGTGCGTATACAGGAGGTACTTCAGCTGCGGCAGGGCAGCATGACAGTGGCACAGTATTCAGCAAGGTTCACATACCTCTCGCGCTACTCCACTGATATGGTACGAGACCCATTCTTCAGGGCCCGAACCTTCGAGCAGGGGCTCAGGCGAGAGATTAGTGATTCTGTTGTTTCTCACAGCATTCTGACGCAGACAGGGGTGTTGGAGAGAGCCCTCTCAGTTGAGAGTTTCCTTGCTGAGAAGTCTCCAGCAGCAGGACCCACCACTAGCCGGCTTGCGGCAGAGTCTTCTACAGCAGTCAGTAGACAGATGACGCAGAGGTCCAAGAGGACCAGACCTACTGGTGGCCGACTGCATGACTCAGGTTCAATTGTGCAGGGAAACCGAGGTGGAGTCAGAGCCAGACGTGTCGAGGGTGGACAGTGTTACTCCTGCGGCGGAATTGGTCACATCGCACGTGACTGTCCGACCCACCATGCAGATGACCAGCAGTTAAATGATGAACCTCCCAGCCAGAGGCAGAGGTTCGATCTGGGCAGACTGCAAGGAGCAGGCGGCCATGGAAGAGGGGCTGGTCGTGCAGCTGGAGGTGGATGACGCTTCGGGGTGTTGCCACCCCTACCACCAGGAGGCCCACCCCGACCGCAGGGGACAATAAGACATGGGAGAGATCAGCTTCAGGCAACTAAGGCCTATGGTCATGGAGCTCCGGAAGCAGATGGATAGGAGCGGGACTAGCTTCCGACCTGGAGGCTATTGATCCTCTTGCTTCTAGTTTGGTTGATGTTTTTCTGTAGTTGCTTTGTATCTTTGTACTATGAGCTTCAATAATGAAAAGACACTTATCTTTGTAATGTTTTCTTTCCTGTCCTTTTTGTTTGGTTGATACTGAGTGGTCCCAGTTAAGACTCTTGACGTGACCCTCACTTTCGAGATTTCTACTAGAGGAGACCTAGTGACCTCACACTAATGCCGGCAGTGTGACTCAACCCTTGGATGCGAGAGTGACCGTTGGATCTCTTGGTAGTTACGTCGAGGCCATACGACGTCGTCCATTGCATGAATGCATCATTCATGTCAGGATTGACTATATTAGGCAATGAATGTGGTTCATCCAAGGATGAGACCGGATTTATCTTATTGGCAAAGAATAAATCATAGCAGCTCTTGTGAGACTAGAGAAGGCCCAGGTCATCCAAGAGCGGATGAGGACAGCACAGGGCCGACAGAAGCCTTATGCTGACAGGAATTGGAGGCCTCTAGAGTTCGAGGATGATGATATAATCCTTATACTAGTCTCACCTCGACGAGGTTTACGGAGATGAGGCCAGGGAGGCAAGTTATCTCTGAGGTTCAACGGACCTTTCTAGGTCCTCAGCTGGGTAGGCGTGGTGGTTTACCGCTTGAACCATCCACCTCAGTTGCACTAGGTGCACGACATTTTCCAGGTATCTCAACTGAGGAGATACATACTCGACCCTTCGCATATCATCGACCATGAGGAGCAGGACAATGGCGATGGGGTTACTTCCACGGAGGATCTAGTGGGGATCAAGGATCGACGGGACCGGATCCTACGAGGACGATAGATTCCTAGGGTTCACTTTCTCTGGCAGTACGGGAACCTCCGGGTGATCATATGGGAGAGGAAGGCTCAGATGTGTGCTCTGTACCACTTTTGTGACCCTAGTTTGTGTTCAAGCTTTATGGGGACGTAAAGTCATGTGGTGGGAGTAATGTAAAGACCCGGAAACTTCAAGGAAAATTTTTTCTTAATTTTCTTTGAAATTTTACAAGAACGCAGTTTCTAACGGCGCCTGATTCCGAGGCCCAGTGTGCCCGGAATCATTTTCCGAAGTTTGGCTCGGGTACGTTCAGTGAACGAACTAGCGGGAATTTCTAACTTTTGAACCGGTGCTCGGAATCAAATTCTGAGGGCACCGATGGAACCGTAGCACCGGTAATTGCATAGGAACTCCTGTTCCGGAGTTGCGTTTACACGAGAGATGTTGATAAAAATTGTGGAAGTTAAAAATAAAAATTTAACAACAATTTTTATTTTACTCATGTGTTTTTATCCTTTGGAAGGAAGATGTGTAACTACCCAACTTCCCTTTGTAGGTTATGAAGGAGGTGGGGCCCACACGAACCCCACCCCTTCATATTCTTCAACTCTTCAACTCCACTCAACTCACCATAAATTAAGATAACTTAAGTTATTAATGGGTGAGTTAAGTGTGGTTTTTCAAATTTTAAACTCTTGAAATTCAAAGGTTTTGTTGTGTTAATAAAATAAGTTGGGAACTTATTTTATGGGTTAGAACCATTGTTGCTTGAGTGTTTTTGGGGAGAAATGCTAAGGTAATCTAGAGTTTTTCATCCTCTTCGACGAAGAACATGAGGAACGCGAAGAACGCATCGAAATCCGTCGAAGAACGCCGAGTCCTCGAAGACCGACTCCGTGACACCGATCTGCGATGCGAGGTTTCTTTCCGCAACGGTTCTTCAGCAACATCATCTCTACCTGCGACGAATCCTCATTCGTTGAACCTCCGTTCGAGCAACCTCGAGGTAGTGAATTGTTTTTGAAATATTAATGAACCCCATGCTACTCCCTTCTAAATCAAAGAACGCGGATCAAATAAATATTAATTTGATCCGCGAAGATCATGTTGCGGGTTGGGATTTTATTTTGGTATTCTCTTATCTTTTGAGAAATGAATGACGAGCGCGGACCAACCAATTCCGGGTTGATCCACGGATCGTTCGTACATGTGGATCGATGTAGGGGTGTCATTTTATTTATTTTGTTTGTGAATACCAACATGAAGATCTTCGTGGATTTTAAAACCAATTGTTATTGAATAACGCGAGGGGGCCGGACCGCACAAACATGGCCAACCCTCCTCCTTATTTCATGTTGGTTTCTTTGTGGTTTGGTAAGGGAAGGCGTGGTTCTGTCGCACTACGCGGAATCAAGCGACAAGAAAATGTGGGGCGCCGTCGCGCCGCGCCGGGAAAAGGAAGAACAAGGACGCGACGCCGTTGCGCCGCGTCGGAGAAACCGAAGACATCCGCGGACGGAGTCGGGCCATGGCAAAGGGGCGCGGCGCCAGCACGCCGCGCCGAAGAACCACGAAGACGACACGTTTCGTTTTTGACGTGCAGATTGACATGTGACGACAAACGAAGCCGCAAGGAAATTTTGAGTCCTTCGCAGTGAAGGTCGGGTCCTTGGAGGACCATAGGCAAAGACGGCAGGAGAAACGGACCACCGGAGCGCGTCCGGTGGTCCGCGGAAGGCGGCGACGGCACGCCACCGGAAGTTTCCGGTAGCGGTTGCCGCCGGCGTCAATCAGCGGCGACGGGGGGGGGGGGGGGGGGGGGGGGGGGACCCCCGCCGCACCGCGGCGACCGCTCGGCCACGGCCGGCCGGTCGGGCCGGACTGGACCGCGCCGGGCCGGGCTGGGCCCAGCCGGGTCGGACCCGGTTCGGGCAGACCCGGTGCGGGCCGACCCAGGGGGGTCGGGCCAGGTCAGCCCATGCCCAGACCCCCCGTTTTCGGACCACTTTCGGTAAAATGCCCATATCTTGAGTTGTAGACCTCCGATTGACGCGTCTTCAGTGGAAACACGATCCTTTATCGAGACGGTCGTTTTGGTATATTACACTCAAGGTTTCGGAGAACTTTGGGTTCGGCCGGGTTGGTTCGTACACGAAACCAACCGGGCCCTTGGAGCGGAAACGCTCGTAACTTGAGTTCCGGACGTCCGAATGACGTGCCGTCGACTTTGATGGAATCCTCTAAGTGAGACGGATCTTTTGGCATACTCCGCTCGAGGTTTGGATGCCGTCGGAGTGCGGTCGGGTTGGTTCGCTCACGAAACCAACCGGGCCCCTGGAACGAAAATGCCAATAACTCACAGACCGGGCGTCCGATTGATGCACCGTCTGTCTCGTTGAATTCCCCTTGATGAGAAGGAACTTTTGGCATACTTATCCTGAGTTTTGGATGCAGTTGGATTGTGGCCGGGTCGGATTGCACCCAAAATCCAACCGGGCCCCTGGAACGGAAAAGCTGATATCTTTCAGACCAGACGACCGTTTGACGAACCGTCAGTGGCGTTGGTGATCTAATTGAGAAAAGGTCCCTACGAGTATACCCTATAAGAGTTCGGGGTACAGTTGAGTTACAGCCGGATTTGATTCGCTCACGAAACCAACCGGGCCCCTGGGACGAAAAAGCTTGTAACTCACAGACCAGGCGTCCGATTGACGCGTCATCTGTTGCGTTGAGACCTCTATGACGAGGCGGTCCTTTGAGATACTTCTTCATGGGACTTTGTGATACTTGGAGTATCAACCTGTAGCTCGTGGAGCGGACCCTCCCGGAGACGAGCGTACGGCGTATGGAGACCGTGTAGCCGGCTGAGACCTGACGACTGCATGACTGACTCGACTTGGAGTGAGTCGACTAGCCCAGTGGACGGAGTGCCCGGTATTTGGTGACAGACCCACGGCGGACGGAGCGCATGGTAGTAGGCCGCAGACCCGCAGTACTCGACGGTAGGAGTACCTCAGTAGGCTATTAGGGGGATTGACCAGTATTTGGCGACTGACCCACAGTGGACGAAGCGCCCGGTAGTTGGCCGCAGACCCACGATACTCGACAGCAGGAGTACCTCAACAGTCTTCAGTTAGTGAGCAGTACCTTGGAGTCGTGACAGGACCACTGTACACTCCAGAGATGGGACTTTTCAGCAGTTACGGTTTTGATAATGAAAATCCTGGTTTGAGCTGAGACTTTTGACCCTTGTGTTTACCTCATGATTGAGATGGGTCACTTGATAACTTATGTATATGTATGGGCATATACCTTGGTAGGGGTTATCCGTTGATTTCATGATCCTTGTGTTTCCTCATGATTGAGATGGGTTACTTGATAACTTAGGTACATGTATGGGCATATACCTAAGTAGAGGTTATCTGTTGAGATCTTCTTTGTGGTTATCCTTTTTGGTTTTAGTGAGACCTTGAGGGTCTCGGGGTCCCTACTGAGAATCGTTATACTCACCCCTACACGGGCTATGCCCGCACCTCGTTGTGTTGGTTGCAGACGACGGGCAGTGCTGACAGAGGCCGAGTGTTCGAGGAATGGACGGTTTACGTAGGTGGACTACATGACGATTCAGTACCCGGAGGTGGTCTACATGACGAGTCAGTACCCGGAGGTGGACTACATGATGAGTCAGTATCTGGAGGACGACTTCACGGTGAGACGACACACGGAGGAGGTTGACGGGAGAGAGCGTTGAGGAGTCTATCTGTACCTACCCTTCAGGTAGGATCTGAGGAGGATGACCCAAGAGCTGCTTCCTTCTTCCAGCAGTTTGCCTTTTTCTGTTGTACTTTCGTTCACTTGTAGTTGCACATTCAGTTGGGTTTGTATTCTGGCCCATTTACTTTTCAGCACTTCTTTTTGTACTTAGTGTTTTGCTTCCGCTTGTACTCTGTGGTGTTTTGTTTACTTTTGTAAAGGCAATTCCTTCCCAGTTATCAGGATTTACGCCTTTGGTGCTAGTCGCCAGCCCCTGGCCTATGGAAGGTGGGCTTGGGGTAGTCACGGCACGGGCCCCGAGGACGGGTCGTGAAAGATCAGGTCGGTTGGGGAACATAATGACCGAATTGGGCTCGGGTGACATCATAAAATTTGAATACAATTTAATTTCGGAACCGACCTCAAAACCTCATCCCAAATGAATTTACATTTATTTTATAATGATCACAGTAGTGGAAATATTTCCTTAGGATTCCATGCAGTTTGACCCATTTTCCTTCTCAATCATACCTGACCCACCAAATCACCTCCTTCTTCATCAAAATCATCAAAATTAGTATAATAATCATTTTTTATAGTCATAAAAAACTATTTATTTTATTAAATGGGATATGAAAATTGAGATACTATTAGAATTTTTTTTAAAAAGGCATAAAACAGTGATTTAAGTGGGAAATGATGTTGTGAATCGTGTTGCGATGATAACTCCACACATACAATTTTGCACTCCTAGAAAAAACCTCATATCACATATTCTAAAAAATTGTGAAAATATATGAATGTTCATATTCCTCAATAAATAGTAGAAATATATTCAAAGTAATAATTTCATCAAGGGTCAATATCAATAAATTTTAAAGTCATTGTCTCATAAATTGTATCAAAAAAAAAACTAGTGGGATTGATGACACTAATTATAAAAAAATTATCTCATGGGTCTACCAAGCCACTATTCTACACATGTGTACGTGCCAACCATTTCAAGTTCATATCTCCACACTTTATTCATTATATCTTGGTTATGTAAAATAATTATTATTACTTGTTTTAATTCAGCGAACCTATTCTACATTCCTTTACAATCAAATTTTTAGATCCATTCACTTTATAATTCCCCAGAGTCAAACCATAAGCTCCTGACCTATATATCCCCACATGTTTTACATTTCATCACTCCCCTCATTATTAATATGTATAAATATATATATGTATGTTTTATTTTATTGTTATTTTTTATTTTAATTTTTTTGAGGGCGTACAACTATTGGATATCAGGTACACATGCATGGGTCAATTCGGGACAATAATGAAATTGATCGAATGAGAAATGAACATATTGATTAACTATTTATATTAGATAAAAAATTTTGTTCCTAACATTTCTATATCTTCAATTTAAGAGGAAAAATTTCATAATTCATAGTTTCTTAAAAGGTTGTGTGGAGAAATAAATCACATAGTTCATCGTTAAAAAATATAACAATTAATGGTGTCAAAATCAAAATATTTTTATACCGAAACAACCAATCAAATCATCGATCAGTTAAATTTTTATAAAAAATAATCTCATTTGTAAATAAATATTTTCTCATTGTTAAAATTCCACCAATGAATTTTGAAAAACATACATTTTCCATATATTCCATATCTAAATGATCTTGTTAAATTCTATGCTTTTCTTAAAACATTAGCCAAAAACATAATAGAAAACACACAAAAATCACACATATGAAAATCCTAAATATATACCACAAAATGTTTTCCCCTTTTCCTCCACATGAATGTGTATAAAAAAATGTAGAATAGAATCAAACTTGTTTTTAGAACATACCTTCTAATAACATGATCACTACACATGCACTAGAGGTAGGGATAATCGCACACATAATTCTTAGACTCAATTTTTAATTTTTGGACTGGTTTTTTCCTTAAATGTGTTATAATTTTAGAGGCAACAAGGTTGTTCACTAAATTTTCACACTAGGGATGTCACAATACCCTCCCACCAAAGATGCCTCTCATGAGCTGGTAATGGTGAAAGGAAGATAATGAGCCCCTGAGTCCCACCTCCAGAAGACCCCGGGGTGGAGACTAGCACCAAGGGTATGAGTTTCCACAAATATGGGAGGCATTACAATTTTTATTATTTAAGATTGGGAAATAGGACAAGTCAACCACCAAAAGGAAAAGACCACGTGTATAGAAATAAACCCAAACCAATCCCAAATGCATGTTAAAATAGTTCTGAAACAAGGTACAAGTACAAGAAAGCTCAAAAAGTACAATACCAAAAGAAAACAAGAGTACAGAAACTGCAACAACTCCAACTGTCCAACTTGTAGGGTCCCGCACGACCCTAGTAGTCCTCTTGAAAACCTGAAAGTAAACGTAGGGTGAGCATAAAAGTATTCTCAGTAGGGAAACCTAAGGCTCTCTTACACAAGTGGGGAGACATCCTAATGTCCCGTGAGAACAACAGAAGAAACCTAGCTGGGAATTCTATCCACGCAACCTCCCTAGCCACACTCACCCAAAACACAATCAGAACAGGTAGTAGTATATAATAACATGAGTATTGGGTACCCCGCACCATTTTCCACTAGTTATCTGCTCTTCATAATGGAGAACGTCCTGACGTTGTCACACTCTTCCCGCCCGCACACACCTGGGCCTCACAACTAGACATCCCACACACACACATCAGGGCCTCACAACCACGTATCCCGCCCGCACACACCTGGGCCTCACAAAAACGTATCCCCCCCCGCACACACCTGGTCCTCACAACCACGTATCCCGCCCGCACACACCTGGGCCTCACAACCATGTATCCCGCCCGCACACACCTGGGCCTCATCCCGAAGATTTTTGGGAAAAGGTAAGCCTGCCTGAAGAGTCTTGGGCTAAACCACCCCAATCGAAACCTACCCGAAGAAACTTAGGTGTAAGGTCACCTCAATCCATAACAGCCTAAGTAAGAAGGAGTAATAAAGATCTAGTAACTAAGGGAAAAAACACCCTCTCCCATGAAATGGCAGTGTTCGGCACTAAGTGCTCAACATGGGTGGGGTGCGATAAAACACAAAGCATAAAGATATATATATATATATATATATATATATATATATATAGAAAACACTCTGGCCAACCTATGGATTCTAAACAGAGAAACTAAGCATGTGCCTCAGCACTGGTACCACGAAGCATGCATACTACAACAACCACAAACCCCATTCATGTTTTCATGTTTCAACAGAATTTGTTTATTAGTTCCTTAACTACTGGGCAAACAACCGCAACCAACAATATCAATCGTTCGTAAAACATATCCCTTCCATCCACAAATCACGTTAGGAAGACACAAGCAGCACTACAAGTCTCTTCTTATTGACCAACCAAACCCATTGATTATTATTCCTATTCCATTACTATGCCCCACCATTCATTATCTCTTCCACTTTTATTTAATAATCACAACCCATAGTTCGTTCACATTCAAGCCCATCCCTGCAGCCCCGCTGCCAACCGCCATAACCACAAACACACCTAAACCCGTACATCATTATCCCTTTAATACCATTTATTGCAGCCCCACTTCCCATTCTATTCGTAACAAACCAGGATTCACCCCCCTTTCACAAACCACATAACCAAGCCAACACCCACATGTTCATTATTCCATTTTTGTTCAACCGTGGTGATCACAAAGGGTTCCATATTTTAATCATCCAACATTACGTGATTAATAAAATTCCACATTCCACAAAGCTCCATTCACAAAAACAATCTATAAAGATAGGGAAACATTTAATTGTGCAAGAAAAGGCCCCCAACGACCGTAATTTTCTGTAGGCATAAGCCTATTCAATTCACAACACAATATCACATGATATAATTAATGTAACTGCATTCACAACTTCGCATCCCCATTATATAATCTAGTTATTATCTTTATTAAACAGGTTCAAAAGTGTTTCACATAAACAAGAGGACACCCACCCCGCATGATGCACAATTTAGAGAGACGAAGGTAAGATCCCTACCTCAACAGGTTATGATCACAATGCTCCCCAGATAAACTTTAGAAGACGTCCGTCGGCCTCCGTCACTTCTGTCGAGTCACAGAAAAACCTCCTCGGGTAGAAGTTGGAAATTAAAGGATGAAGGAAAGACAACTGATCCAAGATCAAAAGTTCCGCCTCATCATTACGATCCCGTGGCCGCTGACAGATCGTAAATCGGAGCTCGGACAAAGAAGTTATAGAATAAAAGGAGCCTTCAAGTCTCTTGAGAGAGCTCTACTCAGAGAAATGGGGAGGAGAGGAGTGAGTTGAAAAGGAGGAGGGGAACCCTCCTTTTATAGGAGAGAAAAATAAAAGTAAACGACGTGTGCTTTATGGTACACGATGTGTACTCGGCCATTTCACACGGTCACCACACGACTTCCAACACGGCCTTCAACGCGGTACGCGGCCGTTGACTGGTCAACACATGGAATTAGGGTAACACGTACATGGGGAGGGACTAAACGGCGTGTAGTGTTGGGTACACGGCATGTACCCTTTTATTTCACACGACATGGACACGGCTCCAACATGACACACAACCGTTGAATAGTCAGCACACAGTTTGAGGGTAACGCATACGCAGGGAGGGACTACACGGCGTGTAGTATTGGGTACACATCGTGTACCCTTTTATTTCACATTGCAAGGATACGGATCCAACACAGAACACAACCATTGATTGGTCAACACACAGTTTGAGGGTAACGCGTACGCAGGGAGGGACTACACGACGTGTAGTATTGGGTACATGGCGTGTACCCATTTATTTCACACGGTAGGGACACAGCCATCAACACGGGGTATAACCAGCAAGGTGGTACATAGAGTGTACTCACACTACACGGCGTGTACTTACATAATTCTGGAAAGTGTGGGAAAATTCTATTTTACCCTCCAAAACACTTTGTGACCTTTTTGACAAAGGAATGGGCTGGAGAGGTCTGGGCTATTACATCAGATACCTCTGAAAACATTCTCGTCCCAAAGAATTAAAAATCCAACCTAGAGAAAACCCAACAAGATACCTCTAAGGGTTCTCGTTATAACAGGAACCCAACCAACAAACCTAATCATAGGTGTTAGGAATTACCTCTCTTATGTCGAGATATTATCCGCTTTAAGTGGCACTGACTCGCCTGCACGGGTTTAATCGCATCCGCATTAATGCGTCTCGATTAAGGATTGGGCCTTCCCACTTCCATATATTAGGATTTTCCAACTTACACTACCCCCAGCATCGTACAACCCACACACTACCTGAACATGTTGTTTGTGGAAATTCCTTCTCCTATGTCGACATATTATCCACTTTAGATGGAATTGACTCACCCGCACGGGTTCAATCGCATCCAAAATAATGTGTCTCGATTAAGGATTATGTTTTTCCCTTTCCCCATACATCCGAACATGTTATACACTTCTAGAGAACAAGGAAACAAGACGTCTTACAACCGACAAGCCAAGCATTCCATATAACAAAGGTACAAATAATATCATCAAAACAATGCTCAGAAAAACAAGGAAAAAAACACAAGTCAAAACAAATCCGGGTACTGAGTGTGCATCTGGGCCTCCCGCTCCCATGTTCTCTCCTCAAGGCTGCCATGCCTCCACAACACACGAACCAAGGGAATGGTTCGTCCATGGATCACCTATTCTTTACGATCCTCGATTCTGAATGGTCGTTTCTCAAAGGTCGTGTCGTCTCCCATATCTAACTGTCCCCAGTAGATAACGTGAGAGTCATCGTGTAAGTATCAAAGTAGCTGGGAGATGTGGAAGACATCATGAACCTTCTCCAACTGAGGTGGCAGGGCTAGCTGATATTCCACCTCGCCGACTCCGCTCATCACCTCGAAAGGTCCGATGAACCTAGGGAGAGCTTACTCCCCTTCCCGAACCTCTGCTGCCCTCGTCGAGGGGAAACCTTCAATAACACATGGTCTCCCACCTTGAACACCAAGGGCCTCTTCTGACGATCAACATAAGACTTCTGTCTGTCCAGATCCGCTTTCATCCTCTCACGTACAAGCCGGAATTTCTCTATGGTGCTTTGCACTACCTCTGGCCCAAGAGCACATGTCTCACCAACCTCTGCCTAGTAAATGGGAGAACGACATGGTCTTCCATACAAATCCTCAAATGGTTCCATGCAAATAGTAGAGTGGAAGATGTTGTTGTAGGAAAATTCTACTAAAGGAAAGTGTCGTACCCATGATCCTCCAAAATCCAGAACGCATGCTCGCAGCATGTCCTCCAGCGTCTGGATAGTCAAATCTATCTGCCCATTGGTCTGGGGGTGGAAAGGAGTGCTAAGGCGTAGCTGGGTGCCAAAATCATGTTGTAACCCTCTCCAGACTCGTGAGGTAAACCGAGTATCCCGATCTAAGACGATAGTATTCGGAACTCCATGAAAACGCACCACCTCGTCTACGTACCTCTGTGCAAAGGTACTCATCGGGCCCGAATCCTTAATTGCTAAGAAGTGAGCTGATTTCGTCAGTCGATCCACCACTACCCAGATAGCATCATAACCACCCTGAGCTCTGGGTAGTCCTATGAAGAAGTCCATTAAGATGTCATCCCACTTCCACTCGGTGACATCTAAAGGATGCAACAAACCACTGGGAACATGGTGATCAACCTTCACTTGCTGACACACTAGGCATTTAGCCACAAACTCTGCCACTACCCGTTTCACCCTAGGCCACCAAAATAGTTCCCTCAGGCCTCGGTAAATTTTTGAAACTCCTGTATGTACCTCCAAGGTTGAGCTATGGAACTCACAGAGAACTCCCTCACGCATCGCCTCCGGAATAAATAACCTTCCATGGAAAATTATCCGATGTCGGATGTCCTCTGACCATCCTTATAGAGAGTTTCCCTGATCGACACAACCCCGCATCACTTCTTCCTTGAAGTCCCCCCACTGAGACTCTTCCACCTGCTGCAACAATGAGTACTGCACCGTTATCTGAAACAAACAACCTCTATCAACTTCTACCCTGGCATCCAAGTGAATGGTTTCCAACTCTCCCATCGCTTTCCAAGCATCAGCGGATTCCCGAACAACTTCCTTATGTGACTTCCTGCTCAGGGCATCAGCCACAACATATCACTTACCTTTAGTGTGAGATATTTCTAAATCATAGTCTTGGAGGAACTCGACCCATCTCTGCTACCGTAAGTTCAGGTCACACAGAGAGAAGATATAACATAGGCTATTGTGATCTAAGAAGACCACAAAGCGCTCCCCAAAAAGGTAATGTCGCCAAAACTTCATTGCGAACTCTTCTGCTCCAAGCTCTAGGTCATGGGTGGCATAGGTACGATCATGAGGGAGTAACTTCCTAGACCCATAACAGATCACTCCCTTCTTCTGCATCATCACACGCCCCAGACCAAGGCCAGAAGCATCAAAAAACACCTCATACAACAAACCTTCCTCTGGAAACCTGAGTACGGGAGCACTGACTATATTCTCCTTCAGGTAGTTGAATACTTTCTGGCACTGCTCGCTCCATAGGAAGACTTGGTTCTTCCTAGTCAAAGCCGACAAAAGAGCAGCAACGCTAGAGAAGTCCGAAACAGACCTCCGATAGTAACCTGCCAACCCCAGGAAACTACGAACTTCCACCACACTCTTGGGTACTGCCCATGAAACAATTGTCTCCACCTTCGACGGGTCCACTGACACTCCATGCTGAGACACCACGTTCCCAAGGAAGTGTACTTCTTGCGTCAAGAACATACACATCGAAAATTTCCCGTAAAGCGGGTGGTGTCGAAGGACTTCTAAGACTGCCCTGGGATGCTCAACGTGCTCCTCCTCTGATCTTGAGTAGATCAAGATGTCATTGATTAACACAACGACGAACCAGTCTAGAAACACTCGGAAGACAAAGTTCATAAGCCCCATGAACACAGCTGGTGCATTCGTAACTCCGAACGACATCACTACAAACTCAAAGTTCCCATACCTGCACCTGAAAGCCGTCTTTGAGATGTCATTGTCCTCTACCCTTAGCTGATGATATCCAGATTGTAGATCAATCTTAGAAAACCAACCTTCTCCCCTTCGTTGGTCGAAGAGATCATCTATCATTGGAAGGGGGTAACAGTTCTTGACCTTTACCTGGTTCAACCTTCGGTAGTCTATGCATAGCCTGAGACCACCATTTGCCTTCTTCATGAATACAACTGGAGCACCCCATGGAGATACGCTAGGTCGATCAAAACCCTTCTCCGTCAGATCGTCAATCTGAACCCACAACTCCCGCAACTACGATGGTGCCATCCGATAAGGGGCCATTGAAATCGGACGGGCACCAGGTTGTAAGTCTATCCCGAACTCAACATCACATCAGGGGCTGGGGGGTTGGGGGGTGGTAGAGTCATAACCTCCTCGGTAAAAACATTGTGGAACTCCCCAAAAACCTACGGGACATCCATCATTTCTGTATCAGCTGGAACCAATGATAACCCGACTAACAAGGAAAGGAGAGGCTTCACATGACGGCTTCCCACCTAATAGCTCCTCTCGCCAACAAAAGCTACACACTTCCCATCCAAGTCGGATAACACGACCCTTCTTCAGAAGCAGTCGATAACGGCACTAACGGAAAACAACCAATTGATGACTAGGATGACATCGGATGGCTGCATCTGTAAGAGAAGAAGGTCCCCACTAGATCGATGTGGCCCCAACGTCATCTCACATCCCCGGCAAATACAAGATACACTAGTCTAGCCTCCAATTGGTGTACTCAGCACCAGTGGTATGGAAAGTATCTCTATGTATAGTCCCAAATGAATGGGCTAGACTAGGTGCAACAAAGGATTGCGAAGCTCCCGAATCAAACAAAGCAAAAACGAGAGTGCTAAACAGACAAATTGTACCTCCCACCACCTCTGGTCCTACTGGAGCTGCCAACTCTGTTGCGTGCAACTGTCCACGCCTATCTCCTCTCCCTCTCTGATGCAGTCCACCTCCCTGACCACACCCTGGTCGAGGTCCCTGAGGAGAACCCTAAGGTCGGCCTCCTCCCATAAAATCTACCCTCAGAGGAGCATGGTCCTACTGCTGGTGGAAGGGCCTCGCCGGCAACTGGTGCTACTGAGGTGGGAGCTTAACCTGCCCACCTCCACCGTACTGTGCTCAGGTCGGGTACCGACTCTGAATTTGACAGAAACCTCCACAAGAAAAACACTTCTGTCCTGGGCTCGTGAAAAAGGGATGTGGACCTGATGATCTTAACTGGAACTACTAGGGCCTGATCCCCACTGGTCTGAACCTGGAAGGTCCCGTCACAAGAGGCCTGCTTCTGAATGCCTTACCCTTCATTGAACCTGGATGGATCCTCTCACGTGGTGCACCTCCCAGTGAGTGAATCCTCTCTACAACCTATGCCTTCTTCTGTACTTCCAAGTACGTAGGAAGGGTGATGGGGGTGACATCATACTAGAGCGAAGGACGAAGCGCCTCCTCCAAACATCTCGCCTAAGAATCCTCATACAGAAAGAGATCCGGAGCAAAGCGTAGGAGATACTTGAACATGATCCCCAACTCTCAAATAGAGATACTCCCCTGCTGCAGGGAGAGTAACTCCTACCACTTCTCCTCCTTGATCTTGGAAGAAAGGAATTCCTCTCGGAATTCCTTCTCAAAGTCAACCCATGAAACCTCTGCCTCTATCCTCTCTCCGAGGTAGAGCGTCCGCCACTATCGTGCCGCACCTCTCAGCTGAATGACTGCTAGGGGATCCCAGTACTCCCTCGGAGCACGAATCAAGGTAAAGGGGATCCCTAGCTCCTCAAGCCACCCCTATGTATCTGTATCCGAAGTACTACCCTCGTACTTCTTGAGGGTTTATGGCTGGAAAGAATGGAGAGTCTTCTGCCACTGGCTGTCTTCCTCCTCTCGATCAATCCTTAACTGATCGACCGCCTGAATCTGTTAGGCCTCAGCTGTCTGAGCCACCCGGGGATGACGTCCAGGTTCCATAGCTGTATGGTAAAAAAACATCGCCTAAGCCCAATTAGTAAGGAAGTTTTCTCAGGATTTTTATTTTACCATTTCATTTCAATTTCTTTCCCAAAACACACAAATCAACTAAAACACAACCATGATGATGCATGTACCTTCCCTAGGTTCTATACCATACAATAAATGTGGTCTCACTTGTTCATTCGGTAGGCTCAAAGTCCTTGCATCGGATCACGGGGGGCCCTAAAATCCTGTGTCCTAGTCGGTCTTCCCTGGCCTATGTCACGCACCATGATTAACCAACATTGTTGCCCTACCATCCCATGCAATCCTCACTGTGCCTAACTCCAGACTCTATCCTATCTCTCAGCCATCACCTCTGATACCATTCAGTCACGACCCCGTCCCACAAAAGATGCCCCTCCTGAGACGTCAATGGTGAAAGGGAGATAATGACCCCCCAAGTCCCGCCTCCAGTAGGCCCCGGGGTGGCGACTAGCACCAAGGGTATGAGTTTTCACAAATATGGGAGGCATTACCCTTTTTATTATTTACGATCGAGAAATAGGACAAGTCAACCACTAAAAGGAAAAGAACAAGTGTATATAAATAAACCAAAAACAATCCCACTTGCATGTTAAAATAGTTCTGTAACAAGGTAAAAGTACAAGAAAGCACAAAAAGTACAATATCAAAAGAAAACAAGAGTAAAACAACTTCAACAAATCCATCTGTCCGACTAGTAGGGCCCCATATGACCCTGGTAGTCCTCCTGGAAACCTGAAAATAAACGTAGGGTGAGAATATAAGTATACTCCTTAGGGAAACCTAAAGTTCTCGTGCACAAGTGGGGAGACATCCTAATGTCCCGTGAGAACAACAGAAGAAACCAGAAAGAAATTCTATCCACCCAACCTCACCAGCCACACTCACCCAAAACAAAATCACAACAGGTAGTAGTATATAAGAAGAAGAGTATTGGGTACCCCGCACCATTTTCCACTAGTTATCTGCTCTTCCTAACAGCGAACGTCCTGACGCTGCCACACTCTTCCCGCCCACACACACCTGGGCCTCACAACCACACATCCCGCCCACACACACCTGGGCCTCAGAACCATGTATCCCACCCGCAGACACCTAGGCCTCACAACCACGTATCCCACCCACACACACCTCAGCCTCACTACCACGTATCCCAACTGGACACACCTGGGCCTCACAACCACGTATTTCGCCCGCACACACCTAGGCCTCATCCCGAAGATTCTTGGGAAAAAGTAAGCCTGCCCGAAGAGTCTTGGGATAAACCACCATAATCGAAACATACCCAAAGAAAATTGGGTGTAAGGTCACCTCAAGCCATCACATCATAGGGAATAAGGTGTAGGAAGGAGCTAGTAACTAAGGGAAAACACCCTCTCCCATGAAATGAGAGTTTTCGGCACTAACTGCTCAACATGGGTGGGGCGCGATAAAACACAAAAGATACAGATATATATATATAGAAAACACTCATCCCAACCTGTGGATTCTAAACAGAGAAACTGAGCACATGCCTCGACACTGCTTCCACGAAGCATGCATACAACAACAACCCCAAACCCCATTCTGGTTTTCCCGTTTCAGCAGAATTTGTTTATTAGTTCCTTAACTACTGGGCAAACAATCGCAACCAACCATATCAATCATTCATAAAACATATCCCTGCCATCCACAAATCAAGCTATGAAAATAGAAGCATCACACCAAGTCCCTTCTTATTAACCAACCAACCCCATTGATTATTATTCCCATTCCATTACTATGCCCCACCATTCATTAAATCTTCCACTTTTATTTAATATTCAAAAACTGTAGTTCTTTCACATTCAAGCCCATCCCTACAGCCCCACTGCCAACCTCCATAACCACAAACACACCGAAACCCGTACATCATTATCCCTTTAATACCATTTATCGTAGCCCTGCTTCCCATTCTATTCGTAACAACCCAGGATTCACCCCATTTCACACACCACGTAACCAAGCCAACACCCACATGTTCATTATTACATTTTTGTTCAATCGGGGTGATCACACAAGGGTTCCATATTTTAATCATCAAACATTATGTAATTAACCAAATTACACATTCCACAAAGATCCAATCACAAAAACGGTTTAGAAAGATAGCGCCTCATTTAATTGCGCAAGAAAAGGCCCCCAACGACCGTGATTTTTAGTAGGCATAAGCCTATTCAATTCATAACACAATATCACAGGATATAAATAATGTAACTGCCTTCACAACTTCCCATCCCCGTTATATAACCCAGTTATTATCTTTAATAAACTTTTTCAAAAAAAATTCACGTAAACAAGATGACACCCACCCCGCATGATGTACAATTTAGAGAGACGAAGGTAAGATCCCTACCCCAACAGGTTCTGATCACAATGCTCCCCTGAATCAACTTTAGAAGACATCCGTCGGCATCCGTCACTTATGTTGAGTCCCGGAAAAACCTCCACGAGTGGATGTTGGAAAGTAAAGGCCAAGGGAAAGACAACGGAACCAAGCTCAAAAGTCCCGCCTCGTCGTTACAATCCCGTGGCCACTGACGGATCGTAAATCAGAGCTCGGACGAAGAAGTTATAGAAGAAAAGGAGCCTTTGAGTCTCTTGAGGGAGCTCTGCTTAGAGGAATGGGGAGGATAGGAATGAGTTGAAAAGGAGGAGTGGACCCCTCCTATTATAGGTCTGAAAAACAAAAGTACACGGTGTGTACTTTATGGTACATGGTGTGTACTCGGCCATTTCACACGGTCACCACACGGCTTCAAACACGGCCTTCAACGCGGCATACGGCTGTTGACTTGACAACACACGACTTCAGGGTAATGCATACGCGGGGAGGGACTACACGACATGTAGTATTGGGTACACGGTGTGTACCCATTTATTTCACACGGCAAGGACACGACTCTAACATGACACACAACTGTTGACTGGTCAACACACAGTTTGAGGGTAACGCGTACGTGGGGAGGGACTACACGTCGTGTAGTATTGGGTACATGGCGTGGACCCATTTATTTAACACGGCAAGGACACAGCTCCAATACGGCACACAACCGTTGACTGTTCAACACACGGTTTGAGGGTAATGCATACGCTGGGAGGGACTACACGACGTGTAGTATTGGGTACATGGCGTGTACCCATTTATTTCACACGGTAGGGACACAGACTTCAACACGGGGTATACCCGGCAAGGTGGTACACGACGTGTACTCACACTACACGACGTGTACTTAAAAAGTTCCAAAAAGTGTGGGAAAAGCCCATTTTACCCTATAGAACACTTTGTGACCTTCTTTTTGACAACGGAATGGGCCGGAGAGGTCCGGGACATTACAAGGGATGTGTACCTAAGATGGGATAAAGATTCTCATTAGGAAAAGTGTTCGGAAGTGGTAATTAGTCCATGGTCACTGCCTCTAGTGTGGGAGTAATCAAACTCATTTGGTCCACCACCAAGTTTTATGACCCCTTATTATCCTTTATCTCAATATCGAATTCTTGAATAAGGATAATACAATAGAAAATATAGTCTTCACATCCGGCTTCTTCAAGAGGTATCTCAGAGCTACATGGCCAAGAATACTACTTTAGAGCCCAATTAATATGAATGGAATTTATCTAAAGAAAATAAAATGGAAATAAACACGTTTTAAGGGGTAGTATATTTTCATTGGGTTGAATCCAATGTCCTCAAAGCATAAAAAATCACATGTGAACTTTCCTCCATCCTCTCAGATAAGATAACTCCAACTATAATGTTGGATTCTTCACACATAATCTTGAATGAAATGTCCCATAGTGGGGGCTGTATGATCGGTGGAGTGGCTAGATACTTCTTTAGCTTATAACATTCTACCCCACATGAATTATCAAACATAAAATTATAATCCTTTTGATGTAATTGTGAAAAAGGAAGAGAAATCTTAGTAAAATATTTCATGAAGTGCTGATAAATACTGGCATTCCATAGGAAATATCTAACATTATTCACACATAAATGATAGGGTAAGGATGAAATAATATCCATCTCTAGTATATCTACCTACATCCCATGCTTTGAAACTACATTCCCTAAGACAATTCCATGCACTACCAAGAAATGATAATTTTCAGAGTTTAAGACCAGATTCATCTCAATAAAATGATTACTTACCTTTCCCAAAATAGATATACAATCATAAAATTAATATCGAGACACTTTAAATCCGTCCATAAATACGTTAGTGCATATCTCTAGATAATTAGAAAAATATACTCACTATGCATCTCTGGAAGGAGCCTATGTCGTTTCAATGTCCAAATGGCATCCTCCGATAGGAAAATTTTCCAGAGGGACACATGAATGCAGACTTCTCCAAATATTCCGGAGCTATTTTAACCTAAAAATAACTATAAAATACATCCATGAAATAATACCGTGTCTTCTCAACTAGTCTCTAACGAATTTGATCAATAAATGGGAGGGGAAATAGTCCTTGTGAGTGGATTGATTTAGTTTCCCATAATCAATACACACATGCCAAATGTTTTGCACCGTAATTGGAATTAACTCATATTTATCATTTCAATTACAATAACACCACTTTTCTTAGGAACAAAAAAAATAAGACTCACCCACTATGAATCTGAAATGGGATAGATTATACCTACCTCTAGAAAATTTTCAACAGCTTTTTTAACAACTTCAAAAAGAGTTCGGTTCATCCTCCTTTGTGGCTGGCTAACCGGTTTTTTATCATCCTATAAAAAAATTCTATACATTATAATGGAGGGTATAATACATGATAGTCCACCATGGTCCGTCCGATTTCTCTAATTTTGTCCCTCAAAATATTCAAAAGTTTCAATTCACGTTCAAAAGGGATACTGTTAGCAATGATAACAGCTAATCTCTCACCACTCAAAAAGTATGATTATTTCATATTTAGTGGAAATGGATTTAGTTTAAATGAAGTGGGGAGTTGTGTGAATGGAGTATATAATAGAACTGAAATACATGCACAAAGAACATTAGTATTAAAATAGACATCATCAAAATTAGTTTATAGTTAATCAAATCCATCGGCATACTCAACAACCAGGACATAATCATAGTGAACATGATCAAAATCAGAATATGAATCTATTTTAAAATAAAATATAAGTGATTATCGTGCATTAGAAATGGGTGTGGAAGTGATCTTAGACATCAAACTATAACAAATGTTCTTAATATCACTAAGAATAGGATAATTAAATTCCATGGGGTTTCTACTTAGTGGTCCAAAATGGTAGATAGAAAATGCATAATGGTCCTCTATGGGGTAATTAATGGAGTCTATAACATTAAATATCACAACTTTAACTCCAAATTGCATGGAAATTTTACCCTCATGGACATTTATGAAAGATGATTCGGTTCGTAGGAAGTTCCTACCTAAGATAATAGGAACATGAGAACTTACTTAATCATCCTCCATGTTAATAAAATAGAAATATAAGGTAAAGAACTAGTCACATACCCAAACATGTACTCCTTCAAGGAGTCCCACTGGATATGTTGTAGAACTGTTTTCCAAATACACTACTACTCTTGTCGAATTTAACTCACCAACATGAAAAGAAGAGAGTACAGTGTGAGGAATCACATTTATAGAAGCTGCAAAATTACATATAGCATTAGAAAAGTGTAACTCTACTACAGTGCCTAGGATAATTAATGTCCCTAGATCCTTTCACTTGATGGAATTTTTTGAGTTGGTATTATGAGTGCAGGAACATTACTTCCAAGATTGATCCTCTCATTTCTCTTAAGACCTCTTCAATTGGTACAATGTTCTTTTTTAAGAATTTGGCATTCCTTGAGATTTTATTAATGGCCTCAATTAGAGGGATATTTATCTCCACACACGGGAATGTGTCCAAAACCTCTTCTTTCATCCCCACTTTATTCATGTTGTTTGGTTTAACAACAATGTTTGGAAATGGAATTGGTTTAGGAGGAACACCATGAATCTTTTTCTTACCTTTATCTTTCTCCATTGGTTTCTCAGTAGTTGTTCTGAAATTGGGAATCTCCAGAGTTAAGCTGAGTCATGGAAGAATGGTAGGTGAAAAATTATCATCCATTTTCCCCACTTCTCAATCTGATATCAATTACATTCCCCTTTGTATTTGGAGTAGGTTGGGATGGTATATTTCCAGAATTTTTACATTCCAATTTATAAAGGTTGGTGGCAATCTGAATTATTTGTGTCTTCAACTATCTCAAATCTAAACCATAACTTTTATTATAATTATATTGATTCATAAAATTGTTTCTTATTCAAAAAGGACATCGGTGTTAGAATCTACCTTTGGTTGTGGATTCCCTTGTTATTTAATTGTTGATGATTGAGCCTCAAATCTTATTTGGGTTGTTGTAATCCTTATTGGTATAGAGTAGGATGCTAGAAAATTTTTTTGAAAGGGGGAAATTTGTTATTTTCCTGATCCATACCTCATGTTTGTTTGATCATTCCTCCCTAGGTTGTGTGTTGGTGAAAAGGAATCATACTTTTTCTAGGGATGTGGTTGTTGATGCTACTAATATGGTCTCCTAGGGATAACCGATGAACAATTAATGTATCTTGTAGATAGGGGAACAATCATTTAGGTGGGTTGCTTCTACTGATATAGTCTCTTACGGAAAACATCTGAACAATCGTATTTCTATTTTAGATGGGGAAGAAAATCATTTGGTTGGTTTGTTTTAGTGCAGATTCGACAAGGTCTTGTTGTAGAGGGATTGGATGTCTCTTGATCCAAATCTATCTACCTCACCATAATATTTAATACTTCTAACTTAGTATCAATTAAATGACTTTAAATAGATGAATGAATTACCTGATGTACTCCTTTAACATGTGGTGTACCACAATGACCAAATTGTTGAGAGTTCTGTGAAATCTTGCCGATCAATTTAGGTGCATCTACTAGTTTGTTTTCTCTGATTCTCCTCTAGACACGACATCCACCATGATACTCTCCATAGGTGTGAGTCCTTTATAGATGTACTGTATGAGGATATTCTCATTGATTTGGGGATGTGTAAAGCTTGAACACATCTTTTTGAATCACTCGTAGTATTCATACATTGACTCCCCTTGAGAATTCTTGATTCCAAATATCTCTATACAAATGGAACTGGTCCTTTTTGGTGGAATAATTTCTAAATGAAAGGATTTTTCATATGATTCCAACAGGTTAGATCTCCGTGTTTAAATGACACATCCAATCCTTAGTTTTTCCCTCAAGTGAGAGGGGGAATTCTATATGTTTTATTTGATCATCAAAGATATTTTTTGGTATCTTGGTTGAGAAAACCATATAATATTATTTTCTGTGTTTATTTGGATTTGCACAAGACAATACAAGAAAATTTAGAAAAAGGTGATTTAATCCAAATTTCAATTTATAGTCCAATTCAAGAGTAGGATATGAAATACAATTTGGTTGATAGTCATCATCGGGTGCATAAAATTCATGATTGGATATATTGAGTTATTTATTTTCATTCTCTTCCATTTATTCTTGTTTAATGTTTTAATTAGATTTGTTTCGAGTTTTAGTGTTCCAGAAATGGGGGAACTCAGAAACTGGTTTAATATTGAAACTTCCCTTAGATTGAGGATGTCAAATTTGAGCCCGTAGGCAATGTTCAATATCTGGATCAAGATCTAAAACATCCTAATTATTATTTTATTTCATAAACTCAAGAAAAATAAAAAGTAAATTATGAAAATTGTAACATAATAAAAGTAGAATATGTTTATGTTGGTAGTACCAAAAAAGAAGAAATGAAAATTAAAAAATAGAAATAAAATGTCTGAAATGGGAAAAAAAGAATAGAAGAAGAGAAGACAAAAGGACAGAATAAAACTAAATAAATATATTTAATTAGTTTAATAACATACTTTCCTCCTTATAAATTGCAGCATTTTGAAATTTGTTGTAGTGGTAGCGTTCAAATTATAGATGATTATTGGGTACATAGGAGCATCAGAGTGGCTGACCAAGGTCTTATCTCAATGGATTAAGTAATTTGAAAACATATTAAAATTATTTTGAATATAAAATAAAAGGAATTTAAAAAATTACTTTAAAGGATGGGTTTTTTATGTTTATAAAATAATAATAAGAAGAAGACGATAGAAAGATGATTGTGTTTTTTGGAATGAAATTTAATTAATAAAACACAATGGGAAGATGTTTTTATTTGTAGAAATTATTTTTAAAATCATAATCAATCTAACTACAACTCTTAGAATAATCATTTAAAATTTTGATTTCAATTAATATTCAATTAATTATGATCCCCTAAATTTTTAACCCCAAAACATATGAGAATTAACTTTACCCCAAAAGATGCAGTGAATTAAACTTGAGGCTAGCTTGAGAACATGGAATTGAAACACCCTTCGTTGATTGATTTTCTAATACAAGATTATGGTTAGTGGTAAATTAAGGCACATATACACTATGTAAATGAGGATTAATTGAGTTTAGGGATTATATTTTAACTCTACAAATTGATCCCATTGTGGTCTTGTATTACCGATTAAGATCGTGATATCACAATTCAGAAAATTCTCGACCTCACTTGTTTTGTGTAAATTGTTCAATTATTTTTTTAGATTAATAGAAATTATAAAATAAATTAATAAATAATAATGTGGGAATTATATAATTTCATTGACTAAAAATAATTATGATAATAATGTTAGAGTTAAATTGATTACTACGAAGAATTAATCTTCCATGGGCGGTGTAGTCATTATAGAAACGTTTTTCCTTAGCAATGGTCATTGAAAAGGTATAACCCTGTCACGTTTCTACACTATATTTCCTGAGAAAAGAGGAATATAAGATAATTATAATATTTACCAAAATAGAATAAAACAAAATAATATAGAAGAAGTAGAATAGAGACTATGAAGTTTATTATGCAAATACAAACATTAAAACACAAGAAGAAGAAGACTTCGATAAAGGGGTCCTTGCTTCAAGAGATGTACCTATGAGTATAGGGACCTCCCGAACATCTAAGGTGATAATATAAATCATCTATTACTCCAAAATAGCAACACTCCGCTCTTGGAAGAACTTAACAATGAGGTGCCCAAGGAATCATTTTATAGAGAATGTGGAAAGAGGTTTTCGGCACCCTAATTTTGAGAAACCACTTGGCCCACAGTTTTTAACCACCAGATAGTCTGATATTTCTTTGGAGAAAATTAAAAAGGTTTTTCCCGTTTATTGGATATCTCTGCTGAAATTTTGGAACCATTTGGAAATATAGAGTCTGATATATTGATAAAATATAGAACACATTTGTGGGCTTCATGCAGATTCGGTGTTCTGGAAAGATTTGCTCGGTTGGGCCACTTAATGGATGAATTAGGATTGGGTGTCTTCATACTAGTTTTATACCATTGAGTTCTTGACCAGAATTTAAAATATAAGTTAAATTAATTATACAGATATTTTTTAATGATCACAACAGTTGATAGATGTCAATGGGATTACATGTAGTTCGTCCCATTTTCCTTTTGGATCATCTCAGACCCTCAAAATCACCTCCTCCTACAATGAAATCCCTAGAAAAATTATTATTGAATTTTTTAATAGTGATATAAAATTTATAATTGAATCAAATGGGATGTAAAAATTGGGTTAATTTTAGAAATTTTAGATAAAAAATAGTTTTAAAACAATTATTTACGAGCGAAATAAAGCTGTGAATCATGTTGTGATCACACCCCCACACCTACGCTTTTGTACCCCTAGAAAAAAACTCATATTGTGTATTATAATACATTGTAAAAATATATTCATGATAATATTATTAAATACACTTTGGAAATTTATTCAATTTAAGATTCTCATAAAGGGTCGATATAAATAAATTTTAAAGTCATTGTCTCATAAATTGTATCAAAAAAATCTAGTGAGACCAATGAAACTAATCATATTGAAGCATTCCATGGGTATACCATGCCACTAATTACCCACGGGTGTGTTCCTACCATTTAATGTTCATATCTCCACCATTTATTGAATATATTCACGTTATGTAAAATAATTCTTCTTCACTGGTTTAATTCATCGAACCTGTTCAACATTCCTTTGTAATAAAATTTCAAGACCCAATCAGTTAAGAATTCCCAAATATCAAACCATAAGCTCTCGACCTAAATATCTCCATGTGTCGTACATTTCATCCTTATTCTCTTTAATAATATATATATATATTGAATTTTATTTTTTATTTTTTTGAAGGTGTAAAACTATCAGATATCAGGTACACCAACATGGGTCAATTTTAAATAGTAATGAAATTTATCCAAAGAGAAATAAACATATGGGATGACCACTGAAATAATATGAAATTTATTTTTCCTAAAATTTATATACCTTAAATTTTGTAGGAAAAATTTCACAATTCATGGTTTCCTAAAATATTGTGTTAAATATCAATGAAATAGTTTATCATAAATAGATATCACAATGAATGATGTCAAAATATGAACATATTTAAAATGATACAACCAATCATATCATCGACATCATCGAATTTTATAAAATATAAACGTATTGATGAATTAAAAATTACTCATTATTATCATTCCAACAATTAATATTGAAAACATGAATTTTCCATAGATTCCATGTATTTATGATCATGTTACATGATATATTATTTTTTTATTAATTTTTTTTGAAACATTTTCCCAAAAACATAACAGAAAACACGCAAAAAACACACAAATGAAAATCCTAAATATCTACCTCAAAATGATGTCCCTTTTCCCTCCACATGGAATTTTATAGGAAATATGTAGAATAGAATCAAACTCATTATTAGGAACACACCTTCTATTAACATGATCAGTACACATGTGCCAGAGTAGGGATTATCTCCCACATAATAATTATACCCACTCTTTAATTTTTGGACTTGATGTTTCATTAAATTTGATGGAATTTCAGAGGCAAAAAGGCAGTTCATTAAATCATCATTCTCAGGATGTGTAATTTAGATGGAATAAATATTCTCATCAGGGAAAGTGTCCCAACATGGTTCTTTGTCCATGGTGACTTACTACCAAAGCCGTGAAGGAACCTACTAGTCGGACAGTTGGAGTTGTTGTTGTTGTTGTACACTTGTATCTTTTGGTATTGTACTTTGAGCTTTCTTGTACTTGCACCTTGTTATAAAATTGTTTAAACATGCATGTGGGATTTGTTTGGGTTTATTTCTATATACTTGTTCTTTTCCTTTTTGGTGGTTTACTTGTCCTATTTCACGATCATAAAATAAAAATGGGGTAATGCCTCCCATATTTTTGAAAACTCAAACCCTTGGTGTTAGTCGCTAACTTGGGGCCTACTGGAGGCGGTACTTGGGGGTCATTATCTCCCTTTCACCATTTCCATCTCAGGAGGGGCATCTTTGGTTGGAGGGGTTCGTGAATGAATGGTATCAAAGGTGATGGTTGAGAGATAGGATGGATTCTAGAGTTAGGCATAGTGATGATTGCATGGGATGGTAGGGCAACGGTGTAAGTTAATCTTGGTGCGTGCCATAGGCCACGGAAGACCGGCTAGGACACGGGATTATAGCCCCCCCCCCCCCCCCCCCCGTGATCTGATGCAAGGACTCTGAGCCTACTGAACGACCATGTGAGACTAAATTGATTGCAGGGTAGAGACCCTAGGGAAGGTACATGCATCATCATGATTGTGTTTTTACTTGATTTGGGTGTTCTGGGAAAGAAATTGAAATAAAATGATAAAAGGAAACCCTGATAAATTTCCTTACTACTTGGGATTAGGCGATCCTTGTTTACTATACAGCTATGGCACCTGGATGTCGTCCCCAGGTGGCTCAGATGGACGAAACCCATCAGATTCAGGTGGTCTATCAGTTGAGGATTGACTGAGAGGAGGAAGATAGCCAGTCGCAGAAGACTCTCCATTCTTTCCAGTGGTCGACCCTCAAGAAGTACGAGGGTCGTACATCAGATACGGAGATAGAGGGGTGGCTTGAAGAGCTAGGGATCACTTTTACCTTGATGTGTGCTCTGAGGGAGTACTGGGATCCCCTATTAGTCAATCAGCTGAAAGGATCGGTGCGACAATGGTGGATGCTCTACCTCGGAGAGAGGATAGAGGCAGAGGCTCCATAGACTGACTTTCAGAAGGAATTACGAGAGGAGTTCCTTTCTTCCATGATCAAGGCGGAGAAGCGGCCGGAGTTACTCTCCCTTTAGCAGGGGAGTATGTGAGTATGAGAGTTGGAGATCATGTTCAAGGATCTCCTATTCTTTGCTCCGGATCTCTTTCTAGATGAGGAGTCTCGGGTGAGACGTTTGGAGGAGGCGCTTTTCCCTTCACTCCAGTATGCTGTCACCCCATTCACCCTTCCGACGTACTTGGTGGTACAGAAGAAGGAAAAGGTTGTAGAGAGGATGCACTCTCAGGGAGGTGCACCACATGTGGGGATCCAACCAGGCTCATCGAAGGGGAAGGCAGTCCGCAGCAGGTCTCCTGCGATGGGACCTTCCAGGTTCAGGCCAGTGGGGAGCAAGCCCCAGCAGTTCCAGTTCAGTTCTTCAGGTCCTCATCCCTTTTTCACGATCCCATGACCGAAGTGTTTTTATTTTGGAGGTTTTGGGCACTTTTAGAGTCGGTGCCCGACCAGATCTCAGTAAGGAGGAGGTGGGTAGGTTCAGTGCCCACCTCAGCAGCAGTAGTTACTGGTGAGTCCCTTCCAGCAGCAGCAGGACCATGCTCCTACGATGGCAAACTTTGCAGGAGGAGTCCAACCTCAAGGTTCTTCTCAGGGACCTCAACCAGGACGTGGTCAGGGAGTTGGACGACATAAGAGAGGCGGAGGATATGGGCATGGAAAGTTGCACGCAGCTGAGTTGACAGCTCCAGCAGGACCAGAGGTGGTGCGAGGTACGATTTGATTGTTCAGAAATCTTGTTTCTACTTTTATATATTCGAGAGATTCGTACTCCATTATTGCATCTGGTCTAGACCATTCGTTGGGACTAGATGTAGAGAGACTTTCTGTACCGCTGGTGCTGATTACACCAGTTGGAGGCCAGACCAGCGTATCTTGTGTTTTTTGGGGATGTGGGCTGATGTTGGGACCACATCAATCTAGTGGGGACCTTCTTCTCTTACAGATGAAGCCATACGATGTCATCCTATGCATCGACTGGTTGTTTTCTGTTAGTGCTATAATCGACTGCTTCCGGAGAAGAGTCGTGTTCTCTGATGTCGATAGGTAGCGCGTATCTTTTGTTGGCGAGAGGAGATATCCGGTGGGAAGCCGGTCTGTGGTGCCTCTCCTTTCCTTGTTAGGAGGGTTATCAATGGGTCCAGCTAATACAGATACGATGGATGTCCCAGATGTTGTTGGGGAGTTCCTTGATGTTTTTCCTGAGGAGGTTGTGAATCTACCCCCCCCCCCCCCGACGTGATGTTGAGTTAGGGATAGACTTACAGCCTGGTGCTCGCCTGATTTCGATGGCCCCTTATCGAATGGAACCTTCGTTGTTGCGGGAGTTGCGTATTCAGATTGATGATCTGATGGAGAAGGGTTTTGTTCGACCCAGTGTATCTCCATGGGGTGCTCCAGTTTTGTTCTTGAAGAAGGGGGATGGTGGTCTCAGGCAATGCAAATACTACCGAAGGTTGAACCAGGTAATGGTCAAGAACTGTTACCCCCTTACAAGGATAGATGATCTCTTCGACCAAATGAGTGAAGCATGTTGGTTTTCTAAGATTGATCTATGATCTGGATATCATCAGCTGAGGGTAAAGGATAGTGACATCTCGAAGATGGCTTTCAGTTGTAGGTATGGGCACTTCAAGTTTGTAGTGATGCCGTTTGAAGTTACAAATCCACCGTCTGTGTTCATGGGACTTATGAACTTTGTCTTCCGAGAGTTTCTGGACCGGTTCATCGTTGTGTTTATCGATGACATCCGGATCTACTCAAGATCAGAGGAGGTGCACGTTGAGCATCGCAGGGCAGTCTTGGAAGTCCTTTGACACCACCAGCATTATGGGAAATTGTTGAAGTGTAAGTTCTTGATGTAAGAAGTACACTTCCCTGTGCACGTGGTGTCTCGGCATGGAGTGTTAGTGGACCCATCGAAGGTGGAGTCAGTTGTTTCTTGGGTGGCCCCCAAGAGCGTGGCAGAAGTTCGTAGTTTCCTAGGGTTGGTAGGTTACTATTAGAGGTTCGTTTCAGACTTCTCTCGAGTTGTTGCTCCATTAAAAGGTTTGAATATGAAGAAACAGATCTTCCTATGGACGAGTAGTTCCAGAAGGATTTCGACTACGTGAAGGAGAAGTTGGTTAGTGCTCCCGTACTCAGGTTTCCATAGGAAGGGTTGTTTTATGAGGTGTTTTGTGAAGCTTCTGGCCTTGGCCCGGGGTGCGTGCTAATGAAGAAGAAGGGGGTGATCTGTTATGAGTCTATGCAGTTATGCCCTCACGAGCGTAATTTTTCCACCCACGACCTAGAGCTTGTAGCAGTAGTGTTTGCACATAAGTTTTGGAGACATTACATCTTTGAGGAGTGCTTTGTGGTCTTCTCAGATCACAAGAGCCTGCGTTATATGTTCTCCTAGCGTGACCTAAACATACGGCAGTGTAGATGGGTCGAGTTTCTCCAAGACTATGACTTCGAGATCTCTTACACTGAAGGTATGGGAAACGTTTTGGCTAATTCCTTGAGCAAGAAGTCGCATAAGGAAGTGGTTCGGGAATCCACTAATTCTTGGAAAGCGATGGGAGAGTTGGCTGCCTTGCACATGGATGCATGGGTAGAAGGTGTTAGAGGCTGTTTATTTCAAATGAGGGTGCAGTCCTCCTTATTGCAGTAGGTGGAAGAATCTAAGTGGGCGGACTCTGAGGCAGAAGTGATGCGGGATGGTGTCGATCAGGGGAACACTCCAGAAGGATGGTCAGAGGACAGCTGACATCGGATTCATTTCCATGAAAGGTTGTTTGTACCAGAGACAATGCATGTGGGAGTTCTCAGTGAGTTCCATAGCTCAGCATTGGAGGTACATCCAGGAGTTTCAAATATGTACTGAGGCCTAAGGGAACAGTTTTAGTGGCCCTGGGTGAAACAGGCAGTGGCGGAGTTTGTCGCTAAATGCCTAGTGTGTCAGCAAGTGAAGGCTGAACACCGTGTTCCTAGTGGTTTGTTGCATCCTTTAGATTACCCCGAGTGGATGTGGGATGAAATCTCAATGGACTTAGTCACAGGACAACCCAGAGCTCAGGGTGGTTATGATTCTATATGGGTAGTGGTGGATCGACTAACGAAATCAGCTCACTTCTTAGCAATTAATGAGCCAGGCCCAGAGAGTACCTTACCATAGAGGTACGTAGACGAGGTTGTGCGGTTTCATGGATTGCCAAAGATTATCATTTAAGATCAGGATACTCGGTTTACCTCATGAGTCTAGAGGGGGTTACAACATGCTTTTGGCACCCAGCTACGCATTAGCACTGCTTTCCTCCCCCAGACCTATGGACATACAGAGCGGACTATCCAGACACTGGAGGACATGCAGCGAGCATGCGTTCTGGATTTCAAAGGATCATGGGTATGACACTAGCTTTTAGTATAGTTTTCCTACAACAACAGCTTCCACTCTACTATTGGCATGGCTTCCTTTGAGGATTTGTATGGAAGACCATGTCGTTCACCTATTTTTTGGGCATAGGTCGGTGAGACTGGTGCTCTTAGTCCAGAGGTAGTACAGAGCACCACGGAGAAAGTCCAGCTTGTACGTGAGAGTATGAAAGAAGCTCAGGACCAACAGAAGTATTATGCTGATCATCGGAGGATTCCCTTGGAGTTAGATGTGAGATATCATGTGTTCTTGAAGGTTTCCCCTCAATGGGGGCAGCGGAGGATTGGGAAAGGGACAAAGATCTCACCTAGGTTCATCGGACCTTTTGAGGTCCTGAGGCGAGTCGGTGAGGTGGCTTATCAGCTGGCCCTGCCACCTCAGTTGGAGAAGGTTCATGACATCTTCCACGTCTCCCAGCTTCATCGGTACTTACAAGACGACTCTCACGTTATTGAATGGGGAGAGTTAGATATCGGAGACGACGCGACCTTCGAGGAACGACCAGTCAGAATCGAGGATCGTAAAGAGAAGGTGCTTCGTGGAAAAACCATTCCGTTGGTTCATCTGTTGTGGAGGCATGGTGGCCTCGAGGAGAGCACTTGGGAGAGGGAGACCCAGATGCACGCTTAGTACCCGGAGTTGTTTTGAATTGTGTTTTTCCTTGTTCTTACAAGATTTGTGTTGATGCTATACTCTGTACCTTTGATATATGGAAGGCTTGGCTTGTCGGTTGTGAGACCTTTTGTTTCCTTGTTCCCTGGTAATGTGTAACATGTCTGTATGTGTGGGGAAAAGGAAAAAGCCAGATCCTTAATCGAGACGAATTAATGAGGATGCGATTGAACCTGTGCGGTCGAGTCAGTGCCGCCTAATGCAGATAATATCTCGATATAGGAGAAGGAGTTTTTTTCCCAAAACACATTTTCGGGAAGTGTGTTGGTTGTGTGGTGTTGGGGGTAGTTCAAGTTGGAAGATCCTAATATATGGAAGTGGGAAGGCCCAATCCTTAATCAAGACGCATTAATGCGGATGCGATTAAACCCGTGCAGGCGAGTCAGTGCCGCCTAAAGCGAATAATATCTCGACATAGGAGGGGGAATTCCTAACACCTATGATTAGGGTTGTTGGTTGGGTTCCTGTTATAACGAGAACCCAAAGAGGTATCTTTTTGGGTTCCTCTGGGTTGGTTTTGGAATTCTCAGGGACGAGAATGTTTTAAGAGGTATCTGATATAATGGCCCAGACCTCTCCGGTCCATTCCTTTGTAAAAAAGAATGCCAAAAAGTGTTCTAGAGGGTAAAATGGACATTTCCCACACATTCCAGATCTTTGAAACTACACGCCATGTAGTTTGAGTACACGCTGTGTACCCCCTTGCCAGGTATACCCCGTGTTGAAGGCTGTGTCCTTGCCTTTTGAAATAAATGGGTACACACCATGTATCAAATACTACATGCCGTGTAGTCTCTCCCTGCGTACGTGTTACCTTGTGTTGATCAGTCAACGATTGTGTGCCATGTTGGAGCCATGTGAAATAAATCAGTACACGCCATGTACCCAATACTACACACCGTGTAGTCCCTCCCTGCGTACGCGTTACCATGTGTTGACCAGTCAACGACCGTGTTCCGTGCTAGAGCCTTGTGCAATAAATGGGTACACTCCATGTATCCAATACTACATGCCGTGTAGTCCCTCCCCGCTTATGCATTACCTTCAAGCCATGTGTTGACCAGTCAACGGCCACATTCCGCGTTGAAGACCGTGTTGGAAGCCACGCGGTGACCATGTGAAATGGCCGAGTACACGCCATGCACCATAAAGTACACGCCGTGTACTTTTTCTTTTCTCTCATATAAAGGAGGGGTCCCCTCATCCATTTCAACTCACCCATCTCCTCCCCTTTCCATTGAGCAGAGCTCTCCCAAGAGACTCGAAGGCTCCTTTCCTTCCATAACTTCTTCGTCTGATCTCTGATTTACAATCTGTCGGTGGCCATAGGATCGTAATGACGAGGCGGAACGTCTGAGCTTGGATTAGTTGTCTTTCCTTCGGCCTTCCCTTTCAAACATCCACCCGAGGAGGTTTTTCCGGGACCCGACAGAAGTGAAGGACGCCGACAGACGTCTTCTAAAGTTAATCCAGGGGAGCGTTGTGATCAGAACCTGTTGAGTTTGTGATCTTACCTTCGTCTCTCTCTAATTTGTGCATCATGCGGGGTGGGTTTCCACTTGGTTCGTGAAACACAGTTGAATCGGTTTAATGAAGATAATAACTGGCTTATATAACGGGCTTGGGAAGTTTGTGATTACTATTAAACTACATTTTATATCATGTAATATTATTTTGTGAATTGAATAGGCTTATGACTACTAAAAATCACGGTCGTTGGGGTCCTTTTCTTGTGATATTAAATTTTTCCCTATCTTTCTAGATCGTTTTTGTGGATGGAAACATCATGGAATGTGGGAATTGGTTAATCACGTAAAGTTGGATGATTTAAAATATGGAACCCTTTTGTGATCACCCCTGTTGAACAAAAATGGAATAATGAACATGTGGGTGTTGGATTGGATACGTTGCATGTGAAAGGGGCTGTTTTGTGTGTTGTTGTAGATTGGGTGAGCAGCGAGGCTGGGGTTGGCTTGGCTGTGGATTGGTGTGAATGATATGTTGGTGATGAGCAGCGGGGCTGCGATAAGTTGTATCAAGGGATGATGATGTACGGTGCCGTTGTGGTTATGGTGGTTGGCAGTGGGGCTGCGGGGATTGGTTGGAATGTGAAGGGACTATGGTTCGTGAATAATAAATAAAAACGGGAAGAGTTAATGAATGGTGGGGCATGGTAATGGAATGGGATTAATAATTAATGGGTTGGTTGGTTAATAATAAGGGACTTGTGTGTTGTGCTCGTGTTTTCCTAACTTGATTTGCGGATGGCAGGGATATTCTTTATGAACGATTGTTGGGGTTGGTTGTCGATAGTTTCCTAGTAGTTAAGGAACTAAAAAACTAATTCTATTGAAACATGAAAACCTAAATGGGGTTGGGGGTTGTTTGTGGTATGCATGCTTCGTAGTAGCAGTGCTGAGGCACATGCTCAGTTATCTGATTAGAATCCATTGGATGGGCTGAGTGTTTGGTGTATATATATATATATATATATCTATATCTTTGTGTTTTATCGCACCCCGCCCATGTTGAGCACTTAGAGCCGAACACTCCCATTTCATGGGAGAGGGTGTTTTCCCCTTAGTTACTAGCTCCTTCCTGCTCCTTCTTACCTAGGTTGTGATGGTATGAGGCGACCTTACACCTAATAACCTTCAGGTAGGTTTCGATTGGGGTGGTTCTAGCCCAAGAATATTTGGGAAGGTTTTACTATTTCCCAAAAATCATTGGGATGAGGCCCAGGTGTGTGTGGGTGGGATACGTGGTTGTGATGCCCAGGTGTGTCCGGGCGAGATACGTGGTTGTGAGGCCCAGGTGTGTGTGGGCGGGGAGAGTGCGGCAGTGTCCAGACGTTCGCCATTAGGAAGAGCAGCTAACTAAAGGGAAATGGTGCGGGGTAACCAATACTCTTGTTCTTATATACCACTACCTATTGTGATTGTGTTTTTGGTGTGTGTGGCCGGTGAGGTTGGGTGGATAGAATTCCTTTCTAGGTTTCTTCTATTGTTCCCACGGGACATTATGATGTCTCCCCCCATGTGCACAAGAGCTTCAGGTTTCCCTACTGGGTATACTTGTATCCTCACCCTACATTTACTTTCAGGTTTCCAGGATGACTACTAGGGTTTTACGGGACCCTACTAGTCGGACAGTTGGAGTTGTTGTTGTTGTTGTACACTTGTTTCTTTTGGTATTTTACTTTGAGCATTATTTTACTTGCACCTTGTTATAAAATTGTTCAAACATGCATGTGGGCTTGGTTTGGGTTTATTTCTATATAATTGTTCTTTTACTTTTTGGTGGTTGACTTGTCCTATTTCTAGATCTTAAAATAAAAAGGGGGTAATGCCTCCCATATTTGTGAAAACTCATACCGTTGGTGCTAGTCACCAACTCGGGGCCTACTAGAGGCGGGACTCGGGGGGTCATTATCTCCATTTCACCATTTCCAGCTCAAGAGGGGCATCTTTTGTGGGAGGGGGTTGTGAAATGCTGGGACTAGATCCCCAGGTAGTCGTCCACCGACTAGACCTTCCGGCAAATCATCGTGGATTCAAGCACCCTCCCAGAAAGATGAACCCTTATCACAATGCCATGGTTGAGGACGAGGTTGACAAGATCTTTAGGACAACTTCATTAAGGAGGTCTAGTACCCCAAATGGCTGGCCATCATTGTACCAGTCAAGAAAGAGAACAGACATATAATATACTGTATTGACTTCCGCTATCTCAACCACCTATGTCCGAAGGATGATTTTCCCCTTCCTGGGACAGAGTTTTTGATTGATGCTACAGCTGGGTTCCAAGACCTCTCCATCAGGGATGCGTACATTGAATTTAACCAGATCTAGATGGCCCCTGAGGATGAACAGTCCACGGATTTTAGGGTGCCCCATGGTACTTTTGGTTACTAGGTTATTCCCTTCGGCCGGAAGAATGCGGGTGCCACCTATCAGCGGGCCATGCATCGCATATTTACCTGATCCTCGAAACCTTGGTGGAATGAAATTTGGATGATTTAGTGTTCAAATATTGCCAGTTCCAGGACCATCTGTAGGATCTGGAGAAAGTGTTCGGCTTCCTCTGTTATCACAACCTAAAGATAATCCCATTGAAGTGTGATTTTGGGGTCACCTTCGGGATGTTTCTTGGCTTTGTTTTCAGGTATCGAGGTAACGAGATCGACCCGGAAAAGATCAAGGCCATCAGACAAATGCCTCCCCCAAGTAATATTCGAGAGCTTCGAGGTCTCCAAGGCCACTTAATTTACATAGGCCGATTCACTGCAAATCTGGATGGCAAGTGTAAGCCATTTTCTAGGCTCATGAAGAAAGGCTCTGCCAATGAATGGGACAATGATTTCCAGACCGAATTTGAAGAAATCAAGTAGTATCCACTACGGCCTCTGGCCTTGATGCCACCCATCTATGGGAAGACACTGGTCCTCTATGTCACTACCCTGGAACAATCCCTCATAACCCTTTTCACCTAGAAGAATAATGACGGGACAAGGAATAGCCTCTACTACCTTAGTCGCATGCTCCTCGATACAGAGACCAGATACTCCCCCATTGAGAAAAGATACCTTGAGCTCGTATTCTCCGTACATAAATAATGAAATTACCTACAGCACCACGAGGTCCAGTTGGTCCCCTGAGTAGATCCACTAAAGTACATCCTGAGTCATCCCTTGTTGACTGGCTTACTAGCGTGGTGGGAGGTAACCCTCCAGCAGTTTGACATCTAGTTCGTATCGCAGAAGGCTATCAAAAGACAGGCATTGGCAGACTTTCTAGCTACCCATACAACCTTTGAAGGCAAGTCTAGGGACCTAGATTTTACTGATGAGGAAATACTCAAAGTCGATCAAGTCATCCAATTTTGTGAAATTCACTTTGATGGAGCCTCCCGATGCCCCACCGGTAGGAGGCTCAATGATCCTAGGCTCTACAAAGTAGGCCTTAGAACCATCCTTATCACCCTAGAACAAGCCATTATTCAATACTCATTCTTATTGTCATCAGGCTGCACTAACAATGGTGTAGAGTATCAGGCCCTCATTATTGGCCTCGAGTTGGCCCTCCAGATCGGCGTGCCCCATTTTCGTGTGAAAAGCGACTCCGATCTAGTCGGTAAGCAGGAAAATAGAGACTATGTTGTCAGGAAGCGAGAGCTCACACAATTTTTAGAACACACTCTCCAGCTAATGGCCTAGTTCCCTTCTCAGCCAGAGGTTATCCATGTCCCTCGGTCACAGAACCGTCGAGCAGATGCTTTGGCCAGCTTAACTGCATCACTTACAGATCCTAAACAAGATGATCTAATTATCCATGAGGTGCATCAGAGATTCATATCTCTTGTTACCCTATATGATGATGACGTCCCCCAGGTAAGCCATCTTACCGCCGGCGCCTCCATGTCGGGACCCTCATGTCCTCGGGTGGAGTGATCGAAATGATTCTCGTTTGGAGGACACCCTTGGTTGAATACCCCCATCACGGTAATCTCCCAATAGATCAGGATGAGAAAGAGTGAATTCGGTTCTGCACAGTATAGTCTTCCATCCAGAGTGGTCCCAATCTTGAGCCGATCCTCTATAGGTGCAGATTTGATGGTTTTCTCCTCCGTTGCGTTCAAGGTGTTGAGATTACACATGTCATGAAAGAGGTTCATGTCGGTTCCTGCGGTACCCACCAGGCTGGGCCAAAACTATCTCACCAGATCTGAAGATTATGGTATTTTTGGCCCTCTATGACTCACGACTGCATCGAGTTTTCCTGTAGGTTCCATGGGTGCCAAGTTCATGCTAACTTTGTGCATTGACCACCAGAGCCTCTCTACACTACCAAGTCCTCTTGGCCCTTTGCAGTATGGGGATTGGATGTTGTAGGGCCATATCCTCCAGTGAAAACTCGCAAATACCGGTTCATTTTGAAATCTACAGACATATTTTATGAATGGGAGGAGGCAGGTTTTATCAAGGAAGTCAAGGCCCGCTCTATTGTTGAATTTGTGTGTTACAATATCACCCATCATTTTGGAGTACCTCATGATTTTATCACCAATAACGGCAGCAACTTCCGAGTAGCCGAATTGAAGAAGTTGTATGCCAAGAACAACATTCTCTCTAATCATACCTCTCGCTATCACCTTCATGAAAATGGATAGATTGAGGCATTCAATAAAACCCTCTCTAACATCCTACAGAAGATGGTTGGGCAGAACAAGAAGAGTTTTCCGGATAAGCTCCCCAATTCCCACTAGGCCTATCGGATGATGACTCGTAATTCCACCCAGGTGACACCATATTCCTTGGTGTATGTAACTGAGGCCACTCTGCCCATCGAGATTCAGTTTCCCTCACTGCGCACAAAACTCCATGACCAGCAACAACTGGATAAAGTGGCTGAAATATGTCTGGCTGAATTGGAAGCACTGGATGAGAATAGGTTTCATGATCTACACAACCTAGAAAGGCATTAGAGAAGGATGGCTCGAGATTTCAATAAGAAGGTTCACCTCCACTCTTTCCTGCAAGGAGACTTGGTGTTGTCTACGAGAACACCAATGATACCTAGTAGTAAAACACCCAAGTTGAATATCAAGTGGGAAGGACCTTTCATTGTTCATATGGTTTTCCCCAATAGAGAACACTCCCTGGTGACCATGGATGGTGAGCGTATAACTCCTCCCACCAATGATAAGTTCCTTAAACCATATTACCCTTATGGGTCCTACATGACCTTAAACTGGATTACGGTCCTACACGACCATAAACTATCGGTCCTGCAAGACCCTAAACTGCACACTCGTACAACATGACGTTAAACTGTATGTCATCCCGTATGACGCTAAACTGTAAGTCATCCCGCCTGAAATTAAAATGTATCTTTAAGAACTACATATGGATTAATTTCCATCCTTATGTGATATGTAGGACTACCCGAACATTTAAATTTTGGGTCCATCCCCTCTTAGGTCGAGTCCCTCAACCCATTACAGTGGTTCATTGATGTGTCTAAGAGAACTCTGGTCTAGGACATGGAGTGTCCGATTCATCTTGGGAAAGTTTCCATCCAACTGTCATGCTTCATGTTCTCCTTAATTTGGCCCCCCGTCATCTTTCACACCCGAAGGGACCCCAAAGACGGCATGGATGCTATGAATGAAGGCTCTCCTACCATTATGGGACAACTACCCCGAGTATTTTAAGGAACAATTTGATACAAGTCCCACGTAGAAAATATGGTCAGCGATCAACGCTAATTTGTTTGTCCCCATTTCAGGCTAACACGACAGGATGCTGCGTTGAGAACATGGTCAGCAGTAATCCCCCGTCGTCATTCCATCCTCTTTAGGCCTTGAATGTCGGTTACATGATTAACATTATGTTCCATCCCGTCATGTCTGAGGGGAATTTTGACACTCCAGGCACTATCCCTCAGTGCACCTCCGCACGTCAGGTGGACGAAGATGCAATACAACATCCTTCGAGGCTCCCATGGTCCAAGCTCTATGACCATAAAAAAACCATCATTAGGAACTACGTGCGTATAGAGACCCCCAAAACCGGGGTGCTTAATGAGACATGATACACTTAAAATTTCATCATTTCAAGTTTAAATATCATGTCTCATCACAATAG
Organism: Viscum album; assembly: GCA_963277665.1. NCBI lineage: Eukaryota > Viridiplantae > Streptophyta > Magnoliopsida > Santalales > Viscaceae > Viscum > Viscum album. The sequence continues at coordinate 1,381,191,827 of OY728134.1, read as the reverse complement.
AGGATCGTGAGGCTCGGGATTCTGGGAAACCAGCTGCTTCTGAATAGTTTCATTAATATCAACCGTGCCTGAAAAAAATTTTAAACAAAACGTAGGGTGAGCAAAGATGCCCAGTAAGGGGGTTTTAAAACATTTTCAAGAAAAATCTTTCTTAAATCAGTCCTTTTGAAAGGAGTAAAAATACTTTTCTAAATCGAAACATTATCATTTCTTAAAACAAGAAAACCATCTTTCTTTGAAAATCCACTTGCATATGAAGCACGTACTTGAAATGAGCTTTAATGTAAACATGATCAGAGTGCGCAAATATAAACAGAGTAAGCAATGCATAATGATAAAACAAGGTTACTTTAATTCCAAGGGAAAATCTATGGCTAAGCAGTAAAACATGCATATCATGGTTCGTGAGTAGAAAACAGTTCTTGTCACATAAAATACAATTTCATGATCATGGGAGCTTTTAACTAGGGATTGTCCTGTTAGTTGAACAAACCCCTGGTTATCCTTTATCATTACATGTAGAGGGAATGTATAATCCTGGACTTTGTCATGACTTTTCATCATGACCGTAAAACATACTTAACAGGTCGAGGCTCACTGCCCGCCCTGTTTCTTTAGCACAAGTCAAGACTAACTGCCAAGACCGTCGCACATAGTCGTCTCATGAGACTCTTGCTTTACCCAATGCATTGGAGCGCTATATAATTCCGGGCGCACCCGTCACATATAGTCCTATACATCCCTTACATATCTTGACGTGGCCATTCGTTCATAGGGTTTCATGCATTCTTAATTAAACCCCATTTTCACATGCTTATTCATTCATGAGGACCATTTAAACATTAAGAACTTGATGACATGCATGCTACAACTTCATTCACATAACAAGTTACTTTGCATTTAAAAGCATGGGTTTCAAGAGAATGAACATATTACTTAACATCCCATAACATCATCGTAATTAAAACATAGTCGTTTACACATATACTGATAAATGGATTTTGAGGGTTTTCTCCCAAAACTGTTTTACTTTAAACAAACATAGGTACACACTTATGAATACATGTATATACTTGTAAAAGAAAATTCAAGGAGCCCATTTCACAAAAATCCTCATTTACCCCAGGCAGTGATAAATGAAGGTTCTCGGTTTCACGAGTTGAAAATACTTTCAATAAATATCATTTTTTTTAAAACATAGTTTTAAATTACTTACTATATCATTTTATAAAATAACTACGTTCAAAATTTCATAAAAATAATCCAGTGTCTGTGAAAGTAATACGCAAGCTTTTAAAATTAAAACATCATGTCGAGGTCGCTTGAAATCGTTGAAGGCTGTCTGGGCCTACCCACTTAACGAAGGATGGGTTCACTCCCCAATTCCTTCCTGTTTACAACGGTCAAGCACCGAATTTTCAAAAACATTTTAAGCTTGCCTTAATTACATATATATTTTCACTGGATTTTTTTTTCTATCTTGAAAACATGTCGTTGCTTTAAAATTTACTTTCATAATGATTTATATGTATATAAATATTTATATAACAACCGATTCTTGTAAAAACTCAACCGAAATTAAAACAGGACCCTTTCCTTGCTTGGAGTGGGGTTGCAGTCGAGGCAAAAGGATCCGAGGGTATAAACATAGAAGATATGCACATATATATATATATATATCCCGAATATGCTTATATACATATGAAAACCGAGGTATAACACAAAAACACACTTGACCCTTACAAGGATTTTACACGTTAAAACATTAGTTTAGAACTAATAATCATATTTAGAAAACCCCAAAAAAAGAACAAGGGATTGAAAGTTATATCAAATTATATATATATGTATAACCGTGAAACACCAAGTTGATATAAAAAAAAGGGGTTAGCACGTTGAACCGAAGAAAAAAGATAATCTTCTTAGGACTCCTTTCATCCACTGGCTATCATCAATTGTAAATTATAAAAGTAAACCGCATCGAATGTAAATGGTAAAAGAAAACCGAAAAGGTTGGTTTCACATATATACCTATATAAGCATATTTTAAAAAAACACAGAACTTGACTAACCCTTACCAGAACTTGACGAGAAGGAGGAGGAGGAGGGTGCAGCCGATGCTGGATCAAAGGTCAGTGCAAGGAGGATCTCTTCGGTGCAGGACCACCCCTCTGCCTCGGTGCAAGTTCTCCTCAACCGGTGCAAGAACCATCCCCCTTGCCTGCGGTGCAACCAGGTCTTAAAGCCGGAGGGAAATTCGTGCAAGGGAGGCGATGGGGATCCAAGGCCGGGGTCAGTGTCAAGCTGTGTGGAAAGAAGGCGTCGTTGGGTCTACACGGCGAAGAAGAAGAAAGAATAAAGGCAGCAGGCTACTGGTTCGGCGCGAGGGAGATGAGCAGGACGTGGAGAAGAAAAACGCGAAACGCGATGTGGAGAGAAAAAAAAAAGAAAAACGACGGCCGAGATCAGATGCGGTGCGATTGACGGCTCAGGATGTAGCGCGATAAAAAGAAGCGGACGACCGTGATCCGGGGAAGAAAAGATCGGACGGCTGGAAACCCACCGCAGTATAAACACGGTTTTTATCATACAGGTTTTTCTAAAAAAAAGAATCTCTTTATTAATAAAGTTATTATTAATTTATTAAACTCAATTATTCATTATTTTAATAATAATTCTGTTGTCAAATAATTTAATCAAGACTAATTTATATTATTATTATTAAACCATTCTTATTTAAAATATATTATTGGTTAAAAATATATATATATATATATATATATTGATTTGATCAAAACGTTTTATTATATGTATATATATATATTTTTGCAACATCAAAAATTAATATTAGATTGACAATATTATTAATCCTTAATTATTAATTACATACTATTTCATTAAAACATGGCACAAGTATATATATTTTAATTCCCCTTGCTAGTTAACTATCCTATTTTTCTTAATTAGAAGGTAACATTTAGTGCAACTATATTTTATCACACATACAAGTGTGTGTTGGTGAAAATATTAACACCACAAAACACACAAGTGAAAGAAACCATAATTTGACGTAGTTTCTAAAATAATTAATAAAAGGTTTAATCATACGAGAAATAAGGTATCTATTTTGATGCAAACTCATAAATGAAATTCAACAGGTTTGATATAACTAGAAAAACAATTGTTTAATTATTTAATTAAAAAGTATAGTGGAAGAGTACAATAATATTAATTCTTTCCTTTTAAAACATAAAATACAAATCTTATTTTTTTGAAAACAAAGGATAATTAACATTGAGGTCATTTAAAACATTAAAGAAAACTACACATGTATCATTCGGATCATTTTATTTCCAACGGTCAAAACGATCATTGGATTCTTTGGGAACCAACGGTCGGATTTATGGTCGTTTGGGGTCCAACGGTTAGATTTATGACCGTTTGTGGTCCAACGGTCATCTTTGGTGCTTATAAAAGAATTAGGTCTCGGGTGACCCTTACCCCAAGTGGCTGAAGGAGAAGCAAGGATGGTTCGTATAATCCCCTTGGTGTTGAGCATGGTCGCGGTGGCGTCAGCCATTCTTACGTTCCTTATGATGGATGTTCGGAATCCCTACCGCATATTCGGGCTCCTAGTAGTTCTAAGCAGTCTTCCTATCATTGTAATCAGATTTTTGGTTGGAATCCTCGGTTAGTGATGTTTTGATTGCGGGAAGTTGTAAACGTCAAGTTTCTTAATAAAAGAGTGTTTCATTCATGCTTGTTGCTTTGGTTTTCGTTTATTTTCATTTTCTTTTTAAAGCAAGATGGTCCAGCTAAGAGGGGAAACATATCATTACACAAAACATGAATTCTCGGGTTGTTACATTATCTCCCCCTTAAAAGAATTGCGTCCTCGCAATTCTATTCGTAAAAAGACAAGAGAAAGACTTCGGTCGCACAACATTACCAAAACTGAAGGCCTGGCTCAGTTAACGGTACCCCTAAACTGGTACACAGCTCCTCTGTTTCCCTGACCCAGATACACTTTGAGCAATAAGACTTGTACTCCTGCTCATGGGAACTACACACAGGCTTCCACAGGGAGGCTCGTGCAATAAATAGCTCTGAGACATCCGAGCGGACGAATCCCCTAGTAACCCTTCGAACTTCATTACGCTCGAGGTAGTTGAGGGGTACAACGCGATTGAGAAGGCTGACGTTCAGGATCTGAAACATGTAGGCGGCTCTGAGGTTACCGTCCTGAGCTGCTATGAGAAAGGAGGCTCTGGCGGAGAAGTTCCGTGCCAGAGAGAAACACTGAAAGAGCCCTTAATGGTATCTCCCCCTTCGCCTATAGTAGGGGAGCTGGGTGGCGGCAAGGAGGTGGATCACATATTCATTCTCCTGACATGCACGGAGAATTTCCGGACTATTTGCTATATCCAGAAAAGGCTGGCAGGACCCTCGTAGGTGGAGAAAAGAGGGAAAGTCCACCATACAAGTTCTGATCAAAACAACCTCTACTAACTCGTCAGGTAGAGACGAGAGGTTCATCTGACTTGCCATCTGGAAGAAAAGATAAACAAGAGAGGTCACCTATCAACACTAAGAAGAAAGAGATCATAAACTTTTTAATTAAGAAAAATTTACACATTAAAGTCTGAGTTTTCCAGATGGACACCACAAAGAGAGGTGAAACTCTCTAACTCCACAAACCAAACACAGGAAGAACAAACAGGACTAAAGTCATGGGGACATTTATAGCGCCTCTTGAGTTTCGCGTGAGGGGTGTGGAGTTGGGAAACGTCAGTGTACACTTCTTGCCTAAGAGACACACGAGTGGACTCACTCTCCAACGCTTCGAAGTCCATTAACTGGCCCCAGAAGCCATAGTGCAGGACCTGACACAGATAAGCCGCTCGAAGATCTCCGGCAGCAGCAGCTTCTTGGAAAGGGTTATCTAGCATTGTGCCAAACTCCTCGCCCGCAGTAAACACTCGGAAGAGTCCTTCGTGATACCTTCCTCGACGTGCATACGAGGGAAACTGGGTCATCATCATTAGGAGATAATCCATCCCTATTCCCCGGTGGAGACTAAGCACCCTAGATGAGTTCGACACATCGTATAGGTGCTTACACGTCATGCGAATGTGAGCATAGTTCAAGAAGTTTTCACGGCTAACTAGAGATATAATGTTCTCTAGGGCCTCGGTGGGGAGTGACAAAAGGTCAGTAGGTACATCACCCATATGAAAATCATAACGTTTTTACTTAATTAGTCTTAGCAATATATTTATATCACCTGGTTTTCCAGAGTTTCCTGAACCCATCCTCTGATACCAACTATAGCGACCCCCAAAACCGGGGTGCTTAATGAGACATGATACACTTAAAATTTCATCATTTCAAGTTTAAATATCATGTCTCATCACAATAGAGGATCGTGAGGCTCGGGATTCTGGGAAACCAGCTGCTTCTGAATAGTTTCATTAATATCAACCGTGCCTGAAAAAATTTTTAAACAAAACGTAGGGTGAGCAAAGATGCCCAGTAAGGGGGTTTTAAAACATTTTCAAGAAAAATCTTTCTTAAATCAGTCCTTTTGAAAGGAGTAAAAATACTTTTCTAAATCGAAACATTATCATTTCTTAAAACAAGAAAACCATCTTTCTTTGAAAATCCACTTGCATATGAAGCACGTACTTGAAATGAGCTTTAATGTAAACATGATCAGAGTGCGCAAATATAAACAGAGTAAGCAATGCATAATGATAAAACAAGGTTACTTTAATTCCAAGGGAAAATCTATGGCTAAGCAGTAAAACATGCATATCATGGTTCGTGAGTAGAAAACAGTTCTTGTCACATAAAATACAATTTCATGATCATGGGAGCTTTTAACTAGGGATTGTCCTGTTAGTTGAACAAACCCCTGGTTATCCTTTATCATTACATGTAGAGGGAATGTATAATCCTGGACTTTGTCATGTCTTTTCATCATGACCGTAAAACATACTTAACAGGTCGAGGCTCACTGCCCGCCCTGTTTCTTTAGCACAAGTCAAGACTAACTGCCAAGACCGTCGCACATGGTCGTCTCATGAGACTCTTGCTTTACCCAATGCATTGGAGCGCTATATAATTCCGGGCGCACCTGTCACATATAGTCCTATACATCCCTTACATATCTTGACGTGGCCATTCGTTCATAGGGTTTCATGCATTCTTAATTAAACCCCATTTTCACATGCTTATTCATTCATGAGGACCATTTAAACATTAAGAACTTGATGACATGCATGCTACAACTTCGTTCACATAACAAGTTACTTTGCATTTAAAAGCATGGGTTTCAAGAGAATGAACATATTACTTAACATCCCATAACATCATCGTAATTAAAACATAGTCGTTTACACATATACTGATAAATGGATTTTGAGGGTTTTCTCCCAAAACTGTTTTACTTTAAACAAACATAGGTACACACTTATGAATACATGTATATACTTGTAAAAGAAAATTCAAGGAGCCCATTTCACAAAAATCATCATTTACCCCAGGCAGTGATAAATGAAGGTTCTCGGTTTCACGAGTTGAAAATACTTTCAATAAATATCATTTTTTTTAAAACATAGTTTTAAATTACTTACTATATCATTTTATAAAATAACTACGTTCAAAATTTCATAAAAATAATCCAGTGTCTGTGAAAGTAATACGCAAGCTTTTAAAATTAAAACATCATGTCGAGGTCGCTTGAAATCGTTGAAGGCTGTCTGGGCCTACCCACTTAACGAAGGATGGGTTCACTCCCCAATTCCTTCCTGTTTACAACGGTCAAGCACCGAATTTTCCAAAACATTTTAAGCTTGCCTTAATTACATATATATTTTCACTGGATTTTTTTTTCTATCTTGAAAACATGTCGTTGCTTTAAAATTTACTTTCATAATGATTTATATGTATATAAATATTTATATAACAACCGATTCTTGTAAAAACTCAACCGAAATTAAAACAGGACCCTTTCCTTGCTTGGAGTGGGGTTGCAGTCGAGGAAAAAGGATCCGAGGGTATAAACATAGAAGATATGCACATATATATATATATATATCCCGAATATGCTTATATACATATGAAAACCGAGGTATAACACAAAAACACACTTGACCCTTACAAGGATTTTACACGTTAAAACATTAGTTTAGAACTAATAATCATATTTAGAAAACCCCAAAAAAAGAACAAGGGATTGAAAGTTATATCAAATTATATATATATGTATAACCGTGAAACACCAAGTTGATATAAAAAAAAAGGGGTTAGCACGTTGAACCGAAGAAAAAAGATAATCTTCTTAGGACTCCTTTCATCCACTGGCTATCATCAATTGTAAATTATAAAAGTAAACCGCATCAAATGTAAATGGTAAAAGAAAACCGAAAAGGTTGGTTTCACATATATACCTATATAAGAATATTTTAAAAAAACACAGAACTCGACTAACCCTTACCAGAACTTGACGAGAAGGAGGAGGAGGAGGGTGCAGCCGATGCTGGATCAAAGGTCAGTGCAAGGAGGATCTCTTCGGTGCAGGACCACCCCTCTGCCTTGGTGCAAGGTCTCCTCAACCGGTGCAAGAACCATCCCCCTTGCCTGCGGTGCAACCAGGTCTTAAAGCCGGAGGCAAATTCGTGCAAGGGAGGCGACGGGGATCCAAGGCCGGGGTCAGTGTCAAGCTGTGTGGAAAGAAGGCGTCGCTGGGTCTACACGGCGAAGAAGAAGAAAGAATAAAGGCAGCAGGCTACTGGTTCGGCGCGAGGGAGATGAGCGCGACGTGGAGAAGAAAAACGCGAAACGCGACGTGGAGAGAAAAAACAAAGAAAAACGACGGCCGAGATCAGATGCGGTGCAATCGACGGCTCAGGATGTAGCGCGATAAAAAGAAGCGGACGACCGTGATCCGGGGAAGAAAGGATCAGACGGCTGGAAACCCACCGCAGTATAAACACGGTTTTTATCATACAGGTTTTTCTAAAAAAAGAATCTCTTTATTAATAAAGTTATTATTAATTTATTAAACTCAATTATTCATTATTTTAATAATAATTCTGTTGTCAAATAATTTAATCAAGACTAATTTATATCATTATTATTAAACCATTCTTATTTAAAATATATTATTGGTTAAATATATATATATATATATATATTGATTTGATCAAAACGTTTTATTATATGTATATATATATATTTTTGCAACATCAAAAATTAATATTAGATTGACAATATTATTAATCCTTAATTATTAATTACATACTATTTCATTAAAACATGGCACAAGTATATATATTTTAATTCCCCTTGCTAGTTAACTATCCTATTTTTCTTAATTAGAAGGTAACATTTAGTGCAACTATATTTTATCACACATACAAGTGTGTGTTGGTGAAAATATTAACACCACAAAACACACAAGTGAAAGAAACCATAATTTGACGTAGTTTCTAAAATAATTAATAAAAGGTTTAATCATACGAGAAATAAGGTATCTATTTTGATGCAAACTCATAAATGAAATTCAACAGGTTTGATATAACTAGAAAAACAATTGTTTAATTATTTAATTAAAAAGTATAGTGGAAGAGTACAATAATATTAATTCTTTCCTTTTAAAACATAAAATACAAATCTTATTTTTTTGAAAACAAAGGATAATTATCATTGAGGTCATTTAAAACATTAAAGAAAACTACACATGTATCATTCGGATCATTTTATTTCCAACGGTCAAAACGATCATTGGATTCTTTGGGAACCAACGGTCGGATTTATGGTCGTTTGGGGTCCAACGGTTAGATTTATGACCGTTTGTGGTCCAACGGTCATCTTTGGTGCTTATAAAAGAATTAGGTCTCGGGTGACCCTTACCCCAAGTGGCTGAAGGAGAAGCAAGGATGGTTCGTATGATCCCCTTGGTGTTGAGCACGGTTGCGGTGGCGTCAGCCATTCTTACGTTCCTTATGATGGATGTTCGGAATCCCTACCGCATATTCGGGCTCCTAGTAGTTCTAAGCAGTCTTCCTATCGTTGTAATCGGATTTTTGGTTGGAATCCTCGGTTAGTGATGTTTTGATTGCGGGAAGTTGTAAACGTCAAGTTTCTTAATAAAAGAGTGTTTCATTCATGCTTGTTGCTTTGGTTTTCGTTTATTTTCATTTTCTTTTTAAAGCAAGATGGTCCAGCTAAGAGGGGAAACATATCATTACACAAAACATGAATTCTCGGGTTGTTATAGTGCGGCTCAATTCTCATCCCCATGGGATATGTAGGATTACCCGGGCATTGTGTCTCTGGGTCCAGCTCATCTTAGATCTAGCTACTCGTTCCTAGGCTCCTCTCCCGGAATTTCACATGGTGATGATGTGGACTTAGTCCTCATTCACATCGGGTATCCTTTATCATGTCATGTACACTCCTTCAGGTCCATGCCATATGAGCTTAAAATGTGTTTACAGGTCCAATCACATGACCCTAAATTGTGATAATACCGTCCCGACCGCTTGACGAAAAACTACACTGCATTATGATGACCTCATCATAGGGGTTATCACATTGTGTATCAGTCATCCGCCATACCATTTTTCAACACCTGTATACAAGTTCATTCTTAGGGCCATGCTGGGAATTTCTACCCCAGGCCTGTCACTTCACTAAAAATTTCATTCACATTAAAGTACAAACAAGATGCATCAAATATCTCTTCTTTTAGTGTGAGGCCCAGATTCGCACACCCCTTTCATTACTTGCATTGTTAACTTACCATGACACCCCTTAGAACTACGTATGGCTTGATTCCCATCTCTATGGGATACCTAGAAGTGCCTGTGCGTCCTGTCTCGGGCCCAGCTTAACATTCTTTTTTGGTCCCTCGACCTAAAACCTCTTTAGGGAACACATGATGATGCGAACCTCGTCCTCATTCATGTCGAGTTGTATGCATTACATCTCCATGTGTCTCTCGAATTGCCTACCATACACAGTCTGACCTCTAAGACCATAAACTAAGATCTTTTACAGAACTATGTATGGATTGATTCCCATCCGTGTGGGATATGTAGGAATGCCCATACATTTCGTCTCGGGTCCAGCCTCAGAAATAAGAAATCCCATCCTTTCTCACCGTTGGCCTCTTGGCCCAAGACATTTACCCTGAAAAAATTTAGGATGCCCCATAATGACATTGGTTCCCTCATCAGAGAGGTCCTATCTCAAATTAAGAATGATCCTTGATCAGATTAATGCAACTGTATAATGTACATCCACCATGGTGGTGTGATTTTAAGAGTGTTGGATATTTTTCAAACAAACCAACACTTCACCTTACACACTATGTGTGCCTCATTTATTTGGATCGTTATACTCTATAATGTCTAAAGGGACCCCTTAACGGCCTGGTCCTACGCCGAATAGGCTCACCTACCATCCTAGGCCAATGCACCATAAGACTTCAGGTGATATTTTGAGTTAGGTATCGTGTTGCGAACATGGTCAGCGGTCGACCCTCATTTTTTACCCATTTTAGGCTAACGTAGTAGGGATACTGTGTTTCGAACACGGTCAAAAGTTGTCTTTTATTTCAACGCCCCTACCACAGTGGTTCGAATTTAGAGTAACATAATTCACATTTGTCTTTCCCTTATGTTCAGACTGGTTCCAATGCCCCTGGAATTGCCCCTCTAATGTGCTAGAGCGTGTCGAGAAGATGATACATCGATTGGTTTGTGGTCCTCTTCCTTTGGATGGTACTCCCTCTTCTCCTCAGGAATCTGGGTTTGAATCTCCAATGCCCGAAGCTTGGTTGACTCTCCCATGATCAAACGAAGTGATAGTACGAGCATCCCTTGTTTCTCAAATCGGGTATGACCTATGTGAGATTAAGAATGAATTTATATTTATTTCCAGATTATGTTTGAGTATGTTAAACCAATGATACATGTAAATAACATTGTCCATTCATACAGTTCAAAAAAAGAAGAAGCAGTAAGTCGAAATGAGTTCATGGGTTCTGCCAAAACAGGTCCCTTAGGGGTCGGATTCTTAGTTAGATCATTCCAACGCCGCTTCCTTCTGGATAGTGGCCTCTAGAACTACTCCCCGCCCCCTTAGAGCTCTCACTTCATCAGCGGCCACGAAGTGCAGTTCACTAACCCTGGATTGTGCTCGTGCCTATTCGGTTTGATGTTTAGTCGTCTAATGGATGTCCTCCACTAGTTGCTCTTCGGTGTCTTCCATATGGGCCCTCAACAACTCCTCGAGATCGGAACAGTTTGCAATGAATATCTCCTTTTCTTTCTCCTATTCTTCGAGGCGTCAGACCTCTTGCTCTACCTTCAGAAATTTTTGGGTACTCCCCAACTCCTCCCGACAATGGGTGACGTCGGAGCACCGACTTCTCTCATGTATATTCTTGGCCATGTAATCACGGACCATCAAGTGAAGGCATTGAGAATCTGCCCTCTAGCACATAGGAAACGCAGCCAGGTTTGGAGAGATCCCATCCGCTTCAACCATTCCATTTGAGGCTGACTGAGAAAACATAAGATGCACTTCCACCCTTTATGTTGTGTCATCTGGCTCTCCCAGGCCACTTCCGAGTCAGAATCATAAATTCCCATAGGATCAGCCGTCCGACAGGTAGGAATGGCTTCCAACAAGGTAGCTACATGGTCTTCCTCAGATATTCCTCCCTGGGGGTTCAGATCTTTAGCATCTGAGCAACTCGCCCCTCTCACCCTACAGACACCTTTTTCAACTTTCGGCCCTGCCTTGGCTGTAGCACCTCTGATTTCCATCTCTCTCGACTGACCAGGTGTCTGGGCCGACCCGGTTGGAGGGCCATTTCCTGGATAGGGTGTTATGTGTTCCATTGACTCGCTCACAGATGGCCCGGGCTCAGTAACCTGATGAGCCTCCAATGCCACCATCACTGTACATACAAGAATCACCTTGGTCAGTTGAGTCCTCTGACAGTAAGTACCAGTATCGAAGTAAGGAACATACAAGAACACAAGGCACTATCCTCCGGTGCTCCGGCCGCTACAGGAACCATCATGGTGGTGGATTCGTCAGTGCTCATCAGTTCAATGATCAGTGTCGGTGTGCTACCTTTCTCAATTGGTGCTTCCTCCCCTCCTGTGACTGGTGACTCTTGGTCGGCACCAATATACTCCTGAGTAAGATAAGGAGGGTGTATTAGGCATTTCAAATGAATGCGGAAAAAGCGGTAAGGATAGATAAGCATTGAGGCATACCTCGAGTAGCTTAGTTACATCTATGTCATTGCCAATGATCTCACCACTCTCCCGGAGACTCCCTTGATGGGACATCCCTTGAGATCCATGAACTTTGGGCTCCCCTTCTCCTTCACCTTCACCTTCACCTTCTCCTTCTGCCTCCTCCTCTTCTATCTTGCCACCCTATGACTCATCATTGTTGTCATAATCCCCGGGAGACATAGTTTCCGGATCATGCTCCTGGCTGAGAAACACTTTCACTAAGAGAGGTGGCTCCACACGCCGACCTCATTGACGTGCGTACATGTCCATGGCTATCATATATGCATGTCATCGATGAATTTTATCTCTGTCGACAATCTGAATAATCCTGAATTATAGCATCCAGATTCGTTCTTTCACTATCTTTTCCCAGAGGGCTTCAGCGCTCACTGACTTCCATAGGGTTAGCCAAGACGACCATAACGCGAGGAAAATGGAATCTTGAGAAGGTTGAAGCAGATATCCGATTTGCTTTCCGGGAATTTCTCTGGACGCTCCATGGGACCCTCCTCCTCCATGCGATGAGGGCATAACCACTCCATGATATTCCCCCAATGCTGAGGTCCTGGCCAGTGTGGGCCCCGTTGCCTGACGTGCTTTCGATCTTTCCCCTCTAGCGGAACCATGCCTGCTCTCTTGCAGCCCAGGTTTGACACTGGAGACTTTGAGCTACCGAACTCACTTCCACAAAATCCCCTCGGGGTATTCTATGGACAAATGTTCGACATACTCGGTTGAAAGACCAGCGTTGACCCCAATTAGAGGAAAGGTGATGATTTCGCAAGAGCCATATGTCATGAACATCAGCCATAACTGACGAAGAACACATGGATACCTCTCCTCCCAGACATCTTTGTATACTTTTTACTGCATCCACTGCAGGCACCCAAACTTCCTGGTGAACTAGGATGGAACATAAGGCTCATAGAACATCTTCCCATCAATCCAGGCCACAAGAAACCTGCCTCTGATGCTTTGGAATTACTCATTCTGTTCCAGTGATCCTTGCCCATTGTCTATCATCTGGCATGTCGGGGTGGGGAACGGGCTGAAGGTGATGTTAGCATGGTTACCAATCATGATCTGTACTCCCTCCTCATTGAGATTCAATGGAATGAACCCTGCAATATTCATTAAATAGGGTCGCAGGCCATTTCCCGGGGGACAGATGGAATTTGGGAAAGTGTATCTACCACAACGAGCCATAAACCAGCCATGGAAAATATGGATGTGGCCACATACTCTCATAGGTGATCCCCCTATCGAGATGCATCCCAAAATGGCGTACAGCCAAGCCAGCATGGGGACCCCCATGTTGAACCTCTTTTTGGAAGCCATGAAGCCATCCATCATGAGGGTTGCTGGACAGACGCACATTCTTGCGTCCCTCACTGGCAAGAGCCACCCGATCAGGAATGAAGCGAGAAATATGGCGTACGGAACATTTGTATCCCGACTCTCGTATATGTTGTATCCCCATGAATGGTAGTGACCCTCCTCTAGGATCTTCCAGTATTATCCACTCTTACTCCTTTGTGCCATGGCTGGACACCGTCTCCCCCGAACTGACATCTTGACTTCCAGATCCCTCTCAAAGATTAATTTAAAACAGTCCTTGTAGGCGATGTCCTTCAGGAAGTTCTGGATCCCCAGCTTCTCCATGGCTAGCTCCAGCAGAAGCCACGTCAGTATGGGGGTTCATGATCGGTCTCCCCTAGTGTTCATCGATGGAAGGAATTTGTCATACTGATGTCCCTCCAATGGGATAACCCTAATGCAGTGGATGTCCCAAAGACTGATACAAACTTCCCCATGATGAAGATGGAATGTGTTGGTACCAGGGGACCACCGGGTGAACAGATCTGGCCCGAGCTCATGCTGGCGGTAGAAGTGGAATTATGATGTCCATACTGCCTCAAATAAACCAATATTCAGCAGCTTAGCCTCATATTGGCTGTATGTATGGTGAACCCAGTATGCCCAGGCCCACACGCTGGTGATGTTACCTCCGGACCACAGGTACCAATCCTGCAGCCAGGCTTTGGTCTTGTCAGGGATGCTCTGACGAAAGGTTCTTTCTTAGAGGTCCGAGGAGCTCTCCACGACAAGATCACCCCAGCAATGGTCCTAGTCCTAGGATTCAGGACATATACATCCATGTCCTTAGTTTCTCTATCAGGATGACCATTTTTGGTGATGTAGTATCGAGGAAGGTCATCCTCACAGGTCACCCATGACCACAGAGTATCCACCTAAAAGCCCGACAGAGAGACCTCCTCCAGAATGAAAAAGTCCCACAATGGCAGATATTGGACAAGGCATACTCTTTTTGGGAAGGGGTTAGCAAATTGAAGAGGGTATGGTTGGTGGAGGTAATCTTTTTGGCGCCACAAACATATGGGTTTGCAGCCATTTCATCACTTTGAGCAGCAGATTCTCACTCACCAGTCTAGTTTGTGGCCATCGCCTTTTGACAAGTGTTCAGGTGGTTGGAGCGAAATTGGAAAGGGTGGCGCGTAAAATCAGAAAGCGTAATGAAATTTCAGACTGCGGAACGAAAACCCCCAGTTTTGCGCGTAAAACGGTGGCTAATCTCAGTGGAATTATGTGCAGCCGGAGCGGTTTTTCGCGTAGGTCCAGAGAACTATTCGCGCACTAGACCTCCAAGCTTATCGCGCGAGAAAATCCTTACAGAGAATGGGACCTGAGGTGGCTTTTGTAGGTTAAGCCTGGGTTCCGCGCCCACGCGAAAAGATAATTTCATGCCTTTCTGAGTTTTTTCACGCCGTTTCCGTCTTTTGAGAGCATGGACCCCACATAGCCCTTTATTTCAGCATTTCCCTTGGAATCTGACCATTGCGGCCCCTCACTGATCCAATTCCGGGGGGGGGGGGGGGCATTTGAAGATGCCAAAAATTAATCAAGTGTTGAAGAAGGTTTCAAAACAATAAAGAAAAGCCATATTCGGACCCGAGGACCCTGTTCGGGGGGCCCGGAGGGGCCGTGTAAAATAAACGCCTAGGCGCGTGAAAATAATGTGTCCTGCGAGGAATGTTCCGTGTTCCACGAAGATTCCTTGGCCCGGGTGAGAAATAATTTCACGCCCCAACCCACGCAGTTGACATTTCGCACCGTCTACCTCAGCATGAAACTATTTCACACTAAGCTCATTTTTGCGCCCCCTAGCTCCTATAAATAGAACCCCCCTTCTATTTGAGGTAAGAGGAATCCGAACCAGCTCTCAAGCACAAAATTCACCTTCGGCACATGCAATTCATACTCCATTCACGCAATCCTTCTATTCGTGCGCAATACATCCACTCCAACTTCTCCCAAGAATCACCGATTTCGCGCAAACCTGTTGTTTTTCATGTAGGGCCATTATTTTGCACGCAATCCTCGAAGCTTGCGTGCAATTCCCCAGGACCCCCCACCTCAGTGCTCCTCAGCTACCTCTTCACTTGAGTTCCCTGTACTCCTCGGGCATACCTTCGTGAGTGTCTGATGCTCTCCTTATGGATTCTATTCGTGGGTGTCTCTCATGCCCCGGGCATTCACATCATACAGTGTTTTCTCGTATGACCATCTAGGCTTGTACGAAGAAGATTCAAAGTACCTTGGGAGATTCTTCCCATTTTCATTACTTCGCCTCATGCTTCTTCACAAAGGCAAGCTAACGACTATTTCTTCTTCGCATAGCAACACTAACGTGGACCCCAAAGGGGATCATCTCATGACACCCCCCAACCACGACATTGTTGGTGCCTTACCTCCACTAAGGTGTAGCGGGTACCGGTTATATAAGTCCTATGCATGCGGAGCGAGCCCCCCTCGTCCAAGCTACAGGATGATAAACTGCCAAGAACAATAATCCATAGCACATGATGTTAAGCTATGAGGAGAGAGGGGCACAAGGGATTTGTCACCCATTCCCTCTCCCGTTGGGCTTTGTCGCCTGGGCCTCCCCCTGGAGTAAGTCCCAGACTCCCCGTCAAATGATTGCAAAGGGTGTGATGGGGATCATCAATCCCCCTTTCTTCGGTGACAAGGGCCAAGAGGGGAGATGGGGATAAGGGTCTTGCTACCCTTTCCCTCTCCCGTTGGGCGTCGTCGCCACCCGGGCCACCATCCTGGAGTAATCCCCATCTTCTCGGGCTACTAAGCACGCATAAGACCATATTTCTTCTTTGGGAAGCCCAAATCCTAAGCCCCACTCCACTTTTCACACACGCACCTTTCTCGATGTGATCGTCGGGTCTTTCTAGTCTCTTGTTTATCACATAGAGAATGACTCATGTTATCTTAGAGTAAGCATTGACCCTGGCATCCTAAATCATCCCGCATGATGTTAAACTATATGCCCCCTTCTCGTCCAACATGATGTTAAACTGCACCCTTGGGCCGCCTCAAAGTGTAATCCCCATACCATACCAAACTACAGGGACATTGATCCATGTGAAGGATTGGTAAGTAGGATGCCTCCATCAGGTTCAAGCCCCAAACACCTTGGGCCACCTCAAAGTGTAAGCCTGAAACCATCCCGAACTATGGGGACTTTGATCCATGTCAAGGCATGGTACGTAGGAAGCCTACACGAGGTTCAAGCCCCAATCACCATGGTCCGCATCATAGTGTAGGTCCCAAACCATCCCGAACTATGGGTACTTTGATCCATGTCAAGGCATGATACGTAAGAAGGTTCTATGAGGTTCAGGCCCTAAACACCTTGAGACGCCTCAGATTGTAAGCCCCAGACCATCCCGAACAACAGGGAATTTGATCCATGTGAAGGCATGGTACGTAGGAATCCTCCGTAAGGTTCAAGACCCAAACACATCGGGCCCCCATAGAGTGTAATCCCTATACCGTTCTGAACTACATTGACTTTGATCCATGTTAAGGCAAGGTATGTAGGAAGCCTCCATGAGGTTCAAGCCGACCACCAGGCCGTTCCGACCACCTTCACGTCAGTTCGCCCCCACCCCGCATGACGTTAAACTGTATTCACCATCAAACTACACAGAATTTGATTCCCTACCACAGGGATATGTAGGACGTCTCTTTGAGGCCCAAGACCAACTTCACCATTTCCCTTGTGGTGGCCATGTCACATACCATTTGCAGAACCATCCATAACCCATCCTGATCCTTCCCGGGTCACCACATCCCTGTGGGATCATGCCACCCTATCCCCCATTCCAACAGAAAACATTCGGGAAGCCACCCACATGTTGGCCCCAATATCGGTGTTCCCCCCAAGGGATTCCACTATATGATTCACTCTAATAACTGTTTCGATCAGTCCGATCCATCTCTACTGGACGTTAAACACGCGGCATAACCTATGTTAAACATTGGAAGCTGAGGAAAACCTCATATACATGCCCATGGCATATGATTCCCCACATTCAATCTGGTATGCCTCTGGATTTTGCACCCTCTAGAAGCCCTATAATAAGGGACATAAGACATACATGCCAATCCCCCAGCGTCAAGACATGCCAGTGGTGCACAACGTGACTTCTCCCCTAACTGAAGCATGCGGCCCTAACCAGACCCCTTTGAATGTCCTGACAGAAGTAGCGTAATTAACCGGTGTCTATGAAGATATGGCACTCAGAAGTGTTTCATGGACAAGTATTAAATCTATGAGGAAGACAAGGATTATTTGACAAGCTCTGAGTATGAATCCAGGGAAGGAAGAAACAACATCCCATCATACCATTTCGATCAAGGACTAGATGTCCCTGAGTAAGGAGCAGATTCCACCCACCTTTGGAAAGTGGAAATGTGGCGTAATAGTTGCACGTCCTCCTCTGCGTGACAATTTCACACGCCTTGACAGAAGCGTCAGAAACAATGGGTTCCCATTAGGCAGAACTCATACATATCCTTCCCGTGATGACTTTCTTAATGCAAAATGAAAGAAAGGGGGTACATATTAAGGTCATCTCTTGAAAATCTCCCATGACAGTTTGACCCATACACTTGTATAGGGGACATTATATTTTATATCCATTACAAAGGTCAAACTCTAGGCACTAATCATCACTCAATATCTTTTTTTTGTGTCATGTGATTGGGAAATTTCTTAAATGTTTTGACTAATTGGAGGATAGCCATGCCAGAATGTGCCATGATGTCTAGGATGGGGTATAGTTAGGGAAAACGACAACCATGGTTCTAATTAATCTTATATTAGGAAGAATAACCTGGGGAATAGTAGGAAATTGGTATACATGGGTAGGAAAAGCCTCTCATGAGGAAGAATTTTTCTTTGATTGATAGGTATGTTTGTGGGAAACAATTGCAGTGATGTTGGGGCATTATGCAGATAGTCAAACAAAGTTGTCTACAAGACACTGAGATTCTATTTACAATGGAAATGGATGGTAGTGAAGGTCAAATAACCACTAAAAGCACATAGTTTGATAGATGAAACAAAATATATTTGAACATGTTGGGGAAATTCAGTTCATGACTACCCATGGAGTTTGGGATTATCCCTTCATAGATCTGACCCACGTGTAGGGTGATGCATTTTAGCTATGACTTTTTTTATATCTGTTTGGGCCTAGGATCTGTTCATCCATATGTTACTACTTATCCAATATTGATTGGAATCAATATAAATGTAGTTATGGAGATTCCTCACAGTTTAACGTTGCGTGGTTTAGACCTTGGGATATCTAACTATAGGGAGGATAACCCCAATGTGCCTTTTAAGTTCATTCCATGAGGACTAATTCTGATTTACCGTGACTATTGTGAATTTCTTATCAAGGTTCCTTGGCCCATGAGAGTGGTTCTTGTAGTGAGAAAAAATGGAAGAAAAGGGTTATAATTCACCACCTAAAGGTAGAATAGTCAAGAGAACATGGATTTTGGAACTTGGGATGGAGTTGTGTAGTTTAACACCATACCACAATGATATCTTCCATACATTTTTTCCGAAATGTGGAATAGACATAAAAGGCCATGTAGTTTAGTGTCATTCATGGTGGAAATTGGAATCGTAGTTTAAAAATGTGTCATAGGGGCATGTATCATATAGTTTTATTATCATGTCGTCAGGATATTAACTCATAGTTTACGATTAAAGTGCTTGGACTAGGGAACCATGATTAAGAAGAGGATAATAAAGATTAAATGTTCTGACATGTATAAGCATGAGAGGGGAGGAATGAGTAAACTATGACTATGAGGATTCTCATATCATAAACAATGAAGTGGGGCATGGTAACCATTTGGGAATATGAAGATAGGAAAGGCCTCTCATGAGGAATAATTTTTATTTGGTCGACATGCCCATTTGTGAGAAACACATGCATAGCTACCAGAGCATTATGCGTATAGTCAAACAATAGAGTCCTTGGGATACTGTCCATTCTTCTTCAATAGTCAAAGAGGTTTATAGATACTCGATATCACTCAGAGAACATAGTATGATGGATGGATACATGTGTATCCAAACATGTAAGAAAAATTCAAACCATGATTTGTTGTGAGGTTATGGTAGAACACATTAATGTTATGTTGCAAGGATTGAAAGATCATGAATAAATATAGGTTAATCGAGACAGAAAATTCTAGAATACCCTAGTCACTATTGAGAGTGGAATGTTAAACAATGAACTCAGGGTCCCTTCGATTAGGAGTAATGATATAGGAAATGAGATCCATTTGAAAATACACATGTAGAAAAATCCTCTCATGTAGTCAGATTAGTCTTTGGTTGACATGCCCAGTTATGGAAAACATATTCAGAGCTACTGAGGCCCTATGTGAATAGCTTAAAAAAGGTTTCAACATGACACTAAAAATCCATTTCTAATAGTAGGAGAGATTTACGATGATCCAATATTTCCCCAGGTGTGAAGGGGGGGGGGGGGGTGAGTGGAAAGTGTGTGTCTGTATATGAAAGTAATGTTTAGACAAAGATTAGTTGTGAAATATAGGACTTCCTATATAGATCTAACTCATATGTAAGAAGGAAATGATCATTCAAAATGTCCTCATCAGAGGAGCAAGGAATTGGAATCCCATTATGCATGGGATATATGGCAGAATTTTTTTGTATGGTGTAACACAATGATGGATGGAGGAATCATTACACTTATTACTTTGTTATAGGTCATCTGAGGCCTTGGAGATCTGAATAATTCTATATACCTCGTATTGATGGGAACCAACCCACATACTACTATATGATTTTATTTATATATGATTCTAGATGACAACTAGCTGAGGTACATTTATTAATGGAGTTTTCTAGATGGAAGAAAATTCCCTACATGGATTTGAACATTATGCAAGGAAAAAGGAATTCTGTTTATTTTTGTTTCTAGACTAGAATGATAAATCTAAGTGTTACTATGTATCCCATGAGCGTAGGAATCAAGGCGCATATGGTTCTAGATTCCCCTCTTCCGTTCAAGACCTTGAACATGGGAGGGGACATTTTATCTCTCTTTTTTTAATGATGTATGGGGCAAGATGTAGAGTCCAGAAAACACTACATATCCTATGATGAAAAAATCAATCCAGACATTGTTTTAATAAGTATTATCCAAATATATGTCTGGTCCATACATGGATAGGGGGTATTTTTAATGGAAGTTGTAATAGGATGTAGGATTTGGGTGTCACTAGGTATCATGCCTGTATAGGAATCAGGACACCCATAGTTTTGGAAGGTACTCCCCACATAGGTCTGATCTGTATGTATGGATAAGGAGTTTTAACCATCCTTTTGCGGTGTTAGACTTTTCATATGCCTTTAAGCCTCATTACCAAAGGGAGATCATTACCCCCCATTCATATTCCCATGTGAGTTACACTCAGCATGATAAATAAGGAATGACTGGGAGTTATCTCTTAGTATAGGGGAAACCAGGAACATGATAGAGGAATACTGTATATGTGGTGGTGGCTGGACCAAGATTCCAGATTAATGAATCTTTACATAACTCAATGTAAAATGGGAATCAAGTCATATATAGTTCTCTAGGTTCCATGTAGCTTAACATCATGTGGTAATGACAACGGAGAACTGGTGTGAATTGGTGGAGATATTTTAGTTTGACCCAATAGTTGAATTCCTTGAATCACTATGTATCTCATGAGAATGAAAATAAAAACAAACATAGTTATTAAGAATTAAATTTCTCATGATGATCTAACTCTCACATTGAAACATGTGAATTTAATTTTTCCATTGAAAATAACCGACTCAAGTGTGATGCCCTACAAGTCGGAATGCATTGATTCACTATGTACTTTAACATCTTGTGGTCATGATTATTTTTCCATGAAGATTAAAATCTTCTGTTTGGGATGATGATACTTAGTAGTTTAATGTTGTGAAACATGGATGTTTTAATCGAGATGTTTTTCTCATGCGTTGAGGATGAATTCACCATGTCTACTTGAACTATTTCTTCAAGAACCATGCATTCATAAGAGATGTGATATGTTGTCTATCGGTTGAAATTAATGTATATTCTCCATTGGAGTAGTCCTTGTGTATGACAGATGGTCCTTCACATTTCATCTCCAATATTGGAGGATTCATCCCTAGGATCATTAGGGTTATGAGTATCAGTACCATATATTATTCAGTTAAAGACTGGAGGTGATCCTTTTGGTTGTAGGCTCACACAATCTGGTTTGGGTAAACTTCCAAATGGTGCAATGTGTGAAACATTTTCTCATCCCACTACTCCAACTTGTCAAGTTTTTTTGGGATTTTTCATCCATGGATAATTGATCACAAACGATGATGTGGAGCGATGGTAATTGAAATTCAATGGGTTGAACAACTTCTATCCTATATACTAAGGAGTATGGAGTTTCTTGTGTGGTGTTATGATTCGTGGCCCGGAAATCCAAAAAATAATGGAGTGGATTTTCCACCCATCATTTCGTTTATTTTTCAACCATTTTCTAAAGTATGTTTGATTGGGTCTTTTTGAAGTCCTCTATCTGACCATTGGCAGCTGCATAGTAGTGGTATGAGCAGTTGGCAATAACCCTATACTCCTGATATATATTCTATATTTTTGAATTGAAGAAATTGGTGGAATTTTTTGTCTTTATCGAATGAGGGATAGAAAATATAGTGATGATATTGGCTATCACAAATCTAAAAATGATTCTTTACTTGATTTTTAAGGTGTATAGCTTCTACCCATTTGGAAATGAAATCAGTTTATATGAGAAGAAACGTGAACTATTTGGCCGTGGTAGGAGGATATGGTCCCATGAAGTCCATTACCCATATCGAAAGGACCATGATTAAATGTATTTGGGAAGTAACTCTAAGGTTTGGTGGATGAAATTGTAATGTAATTGGAAGGAATAACATTTCATGGTGAATGTAGAACAATCCT
This sequence comes from Viscum album, assembly GCA_963277665.1. Taxonomy (NCBI): domain Eukaryota; kingdom Viridiplantae; phylum Streptophyta; class Magnoliopsida; order Santalales; family Viscaceae; genus Viscum; species Viscum album. The sequence continues at coordinate 1,381,169,113 of OY728134.1, read as the reverse complement.
ATATCATGATGGGGAAATAGTATGAGAGCATTCAAATTTGATTAGAGAACTTGTTCACTGAATGATGTGCCACAAAAGTCTCAACATGTACACCCTTTATGAAATCAATGGTATCATACCCATCAATTCACCTAACAAGGACTCCATAAAGGCATCGTTTACAGAAGACATTTTGATGGTTTGTGCCTTCGTGCAATACGAAGTTGACTACCTACCTCCAGACCTGTTCATATCCATCCCTATCTGATGAGAGATCTACCCTATGGAGGTAATTCAAAATGGTGGTCATCTAGTTGGTGGGGAGACCATAAGGAACTAGGATGAGGTTGATCTAATTGATTTCCTCTATGTTGTCTTGAACGAATAGCCAGACCATTCACTGACGGGCAAGGCTAATGACTGTCTTATCCCAATAAGGATCATCCAGGGCTATGGAAGCATTTTATAATGTGTCCTATTGTGTGTTTTATGAATGAGGTACAAAAGTTAACTTAAACTATGATGGGAATTCTATCATCAATTTTCATACATAGTTCATCTAATAGAGTATTTCCACTATTTGGAGAGAATAATCACCATTGACCACTTGGATGGACATCTTTGAATCACTTTTTATCTTTAGGTTCTCCGCTAGAACATTATGTTCTAGCACCATGCTTGCAATGCGATCCTGGTACAATTCTCCATTATTTACACACCGTTATAATAGAAGGAAGGAATAAAGAAATACAAAATTTTCTAGAGATATAAGTATAACTACCTACCCCACATAGTTGAGACTGGTGTTTTCTATTTGTTGCTCTATCAGACTTATAGAGGTTCCATCAAGATTTATTTCCAATATTTGAGATCCCTCCTGGATAGAGAATACATATTCATGAGAAAATTCAACATCCAGTAATGTCATATCTTCTGAAGGGTTCTCTTCCAAAAAATCTTCCAATGCTTGACCATTGATGGATTTTAGAGGCACATATTGTATGTCAAACTATTGTTGGATGACATCCCACCATGACAGGTGCCCATTTAGCATTGGACAACTACAGATATACCTGAGGGTGGTACTAAGAGATACCAAGTGGACCTTAGGGTATATGAGACAGCACCTGAATTTCATGACTATAAATATCTGGGCCGGGAATCTCTTCTCGATGTTTGTGTATTGAGTTTCAGCATCAATAATAGTTTGTATGAGATAATAAATACACTTTTCACTACCGACATCATTTTTCTTTGTGAGGAATATCCGTATTGATTCCTCCATACTGGTCACATATATAATGAGTGGCCTTTATTTGATAGGCGGTATTAACACTGGATGTCTCAGAAGATATCTCTTGTGATTTTCAAATTCTTCTTGTCAGTCATCAGTCTATTGATATTTAAACCCCTTCTTCCTCATCCTAGTGAAAGGTAGACAATTTCCTTTAAAATTGCCTATAGTGTTCCAAATTTAGGCCAATTGTCCTTGGAAACCTCACAACTGAGTGAGGATGCGGGGGGGGGGGGGGCATTCCAAGGATGGAATTTGTCTTGTTAGGTTCAACTTTGATTCCATGATTGCGTACGACGAATCCATGAAATTTCTTGGATGTAACACTGATGGCACATTTCATGTGGTTCATCTTCAGATGGTGTTTTTATAATTTATTGAATTCGACATCAATATCTTCATGGTGGCCTGGGAATTGTCTCAATTTGACCACAAGGTAATCAACATAGTAATCAACAAATGTTTTTATGCAAGTCATAAAAATGAGATGCATGGCACACTGATATGTGGCACCCACATTTTTTAAACTAGATTCCATTATATTATAGTAGAATACCCCTTGGTTTCATGAAGGTATTTGAATCATCATCTTTCTAGTCCATATAGATTAGGATATACCTATAATAGTCGTCCAGGAAACCGAGGGCTTTGTATCCAACAGTTTCTTCGATTATTAACTTTGTGATTGGAACTGGGAAATCATCCTTCAGGTAGTGCTGATGGAGGTCCCTAAAATCATTGCAGTCCAAAATTTTCCCATTCCTCTATTTAATGGGGACTATTTTGTCCAGTAATATTGGATATTGGACTTCCTGGATGAATTATTCTCTAATGAGCTTGTCGACTTTAGCATTTATTTTGGCAGCATGTGTTGGGTGCATCCTTATAGTGGATTTCTTGTGTTCGTTATGGACTTCTAGAAGGCCTAGGTGGTGAGTGGAAACCTCATGATCGAAGCCTGAAATTTCCTTACATTTCCAAGAAAATACATCCCAATTATACCATATGAAGGAGATGTATTCCACGTTTTCTTTTTAAGACATGGCCACACTATTAATTGTGGGCCGCTGATCTTCATCGTTACCCATTTTTATTTCCTTGAGTTCATTGATGGTGGTAGAAACACATTCCTAAAATGAGAGAGATGAATATCTATGGTATTCTTCTTCTCCATACTCATCCTCCCCTTCTTCCTCTTCTTTTTATGGGGAAACAACTCTTGAGATGAATTCCTCAAGGTTGGGAAGAGAGTTGTAGCTTCGACATTTAGAGGCTGAACCAACCATTTCGATACCAGATGTCGGTGGGGAGATTACAGGGGGTGATGGAATTAGAGGTTTTATGTTTTTATTCTACCTTTGTGGGTAAGGCAGGAATTAGTTGGATTGCTGAAGGTGGACTAAGGTATTTTTTTCTCAAGAACTGGCCATTTTCCTTGATGCAACTAGACTTTTTACTACTATTGCTCTTGGAGGCCATAATTGAAATCATCGGCACGGTCAAATGAAAATTTTCATTTGGAATTACACACACCAAATGATTGATAGGTAATATGTATTATTCATATAGTTTATTAAATAGGTTAGAGGGTACCATTTCTAGGTCGCTCGATGGCGGGACCCAATCAATTCCTTCGATTAAGGATTTATCAAATTTTTTTACAATATCCCATGTCAATGTAGTGGTCCTCTTGTGTTATAAATGGTCCCATATTGTCATTTAACATCCCATGTTTCCAGTTAGCATAGTATTTGATGCATTGATGTTATGATGGGGGAATTATTGATTTTTGATACTGCTAGGGCCTTCCTAGTAGGACATTGAATGCTATGGTTTGGAGAATATCTATGATATCTGAGTTAGTGAAATGTTTTCCAAAACATATCTTGATATTGATTTTTCCCAATGGCTTATAATTGTTTTTATCATTACCTAACAATGTCATGGTTTAAGTGGTCAGGTCACCCTTATTGTAGCAGATCTGGTGAAGTCTCTGTAGTTGAATGTGGTTAACTCTAGAGCCATTGACAATGAAGACATTCCAGATATCGATGCCATTTATGAAACCAGACACATAAAATGGTTAGAGGTGTCCCTACATAATGGTGTCCTAATATTTTTTTATAAAGGAGATGACTATTTTTGGATTCCACAGTGTTGGTCTCTATCTAATTGACCTCAACATTAGCCACATCGGCTTCAAAATCATGGGGATGTAGTAAGGCTTCTATGATCACATCCCTATGATTTTCTGGCAGATTTAGTTCACCCCTTATTGATATCTTTATCATCACAGAATATATATGTTTCATGATATCATATTTCTTCTATAATGGTTAGTGCTTCCAGAATTGGGGATTCTCATTCACAGGTGACTTATGGATTTGAGCACTGAATGAGGGTGGAAAATCCATCGAGGTACAGACTAGTCGAGCTTTCTCTTTTTCTCAGTTGGATCGGGGAGGTCTACCCGTATGTCATGCGTGATTAAATGTTTTTCCCTCAGATGGATACACTAGGATGATCATTCCAGTGTTTTACTATAAGCATTGCGGATTCTTTCTCCTTCCTACTAGGTCCATTGGAGGGATAATTCATGGGATTCTGCAAAATTAATGGTTTGAGATGGGGTGTTTTCTAGGACACCGTTTCTGCCAAAACCACATATTCTAGGATAACCTCAGTTCCTACAACTTCATCACACAACGCCCTGATTAGTTGTGGGGATCTAGAGTTCATAATCCTATTCTTCATCTGAAAATGGGTTCATTAAGTGGACAATATTAATGGACCCAAAGAAAAACTTCTCATCTATTAATGATTCTAATTGATTAACTTCATTCATTGGTGTTGTTTGTAGGGGAAGTTCCCATGGCTTCGGGTCTGATGAAATTACGTTTGAGAGTGTCAAAGACATCTTGGACCTTGAAATAGGATCATCGAACAACAATTTCTCTCTACCTTTTTGATCAGTCCATTTTTTTGACTACAAACACTTGGAGGATTATAGAGTCAAGGAATATTGTTTTGTTCCATCAAACATTGTTGTAGGCATAACCTATAGGTTTACTTGTGTTTATAATATGCCATGATCTTGATTAACTATCTTATGAGTCATCCAACTGTCAAAATTTGGTTTTATTTTTCTAATGGATTCTTTCCAACACCTTCTTTATCTAGGTATATGGTAGATACATATTCCATCTAGGATGGTGGTGGACCTCACTTGACTTTTCTAGAATCAATCATACATCAAAGTAGGTCCTTGCAGACAAAACACTCTTGGATGGTGTGCCCTTATATCTAATAGAAGGGGGAATAATTTGGATAGCTTTTAATAGTCACCATTGTTTCTCTTATTCTCTTGTAACCAAAAAAATCATTTAATGGAAACTATGAAATAGCCACAGACATCATCATCTCAAAATAAGTGACCTTTCCTTCATTGTTTCATGAATATATTTCATCTGTCCCCATTCATTCATCATGCTGAGGTGGGGTGGCTGTTGGAATCAAGGGGGTCCTTCATGATTTAGTGTAGTTATTGTATCTGGTCTTGGTTCCATTTTTATGGGAAGGATAAGAATAATATTAGCCTCTTCATATTTTCCCATTCTTTTCCCTAGAGCCGATGAGGCTTCCCTGGACATGAGATATGTCCATTATACAAAATCTTCTATCCTTTTCACAATTGCATAGAAATCATGAAATTCAATTTTATATTTCCTTGGAATGATTTGTGTTTGAAATTCATCATAGAGGTTATCAATGCACATTGAGGGAATTTCATCTTGTGGATTTTTCCAATTAAGATAGTAGGTCACACCCTTCCAACTAGCGATGAAGCCTGAGACTCTCTTGTTCTCTCTCTGTATGAAATTCACATATTTGCAGACTACCATATTTAGGAATGTTGAAATGAATTAGAAGAGGAAATAACATAGGAGATCCTTCCAATCTGTTATTGAGTTGGCTGATATACTGGTGTACCATACAAAGGATGGGCCTTGCAGAGATCGCACGAAGCATCTAAGCATCACCGCTTCTTGGTCCTCCAGGGTCCCCATAATATGATCATAATAAGATGCACAGTGAATCAAATGTTTTTATAGGTCTCCTGAACCATTGAATATAGGGAATAATGTCTTTATGAAGTTATGAAGTGGAAAACGTTTGCAATCCCAGTCGGGGTATGGATTTTGGCCCAGTTGTATCGGCACACGACGCCCTTCCATGGCCTCCAGTCAAGTAGTTAGTGACTCGACGGTATTCACAATCCATTGGTTCATATCCTACTGAACATGAGCATGGAAATGAATAAAAGGTGGTGGTATTGGACGTTCTTACACTATTGGTACTTTAGGTGGATACCTAATCAAGGGAGTCCTCAATGGGTTTTCCTAAACCCCTTCTATCTATTTCATCAACGGAGGAAAATTTTTTTATCCATCTTGGGCCGGATTTACGTATATTGATTGTCCCAATGCTGGGATAGAAGAACAATTGTGCTTGGATTCATTCACCAAAATGAGACCCTACGGTAGGAGCATCACATATAGAAGCATATGTTGATGTTAAGCTTGTGGGACATAATCAGTGGGATAGTTTTCTTAATGCAACTCAATGCTAATTCACCATAAATAATTCATTTTGTCCTCCTGTTGGGTGAATCTGTATTCATTCATGAGAGGATATCCATAAGGTGGATGAAGAATCGGTTCCTGGATGACATTGGTCATATTCTTCTCCATGTTGGGGATTCACATGTGTGGAAATTCCAAATTTACTAAGGGAGTACCTAGTTTGAGTGCATTTCTTTGATTCTGGGTATTCACACCCTCAAGCTCTGTGGAAGACACCACTAGAAGAGAAATTTCTTTTCCTTTCTCTTCATATATATATTTTTTAGTGATATATATGGGATTGATGTTGAAAATATTCGTTGAGGCAGAACACATTGTGGGTGGAGTAATAGGATCCAAATGATAGTAGGATTTCTTATGTCCTTTGTTGTATCCTCTCTTGCATTTTGTGATGACCTTCAAGCCTCTTGGAGAAGGTAAACTCAAAGGGGGACTTCATTTTTCCTTGAAAATCACCTTTGGTCCTAGAGGACATGAGTTATGAGATGGTATGAAATAGATAAATTCCCTACCTAGTATCCTACCAAGGTGAGATAACACTAACATCCATTGGGTGGGTGCTTGAGGTAAAAAATACACATATCCTTGTGGGCTAGGGATTCCCCAATTAATTTGTCATTATGTTGTGGCCCATAGTTTGTATTCTTAGGGGGGAGTTTTTAGTTAAAAAATTAACCAAACCTATAGGATGGGGCTGATATATTACTATAGAAGTCACTGTTTCTATTTTTTTCTTTCCTGATCTCACACAATCCCATTCGGGTTTGAACTGGACATGGGGATGAATTTGGGAAAACTCGTTTTCTTATGTGGAAAAGTGAAAGGCTCACTGATTGACTTCCCTAAGGTGTGAGGCTTTCCAAATGTTCATAGTTTCCTTGTTCAAGAGAATTTCAATTGATTTATTTCATTAGGCCTACTGGTTTTGATATTTATTATGGGATGGTTCTTGTTGAGCAGTCCTCCCTCCCTGAGCAAGGACATTGTTTTACTATTGTCTTGGGATAATTAAATTTCATGATGATATCTCTGAGGGGACCTTCTAGATGTGAAATGGGGGGGGGGGGGAGTGCAAAGCTCCATGCTCTCTCCATCCTCATATATGAACACCAAATAAGGCATGGCTTACGAGTTAATACAAATTTTCAAGGCATGTAGGCAGACCAATTGGATGTCTTTATACTGCCTTTCCGGTTGTCGCCTCTGTGTATACGTATGGGATTCAATATCAATTCATTGACGAAGATTTGGTAATAAATTGAAATAATACACATACCCTTAATAGGGTAGAAATGTGGCCTTTATATGGTGGGTATTTGTCCATATGTTGATATGAATGTTATTCATACATTCCTCAGATAACTCTTTTGGAATGTTGAATGAGAAGTATCTGCTAGCTAGTGAATAACCAGAACATCACCATTGTTTTATTTCCTTCTCATAAAAAACACATAAATTTTTTGTTCCTCAGGAGATTTATACTTATGATCTTCACAATTTGGGAACTTCTCATATTTTTGTATTCGAGTGTTGGGGCTACGAGTCTCACTGATGCATGAACGGTATGGGGGTGGCTCTAAAGATGAGTGTGGTACCATTCAATATTTTGGATGAGAATGAATATCGCATGTCATTGACATGGTGTAAATAATGTATGATCCTACAATTCCAAGAGCCTTAACGTATGAGGGCTTTCTCATACTTTATTTATAAAGGGGAATAACTTCATGTTGGTATGAATTTGGACTATGGGGAGGGCCTAAACAGTTAGTTCCATAATGATGAGGGATAACCCTAAAACATAATTTACAACTGAGGTGAGGCTCTCTATGGCATATTCCCTAGGTAGGACCTTTAGTTGCGGCTATAAAAAGAGGAGGGAATTCATGCTACTTGATATCATTGGGGGAGAGGACCTTCACAATGACTGTCACTATGGCGAGGCCTAGCATGATGAATTCATATCTGGATTCAGGGAAAATATCTCTAGTGTGATTCAATTGGAGGGCCTTTTGGATACACTGAAATGGTGGGAGGACCTTTTTATTTCATGGATTCAGTATAGGGAGGGCCATTTCTGTGACTTCCACCATGGAGAGGTCCACTTTAATGGATTGACATTTGACTATAGGGAGAAGAATTTATTTAGTATATACCATGGGGTGGGCCAATAGGGCATACAAAAGAATGAGGGGGACCATATTTGTGTATGATATTATGGTCAAGGGGAGGGATACCATGATACTCATTAAGAGATAGGATCTCATGATCGATCATTTTTGGACCACAAAGTAAGCCCTTGTGGGTGTTTTTAGAGGGATATTAAGAGATTCTGGTGGTAATATTGTTTGGAGGACCTTCCGAACTGCTAATTTCATTTCCCTAAATAGATAATGGGTTGAAAGGATCTTATGCCTGCATTGATAGATATTTTTGGGCTTCAAGAACCCCAAAATCCATTAGAGAAAGATCATGAATACACAATTTATTTTCTTGTTTCCTTTAACATGTTTCAATTTCTTACACACTCTTATAGGAAACTGGGGCTGTGTGTTGTTGGTGACAACCTTCATGTATGGGTCACTATTGTTTAGGTTCCCATGATGTTGTTGGGATATGACAACGAATAACCTATGAATTTTTAGGGATACATTCCTTCCTTTTAGTGCCCCCCATGATGGACTGTTGTCCCTCAGTTGGAATAGGCATTGTTCTTGGTTTTGTTTCCCTTTTATCATAGAATATAGGTATTGAAATTTTTTTATTAGACTAGGTATAAAAAAATTCTCTGGAGTGACAATCCTATTTTATGGATGAGACACCTCGTTCGAGGATATGGTGTCACTGGCCCTATTCCTCTCCATTGCAGCAAATGAAAAAATATCTTAACAGTTCTAGAGGATATATTTTGGAATCCAAATCTGATCCTCTATCATTTCCAAGATGTGTTGGTACACATCCATGACCGGAATGGGTATTATGGTCGATTCCAATTTCGGGGGAGGAGTTGGTGACTGATATAGTCCTCCACAGGTTGCTACTGGGTATTGGTAATTCTCCTGTATCGAGTAAAAGGAACGAGTATTCTCTGTACATTCATCTAGGATATGCCAGCTATTTTCTTATGATGCCATATTATTTTTCTAGGGGTACTTATGTTTTCAAGAAATAATTTTCAACTACTTTTTTCCACTTTATTTTTCTCATGAGATTGTTATCCATCAATTGGAATTTTACTATACTTATATTTACTTGCCACCATAGTTGGATGATGGGCTTCATATGCATGAGCAGGGTCGTATGACTGACCACGATTTTCTACCCTATTTATATTGACGTATTGATATATATTAGAAGGGGGTTGTTCCTGGACATCTCTAGTTGACATCCTATTTGGAAGACATTCTTTTTGCGCATTGGTTGTCATTCGAATCTTCCTATAATTTTCCTCCCTATATGTTCGGCAGGACAGGTGACCATCGGTGAGAATTTGTGTTGGCTCCTGATGTGCCACTATATATCTGTTTTGTGATTCATAAGAGTGAACATGGGTATGAATCTTATCATATATTTTCGCCTTATTTCCATGACATGCACCAGTGGAGGGGAAATGTTTTATATATACCCATGGCATGACACCATATATTTATGGCGGATCTCATCCTTAGGAATCAGGTTAATGTCCTATTTTAGACTATATATCAACCTCCCTTGGCGATATTCTCATGGGTCCCACAGTTGTTGGATTTTAGAGAGGGACCTTTGTATAACATCATCATCAATACGAGGTTGATGGGTCGTATGTCATTGGTGACAACATCTTTCTGCAAGGGCCCGTGAGTGGGTCCCATGTGCTATATGAATAATTCCATCAGCATCATCATCATCTACCTTCCGAAGGTAAGGGACATAAACATTGTTGCATTTCAATGATATGATCTCGAAATGATTCGAGATGGCCAGTGGGGCCGCCTTGTGTTGGACTTCCTACTACGACCGAAGAGGCCGTTGTTGAGCTTTCATCAATTAGTGGGTCTGGCATTCATCATCCAAAGTGGGGGGGGGGGGTACTGTTCTTGTGGTAAATATTAATCATAAAATTTTAAAACAAGTGTTAAAGATGATGGTTAGGAAATGGGGTCCTGATATTCCTTGGGGACCTGATCATCTATTCAATATTTAATGTGCATGTCTGAGCAAGCTGTCGAGATGCCATTGGATTGAAGGTATCCCTATGAATTACATGCAATGTGTTATAATTACTGACAAAAAACCCTCATCAAAGTATCATATCTTGATCATATGAATAATTGATGACCCCTTTGAACCTTTTTCCATTTATATAGTGTCAAAAGGGATTTAGGTGGGGAAACACCGCCACCTTGGTTAAGAATTAACGTGGGGTTAACCATTTTTGTTTCGAACGGTTTCAAGTCATGAAAAATGGCCTGAATGAAATTCAACCTAGATAAATGGTATTCCATTAGGTTAACACCACCACATTGGTTAAGGATTAATGTTGGGTTCAATATTATTGTTTTAAACTAGTTCTGATAACACTCCAGTCACGGGTCAACTCATGTCAGGTACCCTTTTGTAGGTGGACAGAGACATTCTCGTAGGTACTAGGTAGTATAACCTTTTATTTGAAAAAGGAGGTACCTTAGTTGTATAGTCCCAATGGTTGATTTGTGGGGCTTAAGTGTTTGTGAAATCAGCCCATGTATGGTACGATAACCCTAGACGGTCTCCAGTGGGTTTATTTACAGATTCAACAACACCCAACAACGCGTTTATCAATGATCCATTGACTTTCTTACCCATGAAAGGCATTTATTGGATGATTTGGCCAACAACACTTATGGTCTCCAATGGTTGAGAGGATGGGAGGTCAGGCTCACCACACCCTTTTGGGGGGAATTATTTCCTATTTCAGGACTCTCTTATATATTTAATAAATGTTAAAATGTTTATGAATCCTTCGTTCATTCAAAAGAAGGTTTCCATGGTATATCCCAAGGTTTGATATCAATCAAATTATGCATTAGTCATAGGATTTCTAAGACAACACTAATTTTAGCCATGCGATGAGTCACTATGGAGTTTATTGTCATCCAGGGGAACAATGTTGTAACAATATTTGGATTCGACCCATCAAATGGGATTCCTACATATCCTTGTGAGAGGAATCAGAACCCACGTAGTTTGGTTCCACTTAACTGGTACATATCTTTTAAGGTAGTGTGACACTGTACCATCTATGTAGTTTAACATCATACGATAAGGATGGAAAGGCAGAATATTCATCGTCAGGATTTGGTATGGGACTTACAGTGAAATAGTTTGAAGAACCCGTATGGTAGATGGTGTTCTGGGTGTTCATAACTCCACTGAGGATATAGACCAGGAACATTAGTGTTGTATTGAGGATTATAACCTGGGATTTATCCTTTAAAGGATTCCCATTGAGGGGAAACTACATTGTCTTACATCATAGGGGATATCCCTTTTTAGATCAAGACATAGTTATGCATCTTACATATTTTGGATAGAGTAGGAATCAGAGTTATCATAGTTCCATTGGTTAGGGATAACACATGAAAGCATCCTGTTAAAGAGGGCATGATTACTAATGCAAGACATAGATGTGAATGTGCCCTTTGATATTGGGCCATAATCCAGCATCCCACAAATCTTGGACAGAGCAGAAATCAGTGTTCTTACAGTTTTGTTGAAATGAGGACTTATACTTCAGATTAGTTCCATTCTGGGATGTGTATACCATGATCAATTCTAACCAAAAATCACACCTGATTCATATAGAGTTTGAGAAATATGAGGAAGTACTATATCTATAAAACCACACTCTTTCATTACCGATTTTGATGAGAAGTAGGGAAGGATGGTGGTGGAATAGGTTAGGAAGATACTCCAAAGGACACGAGAGAGGGAATAAAAACAACCTCTTTTATTTTCATACCCAGTATTGTTATGTTGTATTATCCCGATGTCCTAGGTCCATTGCGTAGATGGGGAAGAGCAATGAATCCTAGAATGGGGATATTCACAACAGAATCCCAAGGTTGGACCTCAGGTTACCATGGTAATTTACACTTAGGAACATTATGGGGTTCTTTACCATTTCAGACACTTCACAAATCTATTTACATTGAGTTTTGGACTCAAAAGGGTACACTAATATGCATGAATGTTTCGTCTTACTAGTCAGGTGGATTTGGAAGAGGATTTGTCTTGATGCCGACATATTGTCTTGCAAAGGGGCTATTGAGGATATGATAAGAGTGGAGAGACATGAGAAGAACTGGAAGGCTAAATACATTGAGATACTATACTCTACATACCATTTCTTCTTGTGGGATGGGGGTATCCCCATGTAGTGAGTTGTTACATGGGTGAAGTCGGGAGACCACATGCCATAGGGGTATGTGGGTCCATAAATCATTTGTGTACAATGAGGGTACACGGGTCCATGTGTGGCTCACATATGGTGATGGTAAGTAGATGTGATGATGGTCTCCATACAGTGACTGTACATACACATATGTTTCATCTATGTACTGGTTCGCTATGCTGGGTAGGATTCCATCCATGTCGTGGTTTTATATGTGGGACACAATGATAAAGTAGTATTATGGCTATGATTCACGGGGAGTTCATCTACGAATGGAACATGGTTCACGGTACACTAGTTTGGTTCACATATTACCAATTCTATTAGGCTTCCTTAATTTTTTTTATATGTGGTGAATTTATACTTTCTGATTACGGTTCATAGTTCTATCATTCATCAATCACTCAAATTCCTTCTTTTGAGCAACCAAAAGTCATTCCTCCAACTGTTCTCTAGTACTTCTTCAAATCCCCTTAAGACCAATTTATAGAGTGTGAGGGATGCTAGATCTATGGGATGCTCAACAATTTATGTGTAATCCCATTAGGAAATCAATCAATCTGTAGAGGACTCAGTCTACAGAATTGACACATGGGCCTATAGTTTGCAGCAGTGAAACTCACCACCTCAATCCCAAAAATGACTTAGTCATGTTCGTAGGAGGTAACTGATCCATGGTTCATCTATGAACCATTTAGTTTCATAGATTATGGTTCATGGAGGAAGTATAAAGAGGGAGTTTCTCCCCCTCTGTTTTTACAATGAAAGAGTTCATAGCTTTACAGTTCATGGTTGTGGTATGTGGAATGAGTTTATCCACCTCAATTTATCCAACAACATGGTTCGCGAGACAATGTTAGTAATGTTGTATCCATAAACCATTTGGATTGAGGTTTGTTTTGAGAAACCATGAATCATCATACAAGGTGATAGTCCATGAAGGGGCCTATGGGGGTTTTCATTTTCCCGTGAAGATACTTGGTTCATGACACCTTCTTTATTCCCTTTTCCAAAATTGGCTTCCTTGAAGTTCATTCTACAAACCTCCTACTGAATATCAATTCTATGTGAAATTTGTGGGTGTATTTTCATTCCCTTATTTCCATGATTTCAGGGCCTTACAAATATAATATATCTTATCATATGATTCAATATATTTAATTCTAAAATATCCTATAACGAAGAATTCAATAGATATTATAATGTCAACAATCAGTTTTTTGGAAAGAGAACTAAAACCTTTTCCTTTGAGGGTCGAAGAACATGTAAGGATCAGTGAAGGAAATTTCATTCTTGTTTTAATAGTATTCAAAACCTATAGTATTAACACTAAAGTTAATTTACATGTAAATGGTTATAGGTGTGTCACTAGGTAAATATTCCCAATGAAAGTGGTTTGCTAACGATCAACGGGGGTTTCTAGTGTAATTATTATTCAAAATGGAAAAAAGGGACCACATAGACAATCCAAACATCATCTAAGATTCATATTTGAATAAAAAGAGAGAAATCCACAGGTATAATATATATATATATATATATTGGATGTAGTGATTACACAAAATAAAAATAAAAATGGTTTTGAACAGAAATTAATTATATAAATTATTTCAAAACACTCAACAAAGATACAACAATAATTAGACTAAGAAACTGATGTGAATTTCTTGATTCATATATATCATAAAATGTCTTCAATGCTGTAGTATAAATGGGCATGTTGTATTTATATACTACCCTAAAATTTCTTTTATCCACATTTTGAATCCCTTTGTACATTATCCTGATCAATGAACGAGTGATACTTCAGATGATCAGAATCTATTAATAATTAAATGAACTAAGTAAAATTTGAATTATAGTAGTCATATATTATCATCATTGGTCGTGAATATATAGAGGAATAAAACAATATGAATCATGTTAGAGTAAAAAACATTAAATATCATGGGAAATGTTTCAATGAAATTTATTAAGACAACACATTCTAACAGAATTATAATGAACATAGTAGATAAAATTACAAAAAAGATGATGGAAAAAATACCTCAAAAGAGGTACATTAAATGTAAACTATAACAACTAGAATAAATTATGTTTCCTTTTGACACATTAAAATTTAATGATTTAATTTTATAAACTAAAAAAATTTATCTTCATCGGATCCAATATAGCCACAAACTAAATTGAATAAAAACATAGGAAGTAATAAAATAAATTACACCACAAGATCCTTTTAATCACATCCTTCCCTATAGTTTATTATTTTCATTTATTTATTTTAAAAGAAGGAATATGTGGACATATGAAAAACTAATAACTTAAAAAGTCATGACAGAATCTCCAAAAAATATAATTTAGGGGGATAATATTCCATTTTAATTATTCAAATAAAAGATGAAATTAAATATCATTGGAAATTAAGTACAATTTATGTATAATATGAAAAGAATTTCAACTGAATAGTTGAAAATATAAAATACATATTAAAGAAAATAAAATAAAAAAAATAAAAAAAACAATTTATTGGGTGAAGTAAAAATATTGATTTAAAATGTGAAGAGTAGTATTGGAAATATATTAAAACTAAATTACACTATTCTATTATGAAGAACATAAATAACTTTTTTACATTATATCCATTTATGAAAGGATGTGATATCATTATTACCCAAACATAAAATATAATCAAAATGATAAGGAAAGGAATATAATACCTCTAAAAATAAGGTCAAAAATAAGAACCCCAAAAAATCAGGATGATATATTATATATATGGAGCTATAAAAATGTGATATGAATGTGAGAATATGATAAAAATGGGGGTTTCCAAAATTCTTGTATCATGTTTTATGTAAATAAAATTATAAAATGACTTATAATTAAATTCTTGGTACATAATGATTAGAATACCTAGAAGTAAAATTTGACATAGATAAATTTAGTGTATCACCTATTTAAGGTATATGGGTATCATGAGGAGGAATGGATGGGATATAAGGTTTTTGGTAGACTAGTATTACCCATGATTATATTCATGGGAAGTAGATGGTTATAATAAAAGTAAAAATAACCATTGATTAATAAATTGGCTTATACATTATATAAATATAAAATAGTCTACAATTAAACACAATATGATATTTTATTACATCACATGTAAATGTTAAACATTAAAAATGAGAGAGATAATTTTTTAAATTTTAAATAATTAAAAAATTAAAGTGGAAAATCATTCAAATATTAGAGATGTTGTACATATGACACATTAATTTCATGAAAAAAATTTAAATGTAGAAGTTTAATATTACAATACACATATATATCACTAAGTTATAGAAAAATCATATAAAGTTTAAAAGAACTTCTATAAAATTTTAATCTTATCAAAAAATACATTATTTAATAAATACCTACAATATGATAAAAATTTATGTTCATATTAATGTTTGGTAAAATATATGAATTAGAATTCATATACTAGTTGACACCCAAGATCAATATAAATATAATTTAATTGTATGCATGTGCATAAACCTACTAATTATTATTTTTTAAATGAATACAATATATATTGAATGTATCAACAACATTGAAGAATTTTATATTTAGAAAATTGATAATGAAATAAATGATAAAACAGTGAAGAACAATCAGAAACACCTATTAATACCAATATTTACCACCTAGAAATAATCGTTATCATTCATAGGAATGAATTACATATCATGAAATGTTTTAGGCATTAGACTCTGTAAATTTTTAATTTTAATCCTTTTTATCTAGTAGTGTGTCAAAATAAATTCATGTTTCTATAAATATTATGTAATGTGTACCAAAAGATATGTATATTACAGGATGATATATTATATTATTGAAAATAACATGAAATTATGAATACAATAAATGTAAATATAAATTTTTAAAAATTATTGAAAGGATGAAAAAATTACAGAATCAAAGCATTATAAGGTGGTGAATCATTTAAACTTTGATGAAGTATTGAATAACTATTATTGAAAACTAACTATTTCACTTATCACCATTGATAATAAGATTTAAAAAATTTGGGATTTTATTTTATTAAAATAATATTAATTGTCCATAGTATATATATATATATATAGGTTTAGTATGATGAAACGTGTGTAAAAATAGTTACCACATTTACAACTATTATAAAGTGATTGAAAGAAGAATAAAAAGTATTGTGTGTTACTTCACATAAATTATATAACTACTAATATACAATATTCATGAAATAATATTTTAATAATATATTCATATTCAATAATATAGAGAAATTATCAAAATTGATATAAACTTTTTTTGAGGATTTTTTTGATACAAACAACAAAATAAAGAAATTAAATAAATAAAAAACATTTTTAATGGACTATTTGATAACTAAATATTGAAATTTCATAATCATACATCACTTATGAAAAGTGTTTTTAATGGTAAAATTATCATTTTTATATTTCTAAATAGCACTTACTTATAACATTATGAATATACTATTTAATTATTTTATATTAGAGAAAATTTTTGAATATCATATAAAATATCTATAATGTATAATAATTAGTTTTAAATAATTAATTTCAAACAAAAATAAGTTACATAATAATATTGTACAATATTTTTTAAAATGTAATATTATCAAGTTCATTCAACAATGAAAATTAAATATTGTTAAAAATCAATAAACCCACATTAAGATTTTATAGTTTATCCAAGAATAGGAGTACCACAAGTAAATGTTTCATACAATATCCATTAATAAATCATGAATAATGTTTCTATGAAGTATATAATTTTTAGATGTGGATTTTTTCGCAACACAATTGGATTTATGTTGAACATAACCACCATAGATCAAATGAAATAAATAAAAGTAAGCTTCTAAGTAGCATAAAATTAAATTTTAAATATTATGAGTTGTAATATTTATTTATAATTTATATAATCATAATAATATTATATGAAATAAATTGGGAAAATATTAATTAATAATTTAATATTTTTTCTATCATATAATAAAAAATTATTAACATAATCGAAATAATTATCTTTCTTAACATTCTGATCCAATGAGTTATGGATGTAATTATTTTATATAACAAATCTTTAACATTTCATATTTTTAGTGGTTGAAAAGTTATTTGGAAATGGGATGTTGAATTGATGGACGAATGAGGAGAACATCAAAATATATTGTTTAAATTTAGAAGTCACAATAACTTTTTAGAAAATAATATAAATAAATAAATATAATAACCATATTGAAATCCTTTATCAATGTTACCTTAATAGAAAAAATATGGTCCTTGTTTCCATAGTTAATTATTATCTGTTTTTATGAATGAATAGAATAATTTAATGAAGTTTTATGGTATGTAGTTACTATAGTAAAAAATTAAATAAATATTTAAATTAAATAAGTATTAATTAATTTTCAATACTTGATCAGAGGTATTGTTTAAAAAGTGAAATGATACTTTTTTCTTAATTATTCATGATTGACTCAGCTACATGCATAATATAGAAATAAGTTACGAATGATTTTATGTCACTTCATGTATAATGGATAAATTATATGATGAATGAAAATACTATTATAGAGTGAAATTTAAATAATATATATCTATTTAATGATAATAAATTTAAAATCTACTAATGGATTTTTAAGACAACGTATACACAATATATTTATTATTGAGGAGATAAGGAATGTAGTTAAATTAATTACATCAAATATATGAGAATATGAATATATGATGAATTTTTTTTAGAAACAAATACTATTTTTTAAGTTTATATGGTGAATTATTCATATTTAATCATCTTATTTG
The DNA here is from genome assembly GCA_963277665.1 of Viscum album. Lineage (NCBI taxonomy): Eukaryota > Viridiplantae > Streptophyta > Magnoliopsida > Santalales > Viscaceae > Viscum > Viscum album. The sequence goes on along the minus strand of OY728134.1, from coordinate 1,381,150,930 downwards.
AAGAATATAGAGTGTTTGTTATGAAATAAGATTGAGTGGATTTATCAGTAGGGGTCTATGGAGTAATATCACAAAATTAGTGTGGATTATTTAAATAATTAAAGAGAAATAAAAAAACACATATAAGGAATTCAATGAATTATCACTAGAATTATGAGAAATAATTAGGACAATACCCTTTAAATAATTAAGAAACCAACAGGGAGTAAACTAACAAGATACAGAGTATTATAACCCAATTGAGTAAAAGGGATTACTGAGAATGAAATTGAAATTAACTAAAGCCCACATGAATCAAATATTCATGGCTAATGCATGTTTTTTGGAAACACCTTAGAGTGGAGTGTGAAAACAAAAATATGATACCAAGGGATAATTTATGCAGTTATCAAAAATAACTACAATCAAATCTAAATTGAATTGATAAATTGGAGTCGTTATATAATAAACCTAAAATTATGAAAATATTTATTTTACATGACAAGAGTACAAATATGAACTATAAACATGTTAGTACCAAATATAAAACATGAAATGGAACTTTATATTGTAATAAAATTATTAAGAATGTATAATGAGAGAAAAATTAGAATATGAAATATAAAGAACCCATGTGGTTTGTTGATATTTTTTTGAAGTTTAATTTGTTTTCAATAATTTATACAAATAAAAATTATTTATTTTTAATTATTTTTATTGTTGACATTTTAATAATTCCCAAAACTTTTGAAAATTGTATTAGAATTGTTCACATTGTTTCCTATAAATAATTATGTGTAGATTGTTTGATTTTGATGTTTTTTTAATTGATAATATAAATATTTTATAAAATAATTGGAGAAATGGTTTTTTGAATTTATATTAATAAATTCCATGATTTGAGAAGGGATATTTTGAGTAGTTTTTCCTTTATGTTTATTGAGAGAGATATGAGAAATTCTTTTTTACATTTTTCGTGGGAAGTTAAAATTAATTGTCCATCCCTAGACAAAAAAGGATCCATATCAAATAACATATGTGTAAGATATGGTTTTACCATAAGGGAGGTATGATTACTTATCCAATTATGGGGGAATAAGGATGTATAGATCCCAGAGGGAGCACTATAAGCATGTCAGGGATGGTAGAAATTTAGTTCCTAAGAGGATTAACATGGGTAGAGAATGGGTGGAAGTAGTTGTGGTCACCCCATGTGGGTGTGTGTAGTGTGACTAGGTGATGACCTCATTTCAGTCTTGAGTAGTTAATAGAATAGAATAACATATTAAATTAGAGGTAATCCAAGAAATTATCCTATGTAGAAATCATGAAATGTTGGAAAAAATTTAACCACCTAATAATATACCTATGGAATGTACATCATTTGATGATATCTATATGGGTTGTTTTCTCGATCCAGACTATCATATTCTTCCATCAAAATTTTAATCAATATACATTTGGTTAATGTTTTGTATGACATAAAAACCATCAATCCATTCAGATAAAACTGATTTCGTAGTTCTATTATGGGTCATTAGTGGAAGAAACAATGTGACTAAAACTGATTTTGAACTGTGAGGAATGCCAAAATGCATGGAAGATATCCAGATAGTTTGAGATACATTTGTAATAGGATTTTCCTATCTATATATTTTAAGCACGAGATACATTTAGTCCATCCAATATGTAAGTACGTTTGTATATGGTGTTGAGGTAGTGGATTATGTTAGTGTAATATGTCTATAAATACCCTTACCATATCCTTTTATTTTTTACATATTGAATGAAAATATGAGAGAGTGATGTGAGATGGAAGCATAGACTTATGAAGATCCATATTCTTGAAGAGGTCTCTATACACTCATTCTATGTTTTTATAATACTTCATTATCTGGTAAATACGAGTTTTGTTATATGAACATCTACTTATACAATACACTTTAAGATATTTTCTATTAAAATATGATGGGAGGATTCATAAAATAATTCTGTGAGTTCTGTTCACGTGATGGAAAATTATTTCTATTCTAAGACTTGTGTGAGGAACCATGTTTTCCTATAATCATTATTATGTGAAAATCATGAGTTACAATGATCTTGAGTAGGCTTTATAAGTTTGTAAGGCATTAAGCATGATATTACACAAAGGGACCTGATAATATGAAACATGTTGCATGATACATAAAATATTCATGGGACTTAGTGGTTAGATTATTACGACATGGGAACATTTATTGATCACTTGTGTATGTTGGATATTTTGATCTCTAGTTGAACTCTAGAGTTCAAAATTGTGGAACTCAGTATTGATGGGAAATGGAGTTTCCTTTATTATATACACAGATATATATTAAAGAATATATAATTGGGGTATTAAGTGGTTTTAGAAAAATGTAATTCATTTGACCAAACCTTGTAAACCTATTATTTGTTGTGTTCCATTTATGATTAGAATTGTATACATGAACAAATTTTCTTATTGGTTGAGAAAGGTTTGAATTAAACATGTGTAAAATAAAAAGAAAATTAAGTTAGTAGAATATGTCATTACTGATTATATCCTTTATTAGTGTGAATATATTATCCAATAATAACATTAATTGGTATTAGAGTTAAGTTTCCACAACTTATTAGATTTAAATTACTAGCCTTGTTCTATATATATAATGTATATGAGTTGCATAATTGAGTCTGATGAAGAATCAAAAGATCTTCAGTTGGAAAACCTTACATTCACACCTAGTGAAAATAAATTGTATTTGTTAGTGGAGACTCTAGAATACAAGATGAAGATAGTAACAACAACACTGGCGAATAACTCAATGGTGAATGAAAATCAACTACTAGATGAAGTAACATAGAGCAGTAATTTTTTAGTGAAGATTGTTTATTATAATTATATTGAATAAAGATCATGTTATGATAGAAATATGATCAATTCCAAAATAATAGAAAATTTAAAGAATGATCTCAAAGAAATTATTTATTATATTAGTAGTATTTCAAATGAACTTATTAATGAAAAATCACAGTTAGAGGTTATGTTGATGCAATGGGTGAAGAATTATCCAAGAAATATATGAATTATAACACCCTATTACAACTTTATATAGTAATGGAATTAAATTAAATTATGTACACAAAATCAGTCTTCGTAGATGAAGAAGAAAAATAAAAACTAATTTGACATCATAATATAATGCATTCATTAATGAAGAATAATTTAATAGCAGTCCATTTGGGATAGATGTCTGGGAAATGGTTTCTAAAGAAGGAATCAATTCCCATTTCTCATGATAAATCTATATGTACTAAATATGTATTGATGAAGAGTGAATATTCATATTTAAAATATTGAAAAACGTAAAATAATAAAAGTTATAAGAAATCCGTTGTATATTCAAATGTGTATGTAATTTTTTTTAGAATTTCATGTTCACCATAGAAACCACAATATATGAATGATGTATTCCAAAAACTACATGGTGAAAAATATAGTAAGAATATTTCGTTGAAGAAGAAACCAAGATTTTTTGGGTACTGTTGTTTTAGTTGGATTTTTGGGAATTTGGAGTCATATTTCATGATATGAAAATGATAGTATCCCTATATTTTGGGTTAGTAGAGTTGAAGGATAGGGGATAAATTCTAAACAGGACCATAATTCATAAGAAATTAATCAGACTATCAAGAAGAAATATGTATTCAATGAGGACATTTTTAGAGTACTTCAATAAAAGTTCTAAATGCTTTGATGAGTGCGGATATATCCGAATAATTCACGCGTATCTATTGATAAGAATAAAATACCATAAAAATTAGAATGTAGGTAAGAAACGATGATGACCTTTCAGCCATGGGAGGATAAAAAAGACGAATAATTTAAAAAAGGACTCCCAAGACATTTGAGAAGAATAATTTGAATGGTTTCATGCTGAAGAACAAATGAATATATTATGGTAGAAAATTAAATATCATAGACCATTACAAATTTTTAATTAAATAAATAGTGATGTATGAAAGTTTGTACTAGAGAATGAATCAATCAAAAAAATTCCTTGATTGATTTCATGAAAGAAATCTATGATGAATATTCATATTTGTTTCTTATAAATGGTAACATTATAAATTATAAATAGTCATGTGAATTGTTTAATATATATATTCATTTAGTTGGAAAATTCTTCACATGGATTCATAGACCATAAATATTCTTAATATAGAAAGAGAAAGAACCTATCACTTTTTGGGATAATAATATTGTTTTGAAAAAGCAAATAATATCGAAAATGGAGATTGATAATTCTAAAAAAATATTTCTCATATAACCAAAATAGTTGGTATAGAAGAGAAAGATAGTAAAAGAACATAACAGTGAAACTAATTTTCCAAAATATATGAATAATTATAATTCATATTAGATTATTGTAAGGTATAGAAGAAAATATAAGCCATATTTTTTTCATAGTTTAATTTCAAACCGGTTTATTTGTATATATGAAAACTTTTAACTTTTTAGGTAGGTAACTGAATGTGATAAATTATTTCAGGGGAAGACATACTTTTGATAAATGTTGGGAACATTGTAAAGATATAATGTTATCACTCATTGAGGAATATTAAAATCATGTTACCTCATTGAAATATGCCAACCCATATCATAATATTCTTATATTTTACTAATAATAAAAGATCATCATGATAGAGATGTATAAATTGGAGTTTTTGTATTAGAAAAAACTATTTTTACATGTATTTCATTTATATTTGTTTTCTTGAATATTAATAAAATATATTTTTTCATATTTTTCATGGTTCTACATGGCTTTGCTGTCATAATCTCATAGAGTGTCTGTCACATTCATAATTACAATATAGTTCCCCATAATGTTTGAAAAATTAAAGTTCCATAATGATATTTATAAATATTGTTCTTACTTGGATATCATTCTATGATAAGGCATTTAGTTTGTAGACCATCAGGTGCGAGTAAACATAAGTATATGAGGATTATGACTAAGGATTATTCTCTTAATTTTTTCACATGGTAATCACCAAGAGAGAAGATTAGATGAAAGGACCCACAAGTAGAAATTATACATGTTTTTGTGTCATTAGATATTCCTATCTAAGAATGTGTGTAATTTTCCATATACATTAATAATATCAGAAATAAATTCCCTAACAAACACACACACACACACACAGACACACACAATGATTTGAGGATGACAACTTTGATTCCATTTTTTAGTGGTGAGGTATGAAATGTTGGATGTGTCACAATTCACATATCATTAATGGATAATTAGATGATAGATTTTTTACATCCATGATTTTAGAAGTTGACTTCATGGCCCTTCGATTGGAATAGAACCATCACATTAAATTTTATGGACATGGTTTTTCAATTTTTCTATATTTGATGGTCATAGAACGACACATCAAGAATATAGGATGGTGACAGAATAGTGAAACCATCTTGATGAGATAATGCAAAAATGGGATTCTATTACACAGTGATAATTTCTATGTGGTTGTCGATGTTGTAAAATTATGTTTTTCTCCTAGGATCCTTGAACCATTTCTTGATAGTAATAATGATCATTAAGAAATCCCACCTAATTCAAATAAGATTTATTCCTGCAGGGTCACACTGTATCTATATCAATTTATCCAAATTAAATTCAATTTTATTTAAATTAATAGAATGAATATTAATCCCATTAAGAAAGAATAACATTTTTAAAATATTATTCATCATATATATGAAATAAATATTTAATATTTATATTGTAAATAAAATATATTTATATGTTTTTTTGAATATTAATAAATATTAGTTTTTTATGTTTATGAGTAATTTTTATTTATTCATGAATAAATTATTTATTCAGGTATACAATAAATGTCGTTTTTTTCAATGAAAACAAGACTATGTCTAATGATGAATATTTATTTACAATCCAGTAAATATTATTTATCATATGCATGAGTGAGAGATAAAAACAAAAAACATAAATAATAAACATAATAATACTAATAATAATAATTGTGGATTGGGTTTTATTAAAGAATATAATATTATTTATTAGACGGCATGAAACTAAAAAATATTTTAACCTGAAACCCATAATCTATAAATATATGGTTATATCCATTATATAGGGTGAATAACATAATCATATTTTGAGAATTTTTTCCCATGAAAGAATTTTCCATCAAATACTCCTGCCCTATCCCACTCAAGAATGAGAAACATGCTAGAGATTCCTTCATGATCAAGGAATGAGTGATCCAAATGAAAAATGTAAGACAGTTTTTTTCGGTTCATTAAAACCCAAAAATCAATTGGAATTGATCATAGATCAAATGAGAACATTCCATGATAGAATTATCTCTTGAAACCTCCTTCTCTCTCCCTATCAATAATGAGAAACACCATATATATTCCCTCAAGATCAACAGATGTGCAATCCACACAAACAATACAATATAATAGATTTACCATGATAGTACCAAAAAATAAATTATAGTTGGTTGGAGATAAAAGGAGAATTTTTGGATTATCACTATAGGGATTCTGTCCTTGGATCCTCACAATATAATGAAGGCAATATGAATGGGTATTTTTCAAAGGTTGAAAATGCCAAAAAAAAGGATCCCAATATGAAGAAATCATTTGTTCCGATTTAAATTAAATTTATTTTAAATTTCACATGAATGATCCCTTATTTGGGATTTTAAAAAATCTAAATTAAAATATATTTTAATTTTAATGCACACCACCATTGCTTCCATTATTCTTGAAACCTATAAGAAGTATCATAGTGGTAAAATTTAAAATTTATAATTATTTAAATTATTGTTGATCTATATGGAGAAATGGTTTGATTTTAATTTCATATTTATCATTCCTCAATCCTATTTAAATTAACATGTTATGAACACATTAATAATTATTTTTCGATATTTTATTTTCTTATAGATCAATGAATAGATGAATAATGATTGACGATTCCATCATAATGTGACCAATTCACGGCCAGTAAGACTTTCTTACATGATGTGTTTCCAGAGTACATGCCTTGTACCCATGTACATTATATCTTGACGTGACATAGGAAACATGGAATTCCAAAAATTAACTACATATGGGGTATTTATTGGACACCTCATCATGACTAGGCCAATCTAGCACACATGTTATTGGATTACATGGAATTTAGCTGGCATACATATTCTGTAGTTTACACGTGTTAAAAGTGATTTTTTCACAATTAGAAATCTTATTATACATGGTAAAAATGTGTGAGACTAAGTACCTTTATAATCAATATAGTGCATAAAATTTAGCTATTTTACACGGTGTACAATTCATTATTCATACATCTGAAGTACACATTGATGTTTTAGGTGAGAAAATCAGACACATGACATGAGAGATACACAATGTGTAGAACGACAATACATGCTATGTTGTCTCCTTTATAAGAACATGTTTATTCTTTTATTGGGTTTCATAGGAACCTGAAATTCATACAACACAATGTGTAGCTGTCTTTTAAATGCCATCATATCCACTGAGATACAGACAAAATACACAGTCATGTGTCTCAGGTTCACAAAATATTTAACACATGACATGTAACTAGTTAGTACCCACCATGTACCTTGAACAAGGTACATATTGACTCCTCAGGTGTTTACCCAATATATAAATCAACTAAGATTCATAAAATATAGCTTGATACTATATTGAATATAGTCTCTAAATATTGGAAATAATTAAAATGAAATTAAATTGATACTTGTATCCTTAAAAAAACTATTTTATTGGTTAGAACCAAACGTTTTTTAAAATATAATAATGGATTTAAATAATTTTAAATTATCAATGAATATATCATAATAAATATTGAATTTTTTATTCATGATATTTTTTTGGACATGAATTCCATTATGTGAGCATCTCAAGGGTTGATTAAAATGGTCATTAAGATTAAAAAAGTAGTTAATTAATAAAATATTTAATTAATTAATGCACATTTATCTGAATTACAAATAATGAATAATAAATGAGTGTTAGCCAGTTAATTTTTCCTATGTATTACATGTTTTATTGATCATGACCGATACCTATGTATGTGTTTACTTTAAATAATTTAACATATTTACTCTATTTATAATTATATATTAATTAAATATAATAATGTCTTTTGAGACATACCTCCCTATGTTATTATTTAGGACCTCTATGTACAATGATATTTATGTAATCCCCTTCAACAAATACTTTGGTTCTCTTCACTAGTGTATGAGTTATAAACACCTGTAATTTTTGGAACCTCTCAAGGCACATAGAGGCTATTAATATGTATCCAATATGACTACATATCCGTCGATACATAGGTGGAAATATGTAATGCTTCAACTCATAACAATACAACCATGAGGAGTTATTCACATAGGTTATAGTTTGATTTAATATATTCACATTAAATCAACCATTAGATAAGATCATTATCAATTTATTTATTTCTCTCTATGAATTATTTATTTTATGGATTCAATATAGTGATCACATAAATAAATGATTTAATGTGAAAAAATAGATTTTTTAAAAAAATATATATTTTCCATAAATGTTTTATCCAACAAGGATAATTAATTACTGAATATTATAGTTCATATTAGTATGACATGTAATTGATAAAATAATATAAACATTGTGCATGAGTAATTAAAATCCCACTACTATATATTTATCTATAATTGGCCTTCCGTTACTTGATTATAAATAAAATCTTGAAAATTATGTGTATGGAGAATGCTCTTTGGGACACTTAATTTTAACATTTATTTACTATAAAGGATAAAATTTTGATTATCCATCTTACACTAATATAAGTGACCCTAACTAGACATAATGGAACTACATACCAGTATTGGGTAAATCCATGTTAGGATTTTAGTATTGTGGAGTTTGGTCAATGGATCAAGGAGGTGTATGGTGGATGTATTCAAATACATGACTACCTAAATAATTTTAAACTACTTGACCAACCCACATTAGTGATATATGAAGAGGAATATGAATCCATTCCACTAGAATGTAATTAAAATTAGTCATTATGTGTTAATTAGAATATGATATTTGAACATGATGAAATATTAGATGATTTAATTAAATTTATTCACTATTTATTTTTCACATATATTAAAATCTATAAAATTAATACTAATATGATCTTTTAAATTTTAGAGTAAATGGAAAGATCTTCATCCACATTATCCCCGTGATCTATATTGTATAAATTCTGGATCCTCACTGTAAGTAACATTCAGGAGTGGTTCATATACATATGGGTTGTTTTATTCCATGAAGGGAAATTTTATATGTTTCAATCCTCACATTATTCTCTTTCAACTATAGAGAAAACTAACTAATATTTCACAATTTATGACAAAAATTTGAACAATGAGGTATATATCCATTGCATAATGCTATCATCTATGTTTATTTAACTCAATAAGTTTCATAGAAAATGTATTCTTATAGAATACTTGAGGATCTATGTTTTCATTACAATGATAGTGATAGAAAATAGTATTTTGGGATTTAAATTTTTCTCTTTTTGAGTAATATTTTGGAGGGTGAGCCAGCTGGTTCACATATAATCATGATCATTTGAAACATTTAGAAATTATAGGTTATAGGGTTTATACTCTCCAATGATCATAGAAATAATAAGAATATTTAATCACTCCCTATGATGAACAACATCTTTTTTAATAAAATTAATGTAAAAAATATTGAAAATTACCTCCCAGATATCATTACTCTCGTTATCCATATAGGGAAAAAAAGTGTGAAAATCATTCAGTATTAATGGTGAAAAAAATAAAGGGATTATGAAGAGATATAATCCCAAAGAACATCCATTCACTGAAATGGATAGAAGGATCAAGGGAATTCTAGGGAATTTTTTTTGTTTCACATGTGTAATGGAGATACACTGGAAGAAAAATAAAACTCAAACAAATAAGAAATGTGGAGATTCATGTGTGTTTATTATTGAGTGAAATTTTTATATTTCAAAAAATTTGGTATTATATATAGTATTTGGAGCTCTCATATGAATTCAACAAAAAGAAACATGTATATTCAAAAGAGTTGACCTAGGGGAGGTAGATCATTGAGTAGCCTATAGATATAAACTTACTAGTTTAGATATTGGTGACTACCACCTCACACTTTCAACTAGGATAATCGTTGTTATGAAAGTATGTTACTTTGAAATTTCTATTTCCAAAAAATATATCTATATCTAAACATAATTGGGATGTCTTTATTTTTATGTTTTTGAATAAATGTTTTTTTAATATAAAATTCTTTGTGGTAATGAAAATTTAAGTTACAAACATATATACTTGACAACACAACCATGTAATGGAAATCGATAATAAAATTATTTAAAATGAATAATACAACATAAAAATTTATTATCATTGGATAGGAAATTTAAAAGGAAAAAAATATACTAAATTACAAAAGGATGGATATTTAGATTTTTATGAACTGAAACCACTTGGTGTATGTCCTGTTTGTTTACAAGTAAAAAATGACAAAATACCTATTTAGTGGAAAATGTTAAAGAGCCAATGAGATTCTAAAATTAGTTAATACTGTAACATCCCAAGTAAGTAATGAATAATAGATATTCATATCTATGTATATTTATGAATTAGATAGTGTTTTAGAGGTTTAAAATGAGAATAAATCCAATCTTAAGTATGGAATACTCTAATATTTTTAAAAGATTGATTTTCTACCTTTTGATGGAGAACAATTCTTAAATCTAACTTTTTAAAATTCTATAAGCTACATTTGCAAAATAAACTTATTCTTTATGATTGGGACATTGTAATTTACTTTGGATAAATTTCGGGTATTTTTCTGATAATGTTCATTTTTTAATGAACAGTGAAAAGTGTTGTATTTTAATTCAAATCCTCTTTTTAATATAATTTATTTATATAGTTAGATTATATTTTTATTGGTTTTAAAGTGAAATTAGATTATATTTTTACCATTTAATCCAATGGTGGTCATTGTAATTAATATCACTTTTAGATTGGACATAAACGAGTGTCAATCTTTTGATAGATATTGTTTCTTAAAAACATGCTATTTGATTTGACAGTGGGATTTAATTATAAAATTAATTAATGAAACTTCTATGTTATTAATTTGGTAAAATAGACTTCATTTTTGAATTTGGAATATCAAATATAGCTTCGGGCCATTTATTGGTATTTTTCAGAAAAACCTTAATTTTTGATGAATAGTGAAACCACAAAGTGGTAGTTACAAAAACCGATTCTTCATTTAAATGGGACTTTACCACTCCTATGATTTGAATTTAAAAAATACAATATCAATGATTTTCATTATGAAGTAAAATTTTGTTCAATGGGAATAAAATAATTTTTTATGAAAAGTAACTTTTATGTTTTATTAATCGCAATTAAAGTTGATTAGTGTGATTTAAGGTGAAAATGATATTATAATAAAATGAAAATATCTTGAAACTTGTTGTAAACCTATTTTATGAGTCATTTTAGTCCAATACAACCCATGGGTCTATTTTTGGGACCCCATGGAGCCACTTGGGTAAGATAATGACATTAATGCCTTTTATTTAAAGTAAAAGTAAAAATGACACAAACTTGTATTATTTTACTAAAACAATTTTTACATGGGGTTATACAAGTTAGATTTATGACTATGAATAGTAATTGGAAATATAAAAATATTTCCTACATCATAGTATTTGTTTTATAATTTTTATGAATTAAATAAATTAAATTATTTATGACATCATGATGATGCCGCAATTACCTCATTATTTAACTATTTAAATAAAATGAAAAGATAATGTAAATATAAGGCCTAAACATGTCAAAAACCTATTGTATGGGTTGATTTATAACTCTTATCACCTTATACTCAAAAAACATCAATGTGGGACCTTTAAAATCCGAAACTCATTTGCAAATAAAGTATCATTTTATACCTTTCCAAGAGTGCCCCTCCTCTCTTCCTAAAAAAGGCCCCCATCTCTACCTCCTTACCCACTCCTCTAAAGCCTTTGGATCGGCCAAGCTCTAATCATTTTGTCTCTCCAAATTTCTCTATTCATCGTAGAAGCCTTACCTTAGGCAGAAAGCTCTTCAAAAAACCCTTTAGGCTCAAACCAAGGGTAGTTACCCGATTTAAAGGTAAAGTCTTCTCTAATGATATTTTGTTTTATTTTGCTTCCCCAGCCCCCTAAACTCTTTTTATTCATTTCCTTTGTAACAAAACCAGTATCGTAAATATAATAGGATGTTTTTGTAAGAATTATTCAAGTTACACTTCCAAAAACCTTCATCTAATGGTTAAAGGACATACTGTTTCTGTGGTTGGAGAATTTCTGCCTCACGAAACGATGATTGTTCAATATTATTTTAACACCTTTAATGGTGGCCATTAAGATGTAACTCTATTTATATATGATATATATTATGTTTATGTTTTCCTTATGATTCTGTATTTTTCATTTGTGGCATAACTTTATGGTTTCCATTATGGGTAAACACGATATCTTCATTTTAGGAAATGCGGACAACCGCCCCCTCAAAGTGATTTAATTCATTAATACCATATGTGGTACATATAAAGGATATATTTAATGATATTATATATTATATTATACTGGAATTAAAATATTCATTTATATAATTATTATTTCTTTCCATTAATGTATGAGATAGAAATGAATGTAGCGTTCATGCGTACGTACGGCTTACCGTCTCCATGAACGGTGCATTTCATTTCTTATCCCCAAATGTAATGTACTATTATAAGACATATATAATGGATATATATGATTTATTTTACATCTAAATGATGAATAAAATTCTGGAATTAAAAAATATATATATCCCATTTATTTTTAATTCCATTAATATGACATAGAAATGAAAAGGAGCGTTAATGCGTACGTACGGCTTACCGTCTCCATGAACGGTGTATTTCATTTCATACCTCTAAATGATTATGTAATATTATAAATGCATTTATATACTGGATATATATGATATATATGGAATCTATATCATGAATATCATTCTTGAGATAATGAATATTTGACTACGTAAACAACTTGTAAATATAAGAAGTTCACTTTTGACTCAAGTACCAAATATTGACAAAATGACCGTTATTAACTTAAATGATTAAAAATTGCTCATAACATGGTATGATGTGATATAAAAGGAATAATGAACTTGAAAAAGGTTCTTAAGAAAGTATAAATTAACTCAAGTTTATTATTCAATACATTAAAGAACGATCGAGTCAAGTCGGACTCGGTGTAAGGGACTTCGTCTCAATCTCATTTCATTGATGCATATTTCGTTTTATACACAACATTATTTTATACGGTGTATAAAACCCTTTTGAATTTTACTTTTATAAAAAAGTAATATTTTTCTATGAAGCGTTTTACTAAACGACAAAAAGGAATGTTTCTTTTAACGTACGTAGTGACAACGACCCTTTTCTGCCGCCGTGAGTATTATTTGGTCTTTGGATTCATCAATAAGACGTAATGTTTTTAAAATGAAATAAATACCATATAATCTTTTATGTATTTTGGTATTGAAAATGGTTTTTATAATGTATTTGTTATGTCAATATATTTAAGTGATATATTGTGATCAAAGTGTGGAAATGTTTCCTTTCCATTATATTTGTTTTAAGTGTTATGATTTTAAAATGGTACTTGGGAATTTGATGGGTGGTTATGTGATAAACCATATGATGGGTGGTGCCATGAATACCAGGACAGGTGGTTATGTTATAAACTCTAATGCATTGGGTATAGAAGTCGGCTGTATGGCTATTCCATTAAGTGATATGTGTGGAAGTCGACCATATGGTTATTCCATTTAAGTATGTTTATGTCCAAAGTTACCTTTATATGTTATGTGTTATTTATATGGGTTTTATGGTAATCTTTTGGTTACAAAAGGGTAAGTAATGATCTTTTATTCAGTGAAGAGTTTTTACTACTTTATAAAGGTGAAAAGTATTAATTTGATAAAGTATACATGGTTTACTTGTGGTTTTGATAAAACTAACAGTTTTCATTCCTTATGTATCCCTTACTGAGCTTTTTATGCTCACCCCACGTTTTTTTGAAATGTTTTTCACAGGACTTAATGTGGAGTAGGGTCAAGGATGAGATCAAGGGAAAGTCATTCTATATAAAACGTGGAACTAGACATGTTTCTTTCTAAGAGTTTTTATTTTTATGGAAACTTAGTAGAAGTGTCTACTTTGTAATCTTTTGAGATGTAATAGTTATGTACTAATTCTCTAAAACTATAAACCTGAAAAGATCCTCAATGTGAATTATTCATTTAATTCAATATTAATTAAGGTTTAAGGTCGGGGCCATATAGTTTGTATCAGAGGTCATTTTAGACAACTTTAGGAGTTAGAAAATTGTTAAATTATAAATTAATTTATGGTATGACTGAAATGATAGAGAATTTAAAGACTACCATGTTGCTTATCCTAAGATATTTCTGTGTTGAGAATGGGTTTTCGTAGAAGAAACATGGTAGTTGTGATGGGATGGAATACAGAGGGAAATGGCCTTACAAATTAGCAACCTGAGATGGTCGGAATCAGAATTGAACAGTTTACTGCAGTGATGGCTCAGTTGAATCAGGTGATAAATAGTGGTTGTGTTATTGATGATATTTTGGTGTTTTCTAAAAGTAAAGAGGAGTATTAAAGTCATTTAAGGGTTATCTTGAAAACCGTAAAAGAAAATAAACTGTATGGAAAATTCCGAAAGTGCGATTTTTGGTTACAACAAATTTCTTTCCTTGGTCAAATTGTTTCAAAAAATGGCATAACTGTTGATCCTGCAAAAACAAAGGTTGTCGAAGAATTGCCAAGACCCAAAAATGTAACCGATATCCGTAGTTATCTTGGTTTGGCAGGTTACTACAGTAGTTTTTTTGAAAATTTCTCAAAGTTATCTAGTCCAATGACTAAGCTAACTCGGAAGGGTGTTATTTTTAACTAGACAAAAGAATGTGATTATTTTTTTCAGGAGTTGAAAATAAGATGGGTGAATTCTCCAGTTTTAGAACTTCCTTCCAGGAATGGTGAGTTTGTTATCTACAGTGATGCTTCGTTGAAGGGACATGGTTGTGTCATTATGCAGAATGATCAGGTAATTTCTTATGATTCACGTCAGTTAAAAACTCATGAGGTAAATTACCCTACACATGATTTGAAATTAGCTGCTGTTGTTTTTTCTCTAAAAATTTGGAGGCATCATTTGTATGGATTAAAGTGTGAAATATATACTGATCTCAAAAGTTTAATGTATATATTCACTCAGAAAGAATACAACATGAGACAGAGGTGATGGCTAGAATTAATCAAGGATTATGATTGTACAATTCATTACCATCTGGGAAAAGCAAATAAAGTGGCTGATGATTTGAGTCGAAAAAGTAATGCTTCATTAACCATGCTACGTTTGGAACGAGATCCTTTGGCTTTTGATTTGATGAACTTTGGCATAGAAGTTGTTGGTGCAGGAAGCTCTTCTGTTTTGTTTCAGGTATCAGTGAGATCATCCCTATCCGAGAGAATTAAGCAAGCGCCGAAGAAAGACAGTGGGTTGCAGAAAATGGTAGAGCTGGTTTAGATGGGTAAGTTGACTAAATTTAACATTGATAATGATTGTGTTTTGTGGTTTGGGAAGAGATTATGTGTTCCTGGTGATTCACAGTTGAAGAATGAGTTGTTATGTGAGGCTCATAGTTCCCCGTTTTCAGTTCATCCAGGAAGTACTAAGATGTACAGAGATCTGCGGGAGTATTACTGGTGGGATGGAATGAAAAGAGATATTGCTGAATTTACTGTGAAGTGTTTGACTTGTCAGTAGGTTAAAGTAGAGTGGCAGTTATCGGAAGGGATACTTCAGCCTTTACCAGTGCTAGAGTGGAAATGGGAAAATATATACATGGATGTTGTTGTGGGATTACTGAAGACCTCTAGAGGTAATAATGCAATCTAGGTTATTGTTGATTGATTGACTAAATCTGCTCATTTCCTTTCTATTCGAGATACTTTTCCTATAGATCAACTTGCTCGGTTGTATCTTAAAGAGATTTTCAGGTTTCATGGAGTTCCCCTCTCCATTGTATCTGATCGTGATCCCAGGTTCACTTCTATCTTTTGGAAAGGTCATCCGAAGTCATTGGGTGCTGAATTAAATTTTAGTACATCTTTTCATCCTCAATCAGATGGGTAGTCAGAACGAAAAATTTAGACATTGTAGGATTTGATACGTGCGTGTTCGATGGATTATATGGGATGTTGGGACCAACATCTTTCTTTGGTTGAATTTTCATACAATAGTAGTTTTCATTCCAGTATACAGATGGCTCCATTTGCGGCATTATATGGGAAGCGATGTCGAACTACAACATTTTTGGATGAAGTGGATGAAAGGAAGCTGATGGGACCAAAATTGGTAGAAGAGATGGCAGAAAAAGTTCAGTTGATTCTGAACCACATGAAAATAGCTCAGAGCAGACAGAAAAGTTTTTCAGATAACTGGAGGAAGGATCTATCTTTCGAGGTAGGTGATCATGTTTTTCTCAATGTTTCACTATGGAAAAGTGTGATGCGATTTGGTAAGAAAGGAAAGCTGAGTCCAATGTTCATTGGACCATATTTAATTCAGGGGAAAGTTGGAACAGTTTCTACCGAGTGGCTTTACCTCCGAGTTTATCTAAGGTACACAATTATTTTCATGTTTCGATGTTGAGAAAGTATATGCCAGATCCATATCATATTTTGATCCTAGAGGTAGTTCAGTTCGAAGAGAATCTATCCTATGAGGAACAACCGGTTCAAATTCTTGGCCATAAAGAGAAAGTGTTGTAGAATAAGGTAATTCACTAGGTAAAGGTTTTATGGAAAAACCATATGGTTGAAGAGGCAACGTGGGAATCTGAAAATGCTATGAGGGACAAATACCCCCCATTTATTTTTGATATGTGAATAAAATTGCGAGGACGCAATTCCCAAAAGGGGGGAAGGATGTAACATCCAAAATAAGTAATGAATAATATATATTCTTATCTATGTCTATTTATAAATAAGATAGTGTTTTAGAGGCTTAAAATGAGAATAAATACAATCTTAAGCATGGAATACTATAATATTTTTAAAAGATTGTTTTACTGCCTTTTGATGACGAACAATTTTTAAATCCAACTTTTGAAAATTTTATAAGCTATATTTGTCAAAATAAACATATTATTTATGATTGGGACATTGAAATTTACTTTGGATAAATTTCTAGTATTTTTATGATAATGTTCATTTTTAACGAATAGTGAAAAGTGTTGTATTTTAATTCAAATCCACTTTTTAATATAATTTATTTATATAGTTAGATTATCTTTTTAGTTGGTTTTAAAGTGAAATTAGAATATATTTTTACCATTTTATCCAATGGTGGTCATTGGAATTAATATCACTTTGAGATTGGACATAAACGTGTGTCAATATTTTGATAGATATTGTTTCTTAAAAACACGCTTTTTGATTTGACTGCGGGATTTAATTATAAAATTAATTAATGAAACTTCTATGTTATGAATTTGGTAAAATAGACATCATTTTTGAATTAGGAATATCAAATATAGCTTAGGGTGAATTTTTGGTATTTTTCAGAAAAACCTTAATTTTTGATGAATAGTGAAACCACAAAGTGGTAGTTACAAAAACTGATTTTTCGTTTAAATGGGACCTTAACACTTCTGTGATTTTAATTTCAGAAATAAAATATAAATTATTTTAATTGTTAAGAAAAATTTGGTTCAATGGGATGAAAATAATTTTTGATGAAAAGTAACTTTTAAGTTTTATTAATCGCAATTAAAGGTAATTATTGTGATTTAAAGTAAAAATGATATTATAATAAAATGAAAATATCCTGACACATGTCCTAACCCTATTGGATGAGTCATGGCCTACAAAGACAACCCATGGGTCTATTTTTGGGACCCCATTGAGCCACTTTGGAAAGATAATGGCATTAATGCCTTTTATTTAATGTAAAAGTAAAAATGACACAAACATGTATTGTTTTACTAAAACAATATTTACATGGGGTTATAGAAGTCATATTTTTTACTATGAATATTAATTGGAAATATAAAAAGATTTCCTATATCATAGTAGTTTTTTTAATTTTTAGACATTAAATAAATTAAATTATTTAGGGCATCATGATGGTGCAGCGACTACCTCATTATTTAAGGATTTAAATAAAATGAAAAGATAATGTAAAATATAAGACCAAAACATGTCAAAAACCTATTGTATGGGTGGATTTAGAACTCTTATCACATTATCCTAGAAATAAATCAATGTGGGACCTTTAAAATCTGAAACGCATTTGAAAATAAAGTAACATTTTATTCCTTTCCAAGAGTGCCCCTCCTCTCCTCTTAAAAAAGGCCCCCACCTCTACCTCCTTACGCACACCTCTCAAGCATTTGGATCGGCCACGCTCTGATAATTTTGTCTCTACACATCCATATATTAATCCTAGAAGCCTTAACATAGGAATAATGCTCTTTAAGAAACCCTTTAGGCTCAAACCAAGGGGAGTTACCTGATTTAAAGGTAATGTATTCTCTAATGTTCTTTTGTTTTATTTTGCTTCTCCAACCCCCTAAACTCTTTTTATTCATTTCTTTTGTAACAACACAAGTATCATCAATATAATAGGATGTTTTTATAATAAGTATTAGAGCTACACTTACACACACCTTCATATAATGGTTAAAGGACATACTCTTTCTGTGGTTGCCGAATTTCTGCCTCACGAAACGATGATTATTCAATCTTCTTCTAACACCTTTAATGGTGGCCATTAAGATGACACTAAATTTATATATGATATATATTATGTTTATGTTTTTCTTATTATTCTTTATTTTTTATTTGTGTCATACCTTTATGGTTTACATTATGGGTAAACACGATATCTTCATTTTAGGAAGTGTGGACTACCACCCCCTCAAAGTGATTTGATTCGTTAATACCATATGTTGTACATATAAAGAATAGATTTAATGATATTATATATGATATTATACTGGAATTATAATATACCTTTATATAATTATTATTTAATTCCATTAAAGTATGATATTGAAATGAAAGTAGCGTTCATGCGTACGTACGGCTTACCGTCTCCATGAACGGTGCATTTCATTTCTTGTCCCCAAATGTAATGTACTATTATAAGTACATATATATAATGGATATATATGATGTATGTTACATCTAAATGATGAATATAATTATGGAATTAAAATATATATATCTCTCATTTAGTTCTAATTCCATTAATAAGACATAGAAATGAAAAGGAGCGTTCATGCGTACGTACAGCTTACCGTCTCCATGAACGGTGCATTTCATTTATTACCTCTAAATGATTATGTAATATTATGAATGCATTTATATACTGGATATATATGATATTTATGGCATCTAAATCATGAATTTTATTCTTGAGATAATGGATATTTGACGACGTAAACAACTTGTAAATATAAGAAGTTCACTTTTGACTCAAGTACCAAATATCGACAAAACAGCCGTTATTAAATTAAATGATTACATAATCTTCATAACATGGTAATGAGTGGTATAAAAGTAATAATGAAATTTAAAAATGTTCTTATGAAAGTATAAATTAACTGAAGTTTATTATTCAGCACATTAAAGAACGATCGAGTCATGTCGGACCCGATGTAAGGGACTTCATCTCAATCTCCTTTCATTGAGGCATATTTCGTTTTATACACAACATTCATTTATACAGTGCATAAACCCCTTTTAATTTTACTTTTATACAAAAGGAATCTTTTTCTATGAAGCATTTTACTAAACCTCAAAAAGGAATGTTTCTTTTAACATACGCGGTGACAACGACCATTTTCCGCCGCCGTGAGTATTATTTGTTCTTTGGCTTCCTCAATAAGCTATAATTTTTTTAAAATGAAATAAATACCATATAATATTTTATGTATATTGGTATTGAAAATGGTTTTTATAATGTATTAATTATGTCAATATATTTATGTGATATATTGTGATCAATGTATGGATATGTTTTCTTTCCATTATATTTGTTTTATGTCTTATGATTTTATAATGGTACTTGGACATTTGATAGGTGGTTACGTGATAAACCATATGACAGGTGGTGCCATGAATACCAGGATGGGTGTTTATGTTATAACCTCTAATGAATTGGGTATGGAAGGCGGTCGTATGGCTATTCCATTAAGTGATATGTTTGGAAGTCGACCGTATTTTTATTCCATTTAAGTATGTTTATATCCCAAGTTACCATTATATGTTATGTGTCCTTTATATGGGTTTTATGGTAGTATTTTGGTTAAAAAAGGGCATGTAATGATCTTTTATTCAGTGAAGAGTTTTTACTACTTCATAAAGTTGAAAAGTGTTACTTTGATAATGTATACATGGTTTACTTGTGGTTTTGAAAAAACTAACAGTTTTTATTCCTTGTGTATCCCTTTGTGGGATTTTTATGCTCACCCCATGTTTTTTTGAAATGTTTTTCATAGGACTTAATGTGGATTAGGGTCAAGGATGGGATCAAGGGAAAGTCAAGCTATATAAAACGTGGAACTAGACATGTATCTTTCTAAGAGTTTTTATTTTTATGTAAACTTAATAGAAGTGTCTACTTTGTAATATTTTGAGATGTAATAGTTATGTTATAATTCTCTAGAACTCTAAACCTGAAAAGATCCTCAATGTGAATTATTCATTTAATTCAATATTAAGTATGGTTTAAGGCCAGGGCCTTATAGTCGGTATCAAAGGTCGGTTTAGAAAACTTTAGGAGTTAGAAAATTGTTAAATTATAAATTAATTTATGGTATGACTGAAATGATATAGCATTTAGAGATTAAAATGTTACATCGCCTAAGATATTTCTGTGTTGAGAATGGTTTTTCGTAGAAGTAACATGGCTGTTTTGATGGGAATGAATACAGAGGGAAATGACCTTCCAAATTAGCAACCTGAGATGCTCTGAATCAGAATTGAACAGTTTGCTGCAGTGATGGCTTAGTTGAATCAGGTGATAAATGGTGGTTGTGTTATTGATGATATTTTGGTGTTTTTGAAAAGTAAAGAGGAGCATGAAAGTCATTTAAGGGTAATCTTGCAAACCTTAAAAGAAAAATTTTTTTTTGTAAAATTCAGCAACTGTGAGTTTTGGTTACAACAAATTTCTTTCCTTGGTCACATTGTTTCAAAAAATGGAATAACTGTTGATCCTACAAAAACAAAGGTTGTTGAAGAATGGAAAAGACCCAAAAATATAACTGAGATCCATAGTTTTCATGGTTTGGAAGGTTACTACAGAAGGTTTTTTGAAAATATTTCACGGTTATCTAGTCTAATAACTAAGGTAACTCAGAAGGGTGTTAAGTTTATCTGGACAAAAGAATGTGATGATTGTTTTCAGGAGTTGAAAAGACGATTGGTGAATGCTCCAGTTTTTTCAGTTCCTTCCAGGAATGGTGAGTTTTTTATCTACAGTGATGCTTCGTTGAAGGGACTGGGTTGTGTCCTTATGCAGAATGATCAGGTAATTGCATATTCTTCATGTCAATTGAAAACTCATGAGGTAAATTACCCTACACATGATTTAAAATTAGCTGCTGTTGTTTTTGCTCTAAAAATTTGGAGGCATCATTTGTATGGAGTAAAGTGTGAAATATATTCTGTTAACAAAAATTTAAAGTGTATATTCACTAAAAAATAATTGAACATGAGACAGAGGATATGGCTAGAATTAATCAAGAATTATGATTGTACAATTCATTACTATCCCAGAAAAGCAAATAAAGTGGCGGATGCTTTGAGTCGAAAAAGGAATGCTTCATTAACCATGATAAATTTGGAAGAAGATCCTTTGGTTTTTGATTTGATGAATAGTTGAATAGAAGTTGTTGGTTCATGAAGTTATTCTGTTTTGTTTCATGTATCAGTGAGATCATCCCTATCTGACAGAATTAAGCAAGCGCAGAAGAAAGACAGTGGGTTTCAGAAAAGGGTAGAGGTAGTTCAGAAGGGTAAGTTGCCTGAATTTAACATTGATAATGATTGTGTTTTGAGGTTTGGGAAGAGATATGTGTGCCTGGTGATTCACAGTTTAAGAATGAGTTGCTATGTGAGGCTCATAGTTCCCCATTTTCAGTTCATCCTGGCAGTACTAAGATTTATAGAGATCTGTGGGAGTATTACTGGTGGGATGGAATGAAAAGAGATATTGCTGATTTTACTGTGAAGTGTTTGACTTGTCAGTAGGTTAAAGAAGAGAGGTAGTTACCGAAAGGGATGATTCAGACTTTACCAGTGCCAGAGTTCATATGGGAGAATATATTCATGGACTTTGTTGTGGGATTACCGAAGACATCTAGAGGTAATAATGAAATCTAGGTTATTGTTGATCGATTGACTAAATATTCTCATTTCATTCATATTCGAGATACTTGGCCTATAGATCAACTTGATCGGTTGTATCTTAAAGAGATAGTCAGGTTGCATGGAGTTCCCCTCTCCATTTTATCTGATCATGATCCCTGGTTCACTTCTAACTTTTGAAAAGGCCTTCAGAAGTCGTTGGGTACTGAATTAAATCTTAGTACAACTTTTCATCCTCAATCAAAAGGGCAGTCAGAATGAACAATTCATAAATTGGAGGATATTCTACGTGCTGTTCGATGGATTATCATGGATGTTGGGACCAATATCTTTATTTGGTTAAATTTTCATATAATAACAGTTTTCATTCTAGTATACCGATGGCTCCATTTGCGGCATTATATGGGAAGCGATGTCGAACTCCAGCTTTTTGGGATGAAGTGGGTGAAAGGAAGATGATGGGACCAGAATTGGTAGAAGTGATGGTAGAAAAAGTTCAGTTGATTCAGAAACACATGAAAACAGCTCAGAGCAGACAGAAAAGTTATCCAGATAATTGGAGGAAGGATCTATCATTCGAGGTAGGTGATCATGTTTTTCTCAAAGTTTCACTATGGAAAAGTGTGATGCGATTTGGTAAGAAAGGAAAGCTGATTCCAAGGTTCATTGGACCATATGAAATTCTGAATAAAGTTGGATCAATTTCTTACCAAGTGGATTACCTCCGAGTTTATCTCAGGTACACAATGTTGTTCATGTTTCGATGTTGAGAAAGTATATGCCAGATCCATCTCATGTTTTGAGCCCAGAGGTAGTTCAGTTGGAAGAGAATCTATCTTATGAGGAACAACCAGTTCAGATTATTGACCGTAGAGAGTAAGTGTTGCGGAATAAGGTAATTCACCAGGTAAAGGTTTTATGGAAAAACCATATGGTTGAAGAGGCAGTGTAAGAATCTGAGAATGCTATGAGGGATAAATGCCCCCACTTATTTTCATAAGTGAATAAAATTGTGAGGACGCAATTCCCAAAAGGGGGGATAGATGTAACATCCCAAGTACGTAATGAATAATAGATATTCTTATCTATGTCTATTAATGAATTAGATAATGTTTTAGAGGCTTAAAATGAGAATAAATCCAATCTTAAGCATGGAATACTCTAATATTTTTAAAAGATTGTTTTACTGCATTTTGATGGCGAACAATTTTTAAATCTAACTTTTGTCAACTTTATAAGATATATTTGTCAAAATAAACATATTATTTATGATTGGGACATTGAAATTTACTTTGGATAAATTTATGGTATTTTTCTGATAATGTTCAATTTTTAATGAATAGTGAAAAGTGTTTTATTTTAATTCAAAACCACTTTTTAATATAATTTATTTATATAGGTATATTATATTTTTAATTGGTATTAAAGTTAAATTAGAATTTATTTTTACCATTTAATCCAATGGTGGTCATTGGAATTAATATCACTTTGAGATTGGACATAAAGGAGTGTCAATCTTCTGATAGATATTGTTTCTTAAAAACACACTATTTGATTTGACAGCAGGATTTAATTATAAAATTAATTATTGAAACTTCTATGTTATTAATTTGCTAAAATAGATATCATTTTTTAATTCTGAATATCACATACAGCTTAGGGTGAATTTTTGGTATTTTTCGGAAAAACCTTAATTTTTGATGAATAGTGAAACCACAAAGTGGTAGTTACAAAAACTGATTTTTCGTTTAAATGGGACTTTACAAATTCTGTGATTTTAATTTCAAAAAGAAAATATAAATGATTTTAATAATTAAAAAAATGTGGTTCAATGGGACGAAAATAATTTTTGATGAAAATTAACTTTTAAGTTTTATTAATCATGATTAAAGGTAATTAGTGTGGTTTAAGGTAAAAATGATATTATAATAAAATGAAAATATCTTGACACTTGTCCTAACCCTATTGTATGAGTCATGGAGGACCAAGACAACCCATGAGTAGATTTTTGGGACCCCATGGAGCAACATGGGTAAGATAATGACATTAATGCCTTTTATTTAAAGTAAAAGTAAAAATGACACAAACATGTATTGTTTTACTAAACCAATTTTTTCATGGGATTATAAAAGTAAGATTTTTGACTATAAATATTCATTGGAAATATAAAAATAGTTCCTACATCATATTATTTTTTTTATAATTTTTAGACATTAAATAAATTAAATTATTTATGATGTCATGATGATGCATCGATTACCTCATTATTTAACGATTTAAATAAAATGAAAAGATAATGTAAAATCTAAGACCTAAACATGTCAAAAACATATTATATGGGTGGATTTTGAACTCTTATTACCTTATACTCTAAATACATCAATGTGGGACCATTAAAATCCGAAACTCATTTGAAAATAAAGTAAAATTTTATACCTTTCCAAGAGTGCCCCTTCTCTCCCCTTATAAAAAGCCCCCAACTCTACCTCCTTACCCACACCTATCAAGCCTTTGTATCGTCCAATCTCTGATCAGTTTGTCTCTCCACATCCCTCTCTTCATCCTAGAAGCCTTACCTTAGGCAGAAATCTCTTCAAGAATCCCTTTAGGCTCAAACCAAGGGGAGTTACCCGATTTAAAGGTAAAGTCTCCTCTAATGTTCTTTTGTTTTATTTTGCTTCTCCAACCCCCTAAACACTTTTTATTAATTTATTTTGTAACAAAAATAGTATCTTAAATATACGAGGAGGTTTTTATAAGAAAGATTCATGCTAAACTTACACACACCTTCATCTAATGGTTAAAGGACATACTGTTTCTGTGGTTGGTGAATTTCTGCCTCACGAAACGATGATTGTTCAATCTTCATTTAACACATTTAATGGTATCCATTAAGATGTCACTCTATTTATATATGATATATATTATGTTTATGTTTTCCTTATGCTTCTGTATTTTTCATTTGTGGCATACCTTTATGGTTTCCATTATGGGTAAATGGGATATCTTCATTTTAGGAAGTGCGGACTACCGCCCCCTCAAAGTGATTTGATTAGTTAATACCATATGTGGTAAATATAAAGGATATATTTAATGATATAATATATGATATTATACTGGAATTATAATATAACTTTATATAATTATTATTTCTTTCCATTAAAGTAAGAGATAGAAATGAAAGTAGCATTCATGCTTACGTACGACTTACCGTCTCCATGAACGGTGCATCTCATTTCTTATCCCCAAATGTGATGTAATATTATAAGTACATATATATAATGGATATATATGATGTATGTTACATATAAATGATTAATATAATTCTGGAATTAGAATATACATATCTCTCATTTAGTTTTAATTCCATTAATATGACATAGAAATGAAAGTAGCCTTCATGCGTACGTACGGCTTACCGTCTCCATGAACGGTGCATTTCATTTCTTACCTCTAAATGATTATGTAATATTATAAATGCATGTATATACTGGATATATATGATATATATGGTATCTACATCATGAATATCATTCTTGAGATAATTAATATTTGACTAGGTAAACAACTTGTAAATATAAGAAGTTCACTTTTGACTCAAGTACCAAATATCAACAAAACGACCGTTATTAACTTAAATGATTACATAATGTTCATAAAATTGTAATAAGTTATATAAAAGGAATAATGAACTTGAAAAAGGATCTTAATAAAATCGAAATTAAGTCAAGTTTATTATTCAGGACATTATATAACGATCTAGTCAAGTCGGACCCAAAGTAAGGGACTTCGTCTCAATCTCCTTTCATGGAGGCATATTTCGTTTTATACACAACATTATTTTATACGGTTTATAAAAAACTTTGACTTTTACTTTTATACAAAAGGAATATTTTTCTACGAAGCATTTTACTAAACAACAAAAAGGAATGTTTCTTTTAACGTACACGGTGACAACGACCCTTTTCCGCCGCCGCGAGTATTATTTGGTCTTTTTCTTCCTCAATAAGCCGTAAAGTTTTTAAAATGAAATAAATACCATATACTCTTTTATGTATATTGGTATTGAAAATGGTTTTTATAATGGATTTGTTATGTCAATATATTTATGTGATATATTTTGATCAAAGTGTGGAAATGTTTTCTTCCCATTATATTTGTTTTATTTATTATGATTTTATAATGGTACATGGACATTTGACGGGTGGTTACGTGATAAACCATATGATGGGTGGTGTCATGAATACCAGGACGGGTGGTTACGTTATAACCTCCAATGCATTGGGTATGGAAGTCGGCCGTATGGCTATTCCATTAAGTGATATGTGTGAAAGTCGACTGTATGGTTATTCCATCTAAGAATGTTTATGTCCCAAGTTACCTTTATATGATATGTGTTCTTTATATGGGTTTTATGGTAATATTTTGGTTACAAAAGGGTAAGTAATGATCTTTTATTCAGTGAAGAGTTTTTACTACTTCATAAAGGTGAAAAGTATTACTTTGATAAAATATACATGGTTTACTTGTGGTTTTGAAAAAACTAATAGTTTTCATTCCTTGTATATCCCATACTGAGATTTGTATTCTCACCCCAAGTTTTTTTGAAATGTTTTTCATAGGATTTAATGTGGAGTAGGGTCAAGGATGGGATCAAGGGAAAGTCATGCTATATAAAACATGGAACTAGACATGTTTCTTTTAAGAGTTTTTATTTTTATGGAAACTTAGTAGAAGTGTCTACTTTATAATCTTTTGAGATGTAATAGTTTTTTCCTAATTACCTAAAACACTAAACCTAAAAATATCCTCAATTTGAATTATTCATTTAATTTAATATTAAGTAAGGTTTAAGGCCAAGGCCTTATAAATACCGTTTTGTGTGACACTTTTACGATTGAAGTATCTGATGGTTTCTCATAATTCATCACTTTTACTGATGGTTTTAGTAGATATATATATTTATACATTATGGGGTATATTTTGGACTCATTTAACTGATTTCATGAATAATAAAATTATGTTGAGAACCCATATTGTAAGAATAATAATAAAATTCTGACTGCTCGTGGTGGGGAATATCTTAATCAATAATTTATTGATTATTTAAGTGAATTTTGGATTCCATCTCAACTCACTCTTACTTATGCACTATAGTAAAATATAGTATTTGAAAGGAGTAATAACTCCTTGTTTGACCATGTTAGACCCAAAATGAGTAATTTGAGTGTTATATTTTCTTTTTGTGGATATTAATTGAGAAAACAACACAAAAAATTATTGTTCCAACTATAGTGAAAGTTGGTATACTAGTAAAATTATTGATTGGAATGAAACCCTTGTTGTTGTAATAGTATATGTGAGATGTGGATAATATGTTAAGGCCTCTTTAGGTATCAAACACACACCATGCGGAAAACATTTACCTTTATAAGATCCCTGAAGGGAAAAAGTGTTATTACCTATACAACCCCTCTGGAAAAAATGATATAGTGGAAAGAAATTTCATATTCTAAAAGAGGGATAAAATGACAAAAAAGTTAATGTGGAAGAGATAGACCGTGATGAATTTGAGGCTCAAGGTATAAAAGAGTTATCAAAGGAAAAAATTCCTCAATGTCCCATGGAAGCATAAGTTGTTATAGATACACATGTTCTATGTAGGTGTACAAGGGATTATAGAGAACTAGAATGATATGGGTTTCCAGTAAGCAAATATAGTGACTCATAATTAGTTCATAATAATTATATTTTATTCTAGAAGAAAATAGTAAGTGGAACACATGTTTCCATGTGGCAAGAGGCCATGAATTATTAAATGGATTCCATATATGAAATTCTTGTGTGGATTTTGGTATATCCTCAAATAGATGTAAATATTGTTGGTTGAAAATGGGTATTCATGAATAAAATTTACATATAAGGAAATTTATGTATGTATAAGGAATTCCTGGTTGGGATTAAATAACATCATGGAATTGAAAATGAAGAAACATTTTCACCAGTTATATTCATAAAATCCATCATAAAACTACAAGACATTGTTCCCTACTATGAGTATAATATTTTGAAAAAGGGTATACAAATATCCTTCATTAATGGTACTCTTTAGGATGATGATTATATGACACAACCTTAAGGGTTTTTTACTCCAAAGGATGCCAATAAAATATCAAAAATACCAAAAATCTATTTATAAAATAATGCGAGCATCTTGGCCAAGTAAACCCTTATTCAGTAAATCTATAAAGTAATTTGATTTTATAATGAATTTATGTGAACATTGTATCTATAAACAGTTTAGTGGGAGTTCGGTTGTTTTCATAATTGTATATTTTGTTGACATATTACCTGTTCAAAATGAAAAACTAATCATATAGTCTATTTAAATGTGGTTCAATAAATGATTATCTCTATTGGAAATAAGTGGGGAAACATATATTATTGGGATCAAGATACATCATGATATATCCAAGAGGCTATCCGCCAAATTCAAAGTACCTATATTGACAATATACTTGAGAGATTCAATTTGGAATAGTTTATGAGGGGATTGTTTCCAGCATAACATAGAATTCATCATTCAAGTAAAATGTGTCTCCAAACACATGAAAAATGATAAATAAAAAAAATGGTTCCATACATGTTGAAAATTGGGTCATTCATGCATGCTATGATATGTACTAGTCTAGATGTGACTTATGCATTAAGTGTGGTATGAAAATATCATGAATATCAATGTGATCCCAAATGGAAAAATCCAAGACTATCCTTAAGTACTTGATTCCTACTAAGGATATGTTCCTAGTCTATGGAAGAGTTGAGGAACTATTTATTAGATTATTTTTTATGTTAGTTTCAAAAACAATATTGATGATATAAATTAGAAAATGGGATATATCATCAAATAGAATCAAGGTTATGTGATCTAAAGAGATCAAAACGGGCTATTGTGGTATATTATAAAATAGTGTATGATTGTATTAAAGAATATGTGGAAGATAAATAAGTAGTATGATTCTCAAATCCATCCAAAATGTTCATGTTGTTCCTAAAAATAATGATCATATCACACTCTATTGTGATAATACTAAAAAAATGGTTCTGACAAAGATCCAACTGTATATATCACATTGATAAGGGTATAACATATGACTGCTATTATGAGAAAATTAATGTTCTAGGATAATATATATAAATATAGTTTTGATTTTTGATAAGGAACTAAGAAATAGAAAATGATATATATACCATAATGTGTGAGTACTCTTAAAAGTATGGGGCTTCTTCTCATGACGTTCTCACTTGGTAATCTCCCTAAAGAATGATTATGTGAACAAAACAGCTAGTATAAATTCCACATGTTTTAGTTTCATTAGATATTCATATCAATGAAATTGTGTAATAGTCATTACATGTTAATATTATTGTTAATACATGTCGTCACTCACACATATATATTTTTGGATAAAAACTATGGAGCCATATGTTCATGGTGAGGTAGGTTATATTGGGTGGGTCATGATTGAAAAATCATTAATAGAGAAGTTTAAGAAGGATATCCTATTTCATTTTCATTGAATTTTATATATAAAACATTTTTTTGAAATATAATCATTTCACTAAAATCTATATTCATGGTCATTTAATTATTTTATTTATTATATTCAAATAAATATGTATCAAGAATATCTGTTGGTGAAATTTTAGTTCACCCTACTTGATGAGAGATTGAGACAAAATGATTATTTCACACAATGATATTTCACATGTGGTTGTCAAAATTATTGCTTTAAGTTATTTTTCTTAGGTTCCTAGACCCATTTAATGAAAGAAATATTGGAATATTGGTATATCGACCTAATTCTGATAAGAATGAATCTTAGATGGTATAATAATATATGTTTCCATTTATCTAAACATTAGTGAAAAAAATGATTTGACATCATTTGTTTTCAATTTTAATGTTTTTTTAATTGATGTCTATAAATGTGATGTTAAAAATATGGTTCTGGTGTAATTTTTTTGGAAAACCGAGACTGAAAATGTGAATTGACTTCAATTTCATTATGGGTTTATTATGAAACATTAAACTGAAAATACAACAAATTTTTATTGTTTTGGCACAAGGTTCCATCAAAATCGACGATGAAAGTTGATTTTTTTAAGAAAATGTTAAATATAAAACACAGAAAAATGGATCCCTATAATATAAAAAATAGTATACCTCCATAAAAAACATATACCAATGACTAGATTCTAAAAAAAACCAACATTGAACAAGTTAATCAAAAAATTATTTGTGATTTTGTATTATAAAGTAGAATTAAAAAACACATACCTAAAATTTAAAACATGATCATTGTCAAAAGATTTGGAAGCATTGTTTTGAGATCATTATGTTGAAAAAACAATTATAACAAAAGAACTTGTTTTTGAACACTTGGTATTTGAAAAATATAATACAAATCATAAGCATTATGATATACTTACATTAAATTATAATCATACTTAACATATAGTTCAAAAACAAATATCGATGATTGGTAAGTACATATTTCATATAATACTCATCATCGTTGAATGTATTCAATTAATTTTTTTGATATAAGATTAAAAATAGAATACTATGGTAGAAAATATAAAATAATTAATGTAAATAACTTTATAAAATTCATTAGTTATCCCAGTTAGATTTTCTCATACATTTATCATAGAACATAATAACCACATTCAACATATCCTTGTTTATGATGAAACTTTGTTTATAAAACACTAACTTAACAATAAAAACCAATATATATATATAATCATAAAATATCTAATATTGAAAATAATTACTGTTACATTCACATATTGGATTGAATTTGGGTTCTTTATCGCTATGTGATCTTTGTAAAATTTTATTCCATGACCATAATTTTCATATATATCATCTAATGATAAATGTATATACAATATGATTTAAATTTAATGAACTTATAAACTAGAAGAAAACTTACCTGTCTAACACGGTGTTAAATATTTTATGAACATCACCTAATAAGGAAAAAACAAATATAATGGGATTCACTTGGGAAGAATACAACTAAAATCTAATGAACCCTACAATTAAAAAATTACAAAATTAATTGAATTGTAATAAACATTAGTTCAAAATTATTTTTTTGTTTTACCCCTTATGAAATGGAAGAAATAGACACCCAATCCTTGTCTTTGATTATATCTCACCTGTCTATATAACTCTATCAATGGTATTCAAATATTGAATAACCCTTGAAATTAATTATAGATATATAAAACCATAAATTTTTGTGATCTCATTTTTAATATGAAGAATGTGAAGATAACTAATTAAAACCTTAATATAATCTATCAATTTAAACAATATTTAATTAATGAATAAAATACATAACCATAAATTCCATTACATAAAAACAACCACAACACATGAAGAATTAGCACTTTTAAATCAATAAGATGCATTATATCTTTTATGAATATTTTCAATGGATAGTATCATCCATGTATATCATATTTTATTCGAAATTCATAGATATTATCCAAGGAATAAAAAACCTAATATAATATTAGTATCCCTTAAAAAATATCAAAAATATATATAATTACTAGTTTTTATCCTTTCATTTCTTTTGTGAAATTTATTTCAATTTTTATACTTTTATATAAGTTAAATGTCATAAAACAATATAAGTAATTTTCATTCAGATATAAATAATATTTATAAAAAACACATACCTCACATGTATGATAATGAAGAATGATAGATGGACAATGTGAAACCTAACCCATATAATTCCCAAATCCGGTAACCTCCTTAGTAAAAAATTATAGTAGAGGAGTAGAATCAATAATATTATGCACTAATACTCTAACCTTCCTCATTTTCATTGAATGGTTATGTACAAAATTCTTCAAATAATTTATGTATCCAAATTTTGGAATATGTAAATGAGGATCTCTAGTATAAAACAAACAATATAATATTGTGTTTCAATGAGGAGGTGGAAGATCAGAGTAGGTAGGCTGGATAGGATGGTCCAACATGCAGGGCTGTATAGGCTATACGACCAGATAAAAAGGTTAGACATGCTATGAAGGCTACACATACTATTCCTATCTAATAAATTGTTCTAACATAGCCGGAAACGATAATTGAATTTGATCATCCCTGGATGGTTTCATGTCATTCATCTTAAATTTTAAGGATTCTGTTTATGGGTATCTGGAATGATTACTTTGATGACAAAAAGAATTCCAAATACTAACACCTTCCTCATATCCTCTTATGCAGATATAGTGGTATGGCATTCATAGAGTAGTGTCCATGATTTCCATCTTACCCTCAGGGATAAAATTTCTATTTGGTGATTTCTCCACAAGTCTATCATTCATTGAAAAATGTAAAGGGTATATTATTGTTTTTAATCTATAAAACAGAAGAATTCATGAAAAACAAAAAATATTTACTTATAAATTTTTTAGCTACATATATTTCTGTGTAAGATATTTTTCATTCCTTTCTTCTCAGTCATTTTATGTTTTTATGGAGGGTAGGGGAGATTGAGGACCAAACTAGACCTCATTATAACAACTAGAAGACTAAAATATTGGTTCTTTAAACATTTCCTCAATAATTTTTTATTAAAGAAATGAAACCCTCCACTTGATAAATTATGCGGGTATACATTCTGCAACTCGATGCCTTGATAAGATTTCACCAAGGCATATTATATAAAAATTAAAATAATATGTAATTAGGTATACATATAATAAATTTTACAATAAAATATACTTATAAAACTATAATGACTTCATCATGTCGTCTTGAAACAAAAATCTTCTATGGCTCTACATCTAAAAACTAATACTTGAGTCATGGATTTTCATTATTTCTCTTTCCAAAAACATAATTTTTTGTCAACATTTTATTGAAATCTCTTCATCAAACCAATGCTAAATAAAGTCAAATTTATTTAATTTCTTTTTTAATCAAAATTGAAATTCCTCTGTAATTAGATAAAATAAATACTAGTCACATAAAATATATCATTCAAAAAATGATATAAAAATGTAATTTAAAATATTTTATTATTACGGCCTCCGAAAGATGGTTTTTCATTGACATATAGATGGAAATACCATTAGGATACAATATAATAATCATGTAATGACTCTAAATAGAGATATAGCTAATAAACTCTGTTTATTTAGGGAAGTTTCATTATTATTATCATCAAAACTAATAATAAATCGCTTGTCTCAATGAGAAAGTGACAGATTTGGTAAACCTATAATTCCACATTTAACAACCCAATAACTGTATTTATTAATAGTAAAATAAGAAGAATCCACCATTGATGTCTCATCAGTGTAAATTAAGTTTTTTTAGTAAATAATTATATTATTGGGTATTTAATAATATGAAAAAATAAAAATATCGTGGTAAATGTTCTTCTGTCTCTGTATCTATATTCCTAAATGAAATAAAAAAATGGTATGGAATACTTTGTGTGGCTTCATATTATTAGAAAAGTAAATAATTAGGTAATAGGAAAGAATAAATATGTAATAAAAAAAGTTTCCCACATGTGTATGTTTTAAAAAATTTATGATGTTATGATTCTTAACAAAAAAATATACAAATTAAACTATTAAATATAAACATTACTTCTAAATTATATAAACATTTATAAATTTAAATATCAAAGTTTGAAAAAGTTTTCCCATATACATAAATTAATCAAATATATAAAAATGAATGTCAAATACTTCAATGAAGAAGTGGTTAACCATAACTATAGAATATCATCAAATAATAAAAAACTCATATAAATAATAAAATATAAATAATGAAATATCCAATATTTATTAAATAATACTCTTTTTATACATTTTATTTTCATAAATGAAATATAATGTTAATAATTACCCAATTAATGAAGAGATTAATTTAGTGTTTTCACATATCCCTTCAACAAGTTATTTTTTTTAAACAAGCACTATGTCTGTGTTATAGTCATTGTTATCTAGAATTAATGTAATAGAAGAAGAATCCTCACACAAATCAATACCATCGTTATCATAATAATCATTGAAATGGATTCATTTCCCTTGAAAAATGATAAAAAAAAGATCATTTGACTGATCAATGACATATAATATTTTATTTTCATTTGTGTCCATGATAAATGGTTCCTCATTGAAACAAAAGCTTTTCAAATCAACCGGTTTAACCCATATTCATCATGTTTTACAACACTATTACTTAAAACCCAATTACATTTGAACATGATTTATTTAAATTTAATATAATCAATTTCCCATATGTCTTCAAGAACACCATAATATGGCGTTGTTGTAGAAATTGGGGTTTTTAATCTTTTTCACCCAAAAAATGTGGTTCTTCAGTGACAACCATTACACCACTAATTTGAATAGTACTCTTACCATCCATATTTTTTGTGTAAAATGTGTTCCTATTAATATCAAGACCAGAACATGTGATCACATTAAGTGATATTTCCCTAAAACACATTTTAATTTTTTTTATATAGATATATATGTGGTGACTTTTTCTTTAAACCATGAAAAAATGTATTTTTATTCTAAATCATTGGCCAATTTTAATTTCATTTTTGATATCATAAATTTAATTCTGAATCATGCGATGATTTATATAATTGAACCTCAAATATTTTGTTGAAAACACATAAATGTGTTTGTACCACTTCATCACATGGAATGAACATTACCTTTAATACTCAAACCCATCTACCTTCACTATCAACTATTATATGTATAGATACAGGGAGTCCAATATTCTCCACTTCATAAAAATAATCACTATAGAACTCAGTCACCTCTTCTGATACATATTTTTCAATAATATAGGCCTATGGATTAGAAGGATTTTTAACATATCCTTTCAGAAGATTCATAAATAATTATAAAGGATATATCCATAAAACATAAATAGGCCCACATATTATTATATCACACACCAAATGAATCACCATATGAACCATTATATCAGAAAATATAGGTGGGATATACATTTCTAGTAAAAAAATATTAATATCAGCTTCATTCTTCAACACATATAATAGAATTCGATCAATAGGATTGCTACAAATGAATTTAAAAAATACATGACCAGATGATAGTCTTTCAGACAGGTGTCTATAATATACCACATAGTAGGACTAGAATAATTTGGTGCATTAATATATAATAATCATGATATTTCATACCTATTAATTTAAAATCCTTTAGTGTAACAAAATTTATTACATTTGAAGAAGAACCGTTGGGTACATTAGTACCATGAAAACATCAAAACAAATCATCTTCTCAATCTTTCATAATGTGTGTCAAGCCAGAGGTAAATATGTTTTGTTTCCTTTCATAGTGGGATCTAACTCTGAATGTATTCCCATTGATATCAATTCTAATATAATTTGCAATACATATTTTGTATTTAATTTTATGTCTTAAAAAGTTCTAGTCAAGCTATCACATATATTTTTCTCAACAAGAATAACCTCAATGTAATTTTTATCTCTAAAAATTAAAATAATGTTTTTTGAAAAGTATAAACTGAATATTAAAGATTTTTTTTATGACTAGAACATCATTTATTTATTAAAATAAAATTAATATTTTTCAAGCTATCATAACATTCTTCAACTAACAATGTCCATGGGGGAATATAGTATTCATATAAACTGTTAATTTTTTTTCAATCATTGATTGGATGATCAATTAGCTAAAATATTTGATGTCCCATGAACATGGTCTTTCATAAATTATACATTTAATAATATGAATTCTTTTATTCACAAATTGAACATTCTTTATATACCTTTACACTATATCCAAGAAAATTTCCAAATATAGGAAAATAAATTATAGAAATCATTATTGTAACATGAAGAAGAGTATATTATTTTAATTTTTGCATAAAAAACATTAACACATGTCTTCCATAGTATTTTCAAATCATCAATAAATTGTGAAATATACATATCAATATAATTTCTGGGATGTTTTCATATATAAATCGTGAATATAATCATTACATATTTTTTCATCATACAAATATGTGGGGACAAGTGTTAAACTAAAAAAATAGTTCATGAATGTTGTTGGATTCTTAGGATCTGATATAGATTCATTCCATTAAAAAACTATCCATTTCTATGATTTCTAACTTTACTTCCAAAATTGAGATATTTTTTATGAAATCTCTTCCACTATGATGAATATATAGGGTGGAGTAAGTTACTATCAAGTATGGGCTCATCTGAAATCTATATTAACCATTTTACATCAATTGAATTTGAAAATAGTCACTTCAAAAAAGTAATTATTTGAATATTCAATATTGATTTATTAGGATCCTTGATTCTATACCTAAGAATGAATCACGTTTGAATTATTGGAATAATATATAGTGATTATTGGATGACTGTCT
The DNA here is from genome assembly GCA_963277665.1 of Viscum album. Classification (NCBI taxonomy): domain Eukaryota; kingdom Viridiplantae; phylum Streptophyta; class Magnoliopsida; order Santalales; family Viscaceae; genus Viscum; species Viscum album. The sequence goes on along the minus strand of OY728134.1, from coordinate 1,381,113,815 downwards.
TAAAAATTATTAAAAATTTAGATTGGATGAGGCTAGATGCCAGTACCATATAATTAATCAATGTTTATTTTTTCATCCTTCTAATAGAATGATGTCCCACATGTATGACAATTTGATAAATTTTCATATTCTTTACTATGAAGCACATAATCATTAGGGAAAGAATTTATCTTTTTATACCCCAATCTCATTGGGAAAAATATATTATTCACTAAATAATTGGAATCTAGATGCATGTTTCCTCATAGATGTAAGTATTTTAAAAGCTTAAATATGTTAGAGAAAAATTTATCACTCCACCCATTTCATGATTTCAGGTTGACTAATATCAAAACTACAGATAACACTGTATATTTACTACAACCTAAGAATAATGGTTTCTCAGAATATTTATATAACCATTCAACAGTTACTTTTTTATGATTTTATCACCTAAATCATGAATTAATTATTCAATACAATCCTTTTCTTCATTACGAATATTGTTATTAGCATTAGATATTGAAAATTTATTTTTTCACGATGCTCGATCCAACAATTATAATTAATTATAAAACCATATCAAATGAGATGATCCTTGATTTATATGCAGTTTAACATTCTCATATTTATATACTTAACACATGGAATGAAAATGAAATTTATGTTTTGAATATTTCGTCTCGAAAATTCCAATAAATCATTAACTCCTTTTCCATATTCATTGGTGGTTCATTATAAATTCATTCAATTCTGATCCTTCAATACAGGATATCTCAATATAATCACTGAATATATTAAAACATAAAAACACTTAAACATATATATATATATATATAAATTTTAAACACAAACACATTCAATAAAAATTATTGGTAATCAAATAGAAAACATCAATGATTATTCAGAATAAAATAAAAACTAAGATATTGGTATTCATTTTTCATGATGTGTGTTATACTGATCCAATGTACATCAAATGTAATGACCCTAGTAGAAATTCCATGTAGAAAATAACAATTTTTTATATTAATCTATTGTTTGGATTTAATTTATTTTTACTTATTTTGTTATATATATATGTGTTATTCCGAATATAAATTCTTGATTTTTTTCATTATATGTATGTTTTTCACAACTCATATTATAATATTTGGTTATTTATTTTATTGCATAACATAATTGTTTATTTTTGTAATATGATAAATAGTTACTTATTTTACAAATTAACATTATAATGTAGGTGGTATAATCACACTATGGTAATACCTTAGTCCCCTATTTCTTTCAAATACCTATTTTTGGTAAAAACAGTATTAACCATTATTTACATGAAAATACGTAATTTTTTAAAAAATCTCCAAAATTAATACTATGATAATATTGAGATTTTATATAAATAAATTATTTTAATTTTACCAAATTAAATGTTATAATTTAATTATAAATTAAGTATTATATATAATTAAAAACTACTTTTATTGAGATATTACCATTTTAACATTTATTGTGTTGTAATATTATTTCAAAAGAATATGAAATTTAAATAATGCTATCATATAGGTTCATATATAGAAATTGTAATGACCAGCCAATTCTCATTGGCTTGAGAGTAAAATGAGTCATTGCTAGGCCTTAAACAACATCCCCAAGGCGTCAAAGCCTGACAATAAATGCAGAAGGGATTCAAGTACACGTGGGCGACAATTTACCCTTTATGAAATAAACCCTTAAACCAACCATAAACAAAGATTCACTATATGATGCATGAACAAATGAAAGACCAATAAACACTTCATTTATATCAAACTACATCTAACTACACAACAACGGAAGACAAAATAAGTATCAAAGTACACAGCAGATGAATAACTCAAGACTCTCAAAAGACACTACAACTCCATGATCCACAAGCCCCAAGCTCCACAACCTCTCCCAAGCATCACCACAAGCCACTAGCAATAAGATTATTTACCTTTAACTCTGTCCTGAAATACAACATCTGCAAAAGCACAAACATGCCAAAGTAGGGGTGAGTATAAAACTCAGTAGGTTTTCCCCAATGATGTCCCTACTCATGCCACTAGGGTAGAAGAGTTAGCCACATTTATATAAAAACATTTTATATAAATTGTTTTTTCTCAAAAGCAGTTTATAACTAAATATAAACATGTTTCCACAACCATTTATAACCAAAGGCATTCCAAGATCAATTTAAAACAATTTTCTAGCAAGTTATTTTTTCAGAAAAATATCCATACAAGATTAAGAACCATTTCCCAAAAATTCCTTTTTGGCTTACCCAGCCATTTCTCAACACATGCTACCAACCATGCATGCTTCGTTATGATAGTTCCATAATCATGAGTGGTCTCTTGTTGATCTACCTAGTCTTCATAAGTTAATTGTTTCCCATGTGCCATTACAACATTGTAATATAGCCAAAGTTCATATTTCAACCAATCAACTTACATATAGTTACCATTTTTCCATTAAAAATTTGGCACCGAGGGCAATGTCATATTTCAACAATGACTCGTACATGCAACATGAACACACACCACATATTCCCAACGATCATGCCAAAAAACCATTTCAATAAAAACACCTTTATATTGAAAAACATTTCCATCAAAAACATTTCAATTCCGAAATATTTTAAGAAAGATCCCTTTTTATTCAAAACCAAATCCCTCAAAGTCATTTCAATCTCAAACCATTTCAATTCCACCATTTCAATACAAATCCCTTTTTATTGAAAACCAAATCCATCAAAGTCATTTAAATCTCAAACCATTTCATCAAAACCCCCCATTTTTATTGAAAACCCATTTTCATCAAACCATTTACAATTTGAGAAATCATCATTTAAAATCAACATTTTAAATTCAAGAAGCCAAATCACATTTCACAACAATTCAATAAGATTTCACAATTACCTAAATACTACAAATCATCACTAATGAAGATTTCTTCCATACTTTTCACAATTAAGACCATTCAAATAAACCAATTTGAAACTATTCCAATAAATTCTAATAAGAGGATTTGAGAGTGAAGCCCCCTACCATGATGGTTTTGACTAAAACATAAACTGTCGAAGAACGCTCATGAAAACTGGGTTGATTCTCCAAAAACCAACCTTAGATCTCTTCTACTTGCAATATCAAGACAAAATCTCATCATATTTGGAATCCAAAAACCTAGATCTACCCAAAACAGGTGTAGATCTATGAAACAGATAGAAGAGGAGAAGTATATCTAAGTAGATCTAAGAAACTGATCAATAACATAGAAGAACGATCACATACCTCAAAAATCTAGCTTCGATTCTCCAAGAGAAGCCTTTGGATCGCCTCCAGAACAATGGGAGAACCCTCTTTGATCTTAAGAGAAGAAAAATCCCGAGTTAGGGCCTCTTAGGTGGAAAACCTAGGCACATAGAGGCAAGAATGAGTAATATCCACTTTTATAGGATCTCATTTAAGTGGTTGTATGGTTTTCTTGCACGGTTAGACAAACCAGTGCTAATCGTGCATTAGCCACTACCTCAACAGTCAATCCATGCATGGTATTTCCGCATGGTTAGACAAACTATTCTCTCCCATGTGGAAGATACTGCCTCAAGGGCCGACTACGCACAGTTTGGCCGCACGGTTTAGACAACCCGTGTGACGCCCATGTGACTTCCCCTTTGCTTCAAATCATCATTTAAAGTTTTCCCGACTCTCCCATTCATCACCCGTAACATTAAAACCATAAAACAATCATGAAAGTGTTACATACCAGAAACCGAGGGTACTACATTCTCTCCACCATTGGGCTTTCCGTCCTCATAAAGTAGAAAAACATTACCCAATTGAAAGAGTTCTGGCCACTTCTTTTTCATTTCCTTCTCACGTTCCAAAGTCACTTCCCGAATATGACCATGCTTCCATAAAACCCACACTAGACCGATGATTTTTTAATGAAAGAATTTCTCTTCCCTATCCACAATCCGTAATAAGATTTGAATCAATGAAGCATCCGATTCTAGGTCAACGTGATCCCATCTGATCTCATGGTCAGGATCATGCTGATACTTTTTCAACAGAGATACATGGAAGACATTATGAACCAAAACTAACCGTGGTGGTAATGCCAAATGATATTCCACCCATCCAACCCGTTCCAGTATCTGAAAAGGGCCAATGTATCTAGGAGATAACATGCCTTGCTTCTCGAAACGATGATGGACAAGCCTTGTAGATATCCTCAAGAAGACATGATCACCCACAACGAATGACTACAGTCTTCGACGGTGATCTGCATCAGATTTACAATGACTCTGAGACATCTCCCTCCTGTTTATAATCAACTAGATATTCTCTATTGATTCCTGGATGAGGCTTGGTCTAACTAGTGATGTTTCACCAGTTTCCACCTAGCATAGTGGAGAACGACAAGGACGCCCATACAATGATTCAAAAATAGCCATGCGTATAGAGGTTTGACAGCTGTTATTGTATGAGAACTCCGCTAAGGGTATATCCTCCTCCCATGAGCCCCCAAAATCCATTAGAGAAGCCAACAACATGTCTTCCGATGTCTGTATAGTCTGCTTAGATTGCCCATCTTTCTGGGGATGATAAACCGTTCTCATAGTCAACTGAGTCCCAATGTATTACTATAATGTTTTCTAGAAACTAGATATGAACCTTGGATCTCTATCTGAGACTATAGACACTGGTACACCATGCCTCTTTACCACTTATCGAAAATAAATCTTTAAAATATCTTCCACCGTATGGATTTCATGAATAGGGATGATATGGGTTGACTTGGTTAGACGTTCCACTATCACCCAAATGGCATTGTGTTTTCGGACCGTTCTTGGAAGACCTGTAACAAAATCCATTTCTATATAATCCATTTCCATACTGAGATAGGTAATGATTTTAAAATACAAGCTGGTCTCTGATTCTCTACTTTAACAGGATTAAAATTTAGGCACCGTTGGACAAACTCAGCCACCTTCATTTTCAGGCCTCTCCACCAAAATTTCTCCTTCAAAGCCTTATACAACTTATATGTACCTGGGTGTATAGACCATCTTGAATGGTGGTAAGCATGAAGGAGTTGTTCCTAAAAAACCATAGTTACAACCATCCGATCTCTAAAACACAAAACTGAACCCCCATTAATTTTCCAGCCATCAATGGTCTCCCCACCATTGAGTATTGAAATTACAACCAGAAATTCTGCATCATATGTTTGTGTTTCTTTGATCATATTTACTAAATCAGGAACAAGTGTAGCTGAAAAGTAAATAGAAACATCACATTGGTATTCACATTCCACATGCATGTCAGCTAGGACCGACATCAACTGCCATTAATTTGAAGATTTTTTCCCCAACTGAGAAAATGACTTTCTAATAAATGCATCCACCACCACATTCCCCTTTCCTGGTGTGTACATCAAGTCAATGTCAAAAATCTGGAGATACACCATCCACCTCATTTGGATATGATTTAAATATTGATGTGAGAAAATGTGTTTCAAGATTTTTTTCCCATAAACACAGTAAATTTCTCAATAAATAGATAATGTCTCTATGTTTTCAAAGAATGGACGACTGCAACTAACTCCAAATCATGTGTTGGGTAATTTTTCTCATGCACCCTCAACTGCCTTGAACAATAAGCAAACACATGATCATTTTTCATGAGAACACAACCCAAACCTAATCCCAAAGTATCACAATACACTACATACCCCTGTCCTCATTTTGGAAATATCATGATAGGTGCCGATGTAGGCCAAACTTTCAGTTCCGGAAAGGAATTCAGAAATTCTTCCGTCCATTGTAAGAGAGAATTATTCTTAGCCAAAGCTTTCATTGGTGAAGCTAGTCGTGAGAAATCAAGCACAAAGAATCAGTAGTAACTAGCTAGAGTAAGAAAACTGCGTATCTCAAACACATTCTTCGGTGGTTACCAAGAGATAACAGCTTATATCTTTTCAGTATAAATAGAAATGCCTATCTAAGAAAATACAAGGCCATGGAACCGTAATTCCCATATCCAAAAATTATACTTTGATAATTTGGCTTACAAACGATGATCTCTCACGATTTGTAACACTATTTGAATGTGAACCTCATGATCAGTCCTTGTTTTTGAATTGACCAAAATATCGTCCAAAAACACCACAACAAACAAATCCAGATATCACTGAAATATCTGATTCATCAAAGCCATGAAGACCACTGGTGCATTCGTTTGTCCGAAAGGAATGACTACATATTCGTAGTGGCCATATCTACTTCTGAAAGCTGTCATTGGAATATACTCCTTCTGAACTCGCAATTAGTGATATCCTGATCGCAAGTGAATTTGAAGAAACACTGAACTCCCCTTAATTGATCGAACATATCATCAATGAGTGGAATTGGATATCTATTCTTTATCGTGGCTTGGTTAAGCTTACGATAATCGACACACAACTAAAGAGTTCCATCTGCCTTCTTCACAAATAACACATGTGCTTCCCATGGAGATGTACTTGGTCAAATGAAATCATTGCTTTCCAACTCCTCTAACTACACTTTCAATTCCTGTATCTATGTTGGTTCCATCCAATATGACAAAAGGGAAATAGGAGTGGTCCCCATAAGGAGATCAATCATGAAATCCACTTCCCTTATAGGTGGTAACCCTGTGAAGTTATTGGGAAAGACATCTGGAAATTGATCCACAATAGCTAGAAAACTATTTTCCACAATCTCTTCCACTGATTCCAAAGTCAATGCATCTAGTTGGTAATAGATCATTCCCACCATTGGTGCCAACTTGCTCTTTTCACCTTTAATTACCATCCTCTCTCTTCTGATGACATGGTTGATGTCGTCCACAGTCGTGAAACTAACTATTCTCCTATAACAGTCATTGTGAGCCATAAACATTGTCCACCAATCCATACCCAAGATTACGTCATAGAAATCCATGTCTAACATCGAGAAGTCCCATTTTAACTCAACTACATCAACAGTAATAACACATTCTCTACACAAAACATCTTGATATTATCTTTCACCCAGAAGAGTTTTCAGTTTCAAAACATAAGGCAACATTTCCATTTTTAAACATAGAAATTTAAAAGCACGAGAAGTAATAAAGCAATGATAGATTCTCTTGTTTCAAGCTGAAGATGTCCTTCGTTTTCTGGATATTGAATGTGTGATGATAGAATTGTTTGTTGAACAATTCTTCAAAATCCTCCCAGGAAAAGCCTTCATCCAATTTAGCATGCACTCTATATCCATGACTGACGTGCAAGATCCATGAGTATATACGTCACCAACTTTTTCATTTAGCTTGTCACGACCCGTCCTCAGGGCCCGTGCTGTGACTACCCCAAGCCCGCCTTCCATAGGCCAGGGGCTGGCGACTAGCACCAAGGCGTAAATCCCAACAAAAAGGGAAGGCATTTCCTTTGAAAAGTAAACAAGCACCACAGAGTAAGCAAGCGGAAAAGTAAACACTAAGTAAAACTATACAAGCTGTGCTGAAAGTAAAAAGGGGCCAGAAATACAAGCCCAACTGTAAAGTACGACTGAAAGGAAAAATAGCAACTGAAAGGAAAAACTGCAGCGTCGAGCCGTCCACTGGAAGTCCCACCTGAAGGGTGGGTACAGATAGCCTCCACTGCTCCTCGGGTCCACCTAACCGCTCCGAGTACGTCCCGCCCAGTGGTCCACCTCCAGGTACTGTCCTGCTCCGCACGCCTCCTCCACGATCAGCGCTGTCCGTCGTCTGCAACCAACACCACGAAGTGCAGGCATAGCCCGTGCAGGGGTGAGTATAAGATACTCAGTAGGGACCCCGAGACCCCCGAAGGTCTCCCGAAATATACAAAGGCTAAATCACGAAGAAGAGAAGCAATCACGAAGTAACATCTGACACGGCTTAGGTATATGCCCATACATATACCTAAGTCTGCAATTCCCCGTTCGGCTCCAACGTCCGAGCCCAAGCACAACCCAGTCCACACAGGAAAGCAAAACGCATACCCACGCAGGATAGAACAACACAATCCACAAAGGAGAGTAAACAGTAAATCCACACAGGATAGCTCAACACAATCCACAAAGGAGAGTAACACAAGATTCAGCTCACACAGGTATACTTCTTCGGATGACGATAAAGATGATCATTGAACCATCTAAGTCGTCAGACCCACGAAGGATCGATAGGTACTAACCTTGTAGTGACCCACACAGGATCGGGCCCACGCAGGACCTGTAGGAGTTGGCTCACACAGAACTGTTGAGAGATGACCCAGACAGGATCGGGCCCACACAGGACCGGGCCCACGCAGGACCTGTAGGCGCTGGCTCACACAGAACCGCTGAGCGCTGACCCACGCCGGATCGGACCCACACAGGATCGGGCCCACACAGGACCGGTAGCACTGATCCACGTAGGATCGCTGAGTGCAGCAGTCGTCGCAGTGCGCTGAGGATCTCTGCACAGTCGTCGCTACAGTCCACTGAGGATCTCTGCACGGTCGTCGTCGGATTCCACGGAGGATCTCTGCACAGTCGTCTCCGCAGTCCACTGAGGATCTCTGCACGGTCGTCGTTGTCGAAGAAGCAGTCGCAGCCAGCCTAGGGTTCCCGCACACAGCAAGCTCGTTCGGGAGGGTCCGCTCCACGAGCCGAGAGGCTGATACAGCAACTGACACGAAGTCCGAAGTTGATGTATCCAAAAGTTCCGTATCGTCAACATGAACTCAACGTCGCAGACGGCGCGTCAATCGGACGCCCGGTCTGAGAGATATTGGCATTTTCGTCCCAGGGGCCCGGTTGGTTTTTAAGGCAAAACCAACCCGACCGCACTCCACCTGCGTCCAAACCTCAGGCGGAGTATTCCAAAAGATCCGTCTCACTTAGAAGAATTCAAAAAAGCTGACGGTACGTCAATCAGACGTCCGTAGCTCAAGATATGAGCGTTTCCGCTCCGAGGGCCCGGTTGGTCTCGTGTACGAACCAACCCGGCCGAACTCAAAGTATTCCGAAACCTTGAGTGCAATATACCAAAACGACCGTCTCGATCCAGGTATCGCGTTGCCGTGGACGGCGAGTCGTTTGGAGGAACGAAGCTCAAGTTACGGGCGTTTGAACGAAAACGTCCGAAGATGGGGGGTACGGGCCCGGGCCGACCCGGCCCGACCCCCCTGGGTCAGCCCGAACCGGGTCGACCGGAACCGGGTCTGACCGACCCGGGTCCGACCCGGTTGGCCCGGCCCGGCCCGGCCAGGGCCGGTCCGGCTCGGCCGGCTCGGCTTGGCCGAGCGGCGCGGGTGGAAGCCGCGGGCGCCGACCCGCGGCCTGAGAAGAAACCGCGGCCCGCGTGCGGGCCGTGCTAGTGAACCGCGGACGCGGCTCTGCCGCGTCCCGCCTGGACGAACTGGACCCGCGCGGCCGGGGGTCCGTTGGCCGCCGAGGCGGACTCGTCCGGCGGCGCGCCGGGGCGCCGCCGCCGGCAACTTCCGCGGGCCGCCGGCGTTGCTCCAGTGGCCCGTTTTCCTTCCCGTCTACGCCGTTGCTCCTCCCGGTATCCGTTCTTTACTGCGGAATCGTCAAACGTCCGTTGCGGCACGTTCCGTCGTCGACCGTCAAATCCGCACAAAACGAAGAACGACGGAGGGTCGTCGGGCCGTGTTCGTTTGGCCCGCACCCTCCGCGTTAGAGATAAACAACCGGGAGAAATTGTTCAACACATGAACCGACAATTTTAATTAAAATAAAATTGTTCATTTGAAACCGGCTTTTTAATTTTCCAAGAACGTTCGCGGGAAAATTAAAAAGGGGTAATTTTCCAAAATAAATCCCTACCTCGTCGATCGTCGCGCGCGGGCGTTCTTCACGGAAAGGATCGTCACAGAAGAGAGGGATCGTCGCGTCGTCGCGGGGAGGCGTCGCGTCGTCGCGGAAACCGGCGCTGAGTCGGCGAACTCAACGAACCAAGAACAACAGATTTAAATTATAATTAATTAAATCTGTGTTTAAAACCAAAAGAAAAGAACCTTGAGAGGAAATCCGAAATCACTCACCTCAAATGGTCGGTGATCGGAGATCGGAGATCGGAGATCGGAAGAACGTCTCGGACGAAGGCGTCGTCGATTTCTGGGTTCGGCGTTCTTCGCGTTCTTCGCGTTCATCGCGTTCTTCACGTTCTTCGCGAGGGAGAAGAATTTACGAGGGTTCTCTCAAATCTTCTCAAGCGCAAATAACCAGAGGTTAAGCGTTGGCCTTATTTTATTATTACGCCAACGAATTTGAAAAACTGGTTAAGAAACGATCCATCAATTCGTTGAATTAATTCAACGAAAGAAATGACCCATTTAATTAATGAAACAAACAGCCCATTTAATTCACGAAATAAACCGCCCAATTAAATGGTCTGTTTAGAATTTAGAAAACGCGTCAGTTGACTTTCATTAAGACGGGTTTTCACGGGTGCGTTTCTTAGCGGAAAGAAACAGCGGGGCTCGTGCGGGCCCCACCTCACAAATATCCTACCAAGGGGGTAGGATATTTCTGGATAGCATCCTATCCAGTTCAACTCAGTTCAAGCCGCCTTTAAGTGGCTTCAAGTGGCTTCCAAGTGGCTTAAGTGAAATAAAATAAAGTTGTCGCAAAATTATTTTATTTCTTAACTTTAAGCCCGAAAATTAAAAACCACACCCGAGCAAACGCAACTCCGGAAGAGGCGTTTCTAAGCGAATACTGGCGCTGCGATTTCATCGGTGCCCTCAGAATTCGATTCCGGGCACCGTTTCAAATGTTAGAAAAACCCGCTCGTCCGTTCACTGAACGTACCCGAGCCAAACTTCGGAAAATGATTTTGGGCACACCGGGCCTCGGAATCAGGCACCGTCAGAAACTGCGTTCTTGTAAAATTCCAAAGAAAATTAAGAAAAAAATTACCTTGAAATTTACGGGTCTTTACATTACTCCCACCTCAGGACTTTACGTCCCCGTAAAGATACATCAAAAACTAGGGAAACAAATGTGGGTACTGAGCACGCATCTGAGCCTCCCGCTCCCAAGTGCTCTCCTGGAGGTTCCCGTGCTGCCATCTGATGCGCACAAGAGTAATCGATCGCCCACGTACGACCCGCTCCTGTCGATCCTCTATCTCCACTGGGACCTCCACAAAAGTAGCTCCATCATCCACGTCTAGCTCCCCATAGTCAATGATGTGCGTCGGGTCGTGCACGTATCTCCTCAGCTAGGATACGTGGAAGACGTCGTGCACCCGGTGCAACTGAGGTGGCAGAGCCAGGCGATAATCCACCTCACCAACCCTGATGAGGACCTGGAAGGGTCCGATGAAGCGTGGAGACAACTTGCCACCTCGGCCAAATCTCCTCAAACCACGTCGAGGTGAGACCCGCAAGAAGACGTGGTCTCCATCCTCGAACTCTAGTGGCCTCCGCCTCCTGTCAGCATATGACTTCTGCCGGCTCTGTGCTGTCCTCATCCGCTCCTGAATGACCTGGACCTTCTCTGTCGTGGCCCGGACCATCTCTGGTCCCACAAGTGCTGACTCTCCAGGGTCTGTCCAGCACAAAGGAGATCTGCAAGGCCTGCCGTACAACGCCTCGTAGGGTGCCATCCTGATGGTGGAGTGGTAGCTGTTGTTGTACGCGAACTCCACCAAGGGTAGGTGGTCCTCCCAGCTGCGACCAAAGTCGAGGACACATGCGCGGAGCATGTCCTCGAGAGTCTGAATGGTCCTCTCCGTCTGACCATCCATCTGAGGGTGAAAGGCGGTGCTCAGACGTAGTCGCATCCCGAACGCCTCCTGCAACCCCTTCCAAAGCCGGGAAGTAAAACGAGCGTCCCGATCGAAGACGATAGTCGATGGCACACCGTGAAGTCGTACAATCTCCTGAACGTAGAGACGCCCCAAGCTCTCCACTGAGCCCTGCTCTCGGATGGGTAAGAAGTGTGCCGACTTGGTGAGTCGGTCAACAATCACCCAAATGGAGTCGTGACCTCTGGAAGTGCGTGGAAGTCCAGTCACAAAGTCCATAGATATCCCGTCCCACTTCCACTCCGGGACCTCCAAGGGCTGTACCAAGCCTGCTGGTACCTGATGCTCTGCCTTCACCTACTGGCAGGTGAGGCACCGTGAAACGAACTCTGCCACAGCCTTCTTCATGCCTGGCCACCAGTGCTGTCGTCTGAGATCCTGGTACATCTTCGCCACTCCAGGTTGTACCGCCAAAGGAGAAGTGTGAAACTCTCTCATCACCTCCTCTCGTAAGGCGACTGGTACCAAGTTACGTCCTCTGAAAAGGACATCGTGCTCTGCTCCAAGGGAGAAACCATCAGGTGCCTATCCCGAGGATATCTGTGCACGCCGCGTCTCACAGTCAACGTCCCCATGCTGTGCCTCTCTGACCCGCTGAAGAAGCGGAGGAGAGACTGTGAGAGACTGAAGGAAGGCTGCTCTGTCTCTATCCATGAAGGATATCTGCAAAGCGGCTAGCTACTCTGTCGCCTCCTCAAGTAGCTGGATGCCCGTCCTCCTGCTGAGGGCATCAGCCACCACGTTCCCCGTCCCAGGAGTATAGACTATCTCAAAGTCATAGTCCTGGAGGAACTCGAGCCATCGCCGCTGCCTCAGGTTCAGGTCCTTCTGAGAGAAGATGTACCTGAGACTCTGGTGGTCAGAAAAGACTATGAAGCGCTCGCCCATCAGATAGTGTTTCCATGTCTTCAGGGCAAAGACCACTGCTGCCAACTCCAAGTCATGGGTAGCGTAGTTCTGCTCATGAGGCCTCAACTGACGTGATCCGTAGGCAATCACGACCCATTCCTACATCAGGACACACCCGAGTCCGGTCCCTGATGCATCACAGTAGACTACGTATCCAACTCCCTCCTCAGGAAACCTCATGATAGATGCGCTGGTCAACCTCTGCCTCATCTCCTGGAAGCTCTACTGACATCTGTCTGACCACACGAAGGGTTTCCCCTTCTTCGTCAACGCTGAGAGTGGGGCCGCAACTCTGGAGAAGTCCGGCACAAATATCCGATAGTATCTGGCTAGGCCCAAGAAACACCGCACCTCTATCACGCTCTTGGGTGGCTCCCAAGCTAGCACTGCCTCGATCTTCGCGGGATCCACTGCAACTCCCGCCTCAGAAATGACGTTCCCCAAGAAGTGGACCTCACGTAACCAGAACTGACACTTCGAGAGCTTTCCATAAAGCTGGTGCTCTCGGAGTGTGTCTAGTACAACACGCAGGTGGTAGGCGTGCTCCTCCTCCGTCGTCGAGTACACCAAAATGTCGTCGATGAAGACCACGACAAATCGATCGAGTTATGGCTGGAAGATCCTGTTCATGAGGATCATGAACACTGCTGGAGCGTTGGTCACGCCGAAAGGCATAACCAAGAACTCATAGTGGCCATACCGACACCTGAAGGCCGTCTTCTGCACATCCTCATCTCGAACTCTGAGCTGATGATAGCCTGACCTGAGGTCTATCTTCGAGAACCACCGTGCTCCCTTGAGCTGGTCGAAGAGGTCATCAATCCTGGGTAGCGGATACTTGTTCCTCACTGTCACCTGATTCAGGCGACGATAATCGGCACACAGTCGCAAGCTCTCGTCCGCCTTCTTGGCGAACAAAATCAGGGAAGCCCAGGGCGAAACACTGGGTCGGATGAACCCCTTGCCCTGCAAGTCCTCCAACTGTACCCGCAGCTCTCGAAGCTCAGCGGGGGCCATCCAATATGCTGGAGTGGATATCGGGGCTGTCCCGGGGTACAGGTCAATATAAAAGTCTACCTCTCTGCGAGGAGGTAGTCCTGGAACGTCGTCGGGAAAGACATCAGCGTACTGATCCACCACTGCAGGAAAACTGGGACTCCGCACGTCAACTGCTCCCAGGATGAGGCTAGCCAACTGATGAGTGATAGGCTGACCTCTCCTCTGCGTGAGTCCATCCTGTGCTGCTAAGGCTCCCTTCTCGCCGGTGAAGGTGAACCTGCTCCCGTCGGTGCGCACACATCGCACCATGCGCCTAATGCAGTCAATCTGAGCATGGACCATAGATAACCAATCCATGCCCAAGATGACGTCGTAAGGCCTCGACGCTGCTACAAGAAGATCCCAGCCGAAGCTCTCGCCTCCTAGAGTAAGCTCACACTGCCGGCACCAGTGCGTAATCGTCGAGTCTGCTCCCGTAGGAGTCTCTAGCCGTAAGGATCGAGCCAACGGCTCCGTCGGAATCTCCGAGCTCCGAACAAGGGCAGTGGCTATGAAAAAGTGACTCGCTCCTGTGTCTATCAGAACTGCAGAAAGGGTGGAATAGACACATATCGTACCTCGAATCATCTCTGGTGTGCCGTGGTCGTAGGCCTCCGCTGCCTGGAGCTGAGCCTGTCTCTGCCCGCCAGCTCCCTGTGGTCGGGGCGGGCCTCCTGGTGGAGGTGGTGGCAGAGCCTCAAAGCGTCGCCCACCTCCTGCTGCTCGTCCAGCTCTTCTGCCTCGTCCGCCTCCTCCCTGCGGACCTCCACGGTCGACCCTCTGCCTCTGCCTGGGTGGTCCATCCACCGTCTGCTGCCCCTCGGTACGACGGGTCGGGCAGTCACGAGCCATGTGGCCCTGCCCGCTGCCCTCGTAGCACTGTCTGCCTCTCGGAAGGCTAGCTCCGGGCCGGGTGCCCTGCACTGCTGAGCCAGTGTCCCGAGGTCGCCTGCCGGAAGGTCTGGTCTGCCTGGAACCCTGAGTCATCCGCCGGTTACCAACTGGCGAAGACTCCGCTATCTGCCGCCCTGCGGTGGGTCTCGCTATGGACTCAGCCAGGAAGCTCTCGATCAGGAGGTCTCGCTCCAGTACTCCAGCATGGGTCGGGATGCTGAGGGAGATCAGCGATGCCCTGATCTCGTGTCTCAATCCTTGCTCGAAGGTCCGAGCCCGGAAGAAGGGGTCCCGTACCATGTCTGTCGAGTACCGAGAAAAGTCGGTGAACCTCGCCACGTACTGAGCGACCGTCAAGCTGCCCTGCCGCAGCTGAAGAAGCTCATGGATGCGCACCGCTCGGAGGGTGGCCGGGACGAACTCTGAGCGGAAGAGGCTCTTGAAGTCTGTCCAGATGAGGGTGGCCTCATCGTGTACCTGGAGCATCAGGCTCCACCAGCGTCCGGCTTCTGCGTGCAGTAGGCTCGCCGCAAGGATCACCATGAGGTCTGCTGGTGTCCTCACTAGCCTGAAAACTCGGACGACCGCCTCCAGCCAGTCCTCGGCTGCCTGGGGGTCCGACTCCCCACGGAATCTGGGTGGTCACTGGCGCTGGAACTCGTGCAGAGCTCCAAGGCATCGTGCGTTGTCAGCTGCCAGTGCTGGAAGCATCGGGGGCTCGGCGGGTAAAGGTACCGCCGGTGCCTCTACTGTCAACGGGCCCTGTACCGAGGCCTCGTCGCTCGACGGGCTGTCGTCGCGCCCTGCTCTAGGAACCCTAGCTGGCTGCTGTCGTCGTGCCATCCTGAAAAGGAAACAAGTATGCCACGGTCAGAACAGTATACCTGGTGAGCTGACACAAGTAATCACAAAGAAAACATGAAACACACATGCAATCAAATTTTTCGTGCATTAAGTCAGAAATCAGAAGTCAGGGTCCTGGTGTATGGATACGTCGGCCGCCGCACCAACACTGGACTCCCTGGACTGATAACCACACTCAATACACTAAACACTATTGCTTCACATAGAAGAAAGATCAGAGTCTGTGGTAGAACCGACCGCCTTTGATACCAATTTGTCACGACCCATCCTCGGGGCCCGTGCCGTGACTACCCCAAGCCCGCCTTCCATAGGCCAGGGGCTGGCGACTAGCACCAAGGCGTAAATCCCAACAAAAAGGGAAGGCATTGCCTTTGAAAAGTAAACAAGCACCACAGATTAAGCAAGCGGAAAAGTAAACACTAAGTAAAACTGTACAAGCTGTGCTGAAAGTAAAAAGGGCCGGAAATACAAGCCCAACTGTAAAGTACGACTGAAAGGAAAAACAACAACTGAAAGGAAAAACTGCAGCGTCGAGCCGTCCACTGGAAGTCCCACCTGAAGGGTGGGTACAGATAGCCTCCACTGCTCCTCGGGTCCACCTAACCGCTCCGAGTACGTCCTGCCCAGTGGTCCACCTCCAGGTACTGTCCTGCTCCGCACGCCTCCTCCACGATCAGCGCTGTCTGTCGTCTGCAACCAACACCACGAAGTGCGGGCATAGCCCGTGCAGGGGTGAGTATAAGCTACTCAGTAGGGACACCGAGACCCCCGAAGGTCTCCCGAAATCCACAAAGGATAAATCACGAAGAAGAGATGCAATCACGAAGTAACATCTGACACGGCTTAGGTATATGCCCATACATATACCTAAGTCTGCAATTCCCTGTTCGGCTCCAATGTCTGAGCCCAAGCACAACCCAGTCCACACAGGAAAGCAAAACGCATACCCACGCAGGATAGAACAACACAATCCACAAAGGAGAGTAAACAGTAAATCCACACAGGATAGCTCAACACAATCCACAAAGGAGAGTAACACAAGATTCAGCTCACACAGGTATACTTCTTCGGATGACGATAAAGATGATCATTGAACCATCTAAGTCGTCGGACCCATGAAGGATCGATAGGTACTAACCCTGCAGTGACCCACACAGGATCGGGCCCACGCAGGACCTGTAGGAGTTGGCTCACACAGAACCGCTGAGAGATGACCCACACAGGATCGGGCCCACACAGGACCGGGCCCACGCAGGACCTGTAGGCGCTGGCTCACACAGAACCGCTGAGCGCTGACCCACGCAGGATCGGACCCACACAGGATCGGGCCCACACAGGACCGGTAGCACTGATCCACGTAGGATCGCTGAGTGCAGTAGTCGTCGCAGTCCGCTGAGGATCTCTGCACAGTCGTCGCTGCAGTCCACTGAGGATCTCTGCACGGTCGTTGTCGGAGTCCACGGAGGATCTCTGCACAGTCGTCGCCGCAGTCCACTGAGGATCTCTGCACCGTCGTCGCTGTCGAAGAAGCAGTCGCAACCAGCCTAGGGTTCCCGCACACAGCAAGCTCGTTCGGGAGGGTCCGCTCCACGAGCCGAGAGGATGATACATCAACTGACACGAAGTCCGAAGTTGATTATCCAAAAGTTCAGTATCGTCAACAGGAACTCAACGTCGCAGACGGCGCGTCAATCGGACGCCCTGTCTGAGAGATATTGGCATTTTCGTTCCAGGGGCCCGGTTGGTTTTTAAGGCAAAACCAACCCGACCGCACTCCACCTGCGTCCAAACCTCGGGCGGAGTATGCCAAAAGATCCGTCTCACTTAGAGGAATTCAACAAAGCTGACGGTACGTCAATCGGACGTCTGTAGCTCAAGATATTAGCGTTTCCGCTCCGAGGGCCCGGTTGGTCTCGTGTACGAACCAACCCAGCCGAACTCAAAGTATTCCGAAACCTTGAGTGCGATATACCAAAAATACCGTCTCGATCCAAGGATCTCGTTTCCGCTGACGGCGAGTCGTTTGGAGGCACGACGCTCAAGTTACGGGCGTTTGAACGAAAACGTCCGAAGATGGGGGGTACGGGCCTGGGCCGACCCGGCCCGACACCCCCCTGGGTCGGCCCGAACCGGGTTGACCAAAACCGGGCCGGCCCGACCCGGGTCCGACCCGGTTGGCCCGGCTCGGCCGGCTCGGCCGGCTCGGCTTGGCCGAGCGGCGCGTGTAGAAGCCACGGGCGCCGACCCGCGGCCTGAGAAGAAACCGGGGCCCGCGTGCGGGCCGCGCTGGTGAATCGCGGACGCGGCTCTGCCGCGTCCCGCCTGGATGAACTGGACCCGCGCGGCTGTGGGTCCGTTGGTCGCCGCCGCCGCGGCTGAAGCCGCGGCGGACTCGTCCGGCGGCGCGCCGGGGCGCCGCCGGCAACTTCTGCGGGCCGCCGGCGTTACTCCGGTGGCCCGTTTTCCTTCCCGTCTGCACCATTGCTCCTCCCGGGATCCGTTCTTTACTGCGGAATTGTCAAACGTCCGCTGCGGCACGTTCCGTCGTCGACCGTAAAATCCGCACAAAACGAAGAACGATGGAGGGTCGTCGGGCCGTGTTCGTTTGGCCCGCACCCTCCGCGTTAGAGATAAACAACCGGGCTAAATTGTTCAACACATGAACCGACAATTTTAATTAAAATAAAATTGTTCATTTGAAACCGGCTTTTTAATTTTCAAAGAACGTTCACGGGAAAATTAAAAAGGGGTAATTTTCCAAAATAAATCCCTACCTGGTCGATCGTCGCGCGCGGGCGTTCTTCACGGAAAGGATCGTCGCGGAAGAGAGGGATCGTCGCGTCGTCGCGGGGAGGCGTCGCGTCGTCGCGGAAACCGGCGTTGAGTCGGCGAACTCAATGAACCAAGAACAACAGATTTAAATTATAATTAATTAAATCTGTGTTTAAAACCAAAAGAAAAGAACCTTGAGCGGAAATCCGAAATCACTCACCTCAAATGGTCGGTGATCGGAGATCGGAGATCGGAGATCGGAAGAACGTCTCGGACGAAGGCGTCATCGATTTCTGGGTTCAGCGTTCTTCGCGTTCTTCGCGTTCTTCGCGTTCTTCGCGTTCTTCGCGAGGGAGAAGAAGTTACGAGGGTTCTCTCAAATCTTCTCAAGAGCAAATAACCAGAGGTTAAGCGTTGGCCTTATTTTATTATTACGCCAACGAATTTGAAAAACTGGTTAAGAAACGATCCATCAATTCGTTGAATTAATTCAATGAAAGAAACGACCCATTTAATTCACGAAAGAAACAGCCCATTTAATTCACGAAATAAACCGCCCAATTAAATGGTCTATTTAGAATTTAGAAAACGCGTTGGTTGACTTTCATTAAGACGGGTTTTCACGGATGCGTTTCTTAGCGAAAAGAAACGGCGGGGATCGTGCGGGCCCCACCTCACAAATATCCTACCAAGGGGGTAGGATATTTCTGGATAGCATCCTATCCAGTTCAACTCAGTTCAAGCCGCCTTTAAGTGGCTTCAAGTGGCTTCCAAGTGGCTTAAGTGAAATAAAATAAAGTTGTCGCAAAATAATTTTATTTCTTAACTTTAAGCCCGAAAATTAAAAACCACACCCGAGAAAACGCAACTCCGGAAGAGGCGTTTCTAAGCGAATACCGGCGCTGCGATTTCATCGGTGCCCTCAGAATTCGATTCCGGGCACCGGTTCAAATGTTAGAAAAACCCGCTCGTCCGTTCACTGAACGTATCCGAGCCAAACTTCGGAAAATGATTCCGGGCACACCGGGCCTCGTAATCAGGCACCGTCAGAAACTGCGTTCTTGTAAAATTCCAAAGAAAATTAAGAAAAAAATTTCCTTGAAATTTTTGGGTCTTTACATAGCTCACCTGGTGTGTCGATGAAATTTATGTTACGATTCATCCTATATAGCCACACCTCCTCCTTCTTGGGTTTAGCATCACCCCGAAAGTTCGGTGGATTTTTCTTCATGGACTAGATGGTATGATCCACATGCATTTGTTTATTCTTCTAGTTCCCCATATCTAGAGCATGAAAATACTAGAAAATACTCTGAACCAGCTCTTGGTTCACATGTGGTTCTATTGCAACCACATTCTCTACAGCCTCTTTGGGTTGGTTCCGACGACGCCTACTGGGTTCCATTTTATAAACCAACAACAAACTCCATTAATCTCATTCTCTATAAATTGATGGATTAGCATTTCAAATTATATCACATCATCTATCATAGCAATGTTTTCAAAACAACCTTTTTCCCATGTTCAAACATTTTTTAAAACATTCCTCGGGCCTTTTGAAAATCAATACATTTTTCAAAATACACCAAATACCATGTTTTCAGAATCTTTTACATGAAAACAATGCTTGCATTTTTATAAAATTCACACCTTTCCCAAAATCATGAATCATTATTCACAATGAGATATGAAATCCTAGTGGGAAGTCATTCCTCTATAATTCATGTCATGCTCATCTTGTTGGCTAAACCCATGACAATGAGATTTCTTACATTTTAGATGTGTATCCAAAACACTTATGTACCCAACACCCTAGTAACATGAATTTCAGCAAAAATAGGTTAGCTACATCCTTTTATGCTATAAATATCTAGTTCCGACAATCCTACTCCTATCGAAGATTTCCCAAGTAATAGAAAAGAATGAACATCAACTCCAAGACCAAGAACATTGATGACCACTTATTAGGTGTGGATCGAACAAGGTGATACCATTTGTAATGACCCGCCAATTCTCATTGGATTGAGAGTACAATGAGCCATTACTAGGCCATAAGATACATCCCCTAGGTGCCAAAGGCTAGCAATAAATGCCGAAGGATTTCAAGTACAAGTGGGGGAAAATTCACCCTTTATAAAATATACCCATAAAACAACCATAACGAAACATTCACTATATGATGCATGAACCAATGAAAGACCAATAAACACTTCATTTATATCAAACTACATCAAAGTACACAACATCGGAAGACCATAGTAAGAATCAAAATACACAGCGGATGAAAAACTCAAGACTGTCAAAAGATACTACAACGTCATGCTCCAGAAGCTCCGAGCTCCACAACCTCTGCCAAGAATCATCGCAAGCCACTAGAAATAATATTCTTTACCTTTACCTATGTCCTGGAATATGACATCTGTAAAAGCACCAATGTGCCAAAGCAGGGGTGAGTATAAAACTCATTAGGTTTTCCCCAATTTCTTCCCTACTCACACTAATAGGATATAAGAGTTAGCCATATTTATATAAAAATAGTTTATATAAAACATTTTCTCAAAAAAAGTTTATAAGTAAATATAAACATGTTTCCAAAACCATTCATAACACAAGGCATTCCAAGAGCAATTGAAACCAATTTTCCAGCAAGTTATTTTTCCAGAAAAATAACCAAACAAGCTTAAGAACCATTTCAAAAACATTCCATTTTGGAATACCCAACCATTTTACAACCCATGCTACCAACCATGCATGCTTTGTTATGATATTTCCATACTCACGAGCGGTATCTCGTTGATCTACAAACTCGTCACAATGTAATTGTTTCCCATGTGCCATTAACCCATTGGAACTGAACACAAGGTCATATTTCAACCAAACCTCGTGCATATAGTTACCATTGTGCCATTAAAAAATTGGAACTGAGCACAAGGTCATATTTTAAACAAGCTTCGTACATGGAACATGAACACACACCACATATTTCCAACGGTCCTGCCAAAAAACCCTTTCTATAAAAACACCTTTTTATTGAAAACCATTTCCATCAAAACCATTTCAATTCCAAACCATTTCAATAAAACTCCCTTTTTATTGAAAACCAAATCCATCAAAGATATTTCAATCACAATCCATTTCAATTCCACCATTTCATAAAAACTCACTTTTTATTGAAAACATAATCCATCAAAGTCATTTAAATCTCAAACCATTTCAGTAAAACACCATTTTTATTGAAATCCCATTTTTCATCAAACCATTTACAGTTTCAGCAATTATAATTTAAAATAAACATTTTAAATTCATGAATCCAAATCACATTGCACAACAATTCACTATGATTTCACAATTACATCAAAACCATAAATCATCACTATTGATAATTTATTCCATGCTTTTCACAATCAACAAAATTAAAATAAACAAATTTGAAACAAAGACAATCAATTGTAACAAGAGGAGTCGAGAGTGAAGCCTCCTACCTCAATGGTTTTGATGTAAACCACAATGGTTGAAGAATGTTCAAGGAAATCGTGTTGATTCACCAAAAACCTGCCTTAGATCTCTTATCCTAGCAAGATCAATAACAAATCTCTTCATATTTGGAATCCAGACACTTACATCTTCCCATAACGGGCGTAGCTCTACGAAATTGATAGAATATGAGATGTAGATCTATGCAGATCTAAGAAACGGATCAAGAACGAAGAATAACGATCACATACCACAAGAATCTGACTTTGATTCTCCAAGATAAGCCTTTGGATTTCCTTCAGAATGATGGAAGAACACTCATTGACATTAAGAGAAGAAAATTCCCGAGTTAGGGATTATTTGGTTGAAAAATGAGCCACTTAGAGGTAAACATGAGTGAGATCCACTTTTATAGGATTTCATTTAAGTGGCCACACGGTTTGCTCGAACGGTTAGAAAAACTGTGCACAATCCATGCATTATCCACTGCCTTGAAAGACACTTCATGCACAATTTTTCCTCATGGTTAGAAAAACCCTGTGTCGTCTGTGCAGGAGCTAATACCTCAAGGGCTGACTATGCACAATTTGTCCGTACGGTTTACACAAGTCTTGCACCGCCTGTGTGACTTCTCCTTTTCCAAAAAACATCATTTAAAGTTCTCCCGACTCTTCAATTCATTACCCTTAACTTTAAAACCTTTAAAAGCATCAAGAAAGGGCTATATACTAAAAAATGAGGGTACATAAAAAATATAATATATATTTTTAATCATTTAAAAGTGGTGAATTTATTTATTATGTTCAATTAAACAAAAAGTAAATATATTTTATTTGGAAAAAAATTCTATAGTAATATAAATTATATATCTTTTGAATTTACAAATAGTTAATTTTTTATTTTTATACAATATACATATGGTTTATTGATATTGTAATTTAATTATTTTCAATCATTTAACATGTATTAGTTTATTTTACATAGTTGCGACATTAGTTTGGTGACGTGTGTGTAAAAAGGTAGTGAAGATTGTATTAATTTAATTGGTTAACATATGGAGTCTTACATGTGATATACATTATATTGATGAACGATGGCACCATATATCACCTTTATTTATATAATGCCATCAAAACCATTTGATAATTTCATTGAATAATATTTTTTCAAAACTAACAATCTTTATCAACATCATTTATAAATAGTGATCAACTACATAAAAACATAGTGAAAAATTCTTCAAAAATATAAATAAACAATGGGTAATTTGTCTTCAAAATTTAAAAAAACTTACAAAATTTTAAATATGACAAAAATAATGGATCCTTATTATGAACATGCTCATTTAAATGATTTTTATGAATAAACACTCCATTATGTTACAAAAATTATTTTAGAAAACAAAAATAAAGAATAACAATGATATAAAATCAAACAATAGTTAATGGCTAGCCAAAAAATAATTTTCAAAGTCAAAATACTTTATCCAATGATGAAACAATGATATAGAATGAGGAATCAAGACCAAAGATTGTGAAATTATTTGATAAATTGAGGAAATTCAACAAAAATGGTTTTTCGAATCAACGGGTCACCTTCATGTCATTGCGAGTAAAGAACAAGTGTTTCATTGATATAAGAAACCAGATCTTTGAGATCTTGAGTATTTTTTATTTCATTTTTACCATCATTTTTTATAGAAACAGATGGAAAAAATGAAATAGTGGGATCAATTTTTTTGAAAACTGATACTAAAAATTATTATTTTTTAAATTTATGACATCGGGTTTTTACAAATCTGATGACATAAATCCTTTCAATGGATATTTTTTGGCATCATTTTGATCAAAAACTGAAAAAAGTAAATATAATATATATTTGGTGTCATTTTTTTAAAATAATGCTAAAAATATCCCATTGATGAATTTTATACATATTTATGAAAAACTGATATCATATCATCGATGATGAAGATACAATTTATACTAGTGCAATTAAGATATGTTTAAATTTAATTACTTGAAAAATTATTCTAAATAATTAAGAATACATTTTTCATTTTTTACTAACTATATAAATTAAGAATATATTTATTCAAAAATTGTAAAAAAAAATAGATTTGTTTATATTATTGAATATTTTAAAAATATTTATTTTCTAGTTTATGGATAAAATCTTTATTCAAGTTTTCAAAAAATGGTTTGAATATCAAACACAGCAAGACCGTGTCTAGTGATGTATATTTATTTACAATTTGGTAATTATTATTTATCATATGCGTTGGTTGTCATGCACCATAAAATCATATAAAAAATTATGATTGTGTTTCATTTGGTTTATTAAATAATATAACATAATTTAACCATTAGAATGAAAATAAATAATATTTTAACCTATATATCAAGAATTATAAATAGACGATTATGTCTATTGTGTGCGTTGAAATTTACCATCAATTTTGGAGAATCATTGCACATGAAAAATTCCTTGTCAACCACTTCTCCCTCCCTCTAAAGAATGAGAAACACATGAGAGATTCCACCCTGATGAATGGATGGGTGATCAACCCAAACAACATAAGATAATTTATTCTCCATTCCAGCACCTATAAATCAATTGGCATTTCACGGAGATTAAAGGAGCATGTATGTATCACTGCTAGAGGGATTTAGTCATTGGATCCTCACAAAATAGTGAAGTTAATCTGAGAGGGTATTTTGGATTGATAAATAATTTCATTGTGTAAATTACTGTAAGGCGAGGTAATCATTTATTCAGATCTAAATTTAATTATTTATAAATTTAACATCCATGATCCTTAATTTTGGGTTTTTTGAATATCTAAATTAAAATATATTATATTTTTAACACCCACGATTGGTATTTCCATTGATCCCAGAACCTATATGATAGAGTGTATCTATTGAGGGATTACTGAAAAAATCCACCATATATATCGTGAATATATGAAGTAATAGTTATGGTGCATTTGATAATTCTAGACATTAACCTTTTTTATGTTTTTGTGGTTTTTATCATTGAAGAATGCTAATTATATTATATTATTTTCATGCTAAATGATAAACAATAAAAGGGAGAGAATTATTATATGATTATGAAAGGGAAAAAATTGAAAAGGGGGTACACTTTATTGCATTATAATGTTTTTAAGCTATTTTTGGAGAAAATTTAAGAAGATTGGTGAAAAAAAGAGTATCAACCGATGAAATAAGGATCCACTTTCGGTATCATGTTTTTAAAATTTATGGTCTTCATTAATGTTAAATTTCATCACTCTTTTTTTTTATACATATCAAAAATCGTGTAGATAAATATTTCATTAATTTTATCTCCTTTTGATGGTTGGATTTATGGAATCATACTCTCAATAGAATCATCATATGTGTTTTAAAATTGAAAATAAATATGATGATAATAAATATTTTCTATACTAAAATCTTTTGTTTCATTATAATTAATTTTGAGAAGATAACATTGAATTTTGAGATGAAATGGGTTTTGAAAAATAATAAAAAGGGTGAGATTGAATACTCTATGTGGTTTATTGGGGTGTTGATAATGTTGAATTTGTATTCAATAATTTACATATATGTTAATGTTTTTTAATTTTGATGATTATTTGACTAGTCATAAATCCCAATACATTTTCTAATTTCAATATCATAGAATTTTGTTTCTAAAAAATGAACTGGATTTGGTTTCAAATTTATGTTTTTGGGGAATTTATAATTTGTTAAAAATATAAATTAATTATAGAAATGTGTTTTGGAAATAAATTAAATAATTTTAAAAATGGTAGTTTGTGTATTTTTTCTTTGGAATTTCAAGTTGAATTAGATTAATTTATGGGGGTTTTCAACTAATTTTACTATAGTTTTATTAAATTTGGAATTGACAGCTGGCCAAGGACACAACTAAAACAATATTTTTGAGAAATAAGGATCTATCGCATTGGGTGATGATCTACTTGACTTTTGATGTAGACATAAGGATTTATAACGACCATAGGGGGTGCATGGTACATTAAAATCATGGTGGATTCATAGAGATCATGAGGATGTTCATGGGTGGATATTATGGGTAAATAAGGTGTGGTCACTTCATGTGGGAGTGTGTAGTTTGTTTGGGTGTTGAAACAGGTCCCAAATCATGGTTTCATCAAAATGGAATGGCTTATAAATAGGTTCCAAGCAGACAAAATCTTCAATAAAGGACTTTTGAACATGAAACACCATTCATGATCACTAAAATATTCCTAAATCAACAACATTTTTTGATGATATTTATCTGAGCCATTCGATCAAGCAAAATTATCATCTTATTTTTTCAAAACTTTAGGTATCTGTATTCACTATAAGTACTTCATTACATGAATCCATCGTAATGCAAAGATAGAACTAAGATCCTAGAAGTTTTGGGTCATCTATCAAGGAGAAAACATTTTAAAACATATTTCCGAGTTGAGACAAAGGTCAAACCACATGGAATATTTCTATATTTTTTGAGATATATTATGTGAAGATGGTGTTTATATGAAGTGTAAATGTTCGATATGATACAGTATATCAAGGAGGTGAGGTGGTGATATTAGGGTGTTGAGGTAGTAGTGTATCTTAGTGGTATGTGTCTATATATACCCTTACGCTTTTTATCTGATGATTACACGATGAATAAAAATATGATAGAGTATAGTGAAACTGAATATTATTTTGAAGCTCTATATTTGTGAATATGGTTAATTTTATTAGTGATCTGTTTTAAAGCCTTTTTTATTGCATAAATATGAGTTAGGTTCCATGAAACATTTCATTTTATGTTCACATTCTGATTTGTTGTCTTATGAATTTTCAACAAGATACATGGATGGATTTTTTGAGTTATGCTATAGGAGGGAACATATTTCAATTATTATAGTTGCATTGAAAATATATGTATCATTTAAACATTATGCGAAGATATTTAGATTATGTATAATGCGAAGACATTATGAATTTATAAATCCATTAAATATGATGTTGTGTGTTGGAAGCTGAAAAAATTAGATTGGTTTCATGATACATGAAATATGAATTCCCAGAATCTTTATGAAGGTTCTTTGCATATGAACAGTATCCATGATATAGGTATTAAAAGTCATTTCATAAAGTCTGATACATTCATGAAGAGTAGTTTTTAATGTGAGAGTATATGTGAGGTACTGTAAGTATGGTAAATTTTTTCAATGTTTTCACGCACATGAAATAAAACATGTAAAAAAATAAATTTGAAGATTTTACATTTTTATTGTGGGACAATGTAAAATAGAAAATTATTTGATAAGAACATGAAATGTATCATATATTCTTGATGTTTTGAGAAATGAAAAATGATTTTATTTTGCGTGAATATTGTGGAGTGATATTTGACCAAAAATTTCAGTAGTATTTAAATGGAATTCATATCTAAGTTATCAATGGAATGATAAAGTTTAGATCGTTTGATGATAAATGGAAAGTGATCATGCTCATATAGTTTATCATCGGTTTCTAAGGATCATAACATAGTGTATATAAGAATAATAGGTGATCTATTTATGTTTTATGTAAAGATTATATCATGAGGTAGTGTGAAAGTAGTCAGATCCCAGAAGGATATTTCTATAAATGGATCATATTATAAGTGATGTGGAAATCCTTCCAGCAACATTAGAGTTATAAAATGATAGTGGGATGCTAATAACACCATGGGATGTAATAGAAATATCTTCATATGATAATCAGAAGCAAGAAGAAGACTCAATGAGACTATTTTTTGGTCTATTATGTAGGTGGTATCTTTTAATCTCTATTGGGTCACTAGAGTGAAAAAATGTTGAATCATTGTTGATGGGAATGTGGCATTCCCTAATTATAAGGAAAAATATATTTCTAAGAATTTATAGATATAGGGATTAAATAGTTTCGTTAAAGAACCCGTCTTTTTAACAAACCCTGTAAATATATTTTGTGATGTATTTAAATTTTTTTCTATAATGCATAAAATATCAATCATCATAACATGGGTAGAGGTTTTTATTTATCGGGGTAAAAGGAAAATAAAATATTCTAGTAAAACTTGTCAATCCTTATTTATACCCCCATATAAGTGTGATAGTATGATTCATTTTCTACTTAATAATTGAATTGTTGGTAATAAAATATTCCACACCTAATTTGTTACTTTTATCCAACTATAAATTGATGTTGAACCATAATCTATTGTCATAGTGAAAAATGGAATATATGGAAACCAATGTAGTGATATGGGCTCCAAATGTGAGTGGGTAACATAAAAACTAAACACATTTCCATGGATTATATTCAACCATAACTCTTATTAACAATTCAATTAAAAAATTATAATATATATACATATTATACATCCAACCCGCTTGAAACTATGACTTATCAATATATAATCATTTTGTATATTGAATATACACATTCAATACAATTAAAGATGAAGCAAACTATATATTTATTATAAGATAATAAATATATACACAATAACTAATTGGATGAATTTTATAATGTCTATTCAGTCAATGTTTTTACATTTCATAAACAACATTTTGTTATATGAAATCTATATAGTAAATATCTGAATAATGAATCAAAATAAATTTTACATTAAGAGTATATGAATAGTTTGTATATATAAGTAATGGTTTTAGAAATCCACATCAAGTTATTTATTGAAACACTAGTACCATATTATACAATAATGGATGATTTTCTATATTAAATGGAATCAAGCTTCCCCATACTATTTAAATATTTTATTTATAATTAAACTTATGAAACAACTAGAAAATATTTTTTATGGTTATGTAAGTCCACATGTCATAGACCTCGAGTGACTCTATCCTTATATCATCCATGGTCTATTTTAAATATTGTTTCCCATAGAAATAATGTAAATGGGTTTTATTTAAACCAATTGGATATGAATAATTCTAATGGGTTTTAATGATTCATATTCCAACCTGTGCTATATAGTGTGTCCCCATTGTAAAATCATAAGTAGTGCTGTGCATTTATGGCTATTTATTTTCAGATATAAATTAGTTATATTAATAATTAATGGATCTCGATATTTTTATTTTTTATTATTTATATAATTAAATTAAATTAATAATGAATTCAAATGGAGGTAATATAAAATCTGGTTATTCTTTCTAACCCACGAGGCTCCTCTTAGCTTCAATATTGAAGAATCTCAACCATACATAAGAATAAATAAATTAAAATTTCTTCTGGATTGAGTGTATGTTTTATCATTGTTGAATTTTGTTGAACAAAAACAATAATAAACATATTTAATGTGTTTTATATTTCTATTTTGTTTTAATTATATCTCCAATATATCCATCAATTTTTTTATCATGCACACCGGTCATACTAATGTATGTATTTGTTAATATAATTCCAATTTGATTGGACCTAATTTATTTTATTTTTCTGATCAATGATATCCAGTGAATATTGTTTTTGGTATATAATTGGTTAATCATATGGGAATAGGTAATGATGAGAATTTTTGAAAATTAAAAAACAATATGTTTGAGTCAAAACCATATGAAAGGATTGCTTCTAATATTTTTTTATCAAACCTAGATATTACTACGCTATTGTTTCAAAAACATTAAGAACACTAGAATATGAATAGGGGAATATCACATGGAAAAAAATCATATCATAATTATTCATATAGATAATTTCTCTCTCTTTGACTAACACATACCAAGAAAAAAATAGCAATACCTTTCAGTGTTTGTGAGACACCATACACTACATGTTGCTTGTGTATTTTTTCATTATATTGGAATGGAGATCTAATGAATATTTACCTTAAAATAAAATGTTTTTAAATATTATATGAGGATATCTATGTTTTCCTTTATAATTATCAAATCCACTTCTATCATTCTTTCCAAGGTGTATCTCGTACATCAAATAGTCTTGAAGAGTATGTTTCCAATTTGTTAGTGAAAAATAGAGTAGGGATATGAAAGAAAAAATAATTTTGGTTTTCATGTGTATAAAATACTCCACTATATGTGTTTTAGAGTAATATTTTTCATAAAATGTGTTAGTGATTAGTAAGAGATTAGGGGGATATCGACCTATGGAAATGTGTTTACATTGTTTGTTAACCATTAAAATATAGATGCATTCTCATTGCTTTGGTATTTATATATTACCTTATCTCTTGGGTTATACACTTTACTGTAACTTCATTGTATTTCCAATTTATAGGATAGTTTTCTAGAATCCTTTTATAGACTATAAGTCTATTTCGTGTGCCTCTTTTTCTAAGACTGTTATTTCTAAAAAAATTATACCATAGATTAGATTTCCACTTTTATATATTAATTTGGTATTATCATGTTTATAGTTATTTAGACACTTCTCACATCAATGAAATATATTTTAGTTTTTGTATTATTTTTATCACATAGACATCATTATCATTGATCAATTATTGTTCCACCATAAATATTTTCATTAAATTTGTTTTTCCATTGGAATTATATTTTTTTTCATGAATAATTAAATGTGACATCCATGAATTACACATTATCTATAGTTCTTCAATTTTAAATGGATATTGTACTTTTAAGTTCTATAATCAATAATTCTGTTTACTATTAGGAGTTACAATATTCTATGGTCATTATATTTTTCTCCACATTCATTCTTATAATTATATAATGGTTTTAATCAATTTTTTTTGGATCTCTACTTACATGAACTCTAATTCCCTATAATATTTGATCTTATCTGATCTTAATCAGTTGAAAAATTTTCTATTATTTAGTGAAGAGATATCATGGAACTATGTTAATAAATTATATGTTTCCTCTTATATAAATAATAGTATTTTTTCATTTACTATGATTCTCAAATATTACTACTTCAACAATTAATTTTCCTTAAAATTAGTATAATATGTTCCCATAATTTAATTTATATATGGGTATTATCATATATTTATATCATATCTTGGTGAAATTAAACATCTCCAAAAAATTCAAAAAAGTGACATTTCAAATTTTTTATAAACAAAAATTTTAATTTCAAACCTATTAGTATTGAATAAATATACTTTTTTAAATATCACCACATAATAGTAATTTAATTCATCTAAAATATTTTCTCGTATCCTTTAATTTATTTAATACCATTCATTAAACATCTACCTATTATTAATGTATTCCAAACTATCGTGACTATGAATGGAAAGGGGGTCATTGAAATTGATGAATAATACCACTTCTATAACATTGATGATTATTTTTTATTTATTTTATTGACCTTTTATGGGAAATTTCTAACTTAAAAATCATTTGAATATTTCCTTATATATGAAAAAAGAATACAATTTATCTATGAAAACATAGTTCTTATTATTTTCATTGAAGAAATTTTAATAAATAATGTCTATTTAATTTGATTAATTTTTTATTTTCAATAATTTGTGAAAACTGTATGGTATGATAAAAACACATAAATTTATTTTCATATTTAACAATAAAATATAAGACCAACAAAATATGATCCTATAAATTAATATAAAAATTTAATGACAAAGAGATATTACAATGGGGGTTTACACAAATAAGAGTAAGTCACTCCCTGCATGTCTGATTCAATCATAGTTTTACAAAACTAAGGGACCTACTAGCAACAAGGTACTCATATCTTTGATTTTCACCATTAAAATAGAATCTGGAACCTGGTTTTCACCACTTTAAACATGCGAAACCATGCCATGAAATTGACCCATTTGTTGGAGACATTGAATCCAGTAAGGAATCACTCTCTATGGAACATCCCTACTCCTTCTTTGAAGGGATTGTAAAATAAGATATGATCTTGATTCAATCCATTTTGGTTTCTACTTTGTGCATATAGCATGATTGATGGTGTATATGATGGCCCATGTTTTAGCCTCAAAATTAGAACTAATTCCAATAAAATTTAAAAAATATCCCTCGAAAAAACCATGGTGTGGGAAAAATATCTCCACATCATGAGGGTCTTGGCATACCAAATGCACCCCCATCGACATTTACCTTTATCCAAGAAACAAGACGATGTATCCAACAAATATATTTCCCTATCAATGGCTTCGTAGATCTACCTGAAACACCAAACATCCTTAATATGTTCATATTAGTTCATGGGTTCTTCATGTTAACTACCTACAACAAAAATGTAGTTTGAAACTCCCTATGCATATCCCAAATTCCTACACCAACATTAGGTGTAACATTGTTAAATAGAGAAGAGTTCCTAGCCGACTGTATAGAGTTACAGATTGAGGTAGTGGCAACAAGATGAATGTTCTAGATCTTTCCACTAAATCCAGTATCACATATATGAATCAAGAGATAATGAATTTTCTTACACAGATGAATATCAATTCCATATATGAAACAAACAAACCTCCATAACTAGTGTGAATTGGATCATTCCACGAAGTGGTGATGTATGTTCCTTTTATCCATAAGTCATATATGACACGTTGAGCCAATATTCTACCAAGCTATCTTATGTTGATCATGAGTAGGAAATTTATTTTTGGTGATATTTCATAATAAGATGAATTTGGAAGGTTATATGAAGGGTAATTTGTAGTTGATAAGACAACATGTTGGAGTACTAGAGCCATCACACTTCATCAGGATATACTAAACTACATTGTAACAACAATTTATGTTGGGCCTCCAAATTAAATAATCAAGATCCACGAAACCATAATATTCAATTTCTAATCTAATCATTGTTGAGATCACATTAGAAACGTTATTTTTGGATAAGAGATCAAAAACAGTCATCTACTTCAGATGTGAGTGTATAGGAAGTGTACATAGTGATGTATCTAAATAGGGAACCTTCCAACAATTATGATTTGAATGCTTAATCAAAAGCCACATTGAAATTTTCATGATAACATTGAATGAATATTTAATGGAGGACCATATAAAGGATAGAAGTTATTACTGGTATCCATTTAATAGATTTAATTTAAACCAGTGTTATAATATTTCAAGACTAGGATGATCACAAGTCATTAAATTCAAGATGAATCCTTGAAGGCTTGGAGATCCTTGATTTCAAGGCCCCCCAGCTCAACCAGTGTCATGAAATCCATTAAAGTAATAGTTATCATCTTACTTTCATGCACCAATCCTATCCATAAGAAACTCATCGTCATATATTGAAGGTCATTAATGATATTACTAAGACATATTTATAGAGAAATAGAGTACACAAATGTGAAGGTGATGATTGAGTTCACAAGGCACACTCATCAAAATTATGGCATAACCTTTCCTTTTTCATATAGCCAGTTGATTAATGGTAGCTAAGAATGTGTCATCAAGATATTGAATCATAAAATTACCCTAGAATATTATAATAACAAGATTATTAAAAGGAACAGATCCACTTTTAAATCCAAGTGCTTTAGAAACCATATTTTTTATTCCAACTGAAACTCCCTCACCAAATACCACGGATGGTTTCTCCAAACTTATGGCTTGAACAACCACTTATTTATAATATATTATCTTGTATTTAATGACATGAATGGTTCTATTTTAAACTTATCCAAAGTAGTGGATTTTAACTACATAATGTAAATGAGATTGTATGTGAGTCTTTCTAATAGAATTAATCTTCTTGTAGAGACATATCTGAGAGAGATCCATAAAGAATCTATATAGATAATCCTTAGTGATTGAAAATAAGTTACCTAAGAGGGGATCTATAGAAATGACACCCCTTTTGAGATGAAAATATCCCCTTTGGAGATCCATTAATTAGAATAGATAACCGTTATGTTATTCAAATTATGTTGAATATTTAAATAAATGCATGTGAGAATCCATACTTGGTAAGGATTGAAATGAGAAAGCTCCATTTAAAGGTATCAATGGATATAGAGAGGACAATTATCAACTCAAAATTCCCAGGTATGGATTTTTTTTCTCATGATGTTCACACTCTATAAGGAGGAAAAAAGGATGTTTTGAATTTTCTACCAAACCCACATCCAAATTTATCGAGGGTAACATGATCTTTCATTATCCCACATAATCTTGTCAAATTAATCTTGCTAATAATTTTATTAACGGTTTCACAAAAATAAACCGGTATAAAATACCTAATATTAGTTTCATTCACCTTCTGGGGAATCAAGGAAATAAATGTTGAGTTTATTCCATAGGTTAATGAGGAAGGATTAAAGAATTATATGACTTCACTTGTCATGTCATCCTATATAAAGTACATTACTACAGAAATTGTTATTAAAGGAACAAGAAGATGTTATAAACAATGCTAAAAAGAACTGTTAATATCAAAAAAGGTAAGGGAGTGGGGGTCCTCTTGACCTGCAATAAAAAAAGTATGATAAAGGGGTTTTTATCATTCATATTTAAAGTGCTGATAAAGGCCCCCATTTTCTGTGCCTTTTGGAGCACTGATAATGGCCCCATTTATTATCTCTTTAATTAGATTTAATAAAGGGGGGACATTATCAGTGATGAAAATAGCACTGATAATGGTATACCTTCCTGGGATGTTGTTTTTATATAATATCACAACCATCGGCCAGAAAAAAATTTCCACACCCTGCAAAAATATCCACCCATGGTATATAAAAAAGAAACACATACACGATCCAAATGCTGAAAAAACAAGAAGTGCACAAAAGGGTTTGAAAAAAGATGCTATATTCATTTAATTGATTTCATGAATAAAAAAATACCATCCATGGTATATGCTAAAAACAATTCAATATACATTTCTATCAATGTTTTATATAATTAAATTTAAAATTATCCAACAAATAGTTACAAAAATTAATGTTTCCTCTTTTGATGTGTGTGTTCACCTATAAAAAAATCCTCATATGGTATTAATTGCCGAATAAATCATCCAAAATCTTGAATAGACTCCACATATATAAAAAATAATAATATGTTAGTAATATTATAAAGAAACAAAGTAAGAATTAATATCAAAGAATACATTAAAAAATGTCAATTTTCAAAAACAGAGACACATTTAGAGTTATTCGAGTCACACTATGTGTCATATTGAGGTGGTATTGATTCATACTTGTCAGAAATGATATGTGGATAGTATTAACAAATTATAAAAATAATATGAATTTTTTTCCAGTTTTCAGTATGATAGTTGTGTTTTTTTATAAAATGCCATTTCAAAACAAAAAAAAATAAATTTGAGTCGTAGTGGTATCATCGTGTGTCATCTTGACATGAGAAATCTTCATACACATCAAAAAGGAATTATGAACTATTGTCTTTAATTATGAAGATAATCAGAGTGGATTAGCTTGGTTTTTAGTATGTGACACATTTGGAGCTAAAATTTCAATTTTAAACTGATAAGAGACACTTTTCCTCATACCGGTCACACCATATGTCAGATTGATGTGGGGATTATCCCTATACATCACAAATGACTCATGGATATTTTTCCTAATGTATCAAAAAAATCCAAAGGAATTTTATTAGTTTTCAATATGTCATTTGTTCTTTTTTACTTGAATTAATGTTAAATTTAATGAAAAAGAAGCATTTTGATTCATACCTACGACACCATGTGTCAGATTGAGGTGTAGATGATTCCTACACACCACAAATTACTAATAGATCATTTTCCTGAAGTATCAAAATAATCATACAACATTTTATTCATTTTTAGTATGTCAGTCGAGTTTTATTTACTAAAATGTCATTTCAAAATAAAAACACACATATTGAGTCATAATTGTTTTAATTTTGAATCAATTTAAGAGGGACTACTTTATACATGTCACAAATGATTCATGGATCAGTTTCATAAATTATGAAGACTATCAGAGCACATTTTCTTGTTTTATAGTGAGTTTCACATTTTACTACTTGAATTTGAGGTATTTGTGATGGGCTATTTGCAACGGGGTCCAGTTAGAAATATCTCATTTGTAGAAAATGACATCACAAATAATATTTTTTACGACGGGCTATCACAATAAAATACTAGTTTCGATGGGAAATTTTCCTATCATAAATGTTCAACAGTTTATATAGATTATATATATATATAAACTTATTTTGACGGGCCCGTCACAAATAAGTATTTGTGATCGATCAGCTTTCTCGTCACAATTACTTATTAAAAAAATATATAAACTATTTTTGAAGGGACCCCGTCGTAAAAGGACCCATCACAAATACTTAATAAAAAAATAAATATACATTCAATAAAATAATGAAAAATTAATATTAGAAAAAAATAAAAATATTAAAACTATTAATTTAAATAATATAATATTATATAATAATAATACTATTATTATTAATATAAAAAATATTATTATCATAATATTAATAATAAAATTATAATAATGTAATAATGTAATTATTATTTTTTATATTTGTTAAAAAATATTTATATTATTAAATTAATTATAAAAATTTAAAATATGAAAATTATCAATATTCGAAAGTAAAATAAAAAATAAAAAATAATATTATTAATAGTAAAATAAACAAAAATTAAAATATGTAATACTAATAACAAATAATAAAATAATAAAATATTAAAAATAATAAAAAAATACAAAAGAAATTAAATTATGAAATATTCTCACAAACATAAAATACAAAAACTATAAATATTTAATATTACAACAAACATTGAATTCAAATGATTTTTACACTATATTTTGCAACCGCTTGTAATTTTCTTATATTGCAACCAGGATATAATGCATCCCCAGAAGACCTCAATAACTGATAACATTCGGATGGTACCAACTCTGGAGTTAAATCAATACCATCTTGAGTTCCAGTTTGCTAAACAGATGGTCCTGTAACATCACGTAGTTAATTTTGAAATAGTGATGGATCTGAAATCAAATTATTAGTATCTTCCTTGAAACTGTGTTCACTATGTTGATACCAAAAAACATAATCTGGTTGAAAAGAAAAATGAAAGAGATTTCCCCCAACATTCTCAAATGTGTCAAATGTTCTGAGAGAACATTTTATACAAGGACACCTAATTTTTCCTTTTGAAAAAAATTCTAGTTTTGATGATGAAAATGATAAGAAAGTTTCACCCTCAATATATACATTATTTAAACAAAAATATTTTGGATTTCTGCATTGATTTATCCAAGATCAATCATATAATATTGATTCTAGTCGATTTCCTTGTTACATATTTTTCTAAAAAAATATAAAATAATTACAGTTTTTGAATACATTGAAATATGGAACACACTATCCAAAAAAATAAGTTAAATATTTACTGCTACTTAATAATTACCACTTATTACAGGAGAAAAAATTTCCATTGGATTGACAGCTACCCTTTTGTCCGACAGCTCATTTACTTGCAATTTCCTCACACTGAAATCACAATTATGAATCATCTCGAGGGTATTCATATCCATTCTCTTGCATACGAGAATGTATAAGAATACCTATGAGTATACATAGAGGCATATTTTTCATAATGTTTTCAGTCAGTGGGAGTTGAAAGGAGAAGAGTCATCATGCCAAAGGATTGTTTCCAATCCATTGGAAATTGTCCCAAGTCCTTAAAATTTAATACAATTTAATACAATTTAATACAATTTGTTACAATTTATTACAATTTATTACACTTTATTCCTAATTATTCCTAATAATTCTTAATTATTTATAATTATTCTTAAATATTCTTAATTACTCCAAATTATTATTATTTATTCTTAATTATTCCAAATTATTCATATTTATTCTTAATTATTCTTAATTATTCATACATATTCTTAATTTCTTTTATTTATTCATATTTATTATTATTTATTTCTATTTATTCATATTTATTCCTGTTTATTAATATTTATTCCTAATTATTCTTAATTATTTGTAACTATTCCTAATTATTCCTAGTTATTCCTAATTATTCCTAATTATTCTTATTTATTCTTATTTATTCATAATTATTCCTATTATTCCTAACCATTCCTAACTATTCCTAATTATTTCAAAATATTCCTACTTAATCTTAATTATTTCATATTATTCCCAATTATTTCCAATTATTACCAATTATTGTCAATTATTGTCAACCATTGCCAATTATTGCTAATTATTGCCAATTATTATCAATTATTCCCAATTATTTCCAGTTATTACCAATTATTTCCAATTATTTCCAATCATTGCGAATTATTGGAAATTATTGGCAATTATTGGTAATTATTGATAGTCATTGCTAATGTATTACTTATTTTTAGAAATTATTAATATTTAATTCTATTTATTAATATTTATAACTAATTATAACTAAATATAACTAATTATTACTAATTATAACTATTTATTACTATTTATTAATATTTATTATAATTTATTACTATTTATAACTAATTTTTACTATTTATTAGAATTTATTACAATTTATTACTACTTATTACTATTTATTAATATTTATTACTAATTATTTGTAATTATTACAAATTATTAAAAATTATTACAAATTATTAGTATTTATTACTAATTATTTACTAATATTTATTACTATTTTTTAGTATTTATTACCAATTATTACAATTTATTATTATTAATTACTATTTATTATAATTTATTACAATTTATTACTATTTATTACAAATTATTACTAATTATTTATAATTTTTACAAATTTTTACTAATTATTAATATTTATTATGGGTCTCACCTCGACGTGGCTTACAGATATTTGGCCGGGGTGGCAAGTTATATTCACGCTTCATCGGACCATTCCAGGTTCTCAGTAGGATAGGCGAGGTGGCTTATCGCCTAGCATTACCACCTCAGTTGTGCCGGGTGCACGACGTCTTCCACGTATCTCAGTAGAGGAGATACGTGCACGACCCAACGCATATCATCGACCATGGTGAGCTGGACATCGATGAAGGGGAGACTTTTGCGGATGTTCCGGTGGAGATCGAGGATCGACCGGAGCGGGTCCTACATGGACGGTCGATTCCTCTGGTGCGCTTTCACTAGTAGCTCCAGAACCACCTGGAGAGCACATGGGAGCGGAAGGCTCAGATGCGTGCTCAATACCATGTTGTTTTTTTAGTGTGTGTTGAAGCTTTACAGGGACGTAAATCCCTAAGGTGGGAGTAATGTAAAGACCTAAAAATTTCACAGGAAATTTTTTCTTAATTTCTTTGGAATTTTATGAGTCCGCAGTTTCTGATGGCACCTGATTCCGAGGCCCGGTGTGCCCTGAATCAATTTTCCGAAGTTTAGCTTGGGTACGATCAGTGAACGAATGTGCGAGTTTTTTCTAACTTTTAAACCAGTTCTTAGAATTGAAATCTGAGGACACCGATGAAACCGCAACACTGGTTTTTTCATAGGAGGACCTTTTCCGAAGGTGCATTTTCTCGGGAGGAGTTGTTTTAAAAAAAAGGATTTAAATGTGAAGTAAATAAAATTTTGTTACAAATTTATTTCATATTCTATGTTGTTATAACCTATGTGTGGAAGTTGGGTGTGACCCACTTGTTGTAACTGCCCTTGAGAGAATAAAAGTGGGGTGGGGCCAACACGGGCCCAGCCCCCCACATTCCCTAACCCCCCATTAAGCTCCCTCTTACTTTTAATTTGTAACTCTTCCACATTAATGCCTTCCAATTAAACACCTAATTAATTTTACAACATAAGTTTAATTAATTAGGTGAATTCATGTTTGGAATTTTGAAAAATGTTGGCATGAGTAAAAAAATAAATCAAAAGATTTATTTTATTTTTGTTGTATTGTTGTGTGGAGACTTAGAGGAGAGAATTCTAAGTCTGAAGAACTTCTTCTTCCTTGTTGAAGAACGCGAATAATGACGACACCAAGGAGTGGAGACTTGTCGTTCATTCCCCTCTCTACAGCCAGTGTGAGACGCCATACCCTCTTTGGACACACACCGACCCGCCATTCAATCCTCTCTCCGCGTCAAAGGAAGGGAGACACCGCTTCCTCCTTGGACGTTCTCCGTCGACATATACGGAGCTTCACCTCGCGATGACTTTTCCCACGATGATCATCATTTGACGACTTCTTTGAGGTAGGGGTTCAGTTCAAATTTAATCAATTAAATTTGTGCTTTATTTGCCATTGTGATTACTCGTTCTTGGATGCTTGCTATTGGTATAATGGGAGGAGGTTGGACCGCACAAACACGGTCGACCCTCCTCCCCTTTGTTGTTGTATTTTCATGGTTTGGAATGGAGGCAGCACGTTGCAACGACACCGCGCGGAAACGAGCGAACCGCTACTGGAGTGGGCCGCGGCGAAGGAGCGCAGCGCCACCGCGCCACGCCGGAGAAGCCGAAAGAAGCCACGACCAAGAGCATGCCTCAGTGAAGGGGCGAGACGTCATCGCACCATGCCATATCACTT
Organism: Viscum album; assembly: GCA_963277665.1. NCBI lineage: Eukaryota > Viridiplantae > Streptophyta > Magnoliopsida > Santalales > Viscaceae > Viscum > Viscum album. Next base: position 1,381,073,521 of record OY728134.1, on the reverse strand, counting down.
AGGAGGGCCGCGTACGGGGCCGTCCATGGTGGTAATGGGAGGCTTCTGCCAGTACACCCTGGAGGCGTGACCCCCACGGGTCCCGCATGAACTGAACGGCCGACCATAAAGGGTGGCCGCTACCCTGGAAAACAGGGAGGTGAAACCCCCGGTCAACGGATAGGGTGGACCCCATGGGGTCCGCCCTTCGGTTCGAGGGGGGTAGAACCCTCCCCCCTCCCGCATCCGCTCAGCGCGCGGGCGCCCAACTGGGCCACACTGGCCGCGCCTGGCCGGACCGCCCACGATTGGATGGGCCGCCCGCGCCTGGCCGGACCCCCGCGCAGGGTCGGGCCACGCCAGCCGGGCCGGGCCGCGCCATCTGGGCCAGGACGTGCCCAACTGAGATGGACCCGGACCCGGGTCGGGTCGACCCGGTTTAGGCCGACCCAGGGGTGTCGGGCCGGGTCGGACCGGGCCCAAACCCCCTGTTTCCGGACAGAATTTGTTGAAATTCCATAACCTGGGATACGAACCTCCAATCGATGCACCATCAGTTGCATAGAGATTCTTGGATCGTGACGGTCTTTTAGTATATTACTATCAAGGTTTCAAAGAGCTGTGGGTATGGCCTGGTTGGTTCGAACACGAAACCAACCGGGCCCTCAGAGAGGAAACACTTGTAACATGATCTTCAGACGTTCGATTGACATACTGACGACTTTGACGGATTTCTCTTAGTGAGACAGTTCTTTTGGTTTACTCCGCTCAAGGTTTGGACGTAGTTGGAGTACGATCAAGTTGGTTTTGAATTAAAAACCAACTGGGCCCCTTGGACAAAAAAGCCAATAACTCTCAGACCGAGCGTCCGATTGACGCGCCGTCTGTCGTGTTGTGTTCATTTTGACGAGACAGAACATTGGGATACATCAACTCCGGACATCGTGTCAGTTGATGTATCGACCCCCTTGGCTCGTGGAGCGGACCGTCCCGGAATCAAGCATGCTGTGTGTGGGGAACCCTAGAGCTGGCTGCGACGAGGACGACGTCCGTACTAGGATCCCTCGTGGGTTCGATGAGGAAGAATACCATACTAGGATCCTACATGGGTTCGACAAGGACGACTACCATACTAGGATCCTCAGTGGGTTCGATGAGGATGACTACTATACTGGGATCCTCTGTGGTTTCTATGTGGACGACTATTGTACTAGGATCCTCCGTGGGTATGACTACCGTGCCGGGATCCTCTGTGGGTTTGACGATGAAGACTACTATAATTGGATCCTCTGTGGGTTCGACTGCCGTGCTGGGATCCTCCGTGAGTTCGACGACGTTGACTACTATACTTGGATCCTTCGTGGGTTCGGCAGCGACGACTACTAAACATGGATCCTATGTGGGTTCGGCAGAGGAGATGATTCAAAGGCTACATCTAATCATCTCCACCCTCTTCGGAAATGGATACTTGTGTGAGCTAGGTCTTGACTTTCAATCATTATCTTCAATGTGATTGAGTTGATATCCTGTGTGGATTGGATTATTCTTTCCTATGTGGATTGGGTCGTACATTCCTGTGTGGATTATGTTAAACATTCTTTAGTGGACAGGATTGTACTTGAGCTCGTGAGTTGGATATGAACTGTATTAGATGACTTTGGTATATGTATGGGCATATACCTAATTAGTGTTGGACGATACTTCATGATTGTATCTTTTCTTTGTGGTTTATCCTTTGTGGATTCTGGGAGACCTTCGGGGGTCTCGAGGTCCAAACTGAGTATCGTATACTCACCCCTACACGGTCTTCGCATGCACTACGTTGTGTTGGTTGCAGATGAAAGACACCACTGATTGTGGTTGAGGCTTTTAGATCTTGACGGTACGCAGAGGAGGATCTCACGACAAGTTGGTGCCCGGAGGTGGATATCACGATGAGTCGATGTCCAGAGGTGGATATCATGAAGAGTCGATACCCTAAGGAGACGGATGGACGTGGAGTGTTGAGGAAGAGATCTGTACCTACCCTTCTGGTAGGAAGCCGGAGGACTATCCAGGAGCAGCTCGTCACCTTTCATCTGTTGTCCTTTGAGTTGTAAATTACATTCAGTTGTAGATATACCTTTCTTTTGGGCTTGTATTTCTGGCCCCTTGTACTCTCAGCACGTTTTTTTACTTCTTACATAGTGTTTACTTCAGCTTGCATACTCTGTGGTGTTTGTTTACATAATAAAGTCAATGCCTTCCCTATTTTCGGGATTTACGCCTTTGGTGCTAGTCGCAAGCCCCTGGCCAATGGAAGGCGGGCTTGGGGTAGTCACGGCAAAGTCCCTGAGGACAGTTCGTGACATTTATTATAATTTATTACTATTTATAACTATTTATTACTACTAATTACAAATTATAAGTAATTATAACTAATTATTACTAATTATTTATATTTATTACAATTTATTAATAATTTTAAATATTTATTACTAATTATTAGTACTTATTACAATTTTTTACCAATTATTACTATTTTTCTTAACTATTACTATTTACCACTAATTATTACTATTCACAGCTATTTATCACTAATTACCCCTAGTTATTAATAATTCGCGTTAATTACAATTAATTACTGTAAATTATAGCTACTAGTTACTAATTAACGCTAATTATTTATATTCATTACTAATTGTCATTAATAATTATTAATTACTACTAATTACTAATAATTAGTACTAATAATTACAATTTATTATTACAACTAAATACTGATGACAAATTAATATTAATCTAATTTAATTACAACTAGGAAACAATAATTAAAATTTATATAAAAAAATTTACGAAATTTTGAATTAAACAAAACCCAAATACCTTTAAACTTGATCTCGTATAAGTGTAGACGACTTCAAAACTTGTTCGTAGAAAAATTGAACTAAGAGATATTTTAACTCTAAAGTTAGAGTTTAGAGAGGGAGGTTGCGAGCAAGAATGAAAAATCATATGGTGGTATATATAGGTCAAATTATTTGTGATGGTACTATTTGTGATTAGTGACTTGTAGCAAATAGTACTATTTACAATGGGGCCCATCACAAATACCGTTGATCGCATTAAATCCTTTTGGTGGCTAGAAGGGTATTTGCGATGTGACCCATCACAAATAGTGACCTACCAACACAATATTTGCGATGGGGTATATCCTCATCATAAATGGTATTTACCGCTATCGGGTATTTGTGACGGGGAGGAACCCCCCACCCCCCACACCCCCCCCCCCCGTTGCAGATACCCTTCACGCGGCTTGGTGTAAAAACCGAACACAACTTTTTCTGATGGGACCCCTTATTCCGTTGCAAATACCGTATTATTTCCAGTGGGATAAGTTCTCAATCACAAATAACCCGTCGTAAAAGGCCATTTTTTCATAGTGTTTTGAGCTAAAAGGTGACTTTTAAACTAAAAATAGACACTTTTAGGCATACTGATCACACGATTCCTAAGATTGAGGTGGGGGTGATTCCAACATGCCAAAAATCAATCATGGATAATTTTTCTATTGTATCAAAATAATCCAAATGTGTTTGCACAGTTTTCAGTATGTTGCTTCTTCGTTTATACTTGAGTTAATGTGAATATAAAACAAGAAGACATATTTGAAGTCATACCAGTTAAATCATGCATTGGATTGAGGTGCAGTTGATTCCTACACATCAAAAACAACATATATATTATTTTCCTAATGTATAAATACAATTAGAATGTGTTTTCTCAGTTTTCAATATGTCAGTTGTGTTTTTTAACTAAAATATCATTTGAAACCAGAAAAACACATTTTGATTCATACCGGTAACATTATGCATTAGTTTGACAAGAGACTACTTAAATCCCATCACAAATGACTCCAGGGTTGGTTTCCTAAACTAGGAATACAATCAGAGTGTGTTTTCTTGGTTTTCAGTGAGTGACACATTTTGAACTAAAATGTGAAATTTAAACTAATAACAAATAGTTTTAGCCATACCAATCACATTTTTTTGGATTGAGGAGGGGTTGATTCCTACAAGTAAAAAATAACTCATGGATTATTTTCCTAAAATATTAAAACAATCAGAAAGCAGTTGCTCGGTATTTAGTTTTTCACTTGTTCTTTTTTATATGAATTAAGGTCAATTTTATATAACAAGACACAGTTGCAATCAACCAGTGATACCAAACATCAGATTGAGGTGAGATTGATCCCAACTTGTCAAAAATTACTAATGGGTCATTTTTCGAATGTATGAAAACAATCTGAATGTATTTCCTCATTTTTTTAATAATTCAGTTTTGTTTTTACTTGAATTAATGTCAATTTAATAAAAGAAGACACATATGGAGTCATAAATGTGACACCGTGCATCAGATTGGAATACAGTTGATTCATACATCTCACAAATGACATATAGATAATTTCTCTATACTATCAAAAAAAAATATGAATGTGTTTTCTCAGATTTCACTATGTTTGTTGTGATTTTTTCTTGAATTAATGTGAATTTTAATGAAGGAGACACATTTGGAGTCATACCAGTGCCACCGTGTCTCAGATTGTGGTGCGATTGATTCCTACATGTCACAAATGACATATGTTTAATTTTCCCAAATTATCAAAACAATCTGAATGAATTTTCAATATTTTTAGTATGCCAGTTTTGTTTTTTTTACGAAAATGTAATTTGAAACTGGAAACATGCATTTTGAGTCATTCCAATCTCATCATGAATCAGTTTGATGAGATTCTACTTCATACATGTCACAAGTAACTCAACGGTTGGTGTACTAAATTATGATGACAATTCAAGTGAGTTTTCTTGATCTTCTGTGAGTGACTTGTTTTGAACTAAAATATCAATTTTAAACTAATAACACACACTTTTGGTCATATCGATCACACAATTTTTGGATTGAGGTGAGTTTGATTCCTACAAATAAAAAATGACACATGGATCATTTTCATAATGTATCAAAACAATCAGAATTTATTTGTTCTATTTATAGTATTTCACTTGTAGTTTTACTTGAATTAATGTCAATTTTAAATAAGAAAACACATTTTTAGTCATATCGATCACACCATGCATCAGATTGAGGTGCGGTTTATTCCTACACATCACAAATGACTCATCGATCATTTTCTTAATGTATAAAATGTACTTGAATTCATTGTATTGGTTTCTATAATTTCAATAGTGTTTTTTACTTGAATTAATTTCAATTTTATATAATAAGATATATTTGGAGTCAAAACGGTGGAATCATGTGTTATATTGAGGTGTGGTTATTTCCTACATGTCACAAATGTCTCATGGATCGTCTTTCTAATGTATCAAAACATTCTGAATGAGTTTTCTATGTTTTGCGTATGCAGGTTGTGATTTCTTTTTGCAAAAATTCCATTTCAAATCGATAACTCTCATTTTGAGTCGTATCAGACACATTATGCATCGTTTTGATGATATACTGCTTCATACATATCAAAAAATGACTCATGGGTTAGTTTCCTAAATTATAAAAACAATTCAAATGCAATTGATTAGTTTTCAGTGTGCCACTTGTTCTTTTTTACTTAAATTAATGTCAATTTAAAATAAAAATACAAACATAAGTTATTCTTTATTAGAAAAACATATAATTTCTAATACCATTCTTTGTAAGATAACGATATGAAAAATTAGAAATGGTGATCATATATGATCTATTTTTTAAAGTAGGTATATATCAATGAAAATATAAGGACAATATGATCATAAATATTTTAAAAGGTGATATTAACATTAGAAATTTACATCTTGCATATCATAGATCATAATCATGGGAAATTTATTAAATCAATGTAGTTCAAAAGACAAAAGTAGTATGAATTCACCATTATATATTCCAAACACTTTTCCTAGTTTTCATTGTCTCAGTTTCAACCTCAAAGTTGAATCTCTCACAAGCTTGATCGATTTCGGACAAACTGTTCCAACTCGAACAAAGGAATCCACCTGTATAAGAAAACAAATTATGAATTTTGTGAGTAATAATAAAAATATGTAAATTACAAATCAATATTAAATAATCCACTAAATATATGAAAGTCACATAATCATGATATTTTTGTGTATTCCACCATTAGGCATGCTTTCGATTCGTTTCTAAGAATATCTATATCATCTTGTGAAAATGACTGTTCTTCATAGTCATGGTAGTATGGAAAAAATAAAAATAACCAGAAGCTTAATAAATATTTTAAATGAAATAAAAAATATCATAAAAATTACCTCTTTAAGGTGGCTATTTTTTTCATGAAATATGATCGCTCTCATAAATTTACATCCATAATAACTGTAGTTTTGTTTGTATATGTGTTTAGATATTGAAATATTACTATATATACCCTTATAATTTGCCTTCCATAGTAATTTTTGTCTTTATATTCATTAGCCACTGGCCTCATTCCATGATGTAGAGAATATTTATGCACCTCCCTATGAAAATAGAATCCTCTTAAAAAGATAATATATATTATATAACATTATTTTTAGTTCTAAAATATTGTATGTAGTGTATTAAAATTTGACAAAAGACATCATCTTTGGGAGATTTATTGAATATCCATGCATTGAATCCAGAAAACAACTCTTTTGAGTATCCAAAATGACCACAGTGAGCAGCCAATGTTCCCTAAACAACAATTAAAATATATGTAGTGAAAGAAATGGAATTATATTTGATATGATTAAATTTTAGAGTTTCACCCCTGTATTGATGGTATTAATAATACCCTGTCATCTTTATTTCTTTCAAATGAATTGTGCAGGCCTGCCACTATTTTACCTTATTTTTAGAATCTAGGTTTGTCTATTCTATAGAGGTGATTTGAGGAAAAGAATGTTAAAATGTATGTTCAGGGGGAAACCCCTTCAATTGTTTTTTATATATACTCCTATGATTAATGTGAAAAGTATTTAATCATAATTAACACATTATTTACGATTTTGGGAAATCAAATCATGAAAACATACCTCATGTATACATTTACAACTAAACTACCTAACAAGTCATAGTTGAGTATTTCAGTTTTACTCTTAACACCAAAGAAGTTTGGATCTCCCCCTCAATACATATTTTCATCAAAATCAATTATGTGAGTACCACCATCTTTCAAATTCATTTCCACTTGAACATTTAATGATAATAAATGTGGATAGAACAGGGGGGTTATGGCGCTTTTTGTATATTGTTTCAATCGATTGGTTAATCCTTAAGATGTTTTTGAGGTAATAATTTGTTTCAACCCTTCCCCTTGGTCCTTCTATAATAATATTTATTAGTTCAGTCCTTTTTTCATTAAATTTTAATGGTTTAACTTGAAAATTAAATTTGAAATAAATACCTCCTTGTCAACATGTTTTTTAAAAGATATGGTGGCTATGAAATGAATGTTCCAAAAACCTGCTTGACCTTATGAATATCTACATCATCAATTGGAAAATGGTCACTCGAAAATTAGTTCATGGGATATGATAAAGGACACTCTGACAAGACCTGTTGGATGTTTTCTATTATGTAGCATGTCATTCTTGATATTGAACATCGTATCCATTGATAGAAGGTGATGGTTGGGTGTGGATAGATTTAAATCAAAATCATTTTATCCATATATAATATCAATACAGTAAAGGTATAAGATTTTATATAATGGAAATTTATTAGAATCAATTGTTAGAACATTGACTACCAATGTTAAGATGGGGTTTTGAGGGGAAGGAATCACTATAAAGCTGGAGGGGGTGGGGACGGATTTTCATGTGCTAGTTGTTCTTGATTTTTTTCTTCTCTTTTACTCCCCCTATAAATTTTTCTATCATCTATATATTATATTAGATTTTTTTTTCAATGATAGATAATCTTTCTAACATATTTCGCATTTCTTCACATTGATCCTCCTCTTGATTTTTCCTCTCAAAATATGTTCTCAGTGTCACCCCATAACCCACACCTCTAATGCAGCCATACATTTCTGGATGCTTTAAGACAATTAAAAGTATGTCTACATTTAGTGTGGGTGTTTCTAATTCCTATCACTATTTTAGATAGAAAATATATAAAAATAAGTAATAATTTTTATATAATTGAAATTTAAATATTTTATTATTATGTCATACTTACACATGTTTCCCACAATTTTTGTGTGCTTTCACCTATTAGTTTCCCATATTTATTTTCACATGACTCCTTCCATAGCACATGGTGTGAGATGGAGGTGGATTTGAAATAGTAGTCTTCAACACGCATATAAATAGAGGAACATAGTTATGGTGTTGTTTTATGTCACATAAATGTATAATGGTTGATTTAAAAAACATACCAATTTGTTTCAAGTGAAATGTACCTCATCCTTGATTTATATTAGAGGTACACAAGTTTTGATGCCCACTATCTATTTTTTGCACCAAATTTATATTTTATAAATAAAACAATATCAATCAACATGATGATTACCCATATCGTCAAACAAAATATTACTATACATAATGTACTTGAAAAGGAATCTCCTCACAATAACCAAAAAATGCATCTCATACTACTTTTGTTACCAGGCATGCATAAATTAGAGTTCTATACAGTTTTATATTACCTTCAGCATCTTTAAGATGTTATCTCATTAAAATTGTGTGAAATTCACTATGAATCCTTCCAGAAACCCTTAATACATACTATTTTTGTGACTCATCTTCAATAAATGTACTCTATAAGATATTATAAAGAGTAAGTCAGTGTTTCATTATTTAATTTTTTAGAAAATTATAAAATTGATATTTTAATGTTACTATAATATCTCCCTACATCAGTGTCTTCATATCTTCCACAAAATGGTTCCATGAAGGAACATTAATTTACACACATTTTTGAGTGAAGATTCCAATGTAACTACTGAACATTGAATTGTTGGGCTTAAAAAGTCGACCCTACGTATTCCATCCAACCTCGTATTGTATATCAATCTCTTTTGTCTTAAAGAGTTTTTCTAATACCATCAAACTATGATGCTCTTTATTTTTCTAAACGGTTGATGTTTCTTAACCAATTATTTCCTCAGATGCAACATCATCAATAAGTTCAACTGACTCCGAAGTTCTAGCATTGACAAGTGTAGATGGTGGTTGTACCTCACCATTGGGAGCAACAACAGGTTGAGAAAATTGTTGTTTCTCTACATTGAGGGAAACAAAAAGTTGATAGACCTATTTTGCCTAGGTATTGGGACCATAATAACATTAATAATTCATTATCTATATAGGTGGTTTAACATTTAATATATATAACATAAAAGAAGCCACAAATAGATAATAACATTGGGAAACAGGTTGAGAAACCTATTCTTCTTCTTCATTGTGAGCATCAATATTTTGAGAAACCTTTTGTGCCCGGGGATTAAGAGAATCATCACATGATGATGACATTATCTAAAAAAGAGGTTTAACATTACATTTAGATTACATAAAATTAGTAGTGAATGGATAATAACATAAAGTAACATGATGTATATTAGGAAAAAATATCCTAATTATTGAACTACATTTTTTTTAAATGATGAAAGTATTTTAACCATGTATCGATTATCCAAATCCCATCATTGTGGACTCCTATGAAATAAAAAATGTTTTCTACACTACGAATTCTAAAAAATGATTGTGGAGTCCCAATTAAAGGGTCTTCCTCTATTGAATTTTCATATGACCCTTCATTAGTTTTGGTCGATAAGAGAACAATTTACTAGTTTTGGTTTGTGCGATTTAGATCATTAAATACTTATATATACTCTGATTCCCTTATAAGTGCTTTTTCTCTATACCCTTCATTACGGAAATCATCATCCATGAACCCCAACCCATCAATTTTTTAAAAAAAACTCCTATTATCAACCCACATACATTGAGAAACCTCCACTAGGAATGTCGGGTAATCCAAATCCCATATTTTTTTGATGATGCCAAATCATGAAATATTCACATAAATTGTATTTGTGTCCTTATCCCTAGAAACATGAATCGTTTCCCAAAAAAGTGTAACTCCAATATTTTTTCTAGTACTATATTCATATATTTCATTTTTATAGAAAGTATAACTAATAATTACATAAGCATTATACGATTATATATAGAAACTTGGTCCTCCAACTATCCATTGAATTTGTAAGGAAATTATGTCTGGATTTTCATCTGACTCCTGAAAAATATTGTCATAAAACCATCATATAAACTTTTTATTATGTTATTTGATATCCATTTTCATCCCTTGAGGGATTGAAATTCCTAATAATTTCTTTGCGTGTTTCAACATATCAGTCTATGTCCAAACTATTCTGAAAAATGTAAAGGTGGTCAAGCTCTTGATGTGAAATATTGATTCTGATGAAATATTTTCTAGAAATTCTTTCACTCACAAGCCTCCCACTGTGGCAAGACTTTGGTAGACCAATTCTTTGTACACCAGATAGGTATTCAGTACATAATTCAACAGCTTCCTCAACTATATATCACTCCTAAATACAACTCTCTGGATGAATTCTATTTTTGACATATCCTTTTAAAATATTCATATACCATTCAATGGGATAGATCCATCTATAGTTCACATGACCACATAGTTGAATCTCTCCCACTAGTTTAACCATCAAATGAACCATTATATCAAAGAATGTTGGTAGTAAGAACATTTCCAATTCAAATAATATGATCATAATTTATCTTCCTATAGTTTGAAATTTTATTAGGTTTATAACTATTTTGCACAAATATTTGATGAGGAAATAATGATTCGTTAATGAATGATAGATATTCTTCAAAAAAATGCAACAAAAATCTATCTGAATGAGATCTTTCATAAAAACCTTAAATTCATGTCGTTTCATACCCTTTAACTATAAATTACTCATTGACATGATGTTCTTGATATTTTATTAATACCCCTATATAACTTTTATGCCATTCAAGAAGTTTCAATATTGATATCTCTCCTACAATGAAAGAGTGTAAGCATAACGAGAATGAAATGTTCATTTTCTACCCTTCACTAGTGCCAAATCATATCATATTCCCTTGTCAAACATATTCAACCTATCCTTAAGTCCATCATTTATTTTACCAAGTACATTTATCAATGTTCTGATGATACTACCAAATATATATATTTTCAACATCCATTACATCAAGAAAATTTCTGACATACAGACAATTCTAGTATAGTAATTCAAAACTAACAAATTTCTTTTTCCTAGTGGATTTCATACGTTTTTTTGAAAATGGTTTACCATTAGAAGTGCCCACATATTTTACATTCTCAAATAGTTGATCACCTATTATTGGAGATTATACTGTGAATTCTTCTAAGCATCCATCGAATGATGTCGTTTGAGATCAGTATTTATGCCATTGGGGTAGAAATATACGATGTCCAAGAAGCACGATTTTTTATGAATATTTCCACATAATTGATTGTGAACCCCGTTTTTAGATAGGGCACCCATTAGTTTCTTTAATTATACATGTTAAAAAAATTTCCATATGCATGAATGTCATTTATTTTCTCGTACAACAAGTCTCTCAATATGAGATACTCATTTTTGTAAGCATCATTCAACGTAACACCTAAATCCCACAATAATTTCAAATATTAGATCAATAGATCCCAATAAACATCAATATCATTGCATATTTGTTTTAGTCCTGATATAAGCATAGAAAATGTGATGTGTTTTCATTTCATACAAAACCATGATGGCAAGTTATAATTTACCTGAATAACCAACCATGTTCTGTGAGTTCTACATTGAAAAACCAAATAATTCACTGCATATATAGATAACGTTTGACGAAGGATTCATGGCTTGTTTCCAATTTCAAGATACTCATGATCGAATTTCTCCCATTTAGGGTAGTCTATATGTTTCTGTAGTTTCCCATATTTATTTCTTATTTCCAGGTTCCATGTCAATTTCTTTGTAGTCTCCAAACTCCCATATAGGTTCATAATCCTTGTAATGTTCATAAAGTTCCATTAAACATTGATAGGACCATATTCTACTTTCATGTATCGAGAATCACCACACTTTGGGAATTATCTAGGTGATTTGTGGTATTTTAAAAATATTATACAGTCATTCTGGAATGCATGTATTCTTTCTTAGATCATACCCATAGAGTAAAGAATGTGTTTGGTGTCGTATATTCGGCTCGAGAGATCACTAACTCATGAGAGCATGTGATTCAAGAAAGCATGTTGTTCTATAAAACTAGTGTCACTCCATCTATTTCCTTCTTTAAAATTATAAAAAATCATCATAGCTGAATATGTTGTATATTTAGTGAAACCAACATTCAATGGGGTCACAACACTTTATATGATAAAACTATTTTGGGAAATTAGAAAGTTCATCTACAACTGTTCTTTTCATTTCATTAATATGATATTAATCATCATTCATATATGTATTCACATCATCAATACAGTATTCTTCATTTCACACACATGTAATCATATCGGATGATCCATAAAACACAATTCTATACCATCCAATAGCTACATTCTCTTTCCCATTGTTTTTATTCCAAAATTTATAACTTCTATCTATTCCACGATAGATCACGTGTTCTACCGAGTCCTATGGGCTAACTTGACTTGAATAAAAATATTGTAAACATGAATAAAGGATTTCATAAGGTTTATATTCATGGCCTTTTAGAAAATGAAAAACTCTTTCACTCTATCTTCATACTCTTTTGTCAGACTATTGGCACACATCCATTATTTATAGATATCCAACATATTTGATTCGTTGATATTAATATTTTACAAAATAAATACACAAAACATTGATATTAAAAAGAACATTTTATAAGAAAAGTTATAAAATTTATTTCTCCTTTTAAAACTATTTATAAAATCATTGTTGAAATCCTATTAAAAACCCAACCATTTACACAAATTCCTCTTTTTAAAAAACACACCGATTTTAAAATAAACCAATTTGTTCCAAACACCCTTTCTAAAAACCCCCAATTAATTTTTAATCCATTTTAATGGTATTTAAACCAAAAAAAATAGGTATGTTTAATAAATATCATTTATTAAGAAACCATTAAATACACTTGAATAGTTTTAAAGGATCCACTTAGGCATTTCCACCAAGACATAAATCCCAAGGGAGACACATTATATATGATACATGAATAAAAAATAACCAAGTTTTTTTTATAATATAATGTTATAAAAGGTTTATCATGTCTCACTTGAATCAATAGTATCCATGATATCGTTTAATATCATTATACAACTGAGGAGTGAATAAGTGATAAGTAAAGATATAAGTGTCACTTGGCCATGATACTTTTGAACATAAATTAACATATAATCAATGTGGGAAACCATATTCCACTTGATTCTTGAATAATGTATTACCTAAGAATGATCCTTACAATACGGTACATTAGAAACAATGTTCCCCTTCTTGAGAGTATAAATTAGGTCAATGTCAAGGTCCCATAGGTACTCAAACCTTCTCCTATATATTTGATTCATATATTGGAACATTATCCGATTATATATTGGCCAAAAGTTTCATCAATAATGTACCAGTGCCTTATGGGTTTCATTTCTAACCAATATATCTCATATATCATAATATAATATCAATAAAAAGGGATCACACTCAACTCATATATAGTATCTGTATGGAGGGAAAAAACTATCCTCATATCAACATCAAAAGGAGTCATCAAATCATCTTCTAATAAAAATGTAAGGAGGAATCCTTTAAATTACTAATCCTGACTCTTGATACAAAAAATGGATCACTACAATATTGGGATATCTTACTAGGAAGATGGACATCAACATCAATGAAATCATCAATATACTTATAAGGAACATAAACCACTAAGGTTTTTTCATAGGAAAATAAATAGGTAGCTATGAAGACCAATCCCATATCAATAATTTTATCCACTTCTTAAATAATAATGGAAAATAACTCAATTAAAAATGTATAAAAGGAACCCATAACAAACAATAAGTAGTTTTGGTAATCAGATATTCACACACATGATATCATTAAAAAGGGTATATTAATGTTCTTATATACATATTCCATAAGGAAACCTATAGATAATGTCAATACTAACAGATCAACTCAATGCACAAAATAATGGTGTCGTAAATAGTGTGGTAGATACCAATAATCATTATATAACAAGAAGAAATATACAACCATAAATCCATATTATCAATAAAACAGGCATGAATCAGCATATAATATATAGCCATTAAATGGCCAAATGAACAAAAACCCTCCCCCTATAGTGGTCCCTTAGACATTGTAAAAAAAATGTCAACATCCACTTTTTAAAATATTTAAAAGGGAATCACACACCCATTTTTGAAACACATGGTCCTTGGCCCTAAATTGTTCATATTTTTTCGAAAGATATCACATAAACACCATATATAAATTCCCTTTGAATTAATATAAAAGTATTGAAAACACATTATCTAAAATAACTACTCCAAAACATTATTATAAATAAATGAATTTATTATAGAGATCCATTCCAAAACATTATATGATATTATCAAAAAATAATAAATTAATCATTTAAAATTTACTACATAAAAGAAAATAAATATTCACCTTTGGTGTAAGTCTCCAAATTCCTTCCTAACTATCATGGAAACCTACTTTACTTGCATTGAACACTACTTAAAATACTTGATGAAATTAATTAATCCAAATAGGAACACCTTTATAGGAAAAAGTATAATAATACTCTTGAATTAGGAGATATAGTGTTCTAAAAGGAATACCCACAGAGGAAAGGGATAAATATCACATTTTTTGGTATAACAAACAATATAAGACAAGGGAAAATATCGTCAATTTCCCTAGAGACCCATTGGTTCAACAATGATGTACTTTTATAAGACATTCTTTACCATTTATAACATATTTATAGAAAATATAAAAATAAATTTAATGAATATCAATATAGTCTCATTTGAACCATCATCATGGGCCTTTAAAACATAATAAAAAAATTATAACAAACCGAAAAATAAATACTTCTGTATTTTTAGATATTTAGATAGATCATTTATAATAACAATAATATATATAAATATATATATACATGGTATACAAAAAAAATTCAACTCTTGAAGGAACATTATATAAGGATTGAAATCATAGAAAAGATAATAAAATATATTAAAACGCAAAACTATAAATCTTGTAATTCATTTCAGAGGAAAAAAACATTAATCAATTAATTTTAATCGGAAAATTATTTTCAACATATCTGTCTTACTACAATCTGTTTTTATTCACATAATTTTCATCATAAAAGTGAATGTGAATGAACCAACCAATCTAAAAATCTCACCAATTACTATCAAAATGGATCCACCCTGGCTTAGTAAAACATATCAAATTTATTCAAATGGTTATTTATTAATGGTGATAATAAATTTACATTTACATCCTACACTTTGTATTTACAAACACCCATGGTATGTCCCTATGTAGACAACCACCGATATATAAAAAGCTCACAAAATCCTTACGTACAAATAATAGGGCGACATGACACCCCCACAAGGAAGAAAAAACTAACCAAACCAATAGTCCAATTTTGAAATAAATAAAAGAATTTTAAAAATTCAACATTGTCCATGTGTGGTACTTCCATTATATCCATAAGTAATATTACTCACTCTCACACATTTACTATATCTCTTACATCAAAATCTCATATCACACACAACCTCACACCCATTCTCGCCAATACAACATTTACTAAAACTAATATAAAATGAGATAAAAAGAAACAAAGTTATACATATGTTTTGGTCGTGGAGGAGGAGGACGAGGAGGAGGAGGGGAAGCTGATGGTGGAGAATGAGGTATACATGTCGGTGGTGGTGGTAACGATGGAGGAGGAAGAGGATTTGGCAACTATGGAGGAGGAGGGGGAAGAGTTGGTGGTAGCAGTGGTAGAGGAGGATGAGTCGGTAGTGGAGGATGTGTAGTAGTAGGAGGCAACAGAGGAGGAGGAGGAGGAGCCAGCCAGGTTTGGCTTCTACAAGAGCTTGAGTGGTGTGAAAGGCAGTGGAGGTTGGTAGGGTTTGTTAATAAAATCGAGGGAATCATTTATCTGCACTAGTAAAAAGTGCTGATAAAAGTATGTTCTATCAGCGGTAAATTGAAAATCACTAATAAAACATGTCTTTATGAACAATAATCTTTTATCACTAATATATATATAATGATATTAAATTATTTATATTTGTATATATATTTATAAAATTATATGTATAAATATATATAATAACTATAAATTATACATATTACATTATATTTATATATATAATAAAAATATATATATTTATAATTATATTATTTTTGTAATTATATTTTTTTTTAATTCTATATATTTTTAATTATAAATTTATAATAAAAGTATTTAATATATTTATAATTATAAATAATTAATATTATTATTATAATTTTTTAATTATTTAAATATATCTATTTTTTTTAGAATTATAGTTGGTAATATTTAAATATATTTATTATTATTTTATAATTGTATAATAACTATAACTATAAATATATTTATAGTCATAGTTATAATAAATAAAGAAATAAATATATTTATTTTCTTATTTTTATTTATTTATTTATTTATTTCAATAATAAAAAAATTATAACCCATATATTTATTACATTAATAATTTTATAAATTTATTTAATTAATATATTTCTTAAAATTTAATAATTATTTATTTATATATATATAAATTATATATGAATTTTATAATTTCATTATATATTAAAATAAATAAATATATTTTTATTTAAATAATTATAATATTTAAATAAAAATATTTATAAAAAATATTTATTATATTTGTAATTTAAATTCTAAATATATTTATTTCAATAATAATGAAGATAAAATAAAGTTATTAATTTTAATTTAACATACCTTTTAATATAAAAATATTTTTATTTAAATAATTATGAAATTATAAAGATTATACATAATAAATATATTCATTTTAATTTCATAAGTATTAATATATATATATCTATGTGTTTGTGTGCATGTATTCATTAATGAAATATATTTATAAATAAATATATTTAAATTATAGCCAGAATTAAAATAAATATATTTATCATTTTAAAAAATATAAAAATTATATAATTATATATATATATATATGAAAATTTAGTTATATATAATTATAATTATACAAATATTTCAAAAAGTATTTATATATATCTAAATGTTTTTATATATAAATATAGTAAATACATTTCTCATTTGAATATATTTATCAAAATAATATGTATTTGTGATAACATAATTGCTTCATAAGAACTTGAATGAATCATATACACCAAGTAAAGTGTAGATTATATAAACGGGCCTCCATATATATAAAACCATCACGAGGGGGAATGTATAAATGAACATTCAGGATGAATACATAACATATGAACGCCCATTATATTCACCCATCAATTGACCACATTTATTGAAAATATATTTTTTATATATATGTATCTATTTATATTAAAATAGTCTAAATAATTATATATTCACATATTTAATATAATTATTAAAAATAATTTTTAATATAATTATAAATATACATATTTTAAAATCATATATATATGTATATATAATTAAATCATATGTAATTATAAACATATATATATATATATATATATAATAATTTAATGTAATAATGATAATAAATAGATTTATAAACATAAAACAGAAACACTATAAACATAATAAAAATAAATAAACATAATAAACATAACAAACATAATAAACATAATAAACATAATAAAAATAATAAACGTAATAAAATAATAATAATAATAAATATAATAATCATAGTAAAAATAAAAAACATATTAAACATGATAATTATTATAATAATAATAAATATAATTATTATTTACTGAAATTTATTATATATATTTTTTATTCATAAAAAAAATATATTGGTTATAAATATGCGTTTTTTATCTAATGTATAAAAGTAAAAATTATTTCTTAATTTAATTAAAATAATTTTATTAAAATTAATAATATTTTTTTAAAACATTTTTCATCGCTATTATTAATGCTGATAAAGTCCCCTTTTTTATCAGCACTATAAAGGGATGATAATGGGGAGCCTTTATCATTTCTTTTTTTATCGCTAATAAAGGGTCTCTTTATCAGTGCTTTTCTCTAGCACTGATAAAAGACCCCCTTTTTCACTACCTTCTAATTAGCGCCGATAAAACTCTAGTGCACCCCTTCCTTGGATCTATGGATTTTTTCCTTGTAAAACATGAAAACTTTATTACTGAAACCATTTGTGCCTCTTGCAATATCTATATTAAGAGTGAAAAGGGATACCCCTTTCTCTTCCTTAGAGTGGGCATTGAAAGAGGTTGATTTTGTGCCCCATAGAGGATGAATGAATCTTTTCCACCATTGGGTGAGTGTGACCCACCTGTTCATCAGAGTATAACTCCTTATAGTAATCCACAACAATAGAAAAACTATTATGCTTAGAAGTATGGAGGTGTCCATGAAATTTAATGGAATTCTTAGCTACCTTGACAGTATTTTCCTTATTCAATCTATAAAACAATATTTATTTTCTATCACCCTAGTTGTTCCATTTTACAGATAACCTATTCCATTACAATATGACTTTCATAGTTAGAAGTTCATCCAGCTTTGATGAGGAAAAAATTTCCTCCCTAAAATGTTAATCCTGGTATGATTCCTAAGCTGAGAACTTACAAAGTGTTCCATAGCGGTTTAAATATCCAGTTCATGGTTAGAGAAGGAGTTACTACTCAAAACATTCAACAATACCTTATTATGTTAAATATTTTGAATAAAAATATGCATGTGTCGTATAGGAGTTTGAAATTGACAAGCATCTGTCATAGTCTCTCTACATTCTTGTATAAGAATCCACCCATTATTAAACTGAAAAGGGAGGTGTACTGACCTGGAAAGATTAGGTTGAATCTCAAAAATATGGGGGTTGTAATCTAAATGATATTAGGGAAAAGTAAAATTGGAAATTCCGGAGGCCTCTATCTGGTCATCCATTTGAACAATTCATCTTTCTAACTTGATCACTTGCCTTACATTTTGTGTATACCTACTCCCTTTGAATTTATCCCCAACAAAATCAACTTTATCAAGATTAAAATAATCAAAACAAGAGGATAATTTAATATATGCCAACATATTTATGTTCAATCCAATATTTTCATAAGGCCTCTATATATTGTTGAAATCACCAATAAGTGCCCACTTAGAGCATACAAAGTTAGAGAACTTCTCATGTCCATTCCAGAGATCTATTATCCTATTATATGATGTGAATTCATATACAATGGATATAGAGAATGTCTGGACTTGGTAATTGGTTTACGCTGAAATGCTTTGTGAAATTCTTACAAATAATAGAATTTTTATACTATTAGGACAAAGATCCCACAATGGGTTTATATTTAAATTTTACAGGTTCTGAGAGACAAAACTGAAACGTAGAGTGTTCCACCGGAAATCTATCCATCCATCAAATAACATATTAGGTTCTTCAATACCAATAACCATAGATTTATAGGCCTCGATGTAATGTAAAAGGGACATGGCCATGGGGGTGTTTCCTACACTCGAAAATTTCCAACAAAGGATCCTCATTATGCAATGGTTTGGCTCCTTATCAGGTGCCCTCCTTGGGTCTATCCTATCTTTGAACCACTTTTCATTTTTTCCTTTTACCTTCTTCATTCCTTCTTTTATGGTTTTTTTCACCTTGAGCTTCATATCCTTCACATCCGTCTAGCTATCCATTAAGCATTTAACATATTTTTCCACTTTCTCTATGCTACTAGGATTACTTTTGTTTAAGTGATATTCTTACTCAGCATCATTAGAATAAAATGTACCACACAAAGGGGTAAATTTGTTGTCAGAATAAAATTTCCCTGGAGTCATCCCATCAATGGAGTTCTTCTGTGAAACATTAGAGGTGGGAACCAACAAGAAAGGCTCCTCAGCTGCACTTTCCATAGTAAATAGACTAGGGTTCTCACACATTTTCTTATCAGTAGGTATGGATAGACTCAGTGCTTCCCTAAGGATCTCACATTGAGGGACAAATTCTCCCCATCACGGGCCTTAGTGTTTTCCTCTAAATAACTACATGTTGTGAAGCTGAGGTGTGATGCTCACATGGGAATGAAGATACTATAATTACTTACCCCTCAACCTAAGGTGGTGCATGAACCTGAGGAGAGCATCATTCATATGTGTCCTAAGTAACTGTAATCTACCGCTGATTAGGTACCCACCTCACTTCAGTGGCCTTCTTGGATTCCATCAAAGGTCAACCATCTTTGTAACCATCTATTTCTGGAGAAGTAGTGGTTTCCATATTTTGACACACTTCAACAATTAGGGATGGTTGAGGTACCACTTCATCCATCATGTCAACCATTACCATTGAGGGTCCCGTGATGTTTCCTGGATCAGTAGTGGAAGAAAAATCGTTACCCTTTCCCCTTCTACATTTGGTTTCATTATATACCACTACCATTTAGAGTTATTTTCATATTTGATTTTGTATTTTATGAATGAACATATCCTAGTTTTAATTAAGTTTCCCCCCAAAAAATATCTATAATGTTGAATATATTTTATAGGAAATTGTGAGATCTATAACTCCCTGAATCATCCTGTAATGTATGATTATTATTTTCATTGTTATTATTATTTTTTATAATATATTGGAATTCATATGTATCCATTCATAATAAGCTCTCTGTCTATATATTATAAGATAAGTGCCATAGTTTTTCCAATTATAAATCCTTCCTACATCCATAATATAATATATTTTCATGCTACATATATTCTAACATGACTACATTTTATTTCAGCTATTATAATTAAGAATGAACTAAATCCTAATGTTTTTTTGTATAAATAAATTCTTCACATATTCAAAATACATGTAAAACTATATATATCCGTCATGTATATAATTTATTATTAATTTAAAAATATTTATAATATGTTCTATATATTTTATTTACAATTTTAGAAAGTGAATTTACATAGAATATTCATGTAGTATTTATTTAGAAATATAAATTGAAGTATAATATAGAAAATTAATAGATTCCAAATTCATCTCTAATACAGATTATCATATGTGATATTAAATATAATAAATTATTTACATGTGCTATAAAACATTGAAAAAGTGAAAGGGTTTGTATAGTTCCCTACACCAAAATTCCTAGATCTAATGTTAAAAACACATACATTTCACACATTAATTGATTCACATATATAAAAAAGGATAATTAGAACATAATATAATACTTACCTTACACAAAACACATTTGGTTTATTTTATTATAGAATCAGTAAAACTTTGTTACTAATAAATCCAAATTCTTCTTATCAAATGGATGTTTTTTCCACCAGAATATGTAAAAATCAATTCATGATAATTCTTAAAAAAAGATAATCTTTTAAACATATAAAAGTTGTTAAATTCATTCTTAACCTTTGTAAATGTAAATATATTAATGGGTAATCTCAAAAGAATAATAAGAATAATTATAAGTGGTATTAATTAGGAACATAAGAGAAAATACAATTCACATATATTTATAATCAAATGAAATCATATCCAAGAACACCAGATTAGAATACATGATTCAAGCCATATTGAATGGGATAGCATAATACATGAATCAAGAAACTAGGAAACACTAGTTAATATTCATGATACATGACAAAATAAATTATGGATTTTAATAACATAAAAATGTTTCATGAAAAAATGAACTATAAAACATATCATTATACTTGATGATGAAATTCTTGTGTCCTAGGAAATGTTAAAGAATGAATGTGCAGTTTACAGAGAATCTAAAATCAAATACCCCAAAAATCCCTCTAAGTTTCTATTTTCAAAATCATATGACCATCGTGAAATGGTCCTGGATCACAAAAATATAGGACGAGTAGTCTCCTTCAAAAGTGTGTAGGTTTTATAATAACCGTCAAGAAATGTAAATATAGATTTGTAAAGTTATTCGTGACCACCCGAAGATTTTATAATAATCTATGTGAAGTGACTGTCGAATTCATGATGCCCCATTGACATAAAAATATTATAGTTATTTGGAAAATCCTCCAATCATCATGAAACCCACATCCCAATAAATATCACATACAGTTTGACTTTTTTTGGATGAGGACAATTACATTTTGACTTCTAAAAATTGATCCATGTTACTGAACCACATGGTCATATTGATTGAATGTATAAATGGTTCCCAATAAGAACACATTCCTTAAAAAATCAGCTCTTTTTGATAATTGCGAGACTCCACTATTGGTGGAGATGAGTTTCTTGAAGTACCATTCCATTTATGGAAGAATAAGGCACTCTAGGGCACTTGAAGATTTAAAAAACATTTATCCTTTTCAAAGCACTCCCCATGCTAACCATAACATCACTCCAATGTAGGGTTACCATGTTTCAAAATTCATTCCCCTTTTTGAGACCCATGACCTATGAAAGGACCCTTATCATTGAGAAAAACCTATCAATAAGGCCCCAAAATTCTTGAAACCCATCTTATGGTAAAACCATTCATCCCTAATATTCTTTATTTTAAATCACATAATAAATATAATGGTGAATTTTGAATTAATCATTTATTATTTATAGTTCACAATAATTCCTCTAAAAAATATCCCTAATCATCATAAAATCCAACCATATATAATATGAAATGCGAAAATATTCCATTAAATTAAAGATCAACCAAAATATTATCAAAGAATTATGTAATATAAATATATAAATATATTATAATCTTAATTTAACCAACCTAAATATTTATATAAACCCTTACACAAAAACCAATAATAAAAACCAGTTCTATAAAGAACCAATAATTATATGTTTAATAGATAGTATTTTACATTCATACCATCTTATGATCATTTATGTTTAGAATTTTGGAGAATTATGAAAAAGTATTACATATCAAATGCCTACATTTTAATGTTTATATTTTCACTCAATATCAATATTTTTATAGTAACAGAGGATTATTAAATTTATATTTTCATTTCATTTATTTCTCATTATCATCCCATAAAAAAAGGTCCACCATAGAAGAAATATAGATCTCTCTATAGTTCATAGTCATATTTAGTCCTTTTCAATTTTTTTATAAAATATACGATGAGAAAAATAATATTAGTAGGAGGCATAAAAATAAATGAAAAAAGTTAATGATTTTTAAAATACATGGAAACACATAATTTAATTTTCCTTTTAACATAAAAAACTTTCTACTCAAAAATCATTATTTACATATGAAATCAATTTCAACGCATAATGTTTTCAAAAAAAATTCTATGAAATAACAATGAAAAAAATCGAAATCAAGTAAATAATTTGGGAAAACTAGATAACTCAATAAAACATATGTTCCAAATTTAGAAGATTATAATCCGCCCATTATTCATAAGTTAATTTTAATTTTATTAAATCAAAAGAATTATTTTGAAAATCATAACTATCATTGAAAACTAAATTGGTATATTGGTAAATTTTCATTACAATCAACATTGTAAGAACCCTTTCCATGAAAAAACCATAACAATAAATTATAACCCATGTTAAGAGTGTAAATTACTTCCTGTTATCTCTAGAATCATTTCATAATGAACTGTAGAGCTATATCAGGTTTAGAATTTAATAGGGTTATATCATGCTCACTGATTTGTTTAAATTTATATGAACTATACGATAAAAAATAGATAAAATATGATTTTTACTCCATCAAGCCCATATAATTTGGCATTATAACCCATAAGATGACCCACTATGAGTTATCTCATAAACATGCGAAAATATTTCATTTTATTATTGAAAAGATAAAAAATAATAAAAAAATATGAGTCCTATATTCATTGAATATTTATATATATTTTTAAAGGATTTTTGATAATCAATAACAACTATGGTAGTCATAAAATATAGATATAAAGTAAATGCTAAAGATGCAATCTTTTTCACTTTTGTAAAAAGTTAAAGAAGTGAATTGTATAGATATTATTTAACATATTTCATTAAATAAATTTTATTTTAAGTACAAGGTAGTATAATTCAACATTATCAATAATTTAAATATAGGAAAATATTCAATCAAAAAAAAATTTAAATAAAAATATATTAAGACTTTATTAACTATTCAATCAGAGAAAATTGAAGTGGTGAACATGAATATGATTTTTAAGACTCAAGAAATTAGGAAAATTAATAATAATAAAAATCCATATGGGAGTATGTACAAAAAAAATGAAAACATATTGTGAAAACTATATACATCTCAAAGAAAGGAATTTCAAATGATACATCCCTTTCATAAAGTCCGATTCAGTATATATATTATTAAAATATATTATAATTAATGTAATTTAATTATTTAATTTATTAATATTATTATCTATTTTATTCCCTTATAATAATCGCTTTCAATTCTTTTAAACAATGTCTTATATATTTACTAAGATGGTTAATATCATGTCATGTTTTTTGAAGTTGTTTTTTTCTTAGTATGAAAAAATTTCAGTAGGTTTACCATGGTCAAATGTATAATTACTATCTTATATATAGAACTTCAATAATGAAATTTTAATCATACAGTTCTTTTTAAGAATACATTACTAGAGTAAATGAAAAAAATAACATTTCATCATAGAGGTGGTAGTCCACATGAATATCCGAGTGACGTTATCATTTTCTAGTGGATGGAAGGTTAAGAAGAAAAATTACATATTATCATTATAGAATCATAGTTATGATATATTATATATATATATATTAAACCAATAATAAAAACTATCCAATTGATATGGTGAAAAGAAACGCATCATTTTAGAGAGGTGATAGTTTACACATACAAATGAGATATTTCCCTTTCCCATGTGATGAGAAAGGATAAGAAAAGTGTTTTACCATAAAAATAATAACATGTATGTTTATTTAAGATATTTATACTATTATATTATTATGGTGATTATATTTTTGATGGAGGAATAAGAGGAAAAAATCATAAATGAATTTCATTAAAACTAATATATGTCTTTTTGATATCCTCCATTTGATTGAGCTTATGACCATTTAAGAATTGGTTTATGGTAACTCAAGGGGATTAGGGAAATATTAAGGGAAGTTTGGAGTGGTATTTTTGTATAATATTGATGGAAAAACAAATTAATATGTTCTTTTGGAAGGCATATATTGATTCATTTTTATATGAAAATATCAATGGGATTTTTGATTATTTCAATATTTAAAGGCCATGATTGAAATTTTAAACATTAAAGTTGATCATACATGATCCTTTAATGATATTATAAAACTTTTCTCTTCCAAATCCATAAATATAGGTTTTATATTATTTTTTATTTAGGTTCAAATAATTTTTAATCAATAAATACTATTTAGAGTTATTTTTGTGACTATTCGCCAAATTTAATATTTAATATATTATGAAAACAATGGAATTTGAAATAAAACAAATAAATTACAACTTTTACATCATAAATATCTATTTATTAAATGAAAAACTTCAAGAAATCTTAATATTATAACTTTTGATATAATTAACATTCTTTACATAATTTTTCCATGTTTATATAAATATTTTGTTAATATAGCGTAAAATTTCAACAAAATTATACTATGTTTGGAATTAGAAAAGTTAGTTATAACCATAATGATAATTTATTTTCCACCATTACAGTGGTAATTTACTTTCTTATTTTATATTTAATCTTAGCCTTATCATAAAAATATATTTATGATATTGTATTAAATAAAGTGACATTTATGTAAATATAATTTGTTTATTACAAAATCAAAAGTCATATAATATCATATGGATCCAAAATTAATCAAAAATGACCAGGGATAAGGTATTATTATTGAAGAACTAATACAATAAATGAGAGGCAATTTTTTTTGATATTATCACTAAATATTAACTTTATTTATCAAGTTTTATCCTTCACCACAATGAATATATTTAATCATTAATAATATTTATTATGAAAAAAATAAAATGGTCCTTATTAAAAATATTAATCATTATGATTCCAAATATGAAATAAAATTTCATGTTTCAATTTCATATAGTGAATTATTTTAATTCTAGTTTTAAGTATGAAAAATTAAATGAAAAATAATTTTTCAAAACTACCCTTTTATGAATGATTAGATTTTACTAACAAATCACAACTAATTTTTCATTATATAGAAATAGTTAATTTTTTTTAATAAAATGATAAATTATCATACATTAAAAAATGATAAATTTTAATGGAACTTTATAATAACATTTTTTTTCTAGGAAATGACATTTTTAAATAAATTAGGTTGATTCATCAATTACTAAAAAATTAATATTTTCAGAAACATTTTATTCATTCATCCAATTTTTTTTACTTCATATGTTAATTATTTTTTTATCCAATTAAATTTATAATAATGTAATAAAATAATTATAATATCCATGCATAATGTTTATAAAAACAATTATAAGAAATAAATAATTTATAAAGCATAAAATGCATTTATTCTCATTTCATTATTGTAGAAACAATTAATTTTTTAATAATTTATTTTTATAATATATTTAATTATTAAATTTCATAAAATTAATTAATAAATAAATATTTATTTATTTCATTATGATAAAAATACATTACTCACTTAATTAATATTTCTAAAAAAGTATCACTTTTACATTCACCCAAATTTTCCTCCAGTTCTTATTTATTGATAATCAATTTATGAATGGTAGGTTTTTATGTTATGGAAAAAAATTATAAATAAATTTCATAATGTTTTTTGTTATATTCACACATACTAATTAAATGTATTTTTTATAATGTTCATATTTATATAATAACATTTTAATAGCATATCAATGTTAATTTTATTCTTATTATTTCATATGGAACATACTACTCAACAAGATATTTATTTAATAGAATAAAATATATAAACACCTATGCTCATACACTATAAATTTAATAATTTTTTTTATTTCAAATAAAATATAAATATATATATATATATTAATTTTGTTCTTACGACAAACTATTATATGTTTAAATTAGTAAATCATACTTATATATTCATGTATGAATGTTTTATGATATGAAAATTGTCCAATCATACATGTGTTGTGAAATATTTCTATATGTCTCTAATATGGTACAAATATAATTCTAACCAAATAATTTTATTGGTGAGTGTGTATAGAAGCCCATGTATTTTACACATATCATTGCATGATCTTAACATATATATCTAATTAAGTCAACCCAATGATCAAGAGACCTATTTTATTTTGGAGATCTAGATCATAATACATATAAATAAAACTAAACTAAAATATATTAATTTAATTCTCTATAATTATTTCATAATTACCATTTATGTCATAAAATTTCATAATGTAAAATTAAGAAGACATAATGGAAATGGGTGAGTGTAAAATCCAATAAGGTAATAAACATGATAATGAACAATAAATTCTGAGTCAAATTGAATAACATGATACTATAAAAGAGAATTACCATATATAATAAAATTTAATATTCACATGGAATAATGAATCATAAGAACATGTTAACATAGGATTTTTTAGTCAATATAAGATATGAAAGAAGCATAATTTAAGGCTAACTACCAAGAGCTAGTTTATGAACAAAGTCCCTTCATGGATTAGGTTTACTCCATAATCCCATACATATCATCACATGAGACATAAATATTTCACAATAAATAAGAGAACTATTTGGGTTAAACCATCATAACATGTATATACATACATGTGCCACAAATGGAAATTCAACACAAGGAATAAACAAAAGAATTACCCATGGAAAGAAGTGGGTTCCATAATTTTTTCCTTATATCAAAATCAAAAGATATTTCATAAATATTAAAAATATTTATAGGAATTAAATATTTTGGGCATTCATATATAAATAAATAATAATAGAAATAATTTTTTTGATCATTTAAAAAATATTTAGAAAGTTTAGAGAATTTAATATAGAAATGAACCATTAAAACAATGTTTTATAGAATCATTTTTGGTCTTTTGAAGAAATAATGAACATTGATATTTATTAGAAAACTAGATTTAAATAAAAAATGGTTATCATCAAAATATAATTTTTTTAGGAATTAATTAATTTTAATAATTTATTTATAATAGGGTTATATAAAAGTGTTATGTAATAGAAAAGTTCCTTTTAATGATGTTTTATTATAAAGAAGGAAATGAGAAATGAACTTAAATAATGTATATCCCAATCAAAGGAAGGTATAATAAGCTATATATATATATATTAAAGATAAATATTTATATAATTAAAATTATTTTAATAAGATAAAATTTTAAGATAATTTGAGTTAGACAGTGACATGTCACAACCTAGTGAGAATAGGGTTGTTCGGAGAGATAACTTAACTCAAATCTAGAAAGGTTCAGTACGTACACATAGGCTTCTAGAAAATAAAATTTTAATCATTAATTAACTAATTCATAACCTTTTGCATCTATATTTTATCTAATATATATATATATTGAATTAATTTTAATATATTTATTTTAGATATATATATTTATTTTCAATTATGAGGGTGCTCATTTCATGGTTCCAAGGTCAAATAACTTGTTGATCATTACTAATGTTCATATAAAAAACCACATAAATATAGAAATGAATAGAATTAATTTTCTTCTACATGAAAAAAATTAAAATTTCCCAAAATAACTTCGTGTGTTATGATATATGGAATATTCATTTTTTAAAAATGATTATATTATATGGTTATTCCATTGTTTCCATTTTATCAACCATCATGAACTAGATTTGATTTATTTTATTAAATTACTATTAATTCATTCAAAAACATGAAATATGTTGTCATATAATTATTATCATATAATTTAATAATAATAATATTTTTATGAATAGCCTTTAAGGTAGTGGATAAACCTATTGTATGTAGTTCATGAAGCCAGTGAACCAACTACATTTTGAACATAATTTAAATTATAGAATCAATTGAGGAGAGGGTGTAGAATAGATATTATAAATAATAATAATAAAATATATCTGTATTTAGGATAAATATGATTTTTTTATATTTATAGAGAAAATATGGAGGTGGAATAAGAAGACGAAAATTGAAATTAATTTAGTAATCAAATTTACCTATTCCTTTTGTTGTCTCTTTTTGGGACACACCTTAGGGATACATGAAAAGGAAATTGGTGATACATAAAACACAATGGAGGGTGAAAATTATTACCATGGTATTATGAAAAATAAAAGGAATAAATTAAGTGGAAGCATTGGTGAGGGGTGGTATGTATTAGAGAGAAGAGGGTTGTTTTGAGTATTATATTTGTTAGATTATTATTTTGGATTAAGGCTACCAATAGTGAAGAGTATTGTGAATATATAATGTAAATGTAATATGTGATAAAAAAATTGGTTCTTGCATCACCCCTTGTAAAATTAATAATGTATTTAAATTATACTATTTAATACCATATTTTACAGTATTTCACAATTCACTAAAAATTCAAATATGTTATTAAAATACCAAAGATTATTCTTACACATTTCTGAAGATTAAATTGAAAAAATGAAATCATTTTTATGAAAATTATTTAAAAAATATATAAATCTTAATTTTTAATTAATATTCTAATTTATTTTGAAGAATAAAAATATTAATATTATGATCAATTAGGTTTCCCTTGGATAAATTATTTTTAGTCTCAATAAATGAGGTTATAATTTTAATACAACTGAATATTAATTTATAAACCCAAATTTTAAAATTATTCTTTCTAGTAAATCATTATAATTTTTATAAAAATGAAAATCAAGTATTTATGTTTTACAAAAATAAAAGAATTTAATTTATCATTTTTGATATATTTTTTACTTGTAAAATGATATAAAGTTGTTATATTTTAATTTTTAAGATACATAAAAATCACATTACATTTATATAGGCAGGGATACTGTTATAATAGTTTGTTTACTATTAAAAATGATCAAATTACTATTCCAAATATTAGATTACTATTCCAACGATAAGTTATTAATAGTAATATGAATTCACTACTTCAAATAAATACCATTTTTTCTTTATTAACATATATTATCTCACAATTTTATATTTTTTTTATTTTAAAAATTGATATGACACTAATAATATCCATTTTCATTTATAAATTTTTTTTCGTGACTGAAAATATTCTCAGGGATCATTTATATCCCCATTTTTAGATTATAGTTAGCTTATTTTCCATTTATTGTCTCATTGTATTACACTCAATTAATATGTTAATTTTTATTATATAAATTAAACTTCTAATTTAATAAAATGTTTTTGGATTTATCATGAGGTTAATGTGCTTTATAATAGTTTACATTACTATATTTTAAACTTCAATATAATCAGAGGGGAAATTATATTGATAAACGTTTGGGCCATTACATCTCCCACTGAGTCCAATTTCCCTATTTTCATCACTTTATCCACCCATCCTCCCCAAAAAAGTTTCTTTTGTATAAATTTAAATTATTAAACACAAAAGAAATATTATATCATATTACTATCCTAAAATTCATTTTTTTTATTACTAAATCCCAACCATAGGGATTCTTATCCAAAAAAATAATTATTGGTCATCTACGTTGAATATATCTTATTAGTAAAATATTAAGTCTACTTCCAAATCCATATTCAATTTTGAGATAAGAAAATTACAACATAGTATTGAAAATAGAAGAACTAGAATTCAATATATGGAATTCTGGTTACAATACATAATACAATATGGGTTCTCCTTATATGTGGAATCAATCTACAAGTCTACCACATTATGATAGATCACATAAATAGTGGTTGAAACATCTCTTAAATGTACTAAAGATAATTTTCTAACTAAAAATTTAATTCTATTCGCATTTAAATAATCTCAAAATGAATCAAGAGACATGGTGATAACTTACATTTCCTCCTTAATAAATGGTTTCTCAAATGTAGAGGAATTCATATAAATACACTTTTGTAAAGATAAATTCCAATTGTTTTTCCAATATTTTATATAATTATTTTTCCTCATATCTATCATAAAAATTTTACAAAAGAAATGTATATTATTTATAGTGTCTTATATGATACTCAGTTATAGTGTTGATGAGTCTCCCCCATATATTTAACAAAAGAGATAATGAAATGAACTAACATATAAATATGTAAAACACATCCATCTATATAAAATATAGGTTTTCGAAATTATATGAAAACACTTATGTGTGTCGATGGTTTTTCCATGCACAAAAAATGTAAGAAAAATAAAGGTTTCCATCCTATATTATAAAAACTTGATGGTGCTCTCACACTAATAGTTGATAGTGGTGTTCCATATATTCTCACAACTTCTCTAATGTATTTCCATACAAGTTGATCAAGGGAGAAGTACTCTTAAATTGAAATGAAATGAATAATTTTTAAAGAAAGATCCACCAAAACCCATATAGTATTATTTTCTATAGATATCTCTGGGAGACTGGTGACAATGTCCATTGTGATTTTTTAACATTTCCATGTTTGTATGAATAATGATTTCATCATCCCCGTAGACCTTTATATTTATTCCTCCACTTTATAACATACCTGAAACGTTGATTTTAATTATATGATCACCTACATTATATCTTCCCACTAATTGTGAACTCAAAGATCATGATATATTTTTCATGCTTCCAAGGTGTTTGGATAAGTTCAATCCATGTGCATCATTCAAAGAATATTTCATTATCACGTGATTTTATGGTATACAATGTCTTGACCAAAATTGTAAAACATATTCTTTATATATTTTAATATCTAAGGATTTAGCATTTTTTATAGATTCCATATTTTTTTATATAATCACTTTGAGCTTCCATTATCTTCTCAAAATGGGATAGAAAAAAATTCATTTGAGAGAGGACTGATAATGTTCCTACTTTTATGATTACCATGTCTATATTTTGAATGAATAATAATAATGGATCATTCTCAATTCTCGTCATGGATACGGTCGTAATACCCTATTTATTTATAGAATTTTCCACTTTATCCTCACTCAAAAAATGGAATTTGATTGAATATTCATAGTAATTTATTATATATAACCACCATTGAGGCTCTTATGATCAATATAAATTTCAAATTTTACCCCAATAGAGATAATTCCTCTTTATATTAAATGTATAGATTACTCTATCCAACTCTATATAATGTGTTCTATGGTTTGATTCATAAAATATTGACCACCTTATTGAGTAGGATATAACATTATTTTTTTACATTAGAATATATCTTATTCCATCTATTGAAGCATCACTATACGCCATGAAAAGTTTACCACCAGTGGGTAGTGTGTGTAATAATGAAGTGATAAGAATATTATTTCTATTATTTAACATCTATTCATATTCATTTGTTCCAAGAAAACATTTTTTCATTTTTAGTCATCTGGGTTAGGAGGTTTTCAAATAGTGAAACATTTATCACAAATCATATGTAATACCCCGCTAGTTTAATGAAACTGAAAATCTCAATAATATTTGACGACCCGAGATAATCCTCTTTTCCATTTGTGTTAGAAGGGTCCATATATGTCCCTATACTTGTGAAAGAATTCCCTTATAATGATACGCAATCCATGTTGAACTCACATTTATTGAAACTGGTATATATACTATCCTTTCACAATTTCTTTATTAGAGTATTCAAATGCACCTCAAGCTATGAAATTCTATTTGAATATATCACATTATCACATATAAATATAACCAAATATTATTTGAGGAAATATATAAAGAATATATTCATTAATTCCCTAATGATTTATATAGAATTAATGAGTTTGGTGGGAATCAATATTAACACATAGTGTTTATACCTTGTTAAAAAATTAATTTCTGGAATATTTTCCATCATCACCGTTAACTGGGGATATGTCAAAAAAGGTGCACCTTATAGAAATAATGATCCCAATATATTTATTTGAATAAGGATTATATCTATGGAAGTGGATATATTTTATTTATTATAATTTTTATTACTTCAGGATAATAAATTTAGAGGCAGAATTGACCCATAATTTTCTTGATGAAGCAGACTGATAGAACCAAGGGTAAGGTAATTAAGTGTGTATATATATTTTTTAATATTCTCTAGTAACTATTTATTCAGTCAATACAACTCAATTTTTTCTATATAGTTGGTAGTATGTGATATAGGAATAGAATTTGGTCAATGTTCAATAGAGAACTCAACCGGTCACTCAGAAGAATGAATAGAAAACTCTTCGGGGAATACTTTAGTTTAGTCCCAAATAGCATTCATCTATTAATTAATGATTTATTCCTTTGTCTCTACCATTTGAGATGTAAATTCATGGTCAAAAATTAATAATATCCAACAATTATAAGAAGATCCCTTAGCGATTCCTCCCCCTCATTATAATTTATTAGAATTAGTTTATTACTTTGTATTTGGAGATTAATCCCCCTCTCATTAATGTTGATATTTGATTTATATAGCGACAATTGCTCCATGCTAAATAAAACATTAAATTAAAATAAAAGAATTATGAAAATATTCAATGAGAGATTCAGTCAGAAACAATTTACTGGGAATAGTTATATTCATTGGATGCAATAATTTTTCTATATAATACCTCAATAGATAACTCAACCCCCATGATTTTATGTAGTGATTGAATAGTTATAAAAAACATAAAAGATATAATAAATTTATATAACAAGATTATTTTTTATATTTTTTATTATTTAATGAAAAAATAGTGTACCTATCACCACATAATTGTGGGGATCAACCTCAATAATAGTGATAACATATTACATTCCTTTCTATAAAGTCTATAAATGGTTTTTTTATTGATTATCCTAGATAACACTCAGATTTGGAATTGGATTTTACAAACTGTACAATCCTTCCATTTATAACACTATACTATCATATATTTTTTGATTTATCCTTTCATTCATACAATACATTAATGGGATTCTTAATCTCCCATCAACATTTTATTAGATTGATTCCCCTCTATTTTATAATTAAAACATCTCACATCTCCCTTGAGATAGTATTTTGGGGTTCTTTTTCACATATTTTTACATGTGGGTAGTTGTATTTTCTTTCCTCCATGAGAATTAATCGTTGATCATCCAAAATAAAAATTCATTTTATGAATTTTATCTCCATCCCCATGAGGAAAATGGGAGTCATGAATCCCCATCTCTTCTTAAAGCTAACAATAAAAAATATCTTCTTATCTGTTAATGTTTTGAATCGCCAAGGGATTTTATAGACTTGGATTTAATCCCCTAAAGAGGTGGTCCATTACACTATTGTTTTCAACTGTAATATCGATGTCATATAATACATTCAATGAAAAGTTTCCCTCCTTCACCCTAATAGAATCATCTTACATTTTCAGTAGTATATGTACCAACCACTATTATTTATGATGGAGTGATTACAGAAAACATTTAATGAAATATATTTTTTGTAATCCTTCCCATTCCATGGAATCAATTTCATAATTGAGCATCATGTTACTGATCTATGTCCATCAACTTCTCCCAATAGGTGACAAACATCCCATATGGGTTTCTATTTTTATTAGTATTGGAAAACATATAATATCTTCTAAATAGATTTAATCCATTGTTCCGTGATGAGGGATCATAAGATACACTAATGGAAGGAGGCCTTTGCCATATAAAGGACTCAAACACAAATTACAATTTCTTATGGGAAGGTGTATGTTCCGTATGATTCATGTTATTATTCACAAATAGATTTATTATTGAAAATAATTCCATGATTTTCTTATCTCTCCATCACATGTGTATAGTCATATAATTACGGAATCCAACACATTATTTATCATATTTGTTTTTACATGATTTATTCCATTTCCCACTGTTAGAAAAATAAATAAAATAAAATAAATTATGATAATACTCTTACCAAAAAAAACATATAAAATGGGAAACTATGAAAATAGAAGGAATGGAATATAAATGACATATAAATCCTAACTTATGATACTATAGGTTTTAATATAGGTTACCCATGGTAATTATTCTATTAGGTTTTCTAACCTGATAATTTATTCATGTCCTTCATAAGAGGTTGTAGTTACTTTTCTATATAATATTACCATACAGTTCAAATGTAGGTGTGTAGAATGGCCTCTTTGAAGTATACCAGGTGAAAATTGAGTTAGTTCCCAATACACCATTTTCTTGTCCATTACCCTTAGGTACAACTATTCCAAAACCACATATTATTATAGTATCAATATAGGGATTTAATTTCTTGTATCCCACTAACTTAATACATGAAAAAAAAATATTTTCTTATAAATAAAAAATATCTGAATGAATTTTAATGATCTATACTTTTCATAATCCCCACAAAATAACTATACATTGTTTTTATACTGACTAAAACAACCCATTTCTTCTACACACATCACAATATTATTTTCAACATGAATATACATAAGGAAAACCGAAATTTTGAGAGTCCTGATGAATTTTAAAAAATAACATCATAATTCAAAAATATGACATTATAATTAAACTCCTAAATTTTATTTTCCATATTGATCTCCATTATCCTTATGAGATCCTTACACATCATATGATAATCTTGAAAATACATAATGAAATGGGGTTATATAAAAGACCTAGAAAGTTAATATAAATGACAATAAAGCCTAAAATTTGAGTCTAATAGAAAAACATGATATCCTAAAATATAAGGCTTATGCATAATGAAATGGAGGAATAGTAAAATAACATGGAATGATAAGATCATGGAAACATAAGAACGTTGAAAAAATATAAAATATGGAATAAGTATAATTCATGGACAACTTCAAAGACAATATAACATGGTATACAAAATCCCATAAGTTATTTGGTTTACTCCCTAATCCAAAATTCCATAACAATTATTGGAAAACCCATCTAAATAAGCATCAAACTAGACCATTTCATGACCTAATGTGTGTTATCAATATTTGTGGGATGCCAAGTAGCACCAAATAATCAAAAATTTAAGGGGGGTGATTTTTTTGAACCAAAAATAGGATATGTGATATATATATAAGGATTTACATGAAATATACTCAATAAGAAATGTGTGCCAACAGTATTGATATAACCCAAAATGAAGCCAGATAAAAAGAAAAGGAATATTCCCAACAACCAAAAAGGACACCTAAAATTAAAAATTAATACTTCATGCAATATGTGTGATATGTACAACTACCTAAACACCAAATAACCATATATATATATATATATATTTATTGAAACAAATTTCACAACATCATTGTTTTACCTTTCATTTTCCTACACCACAAGACAATAAAATGTGTTCACACCCCTAAGGGGGTGTACATGGTGTGAGATAAACAAGATCAATAGGATCCAACACAGTTATTCCATATCATGTCTCTATAAAAAAATTAAACATGTTCAACATAAAATAAAACATGGCATAATAAATATTTAAAGTGTTTAATCAAAATCATTGTAAATAGTTACCCTTTTTATAAATAACTCAAAAAACAAAGTGATTCAATTTCAATGAATAATTTTAATAAAAATTTAAAAATAAGTAAGAATGTATATAAAACGAATACACAAAAAACAATGATATACATCCCCATGATAATAAAGGATGTTGTTTCTAGATCACTTATAACACAAAATTCAATAAATTACTAGTTCACACTCAAGACCTTATATCCCAGAAAAAAATTTATTGGGAATAGAGGGAAATCTCATATAGTGAACCCACTATAATGTAAATAATTTCTTAGATCCCATGAATATATGATTAATAAATGGAAGAACACCCAAACAAAACTCCCTAAAAAGTTCAATGGACAATGCCCAATACTAAAAAATCCACTAAAGTACCTAAGGCTCCTTTGTGTGGAATATATCAAATAAAATTTAATGGGATTTAAAAATTATAAAATGAATTATAAATAATTCATTCTAATAAAAAATATTCTTCGAAACCCTAGTTCTAAATAAAATTTCAAATTATCTAAAAAAACTGTTGTTTCTCTAAAATGTAGTGAAAAAATAATTTCTCAAAAAGATATTTATATACTCAAATAAAAAAATCAAGAAAAATGAGAATTTATATCGAAAATCATTTGATAAAATGAATGAACTCATGGATCATATAAGATATCCAAGAGACAAAAAAACATACCTCATGTATGGGTTGCAGACAACCCACAATGTTATCTATACAAAAATACAACAAATAAAATAAAAATGCAATGAGCATATTTTATAACATCATTTGTGACATAATAAAACCAAAATATAAAAGAAAAATGGTCAGTAGAAGAGTTTTATCATCACATATATTGATAATATCTTTCGTTGCACCACAACCAACACAGGATATGACCGATAGAAGATAATCAAACAAGGGATATAGAATATATTAGAAAGAAATCATCACATGAATAATAAATCCTAGAAAATAATCTATACACTATTTCCATCTACAAGACAAATTAATGAAATTATAATATAATGATCACACATACAAAAACAAGAGTAGCCAAGAAACATTAATATTAAGGAAAAAAATAAATAAGCACAAAAATGATAAATTCCCCCACAACTACCAAGTGTATAAATAGTGATATGGGGAATAGTAGATGTAGGATAATGAAAAAGGAGTTGGGTGATCAAACTATTTAATTCACTTTTATATATAGTATTCAAGACACAAATTTATATTTCAATAGACGAATTATTAAAATGGATGATAACCTAAAAATGAATCACCAAAAATTAAAACCTAGAATCCAAATTCATGAAGTGAATATAATTTCACATCACGAAATGTTTTCACATACTTAGAAAAAATCAATTAATATTTTATAGATTAATTCGTATCCTAAATGTATGATTCATGATATGAATTAGATCATATAGCTAGAGTCCATCCCAAGTCCTTTATAAAACCCTGAATCACCTCTAAAACCCCTATGAACAGAAGTAAACTCTATTAAACATTTAAAGTGAGTATAACATAAAGATAATGTTTCCATTATCCTCAAAAAAGTATATTATAGCCTCATAAATTCACATGGAAGAAGGATGATCTAGAAAGAGTTTATCCCAATGCTACATCCACAACAATTCAGACTCCTAAGCATTATGAAAATACAATATGTGCTTCCACAACACTGAGATCAAGGGAATTAACTTACCATGAAATTCATTCACAGGAGAATTAATGATATCCATTGGTTTCTCTATAATGGTATCATCTTTCTCTAAATCAATCTTATCCAAACATAATATATGTGATGGATCCTGATTATTCATCTTATGAAAAGATCGTTGGAAATCAGAATGTGTACACATCAACTGTGCCAAAAATTACAACTGATAAAAAACTTATCTAAGATGCATAATGCTCTTAATTGTACCAAATATCATGGAGATAGCTTCCCCTATTTTCAATACATCAGGGACTTAACAGAAGAGAAATTTGACGGAAAACCCAATCACTAAGAAAAACATATATAGGAAAACAATAACAATACACATATGATTTATTCTGATTTTGAGATGTAACCATGAATAGTAAAATAACATTAATTCCCACTGATGAATCCAAGATGGAAAAAATAATAATATATAGTTTTATATATTAAATGGAGAATTTACTTGGAACTATGGATCATTAAGCTAAAGTTTAACAGGATGTCAGTTTAATAATTACGATTCATTAATGAATGACTGGGTCCTTTGAAATCCAATTTGATGTTTTTGAAAAGATGTTTGAGGATCTACAATAGTTTTTTGTAAGTAGTTTAAAGAGGGAATATTCTAAATAATAAAAAGAAAAAGAAATGGATGATGTAATTTTTGATCTTTTGGAAGATAAATTATCTACAATATTAAAAAAATTTAGTTTCTATTTATCATATGATTTATATGTTAGATATCATGTTTGACGTTTTGAAGAATTTTGTTTTTGGTTACACCAAGAAGGGAGGTATACCATGTTTCCTAAAATGTTTTCTCAACGGGACTAGAATGGTTTCCCAGCTCCCATATATTACTACATGAATGATATAGTGAGGAAAATCAATGATTAAGTATAATATTTTTTTTCAAATTAGATATATATATGTCTTTAAGGACCTCCTATTATTGATCACCATAACTCTACCTCTCAATAACTTATTAAATTATTTTACCCCACTAATTTATATATATGGAAAATCCCATATTTGGAGAAGAACTCTATTTTCCATTAACTTAACTATCTTCTAATCTATCTTTTGTACCTAAATTCTTTTTATATGGATAAATTTGAAGAATATTCTCTCAACATCTAATCAACTTGTGTAAGTATCACTTGAGGATAATGAGTAGGGCTTGGTGTATCTTCAATTATATCGGGTGATATTTTTTTGGGAGAATACTGATACACCATTTCTTAAATCTTCTACAACTTAAGGAAATCCACTATCATTTTAGAAACTCCCTTTTGAAAAAAAAATCCTCAGATCTAATGCCATTTTGAATTTTTTATATTTTATCAAATAAAATTTTTACAAATGATTGAATCATGTTTTGAGAAATCATTTCAATGACTACATACTTATTTTTAATGTTTTAAATTAATTTAATTATTTGGATTGTATTAGTTTTTTATTATGAATGTGTTTTTTTAATGAATTCTTATATATTTAAAATTTATTCATAGAATTTATTATCTATTCTTGTTTTATCTATTCCATTACTACATATTGATCTTATTTAATTATTTAATCATCTTCGTTGATCATTATTTTGGTTAATACTAGTCATAGAAGTTTATGTTCACACTCAATAGCAATAACTATTTACACTTGTTTATGTGAAATATTCATTTTATTCATTTTAAATGTTCTACATGTT
Source organism: Viscum album (assembly GCA_963277665.1). Taxonomy (NCBI): domain Eukaryota; kingdom Viridiplantae; phylum Streptophyta; class Magnoliopsida; order Santalales; family Viscaceae; genus Viscum; species Viscum album. Next base: position 1,381,033,241 of record OY728134.1, on the reverse strand, counting down.
TTAGATGTCACAAAAAGGGGGAGATGAAAAATTATAATAATAATATTAAGAATTTATTCTAAAAATAGATAGATGAAAACAAATTTTAAAAAAAATTGAAGCTCATTTAATATACTTTTTGTTTATTATTTCTCAAAATTTTTATTTTCAATTGAATAGTTATGAGATAGTCCAAAAGGGGATATTGTTAGAGAGAATAAAATATCCTACTTTATGTGTAAATATTATTCAAGAAATCCATATATTTATTATAATGAGTTTATATCAAGTAATTCAGATGATAAATGTTTATAAGGAATTTATTTTATGCAGACTGCATGAAATTATCTTATGCTGAGTAAAGTGTTCAATCTATGGAAATATAAATTATCCTTTGAGTGTTAAAATAATGACACGATATCTTTAGTAAAAATAGAATCATAAATCTTAATTTTTATGTGTATCATACTATATAAAATATTATCTTATGAATAATGGACTGGATACCACATTTACATATCCGACATTTCAGATAGAGTTTAACTATAATAAATGTATATCTTACAAAAAAGATATTCAATAGTTATTATCTTATGAGTATCATAAGATGTTTTGAATGTTATGTATCACACATCAGTATCCAATTTACCATACAATGAAAGATTATCCTTTAAGATATTGAATTATTTTTATCATAAACACAAATTAAGTCAAAGATTTCTTTTAACATACAAATCCTCATGGGAACCCATCTAACAAGAATAATACGATCAGTCATATTTCCTATAATTAATTAACTAGTATGTGTAATTTCATGATTACATTCATAATTTCTTGATAATTCACGACATGATTTTAAGAGTATCATTAAAGGGAATGTCCAATTAAGTAAATATCAATTTTATCAATTTTCATTTCTCAAGTAATGGAAAGATCCAAAGAATAATACCTTTAACATCATCATTTTAGAGTCTTATTCCTTATTTGGAAATAATTGAAAAATGACATAAATATCTTATATTGTCAAATTTTTAGTAGATTATCATCTTGGACACTATGATTATCTCAAATTCTTAATTTAAAAATAAAATTGGATATATAACAGGATATATATGAGGAAGAGTTATCTAATTCATGGATATGTATATAAAAATTCAGAATAGGGATAAACATATCGTCATTATCTGATAATCGTAAAAATAACTCTTGTAAATAGAAAAGATCATATAGAACACTCATGTGACACTCTATAAGTCTATCAACTGTAATGTGACACTATCCAGAGCTAATATTTGAAGATTATCACATTCCCATGATGTATCATTGTCTTCTATCAGTTTCTTCTTAAATCTCTAGCTTGTGATAGTTTTTATAAATTTCATTCATATATATTATATTTAGGCTCATTTTATGTGAGTGTGATAAAGACATGGATAGGTCATGTAATGGGAGATCCTAGTTTAAATCTCTTACCTCTTTTTAATAAGTATCAACATCTTTTAATAAACAGGTGGCCCCTAGAAAATGGGGTTTCATATTGAAAATTACCACACTCATGAAGCAGAGTGTTGTTGGAGGGGACTAGTGTATTTCTATTCCCTGGAACATTGTAAGTATCATTCATTTAATCTCTTTACCTTATTACATTTTATTTACGTTATTTACTTTTATCATGGGATGTATTGGAACTCAAATACCTCAAAGAGAGAGTTCCAATTTTATGATGTTTATTAATAGATCAATTAACAACCTCCTAAGTTTTTGTTTATCCATTCTATGAGAGAACATTTCCATTACCCTCATATAGTTTTTCTCTTTTAATAATTCATTACATGTTTAAATTATATTCATAGTAATTAGGGACTGTTTATCAGTATGGAAGGAAATAAATCATTCATAATTTTATTATCCATTATGGATGATTTGAATATCACAATTTCTGCAAAAGATAATTCAAACAATTTTGATATATTTAATAGCAATCAAATATCCAATAAAGAAATTTTGTAACCTATCTGAAACCTTTTTAATTATTAAAAAGTTATATGGATAATGAAATAATTGTTATTCATGTTCAAAATCATAAATAATCTATCTCATAATTCATGAAAAATGCCACCAAGGATATGAAATTTTATTTTCTGTATATATAGACTAAATATTGGAAGATTGGGGGTATCAACTGCAGACAAGAATATATTGATATATATATTCAAGGTTTGGATTATTTTCCTATGTTCCATTTCTAAAACATTATTAAATTAATATTGACGAATAATAAGGTCATATTTAATATCAATAAAAAATATGAACAAATATAGTTGAGTGTTTAATAAAGTATTTGAATGAAGTATTTGCTTATCAATGATATTTCTATACAATTTAAATAAAATGAGAATTATAAAAAACTTAAGGTTTATTCTATAGTTGTTGTTTTTTGTTTTCAAAATTTGGAAACAACGTTAGATCAAATTGATAACTTTTAAAATGGGTTTAGTTAAAAGGTGATAATTTTTGGAGATACTATTTGTATGATATATTCTATTTTATAGTTTTGAATATTTTTTTGGGTGAAATGTGTTGTATTTGTTTTAATTAAAAAAATTATGTATCAATGAAATTTTCATTAATTTCTTAATGTCCTTAAATACTAGATACCATATTTTAATACTTATTTTAATAGGTTTTGGAAGTCTACACTCAGTTAGCATGACATTTTGAGGTTTGAAATGTCTTGGTGATTACTGATTAAAAATATTAAATGTTATATATTAATATCACAATTTTATTCGAAATAATTGAATAACTCCACAATGGTGTGTGAGAATTATGAGACCACAGTTTTGTCCGAAACATTACTTTTACCTTAGGCATCGTATAAAATTTGTATTTGTCGGTATTTTGGACAACTTTTTCACAAAAATAAATTATTATATTTAATTATATTTTTAATCCATTTTTGAATATTATATTATAAATATCCCTCAAATGGATCATCATATGAAAAATATGATACCATAATTATTTTTGGAATATGGTGTTTACCATAGATGGGTTATAACATTTATAACTATTATATGTTTGGATGTATCACTGATGAAAATTACCTTTTTTTATTTAATTAAATTTTCAATCAATTATATAAATAGTGAATAATTAAAATATCTCATATGGTGTGTCCTATAAATAATCTGAGACCACTAGTGGGTTAGAAATTGGGGGTTTTCCCACATTAGTGTATAACTTTTATGTGCATGGTCATTTGATTTTACTTAATTTTTTAGTTATATAATTTATTTTATTAATATAATAATTAATTCAAAATTTGTGAAAATAAGTGAAAAACAATTCCTGTTCATTGATTCATCTTCTCTAGTGGTGCATGAAGCCATTATTACATTCATGGTGTTTTAAAAGGTAAAATTTTATACCATTTATTTTAATTTATAATATGCAATGCATTAATGGGGAAAATATTAAACATTTCATCCACTATGATTTAGATGAAACAGATGATTATTTTGAAACATTAATGGTGAAAATGTTGAAACAAATTTGATAATAATAACAATAATTCATGTCCTTTTTATTATTATTTTTAAATTATGACATCATGTATTTTAATATTTACTAGGTAGAAAAAAAGAATATTAAAAATAATAAGTTGTCAAATAAAATGAATTAAAAAGTACATGTGTAGTAAAATATTCTTTTTCACATAAAAGATGAATGACATTTCACCACATCTGAATATTTGCAGTTAATCAACGTAATAGTAGTGAAATTTTTAGTCAATACTAAATAAATGCAAATGTAAGGTTAATATTGATTTAATAACTATTTTCGAAATTTAGGTTGTTGTTGGGGAAACTGTAACCTTGAAAGATAATTTATAGTAATAATAATAATAATAATTAAAATAAGAAAATAATTTTAGTCAAAACACATTTTTCATTTTAACACTTTCGTATGGTGTCAGATGTACACGTCGTTAGTGTCCGCATGAGCCAAAAATTTAGGTAGTCGTTTCAAGACCACTATTGAATATTTAAATTAGGATCCTGCAACCATTCCATGAAACAACCAATATTATGACGGGGTTGATGGGATTTTAATTAAAAAAGTCACAAAATTTACATGATTTGAAATGGGAATTCTTTTCATGTATTTTTGATGATCAACATATTAAGAATGAATATCTCGTATTGTGAAAACCTCTGGATTCACCTCACATTCACTTCATGAATTTAGAACCATCTCTTCTTTAACTTGGAGCCTCTGCACACTTTTTCCTTGGAAAGAAAGTCATCGATACACCTTCGTCATGGACAAAATATCCTCTATGCATCATCGTCTTCAACCAAAGACCATCTATGCACCTCCTGGGTATGGTTATCCATCATTTTTAGATCTATCTCTTTCTTACACTCCCCTTCCCAGATAAAATAATGTAGTGTATCCACTATTGAGTTAATATTTAGGTTTTTTGGACATAAATTGTGAGTGAAGAGATCTTTTTTTGTTTAATAATGGATATGGGTTTCAGATCTAGACTATTTTCTTAATTTCATTCATGACGGATCCACATCAAATAGGGGATTATAGTTGGCAGGCTTTCCTCACTATTCTTGAGGTACGTGGTCATAAATTCAAATCCCATAGTCATGTTATTTAATTACATATATTCATGTTGTATAATTTATAGTGTTCATTATCATTTTTTATTGGATTGATTAATTAATTAATTTGGATGAATTAATTAATGATGAAATTGTGAAATTGTTGGCATCATGCACAATTAATTTTATATTAATAATAGGATATTGATATCATAAATTTGGGATACTTACTTTTTGAATTATTTATGTGATTTTTAGTTGTTTCTTTAGGATAATTAATTGTTGAATTAATTTTGTGATATTGAATTGTGATTTGATATAATTAATTATATAATTAATTATGTAAAATTCAGTATTTATTTTTGATAAATAATTTTAGAATTAATTATGGTATAATGATGTCATGAATTGAGAATAATTAACGGTAGAACAATTATGAAACATTAACATCATGGATCAAGATAAATAATGGTATATTAATTATGTTATATGAAAATGGTGGGAGTGATTTTTTGATTGTTAAATTATATAATGGTATTAATGAAGGGATAGATAGTAACTAATTAATTAGGGAATTAATTTATAAGGATTGTTGAGTTCATGAAATTGAATAAGTTAGATTAAATAATTTGAAAGTTAATTAATTGGGTTATTTTTTTATTACAATTGATATAAAATTAATTGATGAATTAATTATGAGATATTGATATTTGTGAATTGAGAACATTAGTTGCAGAATTAATTATGAAATACTGATATCATGATTGAGATAATCAATTATGGGATTAATTATGGGATTTTGAGACTATGGATAATGATTAATTAATCGATTAATTAATTAAAGGGATTGACACTCCTAAATAATTTGGGAAATTAATTAAAGGGAATTTATGCCCTAAACAAATTTTTTAATTTCCATTCAAAATGAAGGTTAATTTAATATTGAGTTCATTATCGAATTGTTGAATTATAAATTGTGAATAATTAATTGGTGAATTAATTATTAGATCTCGAGTTGTGAAATGATTAACTAATTATTGAAAAAATTAATGAACATTATATGTTTAATTATTTTTTTAATTAATTAACATAGTTGATGTGACAAATTAATTGATGAATTAATTGAAGAGATGCTCATGATTAATTAATTTTGGAAATTATTTAATTTTATTGATGTGATTAATTAATTATTGGGTAACATAATGGAATTTTTTATGATAAATTGGTTTATTAATTAATGGAAATTGATGTAGTTAGTTAAATGTTGATTTAATTATTTGTTGAATTAATTAATGTTATTGAATTGATTAGTTATTTATTAAGTTAAAAAATAAATGTTATGTGACAAGTTAATTTTTGGATCATCTAATGGAATTGTTGTGATCATTTAATTGATATATTAATTAATAATATATTTTTTTTGATTAACAAATTGTTAAATTAATTAATATGTTTGACATTATTAATTGATTTTGGATTTAATTATTGGAATAATTTGATTATTAAATTTTTATATTTTTATTAATTAATTGTTTAAATAATTAATGTACCATTGTGATGTGAAATTTGATAAAGGGGTTAATGATGAATAACTTTAATTGTTGTAAAATATGGTAAATTGTTATATTTGTGATATATTTTGGATGATTAAGAAATGGGCTTCTAGACATGATGTTCTACAGCCACTGTATATATATATATATATTATTGATAAATAGAGTGGGAGACAAGTACAGATGCTAAAAATACTCACAGGGTTCTAGAAAAGTAATTCATTATCCAACATGCTGCAAATTTTATGGGATAGGTACAAATGCTCTAAATATCCATGATGTGTGGGACATAGACTAATGCTACAAATACCCACAATGTTCGAGAGAAAAACTAAATCTATAAACACTCATGGGGACCTAAACATGGAATTCTAAGGACAAAATGATGGCGTTGGAATGTCGTTCCAGTTGGATATAAAATGAATTAAATTGAAATGAATGGATAATGAAATCCTATTACATTATAATCAATTAAGAATTGAATGGTTATAAGGAAATAAAAAATTTGAGTTGTGATAATAAATGGTAATATTGAAATTCCGAAATACTATATCCCTTGGGAGTAGATCAGATTTCAACACAATCCAATGTAGGTATTGAGGTTTGGCTGTCTATGGGAACCTGAGGGTTTATGTAGTAAAATAATGAATAATTGAATGAATATAATTTTTTTAATTTATTACTTGTATTTTCTATAGTTTATAAAGATGCATACAATTTTTATTGGATAGATTTTATTAGACACTATTGGTGGTGGCCTACTGAGTATTACTCACACTCTATTCAGGAAGCCTAATCAGTATTGAACAAACATTGTGTATTTTTGATTTGTTAGGGGAAACATCCCTATGTCAGATTACTGATCTGGGATTGAGCATGGATGAGGGAACGAGATGTGGTTTAGGACCCGGTTGGGAGTTATCACTATCTTTACTTTTGAGTATGCATTTTAAAACTTGACATGTACTAAGCATGAAAAATCCACTATTTAGTTTTGACATTGTATTTTTTGTTTTCTTTATGATTAGATATTGGTATTGTTTCTAGTTATGTATATTCTACCCCATGTTTTATTATTTTCACCGGTGTTCACTCTAATAAATGAAAAAGGTGTATAGTATTACCTTTATCGATAATAGACCCTCGATGATATTTGAAAGCCTTTGGAATACGGGGAGGCCTACCTAAGGTCATGTGATAGTTTGTCTTGGGGAACTAGTGAGTGGAACCCAGGTCAGGATGCTACACTCATTATAATAATTATGATAAATGTATAAATAAACCTTCTGTTAAAATTTTTCATGATTTTTGTGAAATGAATTCCTATTAATATAAATTGATATTGTGGAAGAATGATCTATGTGAAAAATAGTAGAGGTTATAAAGTGGTTTGATGATTAATGATATTTTTGACGATGTTCATAATTATTTATATGAATTTCTTAGGATTATATTAATATAGTTTTATAAAATGAATAACTTGTCACATCAGACAAGGCCATGGGACTTTAAACCATAACTGAAATATGATAAGGGTGAGACACCTACCAAAACCCTATATGATATCCTGGTTAGTATGAAATTATATTTTTACTTAATTGGTTTGACATATAATAATTATGTTGATTTTGTGAACATATTTAATATCATATAGAAAACCATGGGATTAAAAATTTATTTATTGATTAAAGTTATTTTAGATGATGTTGAGGAATTTGGGAACCTTATACAATCCATGTAGATCAAATTTTATTAGATTATTTTTGAGAAATAAATGATGACTTATTTTTTTGGACGCATATATTGTTTTACTGGGGCTTGATGCTGATTCAGTTATTTATGGAAATTATTAGTATATATTAGAGAATATATGATCATGGTATATACATTTTTGGGTCCATACTTTAAAAGATATTTTTATTATTTGGATATAAATGTTACGTTTATCTTGTAGGAATATGTGGTCAAATCATTCTAATAACCAAGTATCAACATTAGTCCAAAATATTTTTATGAATACAGTGTTTAGTTATTTATCACTGATCTATATTTAAATTATGGTGTTATTGTTTTGGATATTGAGATTAATGTTTTATTTATTAATAATGTTATTTATTAATTTTTGGGAATTTTATTACATTTTTCTAACCATAATGTATCATGGTTCATGTCTTAAGACATAAGGAAAAACATTATATTCTTCTATGGAATTATTCAATCTTTTAAAAATACTGATTAATGCATGACTAGTTCATATTTAATACTCATAGAATAGATAAAAAATGATATTATGTTTGAAATTGATTAAATTGAGATATTTTACTGATCAAGTATGTATATTTTCTTTTATTCTTGGTCTAGATGGTAAGGAATTATTTAACTATAAGAGAAGTATCATTAAAACTAAAATGGTATCATATTAACATCATTTTTGATAAATTTCTGGCCTATATTAAATTAAAAATATTTATATCATTATATCCTAAATGGATCTTCTTTCTAAATAAAATTCTCTCTCTCCCCCCCCCAATGTTCTCTATATGTATAACCCATGTTTTTTATTCCAAATCACCTTCATGAAGTCTTCTCCCTCATTCAAGATGATGTTTTATTATCCCTTTTAACGATGGGGTACTTCATGAAATGTATTTTTAATGGTAAAACCATTGATTGTTAATATCAAATATAGGGGATTAAATTTATTAAGGGAGTGTGGTTGATAATGTAACACTTTATGTGTAACACCCCAAGCTTCCACGGTACGTTTCCCTTCGAATAATGCGATAGCGTGTGTTGTACGCAACCTCGAGTTCTAACACACACCACAACTAATTAAACTAGCCGTTGTGAATACTAATACCTACTTTTTGAAATTATATATATTTTATATTTTAAAATGGACTTCATTTTTGGATTCGGAATATCAAAATTAGCCTAGGGTGAAATTTTGGTACATTTCGGATAACTTTCATATTTTGATGAATAGTGAAAATTACTAAATTTTAATTAAAAACAACTTTTTTAATCAAAATAATTAATAGTGATAAATTGTGAATTTGAGTGGTTTTAAAGTATATTTAGAATATATTTTTACCATTTAATATAATGTTGGTCATTGGACATAATTTTACAATTAAACCGAACATAAACAAGTGTCAATCTTTTGATAGTTATTACCTCTTAAAAACACGCTTTTTGTTTTGACAGCGGGAATTAATTTTAAATTAATTTCTGCCACTTCTGTGTTTTGAATTTAGGAAAATTTATTCCATATTTGGAATCAGGATGTTCAAATTATGTAAATAGGTAACTTTTATTTTTACACATTTTGAATAATTACTGCGGTAAATATTTTATTTACCATGGTTAAAGGGTAAATCCGGTAAATAAGGGTTAAAAAAATAATATTATAATAATAAAAAGTTACCCTAAAACTTGTCCTAACCTTATTGGTGGACACATACCCGACCATGAGCATCCTTGGGTCAATTTGGGGACCCCTTGGAGCCACTTGTATGTGGTAGGGACACATTATATTAATAAAGTTAAAATAAAAATAAAAATGGCATAAGCTTACATATTTTAGAAGAACAATTTTTACATAGGGTTATACATGTTGGATTTTCGATTATAAATATATATTAGAAAGATAAAAATCTTTCCTACATAATGATATTTTATTTATAATTTTTAGACATCAAATAATTTAAATTATTAATGACACAATAATGATGCAATGTTTACCTCATTAATAAATCATTTAAATAAATAAGATTATAATGATTAAAATATTATCTAAAACCTGTCCAATTCTTATTGGTTGATGTTATTTAGAATATTAGTCATCTTATCTTTGACCTCAATGATTATTGGACCATTATAAACCGAATATAATTATATTATAAAGTAATACTTTCAATCTTTCCTAAAGAGCCCCTCTTCTCACTTATAAAAGGAGACCACTTCTACTCATTCCTCACACCTCTCAAGCCACTTGGCTCGTCCAAACTCTGCCCAACTAAGCTCCCCACATCCCTCTCCTCCTCCTTGAAACTTCCCCTTAGGCAGAAATCATTTCAAGAAGTCCTTTGGTTCCAACCAAAGTGAGTTACCTAAATTAAAGGTAACGATTTCTCTTAAATTATTTTCCTTTATTTTGATTCTCCAACCCCAAAACTCTTTTTATTTCCTTTCTTTTGTAACAACACCAGTATACTCAATATACTAGGAGGTTTTTATAAGAAGGATTCAAACTACACATACACACAACTCCATCTAATGGATGATGAACATAATGTTTCTGTGGATGGCAAACTAACGCCTCACGAAACGATGATTGTTCAAATACATCTTACCACCTCTCATGGTGGCCATTATGATGGCACTATAATTAAATATGATATTAATGATATATATTTTATATATAAGCTTCTGTAATTCCATTTTATTTCATACCATTATTCGTTTCATGTTGTATATACATACGATAATTTCATTTGAGGAAGTGCGGACTACCGCCCCCTTAAAATGATATGACTCGTTCATACCACACATGGAACGTATAAAGGATGGTGTTAATGAACTTAAGTAACATATATAAAATATTATATTATATTGGAATAGTAATATACCTATGTATCATTTGGATTCGATTCTTTTAAAATAAAAATTAAATGGAAGTAGCGTTCGTGCGTACGTACGGACTACCGTCTCCACGAACGCGATGAGATTCATTCTCCATCGTATCCATTCAAGTATAATTATCATTTAATGATTTAAAAATGATGTTTAAGGACTTGATATCATTCTGGATATGAATAAGATACAACAAACATGACTTATGTAACAAAACATATAAAAGAAAATGAGTAAGTTAACACACAAAACGACGATAATACTAAGATATTATCAAATCAATATTAAAAGATCATATATGATATCATATTAATGTATATGATTCTTTTATAATTTAATAACAATTATTTCACCATTATACAGGAGGTTAACCTACCCCAACGAAGGAAAAGTACAAGGTAAGGGTTTATTTCACAATCTCTTCATTATGCGAGGTTGTTTATACGTAATAATCTACTGGGATCTCTTTGTCATCCACATCCATGTTTCTTAAAAATGTATTTCAAAACATTTTTACTATTTACAAGAATATGGGTTAAAGTCATTTATACCCTTGTTTGACTTTTTATAAGAGGTTTATAAAGGAATCTTTCCGTCGTTTTCAAAATAAGGTCCTTTTTAACCTTTTCGACAGAATTGAGGTAAGAATGTTTTTTTTAACTTATACGGCGGGTGCGGTTATTTTACGCCGTTATAAAATCTTCAAAGCTTTCCTTACAATATTATAAGAATATTTTCAAAGAATATGTTTTATTTTATATGGATCTTAAATGATTTCAAAATAAAAGGAGATACTTCTTTAAAAAGAATTTTGATTTCATCTATGTCAACATCCTTTGATGGATTTTAAGATTATTTGAAGTTGATTTATTATGATACAAAACTTCTATATTGTATTGAAGGTTTTGTGATATGTTTGACTGTGGATGTGCTATTTTTATACCATTCATAGTTTATGGTGAAATTATTGACATTTCGTATGCTAGTTTTAATACGAATGTTTATGTTATGTTTAAACCTTTTCATATGGGAATGCATTGGACTTAATAAGTGACGGGTGGAGCCCGCTATAGCTCCTCGATGCATCGGTAGGTCTCATGAGACAAACTAGTGTCTTGGCACAAGGCCTTGACAAAATCTTATTTGTAGTCTTGGCACGAGGCCTTGGCTATGTGGTTATGATAGTCTGGCATTATGCATTCCAACATTATGAAAGTGGTTATTGATTTTGCATGTGATTATTCGATTAGTAGAATATCCATGTGAATAAGTAAATGGCATTATTTTATTTTACTTTTGCCATACTATGTTGAAGTTCATGTTTAAAAGGCTTTTGTTTTAGTAATTCATTGCCTTAAATGTTTATGCTTATTTTGAATGTTCCGCTATATTTTTATCCTTACTGGGCATTTGAGCTCACCCCTTTTCTATGTTTTATTTTTCCCAGGTAGTGAAGAAGTAAATTATGATTGACTTGCAGGGATATTATGAGGGGTTAATAGTGTGTATATGAAGACTTTGTTGTTGTAGAAGTTTTTCACTTTGAAATGTAATGTAAAACTTTATTAATATATCTAGTGTTTCCAAGGCTACTAAACCAATCGGTCTTTCGAGATTTGATCTTTCTTGTGATCATGCCAATGTTACGAAGTAATGCACCGACTCTGGGTAGCTGGGGTCGGGGCGTTACAGTTGGTATCAGAGGAAGTTTAGTACAAACCTTGGAAGCTAGATTTAGATAAACTCTGATTAGAGCACGTATACCTAAGATGAACTTTGAGGATTAGTATAGAAGAACTTCCTAGAATTTTGGTATTGTAGAGATTTTGTGAGTTTTCCGAGCAATACATCCCTGTCTAGATACGAGCAGGTAGAGGCGGCTCTGGAACAGATGTACCTAGGGGTAAAACCCGAAAACACCGCTTTGAGCTAGACTCGAATGGGAACTGGTGCACGACAACGGGCCTTGCTGCACTCTTGGTTACGACACTCCCGGGGGATATGCTTAGGATAACTCTCATTTTCTTTACAAATAATTATGAAGGGTTTATGAGTATATACTTCCTCAAAGAAAAAATTTTTATGATTATGGATTATATCCATAAATAGTTCAATTTATGTTAAGTGTTTTATAAGTATGGGATTCTGTATTTTGATTCATAAACTGATCTAGTTTATGCCATTGTTTAGAAATGGCGCCTAGTGGAAGAAATGGAAACCGTATCAATGCACGCACTCCATGTAGGGATTGCCCTCCTGCTCAAGATAATTATAGTGGGGCTGGTGATGCAACTGGTGCCGATTAGCTAATCACCATACTGGGACAACTTACTCAGGTTATGAATAATAACCTTACCCGTATGGAGCACCCTGATCCGCAGCGTGGAGGATCAATGCTAGATAGATTCATGAGGCAACAACCACCAACTTTCAACGGGAATACAAATCCATTAGTAGCTGAGCAATGGATATTTTCCCTAGAGAAAATATTTCAGGCATTGGGGAGCAGTGAAAGGGAAAAAGTTATCATGGCAGTTTACCGCCTCACTGGAGATGCTGATCAATGGTGGTCATTGATTCAAAACATGAAGGAAGATGATGAAGTATCAAATATGGAATGGAGGGAGTTCAAAGATCTGTTTTTAGAAAAATACTTTCCTCGCGACCATCGAGCAGATATGGAAAGACAATTTCTGAGTCTGAGACAAAAGGAGGATGAGAATGTCACAAAGTATGAGGCTAACTTTACAAGGTTAGCGAGGTACGCTGGTGATTATATTCGCAACCCAAGAAGTAAGATTGATCGTTTCTTTGTTGGGTTAAAACCATTTCTCCGTCGAGCATTAGTCTCACAATCCTTTTCATCGTACGAAGACATTGTCTCATGTGCTATCAAGACCGAAAAGGAATTCTCTAAGTCTTATGACTTTAAAGAGAAGAAAGAGAAGAAGAGACCTGCTGATCAATCTGGGAATGGAAATAAGGGGAAGAAGGGAAAGGTTGAATATCCATCTTGTGGTAAATGCGGGAAGAAACACCCCGGTGTTTGGCTGAAGGGAATGGGAGTCTGTTACAAGTGTGGTGAAAAAGGCCACCAAGCTCATGATTGCAAGGGGAAGAAAGAAGCTACCAACGTTCAGTGCTACAATTGCAGGGAGATGGGGCATTATGCAAATGCATGTCCTAAGCGTCAGGAGAACTTACCTCAGAAAAGGCCAAGGGATCAAGGCCAGGCTTATGCTATCACTACTGCTGAGGTAGAAGCTCCGAAAGACGTGGTGGCAGGTAATTTAATGGTTTCCTCAAGTTTAGCAAATGCATTATTTGATTCTGGATCATCGCATTGTTTCATATCTTCACAGTTTGCTAAGAAAATTAGATATTTCCAATTTGATTTAATAAGGGAGTTGTCAGTCAAAACTCCTAAGGGAAGTATCGTTGCAACAAAGTTTTGTGAATCAGTCCCCATTAGAGCACATGAATTTTCTTTATCTGCTGATCTCATCGTCATACCTATGATTGAGTTTGATATAATCCTCGGTATGGACTGGCTTTCGGACTATGATGCGAAGATTTATTGTAAGAAGAAAGAGGTTACGATTCTTGATGATAATGATAAGGAACACCTTATTTTTAGAGCAGAATCGTCACCACCTAATTCTTATTTAGATCCACCCTCAATAGCTCAACTAAATTCAATTATTGGGGAGGAAGAGAATGAAATAACTGCGGGTGAGGAAAAGAATGTTCAAATAGAGGATGTACCTATTGTGAAAGAATTTTTAGATGTATTTCCAGAAGATTTACCTGGACATCCTCCAGAACGAGAAGTTGAGTTTTCCATTGATTTGATTCCTGGATCAAGGCCTATATCAAAGACCCCTTATAGAATGGCCACTGTAGAGTTAGTCGAACTAAAGAAACAACTAGAGGAATTGAGTAATAAAGGATTTATTCGCCCTAGTGTTTCTCCATGGGGATCCCCTGTTCTTTTTGTTAAAAAGAAAGATGGATCTATGAGGTTATGTATCGACTACAGGGAGATCAATGCTATAACGATAAAGAACAAGTATCCCCTACCTCGTATTGATGATTTATTTGACCAACTGCATGGAGCTCAATAATTTTCAAAGATTGACCTTCGATCTGGATACCATCAGTTGTGTGTGAAGAAGGAAGACATTCCGAAAACAGCATTTCGAACCAGGTACGGGCATTACGAGTTTACTGTAGTGCCATTTGGATTGACTAATGCACCCTCTGTATTCATGGATCTGATGAATAGAGTTTTCAAGGAGTATCTCGATGAATTTGTGGTGGTATTTATTGATGATATCTTGGTATACTCCAAAACCTACGAAGATCATGAAAATCACTTGCGCATTATCTTGAAGACTCTGAGGAGGCATGAATTATATGGGAAGTTTAGCATGTGTGAATTCTGGCTTCAGGAGATTTCTTTTCTTGGCCATATTGTCTCTAAAGATGGAATCTCTGTTGATCCTTCTAAGACCAAGGCAATCCAAGAATGGCCAGCACCTACGAGTATAACTGAGGTACGTAGTTTTATTGGCTTGGCAGGTTATTATCGACGTTTCATCCAGAATTTTGCCCGATTGGCTAACCCATTAACGAAGCTCACACGTAAAGGGGTTAAATTTGTTTGGACAAAAGAGTGTGAAGAATGTTTCGAAGAATTGAAGAAAAGATTAGTCAATGCTCCTATATTGACTCTACCATCGGGGAATGATGGGTTCGTTATTTATAGTGATGCATCAAAGAAAGGACTTGGTTGTGTCCTTATGCAGAATGATAGAGTTATTGCCTATGCATCACGACAGTTGAAAATTCATGAACAAAACTATCCTACTCATGATCTTGAGTTAGCAGCTGTGATCTTTGCTTTGAAGATATGGAGGCACTACCTCTATGGTGAAAAATGTGAGATTTATACTGATCGCAAGAGTTTGAAGTATATTTTCTCACAAAAAGAACTCAACATGAGGCAAAGGAGATGGCTTTAATTACTCAAGGATTATGATTGCACGATACACTACCACCCGGGGAAAGCAAACAAAGTAGCAGATGCTTTGAGCAGAAAAGACCATGGAGTTCTGAACATGATGAGAATTGAAAGGGATCCAATTTTCATGGATCTAGAGAAGATGGACATGGGAATAACCAGGGAAGGTGAAACATCAATGCTTTTTCAAATGGTTTCCAAACCATCTTTACTAGAAAGTATTAAGAGTTCCCAGACCGATGATGAAGAATTTCAGAAGAAGATTAAAGCTTTGAATGATGGGAGATTGAGAGACTTTGTGTATGAAGATGGAATTTTGAAATTCGGGAAGAGACTTTGTGTTCCCAATATACCTGATCTAAAAAGGGAATTGCTGGATGATGCTCATAGTTCCAATTTCTCTATACACCCTGGGAGCACCAAAATGTATAGAGATTTGAAGGAACATTTTTGGTGGGACAACATGAAGAGGGAGATTGCTGATTTTGTGTCAAGATGTATGGTTTGTCAACAAGTGAAAGCTGGAAGGCAACAGCCTGGAGGAGTCATGCAACCTCTTCCCATACCGGAGTGGAAATGGGACAATATTACGATGGATTTTGTCATGGGGCTACCAAAGACTGCTAGAAGGAACGATGCAATATGGTTTACTGTTGATCGTCTTACCAAGTCAGCACATTTTCTTGCTATAAGAGAAGATCTACCCCTGGAACGTCTAGCAAGACTATACATTAATGAAGTTGTGAGACTTCATGGAGTACCCCTATCGATTGTTTCTGATCGTGATCCCCGTTTTACTTCAAGATTCTGGAAAAGTCTTCAGAAATCCCTGGATACTGAACTTCATTTGAGCACTGCTTACCACCCTCAGACAGACGGACAATCAGAACGGACTATTCAAACCTTATAAGACATGTTGAGATCTTGCTCACTTGATTTTCAGGGTATGTGGGATCAATATTTACCACTGGTAGAATTTTCCTATAACAATAGCTTCCATTCAAGTATTCCGATGGCACCATATGAAGCGTTATATGGAAAGAGATGTCGTACACCAACCTGTTGGGATGACGTTGGTGAAAGAAAACTTGTAGGCCCAGAACTGGTGGAGGAAACGGTGGAAAAGGTGAAGGTAATCCAAAATCACATCAAAGCAGCTCAAAGTAGGCAGAAGAGCTATGCCGATAATCGAAGGAAGGATTTGGAATTTCAGGTCGGTGATCATGTTTTCCTAAAGGTATCTCCATGGAAGGGAGTCATACGTTTTGGTAAGAAAGGTAAATTGAGTCCCAGGTACATCGGACCTTTCGAAATTCTAGAACGAATTGGGGCTGTAGCTTACCGATTGGCAATGCCGCCAAGTCTCTCCAAAGTTCACGATGTGTTCCACGTATCTCTGTTGAGAAAATACACGCCTGACCCAACGCATGTACTCACCTATGAGGAATTAGAACTGGAACCCGATCTTTCCTATTGTGAAGAGCCCGTCAGGATTCTTGATACAAGAGAACAAGTACTGAGAAACCGGACGACGCGTCTGGTAAAAGTTTTGTGGAGAAACCATAAGATGGAAGAGGCAACGTGGGAACCCGAGGAACTTATGATGAAGAACCACCCGAGTCTTTTCATGTAATAAGTATTCTAGAAATTGCGAGGACGCAATTATTTGAAGGAGGGGAGAATGTAACACCCCAAGCTTCCACGGTACGTTTCCCTTCGAATAATGCGATAGCGTGTGTTGTACGCAACCTCGAGTTCTAACACACACCACAACTAATTAAACTAGCCGTTGTGAATACTAATACCTACTTTTTGAAATTATATATATTTTATATTTGAAAATGGACTTCATTTTTGGATTCGGAATATCAAAATTAGCCTAGGGTGAAATTTTGGTACATTTTGGATAACTTTCATATTTTGATGAATAGTGACAATTACTAAATTTTAATTAAAAACAACTTTTTTAATCAAAATAATTAATAGTGATAAATTGTGAATTTGAGTGGTTGTAAAGTATATTTAGAATATATTTTTACCATTTAATATAATGTTGGTCATTGGACATAATTTTACAATTAAACCGAACATAAACAAGTGTCAATCTTTTGATAGTTATTACCTCTTAAAAACACGCTTTTTGTTTTGACAGCGGGAATTAATTTTAAATTAATTTCTTCCACTTCTGTGTTTTGAATTTAGGAAAATGGATTCCATATTTGGAATCAGGATGTTCAAATTATGTAAATAGGTAACTTTTATTTTTACACATTTTGAATAATTACTGCGGTAAATATTTTTTTAACATGGTTAAAGGGTAAATCCGGTAAATAAGGGTTAAAAAAATAATATTATAATAATACAAAGTTACCCTAAAACGTATCCTAACCTTATTGGTGGACACATACCCGACCATGAGCATCCTTGGGTCAATTTGGGGACCCCTTGGAGCCACTTGTATGTGGTAGGGACACATTATATTAATAAAGTTAAAATAAAAATAAAAATGGCATAAGCTTACATCTTTTAGAAGAACAATTTTTACATAGGGTTATACATGTTGGATTTTCTATTATAAATATTCATTAGAAAGATAAAAAGATTTACTACATAATGATATTTTATTTATAATTTTTAGACATCAAATAATTTAAATTTGTAATGACACAATAATGATGCAATGTTTACCTCATTAATAAATCATTTAAATAAATAAGATTATAATGATTAAAATATTATCTAAAACCTGTCCAATTCTTATTGGTTGATGTTATTTAGAATATTAGTCATCTTATCTTCGACCTCAATGATTTTTGGACCATTATAAACCGAATATAATTATATTATAAAGTAATACTTTCACTCTTTCCTAAAGAGCCCCTCTTCTCCCTTATAAAAGGAGACCACTTCTACTCATTCCTCACACCTCTCAAGCCACTTGGCTCGTCCAAACTCTGCCCAAATAAGCTCCCCACATCCCTCTCCTCCTCCTTGAAACTTCCCCTTAGGCAGAAATCATTTCAAGAAGTCCTTTGGTTCCAACCAAAGTGAGTTACCTAAATTAAAGGTAACGATTTCTCTTAAATTATTTTCCTTTATTTTGCTTCTCCAACCCCCAAACTCTTTTTATTTCCTTTCTTTTGTAACAACACCAGTATCCTCAATATACTAGGAGGTTGTTATAATAAGTATTAAAACTACACATACACACAACTCCATCTAATGGATGATGAACATAATGTTTCTGTGGATGGCAAACTAACGCCTCACGAAACGATGATTGTTCAAATACATCTTACCGCCTCTCATGGTGGCCATTATGATGGCACTGTCATTAAATATGAAATTAATGATATATATTTTATATATAAGCTTCTGTAATTCCATTTTATTTCATACCATTATTCGTTTCATGTTGTATATACATACGATAATTTCATTTGAGGAAGTGCGGACTACCGCCCCCTTAAAATGATATGACTCGTTCATACCACACATGGAACGTATAAAGGATGGTGTTAATGAACTTAAGTAATATATATAAAATATTATATTATATTGGAATAGTAATATACCTATGTACTATTTGGATTCGATTCTTTTAAAATAAAAATTAAATGGAAGTAGCGTTCGTGCGTACGTACGGACTATCGTCTCCACGAACGCGATGAGATTCATTCTCCATCGTATCCATTCAAATATAATTATCATTTAATGATTTAAAAATGATGTTTAAGGACTTGATATCATTCTGGATATGAATAAGATACAACAAACATGACTTATGTAACAAAACATATAAAAGAAAATGAGTAAGTTAACACACGAAACGACGATAATACTAAGATATTATCAAATCAATATTAAAAGATCATATATGATATCATATTAATGTATATGATTCTTTTATAATTTAATAACAATTATTTCACCATTATACAGGAGGTTAACCTACCCCAACCAAGGAAAAGTACAAGGTAAGGGTTTATTTCACAATCTCTTCATTATTCGAGGTTGTTTATACGTAATAATCTACTTCGATATCTTTGTCATCCACATCCATGTTTCTTAAAAATGTATTTCAAAACATTTTTACTATTTACAAGAATATGGGTTAAAGTCATTTATACCCTTGTTTGACTTTTTATAAGAGGTTTATAAAGGAATCTTTCCGTCATTTTCAAAACAAGGTCCTTTTTAACCTTTTCGACAGAATTGAGGTAAGAATGTTTTTTTTAACTTATACGGCGGGTGCGGTTATTTTACGCCGTTATAAAATCTTCAAAGCTTTCCTTACAAGCTTATAAGAATATTTTCAAAGAAAATGTTTTATTTTATATGGATCTTAAATGATTTCAAAATAAAAGGAGATACTTCTTTAAAAAGAATTTTGATTTCATCTATGTCAACATCCTTTGATGGATTTTAAGATTATTTGAAGTTGATTTATTATGATACAAAACTTCTATATTGTATTGAAGGTTTTGTGATATGTTTGACTGTGGATGTGCTATTTTTATACCATTCATAGTTTATGGTGAAATTATTGACATTTCGTATGCTAGTTTTAATACGAATGTTTATGTTATGTTTAAACCTTTTCATATGGGAATGCATTGGACTTAATAAGTGACGGGTGGAGCCCGCTATAGCTCCTCGATGCATCGGTAGGTCTCATGAGACAAACTAGTGTCTTGGCACAAGGCCTTGACAAAATCTTATTTGTAGTCTTGGCACGAGGCCTTGGCTATGTGTTTATGATAGTCTGGCATTATGCATTCCAACATTATGAAAGTGGTTATTGATTTTGCATGTGATTATTCGATTAGTAGAATATCCATGTGAATAAGTAAATGGCATTATTTCATTTTACTTTTGCCATACTATGTTGAAGTTCATGTTTAAAAGGCTTTTGTTTTAGTAATTCATTGCCTTAAATGTTTATGCTTATTTTGAATGTTCCGCTATATTGTTATCTTTACTGGGCATTTGAGCTCACCCCTTTTCTATGTTTTATTTTTCCCAGGTAGTGAAGAAGTAAATTATGATTGACTTGCAGGGATATTATGAGGGGTTAATAGTGTGGATATGAAGACTTTGTTGTTGTAGTAGTTTTTCACTTTGAAATGTAATGTAAAACTTTATGAATATATCTAGTGTTTCCAAGGCTACTAAACCAACCGGTCTGTCGAGATTTGATCTTTCTTGTGATCATGCCAATGTTACGAAGTAATGCACCGACTCTGGGTAGCTGGGGTCGGGGCGTTACATTATGACTTTATAAAATGAAATCAATGTTTGATAATTTATATAACATGAAAAAACATTCCTAAACTAACAATGAAATAGTATTATATAAATGTGAATATTTTTACCCAGTCAATAAATATGATGTTATGAATAGTAAAAATGAATATATTAATATTATATGGTATAAATATTTATAAATACCTTTATTGGTTATTAGTTGATAATAAATAAATAAAACATCCGAAATTAGAGAAATTGTTTTCCTAAAAAATTGTTTTTATATATTTAATATGTATTTATGCAATTAAATTATATTAATGACTATTACTGAATTATTTTACTGAAAATAAAATATTAGATATTAAATAAATTTATTTATCATTATTGTAATATATTTTCTAGTCATGATATAAGAATAAATATTGTTTTATACTTAAAAATCAGATTATTCTAAAATCCATTTGGTTTCATTTTCTAAAAGTATTTTAAAACTATTTTTTCAAATGGTAGAAATTTTATTTGGTAAATATAATCTCATTTTAAGAATAATCACACCATAACTATCTCGGCATTTAGTTTTGAGTTTTTTTTTGTAAAATTATGATTTTTAATGAATAGTGAAAATTCATAATATTTGTAAAATTATGATTTCATTTTAATAAATTAACAAAAGTAAAAGTACAATAGTTAATTTAGTTTTATATCAATTAAAATAATTATTATTTATTTTTATTTAGTCAAATTTTTTAAATATTAATCTTATTTATAATGTATTTTGTGTATAATTTTATTTTTGGGCATAAAATCACATTTTTCTGAAAATAGTTTGAAAGTACATAATGTTTAACCATTTAAATAATATAAAATAACCAATAATCAGGAATGATTTAAATAAATTTTTATTACATATATACATTAATTTAAATTCATATAATTATTAAAACTAGTTATGGAGTTAATATAAGATCATATTATGCTTGAAAAATACATTTCTTGAAAAACCACTCTTTTATTGTGTCCACGGGTTTAATTTTAAATTTAATTGTGGTACATATATAAATTAAATTTGGTAAAATTGATTCAATATTTTAAATAAGAAAAATTTATATATATATCCAGGTAAACTTAATTTTTTCCCATAATAAATAATGAGATTCGAAATAATCTTTTATCGCGATTAATGTGAAAATGTGTTTATCAGGGGGATAAATTAAACAAATAAGGGATTAAATGATATATAAACATGACTAATTTCTATTGTATATACATATTTCAAAATTATTTAATATAAATGTTTCCTAATGTTCCATTTTTCTTCCTTTTTCTTTTAACAAATGAGGGTATACATTTTTAAAAAAAAATACCATGTGTGCCATCTCCCCAACTTATAGAAGGCCACCCCATCTTCTCAACTCTCGACACATCCAAAGATTTTTGGTTAGGAATATACCTACTCCAATATAATAAATACCAACTTACCCATTTCCTAGATTCATTTTCTTGATCATTAATTCTATATAGGAATAATTTTGGTATATTCATAAAGAGGGAATCCAATAAAGAGGTATCATTAGTAAATGTACATTTTTATTTTGTTTCTTAATCCACAAAAATAAAATAATCTTAAAACAAGATGACTTAATATCAATATATTCAAATATATTCTTAGATTTTATTATTTTAATTTAACAACAAATATCAGTGTCCTTTTCCTTCAAATGGGAAACAAAACTGTCGATTGTGTGTGTGACAGACTACTGCCTCACGAATACTTTTTTTTCATTTTCCATCATATCAATTTATGGATGGTTTTAATGATTAATTTAA
Organism: Viscum album; assembly: GCA_963277665.1. Taxonomy (NCBI): domain Eukaryota; kingdom Viridiplantae; phylum Streptophyta; class Magnoliopsida; order Santalales; family Viscaceae; genus Viscum; species Viscum album. The sequence continues at coordinate 1,381,010,355 of OY728134.1, read as the reverse complement.
TATATATATATATTATATTAATTATATATTACTAATTATGAAAATATGATATATCATTTACCTCATTACTCTACCATTCAACAAAAAAAAGATAATGGCATTCATGTGTACATGTGGACAGCTGCCTCTATAAAGCGATACAATTCATCACCAAATCACATTGATGATATATATAAATGTATACTTAAATAAATAATATGTTATTTTTTAAATTATAAAAATTATATAAATATGAAATACTACTCACCATCATTCTATATTAATCATTGAATGATGGAAATGTTACTCAGGCATATAAACGACCTACAATATCTCGTATTGTATCAAAGATCATTTTTTACCATATTTCTTGAATTTTTTTAAATATATATTTTATATATAAGTTATATATATATCGCATTATTATTATTCTATATATGTTTAAAATTGACTTCTTTGACCTAGTCATCTTACTGAATTCATTTTGGACTAATGATATGAATATCATCAAAAAATACAATGTGGATTTTATTGATTAAGAAATTGAATAATGAAATTATAACCTAAGAAACAATAAACACTAAAAATGTTATTAATAATGTAAATAATTGAAATAATTTTTTTATTCAATAAGATAGTGAACATACACGACAAGTTTGACTCATAGTAAGTGAAACTTTAACTAAAAACTTCATTTTAATTGTTTGAATGATTTTGTGTCAAAATAATTAACTTACATGTCCATGTTCATAAATATGATTCAATAAAACTCTTATTTATGCATAAATGTATTATAATTTCCATTTTGGAAAATTTTTTAATTTATTTAAATTTTTAAAGAAAAATAATCATTTTAATGTTTTACACAAGGAACTTTATTTTTAAATATCATATTCTAAAGTGTCCCTTTTCATCACATACTCTTCCTTATACATATTATTAAAATTACTTTATAACGGATTTTATATTCAAATAACCGAATTATAAATTTTATTTTCATATTTCATATTATTTAAATTGATTTAAAAAGAAATATTTGTACAAAATGACTAAATTTATTTATAAAATATAAAATAACTGTTATATTTAAAAAACATTGGTGACAAATAATTTTCCTACCACCAATTAAATTATTTTATGATTTTATTAATTAAAAATATTTCATGTTTTATTCAATGAAAACCCTTATATTTATTTTATTTGGGTATGTTGGTATCTAAAATAAGGTATATAAGTAAAAGGTATTTTGGTATCCAGAAAATGCATTCCATATGGGTTATAAAAAGTTTCTAATGTATTTTATGATGAGAATGTGAATGATTAAAATGTTTTATCCATGATACGATCCCTAGATATTTTTATGATAATAGTTATATTAAAATCATATCATTGTTATGAATTAATTCATGATTTATTAATTAAGATTACAGATAATAAAATGATGAAGATTAAGAATTGTAGTTTATTTGGGAATTAGGTAACTTACATAACAACTTAATGTATTAAATAAATCATATTTATTGAGAAATTATTTAACATGCTCGTACATAAAACTGCACAGTATAACTTGGAGAAAATCATTAGAAATAGGTGAGCTATAAACCCCAGTAAGGGAATAAAGTTTTCCTAACATGAATAAATTATTATATGTTTGACAATTGGTATATAAATTAGAAAAATATAGTGAGAATTATAAACATGACCAATGAGGCATGATATAACATGATAATCATAAAGGCAACCTGTGAAATTTGGAAAAATCCTTAAACATTGTATCATTAACTGAGGTTAATTATAATTTCCCTTACATCATGATGAAAAAGACCCATAAAATTAGGTTTAATCCCTATCACAACATGATGTCTCAAGAGACAAAAAATTACCCAATCCAGTGGAGTGCTATATAATTTGGAGTGCACCCATAACATTTATTTCATTATAATGCATAAGCGTGCCACATAGATCATTTAAACATGGATTCATTCATTAATAATAATTTATTCTAGGACTAAGTAGTGTGGAATACATACATTTATTTACCAAATAAATAAAAATATGTAAATATATTTCAACAATAGTTATAGGAAATGAGAATGTGTATTCATTACCCAATTGTTTTGAAAAGAAAATGATGGGGAAAGTTTGACAGTATAACGAGGGCCTATGAATGTTCATGGGAGGGATTGATGAGAGTTATGTTGGTTTCTCATAATTTAGACATAAAATATATAGTATTTGGGATATTTAATAACATATATAATTATAGGTAAAGTATGATAAAAGATATAGATAATGAAGATACTTGACTAAAGAGGTGAAATGGAGGACCCCTTACTAAATTTACGCATGGTAACATGTATACATAATGGTTCAAGGGGAGGATAAATGAGAGTGAAAGGGGTATGTCATCATAAAAAGAAAAAATGGAAAGTAATAGGGTTACATTTATTCATTTCCAAACAACAAAAAACTGAAAATAAGATTCATAACATAAAAGAGGCGATTCAATGGAAATGAGAAGAGAGAAAGCTTTTACTAAAATTCATCTTGGTAATAGGTGTACATAACGGTTCATGTGGGGTAATAATGAGAGTAAAAGGGGTTTCTAAACATCTAGATGAAAAATTTGTAATATGTGAGATTATATTGAACATATTCCACCATGAATAATTTTTTTCAAGAGACATAACATTAAATAAGATTATGAAAAATGAGGAGAGGGGAGATGCCTTACTTGAGTGTGTGACTCCAAATTATTTGAAGGAGCTTCTAGTGAGATTGGGAATTTATTAGGATGAATATAGAGATGGGAGGGAGGATTAATTATTTAATATGAATATTTTTAGTGATGGTAAATAGGATCCTGGGGGGTGTATAATGTAAATGAGTTGGTATATTTTTTAATTTCTCAAACATAGGTTTTGGACTATATATAAAAAAACAAAATTCCACAGAAAAACCCATGGTTTTTTACATTGGATTATTCCAAATTATATTTAATTTAATTATTTTATAATTCCATGGGACAAAGTAATAAAATAATACCTTTTCTGATGGGGATGTGATTCTTACTCCTAAGAAAATGAGTTTAAAACCATAAAATATATTAATGGATTTTGAAGAATCATAATGTATTTATAAAATTAATAAAATAAAGAAAAAATCACATTATATTGAAGAAAAATCGTCCATTTATTCATTAATACCCCTTACCATATTTATTACATAACTTTTGGGGAATTATGATTTCATAATACACACTATATATTTACATAGTATTTAATATTTATCAAAAAACTTGATTTCCCTTGTAAAAAATGAAACATATAGACATATATAATTTAAAAATTATAATTACATGAATAATTTTCATTTATCAAAATATTTTTATAAATTTGTGTATTTTGATTTTTAAAATAAAAAACAATAATTTTGAGAAATGCTAGGTTTTTTTGAGAATAAGAGTTTTCAAGTCCTTAAAAAATATACATATGACTTCATAAATATTATATAATTGTTTATTTTTATAATAAATTATTTTGTAATAAAATTTCACAAAAATATTATTTATTTCAAATATCCATTTGTTAATCCAAATAAAATCATTAATTGTATTTGAATATCAACCAGAATTATAATTTTTTATTTTTTTCAAAATAAATAAAATTATGAAGTAGAAATAATATATAAATATATTAATTTGGGAATATAATATAAATAATAATATTATTAGGTTCTTGAAACATATACCTTTAATACATGAGAACATGAACTATGATTTAGGGGCACGATATTGAGACATTCCTGGGAGGTTTGACATACATGGTTTGGGATGTGATTTTGATGACCTTGATCTTATCATATAACTGGTTTCAATCATGATTAAATTTATGTATCTCAGATTAGGATTACTAAATTGAAAATATCAGTGATGTTATCTCCCTCGAAAGCTCCAATAAATGTATTTCAAATGGTATGATCCTACCGATTGAGGCCATCACTTCCATTGTCTATGACAATTGATATATTAAAACCCTATATTTATACTAATCATGTGATAACTTTTAAATGGATATATTATCAATGGTAATGATACTTAACAATATTCTAAATAAAATAGGATATAATGAAGATGGATAGAATTGAGTTATACATTTTATGATATTTCTATTAAGAAACTTAATATATGTTGTTGATGCTGAAAGTATTAGGTAAATTCCAAATTCATTAGTGCCATCACATAAAAAACCAAAGAAGTACATGGTTTTTCCATAACCATATTATATAATAATACTTTTAACTAAATCATAAGGGGAATTTTATTTACAAAAGTTTGGGGCATTATGTAACACCCCAAGCTTCCACAGTACGCTTCTCTTTGAATAATACAATAGCATGTGTTGTACGCAACTTCCAGTTTTAACAAACCACAACCAATCAAACTATCTGTTATGAATAGTAATACCCAATTTTTTAAAATTTATAAATTTTATTTTTCAAAATGGAATTCATTTTTGGATTTGGAATATTGAAATTATCCTAGGCTGGATTCTTGGTATTTTTCTGAAAACTTTTAAATTTTTGAAGAATAGTGAAAAACACTGAGTTATTGGTTTAAACCGACTTTTTATTCAAATAATTATTTATTTTATTTAAATTTATTTTAAGTTAAAATAGATACATAATCTCTATATAAGTTCAATGAAATTCATTGGAGACATTTTATATTATTTTTTGATATATAAAATTATATTCAACTTTTTACTGTCTTTAACCAACCTCCTAGGAGATTTTGCAAATTTTCCAAAAACATAATTTTACTGCTTCTATTCATTGAATTTCAAAATATCAAAGAGAAAAATTTGATATCAGTAAGTAAAATGTGGTTCAATGAGATTAAAATATTTTTTGGTGAATATTATCTTTTTTACTTTTATTTACCACGGTTAAAAGTAAATAGGGAAATTAAAGGTAAAAATGATATTATTTTTACCCTAACACATGTACTAATTCTATTGTATAAGTCTAATTCGACCAAAAAAACCTTATTAATAATATATGAACTTCTCTGGTCCACTTGGATTAGATTAGGACATTTATTATTATTCAATTCAAATAAGATTTAAAATAGTTAAAATAAAAGGATAATAACTAAAACATTTTAATTATAGGGTTAAACATAAGATAAATTCAATTATAAATATTAATTATAAATATGAAATTATTTCCTATATAATCGTATTTTATTTATAATTTTTAGTTATTATATAATTTAATTTCTTTATGAAACAATGATGATGTAGTAATTACCATAATAGTGAAACATTAAAATAATGGATATTATAAATTCTAAAATAAATATAATTTGAGACTTTTAATGAATTGCACTAATTTTATAGGTTAATAGGACATGTTAGGGTTGATTAAATGAATAAGGTTCTATGTAATAATGCTCTTATGAATTTAGCACAAGAAAAATACCAAATAGTGTCAAAATTGACATAAAAGAATTTTTAAAACAAATATTATATTATTATTGTTATTATTTTCTTAAAAATCTAGGGTTCTGAAAATATATTTATATAATGATATTTGTATCATTAATTAACAAATTGGGGTTCATTTAGAAGTTTATAGTATGTTTATTATCTATATAATATAAAAATAAAAAGAGACATAGTAAATGTGAAACTAATTAACTAAGAGTTAAAACTAAATGATAAAGTCATTATAGTGACCCAAACCTATCTAAAACCTATTGATTGTATTTTTTTAGAACCATCCCCACATTATCCTCTTAATAATTCACTTTGGAGCAATTATAAACCGAATATGAATTTATTATAAAATAATATTTCTAGATCTTCCTAAGGTTCCCTCACACCTCTTATAAAAGGGAACTCCCCCTTATCTCCATTACACACCTTCAAAAACTTTTTTATTTGCCTAAACCTACCCAAATATCCTCTCATCTTCCCTCACTTACAACTAGAGGCCTTATTTTTATCATAATGTCAACTTAAGGAACCTTTTTAATCAAATCAAATATAAAAACCCGAAGAAGAGGTAATGTTTTCACCACCCACTTTCATGTTTCTTCCACTTCTTCTTTATTTGTTATTTCCATTCTAAAATAATAACTCTAGTATCTTCAATATACTAGTATTTTATTATTAACATGGTACAACCATATTCAGTATTCTATCCATCCTTTGAATGACATGTCACCATACATGCGTACGTACAGTTTACTGTCTCCACATCGTGCTGTAATTGTTATTCAAAACATTATTGTTTGGATGGGTATGATAATGATGTTTAATTGATGTAAATAATAAATATAACATGATTAAGATTATGTACATATGATATACCATCAAATTGTATATTATTTTAATAACAAAAGAATGATATTGTCGCCCGTGCGTACGTACGGACTACCGTCTCCACGAACATGATTAGATTCATTCCCCATCGTATCCATTCAAAAATAATTCTCATTTGATGATTAAACATAATTTTTAAGGAATTGATATCATTTTGGATATGAATAAGATGCAAACTATCCATAATAAATACATCTTAAGTAACATATAAAAGAAAGAGAGTAAGTTAACACCCGAAACGAGGATAATACTAAAATATTATTAACACTGCAATGTTAAAAGATCATATATGATATCATATTCACGTATATGATTCTATAAAAATATAATAATAATGATTTAACTATTATACTATAGGTTATCCTACCCTCGGCCAAGGAAAAGTACAAGTTAAGGGTTTATTTCACAATATCTTAATTATTCGAGGTTATTTTTACGTAAGTATCTAATGAGACCTCTTTATAATCCACATCCATGTTTCATAAATATTCCTTTAAAAACATTTTTACTATTTAATAGATAGTGGGTTAATGTAATTTATTCCCTTATTTTACCTTAAACTTTTTTTGAAAGGAATCTTTCTGTCGTTTTCCAAAAAATGTCATTTTTAACCATAATGAAAAAATTAAGGTAAGAATGTTTTTTTAACTTATATGGCTGGTCCGGCTATTCTCTGCTGTTATAAAATCATCGAAGCTTACCTTACATGCTTATAAAGATATTTTAAAAATAAATATTTTTCTCTTATAATTTTGTGACTTTTAAATGATTTCAAAAAGAGAAATTTCTCTCAAATAGTTTTGATTTCATCTATGCCAACATCCTTTGCTGGATTTTAAGCATAATTGAAGTTGATTTATTATGATACAAAACATCCATATTGTATTGAAGGTTTTGTGATATGTTTGACTGTGTATGTGTTATTTTTATACCCTTCATGTTTTATGGATAAAGTATTGACATTTCGTATACTAGTTTTAATACGAATGATTATGTTATGTTTAAACTTTTTCATATGGGGAATGAATTGGACATAGTAAGTTATGGGTGGAGAATGTTATAGCTCCTAGATGTATCAGTAGGTCTCATAATAAAAACTACTATCTTGGAACAATTCCTTGACAAAATCTTATTTGTAGTCTTGGCACAAGGCCTTGACTATGTGGTTATGAATGTCTGGCATTATGGATTTCATTATTATGAAACAGGTTATTGATATTGCATTTGATTATTTGACTAGTAGAATATTTATGTGAATAATTAAATGGAATTATTTCATTTTATATTTTTCATATTATGTTGAAGTTCCTGTTTAAAAGGATTTTGTTTTAGTTATACATTGCCTTAAATGTTTATGCTTATTTATGAAAGTATACACTATATTGTTATTCTTACTGAGCATCTGAGCTCACCCCTTTCTATGTTTTATTTTTCCCAGGATGTGAATAAGTATTTTATGAATGACTTGCAGGGATAGTATGAGGGGATATGATTGTGGTCTATGGAGACAAGATTTTGTTGTAGTTTTTAACATTCTTATGTAATGTAAGAGTTATGAAAGTATCTAGTGATTCCAAGGATACTAAACTAATTGGTCTTTTGAGACTTGATATTTTGTGATCATGCCAATGTTACGTAATAATGCACCGAATCTAGGATTCTGGGGTCGGGGCGTTAGAGTTGGTATCAGATAAAGTTTAGTAATAAACCATGGAAGCTAGATTTAGATGAACTCTGATTAGAGCACATAACCCTAATATAGAATTTGAGTATTAGTATAGAATAACATCATAGAATTTTGGAACTATTGAGATTTTTTGTGTTTTCCAAGAAATAAATCCTTGTCTGTATACGAGCAGGTAGAGGTGGCTGTGGCACAGATTTACATAGGGGTAAAACCTAAAAACACCACGTTGAGCTAGACTCGAATGGGAACTGGTGCAAAACAATGAGGCTTGTTGCACTCTTGGTTATGACACTTCCGGGGGATATTCTCACAATAATTCTCATTTTCATTACAAAGTATTATGAAGGGTTTATGAGTATATACTTCCTCAAAGAAATTTTTTTTGATTATGGATTATATCCATAAACTGTTCAGTTTATGTTAAGTGTTTTACAAGTATAGAATTATGAATTTAGATTCATAAGCTAATTTAGTTTATGCCATTGTTTAGAAATGGAACCTAGTGGAAGGAATGGAAACTGTTTCAATGCACGCAATTCATGTGGGGATTTCCCTCATGCTCAGGATAATTATAGTGGAGCTGGTGAGACAAATGGTGATGATCATCTTATTACTATACTAAGACAACTCACTCCAATTAGCAATAATAACCTTACCCATATTAAGCACCCTGATCCATAACATGGAGCATAAATATTAGATCGCTTCATGCGGAAAAAGCCACCATAATTCAGTGGGAGTAAAAATCCATTGGTATCTTAGCAATGGATAAGTTCCCCATAGAAAATATTTCAGGATTTGGTGACTAGTGAAAGGGAAAAAGATGTCATGGTAGTTTATCGCCCTGATCAATGGTGGTAATTGATAGAAAACACAAATGAAGATGATGAAGTATAAAGTATGAAATAGATGGAGTTTAAAGAAATTTTCTTATAAAAATACTTTCCTCAAGACCATCGAGCAGATATGAAAAGACAATTTCTATGTCTAAGGAAAAAGGATGATGAGATTGTCGCAAATTATGAAGCTTACTTTACAAGGCTAGCAAGGCATGCAACAGATTATATACGTAATTGGAAGAGTATGATTGATCATTTTCTTGATGGGTTAAAACCAATTCTCTGTCAAGAATATGTCTCACAATAATTCTCATCATATGAATAAATTGTCTTATGTGCTATTAAGATGGAAAATGAATTCTCTAACTCTTACGACTTTAATGAAAATAAAGAGAAGAAGAGATATGCCGATCACTCTAGAAATGGAAAGAAAAGGAAGAAGGGAAAAGATGAATATCCATCCTGCAGTAAATGTGGGAAGAAACACCCTGGTACTTTTGTGAAGGGAATGGGAGTCTTTTAAAAGTGTGGTGAAAAGGCCACCAAGATCGTGATTGCAAGGGGATGACAGAAGCTACCAATGTTCAATGCTACAATTGCAGGGAGATGGGACATTATGAAAATGAATGTCCTAAGCATCAGGGAAACATACCTCAGAAGAGGACAAGGGATCAAGGCCAAGCTTATATTATCACTACTATTGAGGTTGAAGATCCTAAATACCTATAGGCAGGTAATTTAATGGTTTCATCAACTTTTTCCAATACGTTATTTCATTTTGGATCATAAAATTGTTTCATATCTTCTTAGTTTGATAAGAAAATTAGATATTTCCAATTTTATTAATCAAAGGAGTTGTCAATCAAAACTCTTAAAGGAAGTATCGTTGCAAAAAAATTTTGTGAATCAGTTCCCATTAGAGCATATAAATGTTCTTTATCTATTGATCTCATCAATATTCCGATGATTGAATTTGATATAGTACCCGGTACAGATTGGATTTCAGACCATGATGCAAAAATTTATTGTAAGAAGAAGAAGCTAAATTATTTTGATGAAGATAAAGAGTACCTTATCTTTAGAGTAGAAACGTCACCACCAAATTATTATTTATATCTACCCCCAATATCTCAACAAAATTCAATTATTGGGGAGGAAGAGAATGAAATTATTATGGATGAGGAAAGGAATGTTCACATATAGGATGTACCTATTGTGCAAGAATATATTGATGTTTTTTCCAGAGGATTTACCTGGACATACTCCAGAATGATAAATTGATCATTTCATTGAACTAATTCGTGGTTCAAGGCCCATATCTAAGACCCCTTATAGAATGGCCACTGTGGAATTAGTGGAACTAAAGAAACAACTGGGGGAATTGAGTATTAAGGGATTTATTCTCCCTAGTGTTTCTCAATGGGGATCCCCTATTATTTTTGATAAGAAAAATGATGGATCTATGAAGTTGTGAATTGACTAGAGGGATGTAAATGTTATAACAATAAAGACCATGCCTCCCCTACCTCGCATTTCTAATTTATTCGACCAACATCATGGAGCTCAATACGTTTCAAAGATTGAACTTCGATCTCGATATCATCAGCTGTGTGTGAAGAAGGATGACATTCCGAAAACAGCATTTCAAACCCGGTACGGGCATTACGAGTTTACAGTAAGGCCTTTTGGATTGACTAATGCACCCTCTGTCTTCATGGATATAATGAACCGAGTTTTTAAGGAATATCTTGATGACTTTGTAGTGGTATTTATTGATGATATCTTGGATTATTCCAAAATCTACGAAGATCATGAAAATCACTTGCACACTATTCTGAAACCCCTCAGAAGAAATGAATTATACGGGACTTTTAGCTAGTGTGAATTCTGGCTTCAGGAGATTTCTTATCATGGTTATATTGTCTCTAAGGATGGAATCTCCATTGATCATTCCAAGAAAAGAGAAATCCAAGAATGTCTAGGACCAACGAGTATAACTAAGGTATGCATTTTTGTTATGGGAATTGTTTTCCTCCATCTCATATAGATATCTGTTTAGAACCTTTGTCAGCTGATATAGTATAATCCCAATGTTCACTATTCCCACTCAGATCGGTTTGGAAATCCCATTGAGGCAATCATCACATTTCACATCACATTGTTGGTTCAACTGTTTAATCTTATATACAACCAATGTATAGAATAAAGGTAAAAATATGGATTAGTTTTTTGATCAATTTTAAACATAAATGGGAATCCAATAACATTAATGGGACAACACATAAATTAAATGAATCCCTATAACTTATGAATTTATAGGATTCAACCTATATTATCATGGATCTATTTCCAAACATATAATATTATAGGTATTTTTTTATTTCCATATTAATGGTTGATGATGGGTTTCAAATTTACCTAATCATATCCCATGTTAGTGTAAAACTAGGTACGCAACAAGGTTAATTATTTTGCACCAGTTCATGGTTGAGTCTAGAAGAATGTAGTGTCTTCATGTTTTCCCCTATATAAATTTGTTCCAGAGTCGCATCCACTTGTAGTATCCAAAGAAGGATGTATTTTCTTTAAAATTCCATAAATTTATAATTATAAAATTTTGAGATGTTTTACTATACATATATTTATCCCTTAGTCATTTTCTATAGTTTTCTAATCATAACCCAAAAATAACTAAAAATTTCCTTTGAAACCAACTATAACAGCCCTTATACTTATTAAAAACTAATTTTTGATTTATTAACTAAGATAAAATAGAATTTACCATTGAATATTGATAATTATAGTGTATTTGGGAATTAGGAACATTACACAATAACTTAAAAAAGAAAATACATCATCATTATTGAAAGATTTCTCAAAATTCTTGTACTTAAAACTGTATGAGATTTCCAAGGGATAAACATAAGAAATGGGTGAGAAATAAATCTAGTTAAGGGAATAAACATGCCATAACGTAGAGAAATTAATACATGTTTGAAAATTGGAATATCAATGGGAATAAATGAGTGATATTTATAAACATGAATGGTGGGGAATGAAATAACATGATAATCATAAAGGCAACAAGGTAAAGCTGGAAACATCTTAAAGCAAAACATCATAAAAATATGTCACAGATAAGTTAAAATACATCATGATGGAGAAAGTACCATAAATGAATCTAGTTTTCTCAATTTACTAACATGAATTATCACGAGACTAAACATTCCCCAATTCATTGGAGTGCAATATTATTTCATACACACCCATCATATTCATTTAAATCTCATGCATTAGTGTGCCACATAGATTATCCAACATGGAATCATTCATCATCATAATTAATCAATGATCAAGGTGTGTAAAATACATACATTTATGTCTCCAATAAAGAAATATATGTTAAAAAAGGTAAATACCATTGATAAGAAATCAGTACGAGTATTCACTATATAAATATTTATCGTGGGAAACCACAATGAGATTTCTAGAGGATAGTGGAGGCATATGAATGATCATGGGAGGGATTGATGAGAGTCAAATGGGTATGTAATCATTTAGACATAAAAGTTATAGTGTGGGGGATATGGAATAAAATATCCAATTATGTGTAAATGAATGTAAAAGACAAAAGATAATGAAAAAACTTGAATAAATATGATAAAGTGATGATCCCTTACTAAATTTCAATATTGTAACATGTGTACATGATTGTTTATGTGAGAGCTAAATTAGACTGAATGGAGTATGCAATAATTTTCAAAAAATGTAGAGTAAGATGGATATATGAAAACATACACAAAAAACAATAATTTAAAATAATAATCATAACATGAAAAAGGTAATTGAAGGGAATGGGAAGGGGGAAATCTGTTAAAAAATTTCGGCATCGTAACAGGTGTACATAAATGACCATGAGGGGAAAAATTATATTTAAATGTGTATATAATAATTTTGGAGGTTTCATAAAGAATTAATAAAATTAATAAAATAAACATAAATTCAAGTTATTTTAAAGTTAAAACATATATTTCTTATATGATACCCTTTATAGTGTTTAATAGATCACTATTGGGTCATTATAATGTCATAATACAGACCATATATTTATACAGTATTTAATTTTTACCCAAAAAATTGACTGCCTTAGAAAATTATAAAAAATTAACCTTTTTATAATTTCAAGATTATTATTATAAAAATAATATTATTTTTATCAAAATAATTTTCTAAATATGGGTTAATTATCTTTTAAAATAATAATAAACATTTATTGAAAAATTGCTGGTTGTTTTTATAATAAAAGATGTTGAACCCTTGTAAAAATTACATTTGACTTCATTATAATTAATCTAATCATTCTAATTTATAAAAAATATTTAATAATAATATTAATATAAAATATTATTTATTTCAAATAATAAATTATTTAATCAAAATAAATTCTTTAATAATATTTTCATAATACCAATAATTATAATTTTTGTTTTATTTGAATAAAATCACAATCATTTATAAAGTAGAAATAAGATGAAAATATATTAGTTATTATATAAATAATAAATAATAATGTTATTATGGATTTGACATATATCTCTTTAATACAACATAAAATTATCTAAGAGTTAGGTGTGTGATAGTTAGACATTCATGGGGGGGGTTAGTAATATTGGTCTGGGCCTTCATTTTGATGATCTTCAACTACTCTAATAAATGATTTCACTCGTGCATAACTTATTGGATACTAATCATGAGATCACTGCTAAATAGATATATTATTGACAATAATGATATATAATGGTCATTTAAACCTAACAAGATACAATGAAACCAAATAAGGGCATTTTTTTCTATAACCATATTAAAAAACAATAGATTTAATTAAATCATATGTGGAATTTTATTTATAATAGTGTAGGTTATTATAAGGTGATCATGATACAACTTATACGATGGGTTTAACCCCATTATAGATCTTGATATGTTGGATTGAGAAGCATTATAGCTCAATATAGGGCGAGTTGAGTCCCTATTAAATCTCAAGGTATGATAGGTTGTGACCACTTATAGCTCAAGATATGATGGTTTAAGCCCCATTAAATCCCATGACATGATATGGGAACCTCATTATAGATCTCTAATCCATTGTTTAATGATTATGTTTTTCAGATACTTATATTGGAATTCATCTATATGGTTGTTCCAATTTATTAGTGTTTTATGTAGATGACATACCAAGACACCTATACGAATTTTCTATTATTTATAATGATTTTTCTATAATTTGTTTTTTTTAAGGTAAGATAATTATTATTTATAAGAAATACAGTCTATGATCATTTTGAGTAAAAAATGATTTTTTCTTTAAAAATGTTTTTCAATGAAATTCATTTTATTACTAGACTAATAGTTTTATTCTTTTTTATATTCCTAAGAAAATATTTTATTCCCATCACATGATATTAAAATGTATTTATCAAGGTTTTACAGATGAAGAAATGAAACTAAGAAGTTATGTTAAATTTCTTGATTATTTTTCATGAAAATAAAATATGTTTAATTTTAAAACTTTTATATTTTGGGAATAAATTATATCGAGTAATGTGTCTACGTTTTAATTTATGGGATTATTATGCGATAGTTACATTGAAAATATTTAAAAATATTATCCTAAAAGGTCATTATGAATGAAATAATTTTCATTCTATTTTAATCAGAATATAATATGTACTATTTAAGGTCATTTCCTTATAATGATTTTCATGATACTGTCTTTTGGAAAAAGAATCTACCAAAGTGGGTAAAGTATGTTCAGATATAACACCATTTTTTTCCTTGGTGTGAGTTAAATATAATTCTTATGGTAGGAATTACAATTTTCCTGAAACCTTATAATTGGTGTACGGTTGTCAAATGATTTTTCCATCTATTTGTGAGGTCATAATTCCATCTATAAATGAGATGATGTAAGAATGGTCTTCCATGGTACCCACACCATTTTCTATTACTCTCCCAGGAGGAGTTGAGTAAGGATAGAATGTAAAGACAAGTGTGTTCTTTAGAAGGTCAATATAGTTTTGGACCTGTAAGGATTTTGTATAGAAAAAAATTATTTAGAAATTTTAGGAGAAAAAAAGAATAATGAATTGTTGCATTGTATCAATATTCCAAACAATGAGAGTGTTCCACAACCCAACCATATAAAAATTGGAATTGTACACTAATAAAAATAATAGATGGTTCTTATTATATGTTTCCAATAACATATAAATCATATCCAATATGGGTTCATCCAAGTTGATATGACTTCCTTATTCCAACATGGTTTACTTAATCAGAGTTCCAACCTTATCATCTTTATAAGTGTCATAAGTTGTAAAATACTAGAAGTATAGTAAAATTGAATATAATACATCCAAAAATATGAATTTGTGTCTGTTTGAATCATGTTACCCCACATGGTGTGTTTAATTACGTAAAAATTAGTCCAGTTTGATCTCAAGATGAAACAAAGCAGTGTAGGGTGAGTCTAGGTATTCTTGACCTTCAGCTTTTAACCCACTTTGTTTTGTGAATATTTTCACCCAGTAATAGAAAATATATGTGAACTATATAAATAAATTTTCCCAATTAATTATCCCCCATAAAAAATAGGCCCCTCACTAATGGATAATTATTTTCTATAAGTTCCCACTTATTAGATTTTGGGAAAACACATCATACATCCCCCAATGATTGGATGTCCTCCCAATTGAATGATATCCAACAATCATTGGGGGATGTAGGGTGATTGTTTCCCTAAAGATAATAAGTTGTAAGATACCAAAAAGATTTATTCATTAGTGAGGGGACTACTGATTATGGGGAATCACTACGTGGTATACAGAACATGTTTGTGTTTTATCAACATTGACCAATCAATCTAGTAATGATCCTGGTTTCTTGATACATCAAAAAATGGGAAACCAACATGAATTCATACAACTTGATTGATTTCAGTTATCCATGACATTCAATACAGTTTTGATACACCCAAAAATTATAATCACATTTGTCAAAGAAGCTCACTCCATCCAAAAAGTCCCATTTTGAGATCCATCCCCCATTATAACTACCCATCACAATTTTGAAGATGGAATTTTAATTTGAAGTGGTATAATTTTTTGTTATTTTATGACTACCCCAACTACAATGCGTCTATGAAGGGTTTTTCAGAATAGAGACTTCCCCATAACTTGACTATGGGTTTGTGTCACCTTTGGTAGAGATATATTATTGAACATTGATTTTGGAAACCTAAAACAATATAAGAGAAAACATTTGAATAAACATCATTATTATGGGGCATATCACAATCTATAACTATATAGAGACTATCTCCCTAATAATGGATAGATATAAAACACTAGAGAAAGTAGATTCTCTAGGACACCATTTCAGGGAATAAGAGGGTATTGACGGTAAAAGTAAATATTTCTAGTAATAAAAATTCTCCACTCAACCACATTCATTAAATATGACATGTGAATCAGATCATGAACCATTTCATATGTAGTCAAAATTAATAAAGGATTTCATTGTCTAATGGAATCAAGTGAGTGAGAAACATTTGACATTCAAAGACGAACACATGTCATTCAAATTTCTATGAAAGCGATCCCATCACCATTTGAGGTAAAATTCCACCTCAAGAAGTTGTATTTAGTTTGAGTTACTACTAGTTCATGATGGGTAAAAATTCAACATGAGGAAGAGTTTGATCATAAATGTATGTCTCTATGAGGATAGAATCAAAAGTTACTGGCTCATAAAAGGCTACAAAAGATGAATCCTCATGACATGAAAAAAGGTGTTTGCCTTTCCCCACTATATTTGGTGGGTTGTCTTGTTACAGCACATGTACCCTACGAATCATTAAACCATGTTGTGTTCTTCCTATGACTTGACTCCTCTTCTTACTGATAATACCCATTTCAATTGGGGTAGGGGGTAATTTCTTTGGATTTCAAATTACGAATATAATGAGAAAAATTGAAGAAATTATGATGTTTATAACTAATTTAAATCATGGAATATGATTATGAATTCAGTAAATTAAGAAAAAAAAGCATCCAACTCCTTCTATGTATGGCACCTGATATGCGTGACTGCTACTTCACATGGAATCTCGTAAAATGGTTTTTTGGGGTATTAGGTGACAATCTCTTTCCACCATAAATTAGAATCATTTTCAATCTGAGGTGGTTTTTTTTCTTCAAAAAATTAAAATTATTTATGGGTGAGCAAGTGATTTTTCACCCCTAAAAACCATGATTGATTCTAAGGATATAAGGTCCCAACTTGAATGAATATAAAACAATTATCCAGATCAGTCCTCACATGGACTAAAGCACACATCCTGATATGCTAGAGGATTCTTACTAGAAGTGATGGTGTAATGGTAGAATGTTGAGGAAATTATTCCCTCATTATCATATTAGAACAACTGTATATGAGATAAATAAAAAATAAACCAACATAAAAATAAATATAGATAAATAAAAGAGAAATTGCAGATAAATATAGATACTGAGTAAAAAATTATAACACCAAATATAACCATACATGTAAATTAGTTTCTACGAAAATTAAACAAGAAAAAAGAATTATGTAGGACAATACGATGGAAAAAGTAAATAAAATATAGAAAAAAACCATTAGGGTGCTCAGTATGAGAATCTTGAGTACTAACTCAGTAATGTGATCCTAACTCTTGTTTATAAGTGTAATAACCCAATAAAGAGAATTTCTTCCCACAACCATGAGGTATCTTTGATTACCTTGGAGTAATGGTGTCCTGAACATGGTGTGTGATATAATTGGTAGGACACCACCAATAGAGTCCAAAAGTATAATCCAATTTGTAGATATAAAATACGAAATGTTTTTGTATATTAAAAGTAAACCATGCATGAAAATTAAACAAATAACCACGTTTGGATCTGGTTCCTCAAGGATAGCTAGATCGATCATTCCAATTTGGCCCATGCTGGAAATGTTTCATCCCTTGGAAACCTATAAAAATGAGATATGGGGGATGTGATTATAAAGTGTCATAAAACATGTATCCTAAGATGGAACAAACCCCATTTTTTTATTCATCTACCAGGGCACATCACTTGGATGAAAAATACATTTCATCATAATTTAAAATAAAATAATTCAAAAAATTATATATGTATCATCTTAGCCTCGTCTGAGGTGAACCTTAACAAGGAACACATGTATCAAACCAAGAGTTACATAAATGATCACTTACATTAGAGTCCATCCATTGTGATCCATGAATGACACACAAGTATCACTCCCAGGAAAATGTGAGGGAATGTCCTCTAAACCTGTATCATGTATATCATATAGGGGAGTGAGTCTCAATCATGGCTTAGTGTAACCATCTATCCATTAATCTCATACAAGGTTTCACCCCAATGGAAACAATATCTCTCATGCTGAGGTATGAAAAAATGCAGTGATACTATCCAAGTATATCAATATCACCCTTGAATTATCAAATATCGATCAGTAAATCTTATCACAAGCACGATGAGACAATCCATGGTGTTCTTTGAAAGGAAACCTCAGTATCAGTCACAACATTCATAATCTTTTAAATCAATTAAATTAAATGATACAAAAGGACATGTTAGTGGGAATTGAATAGTTTGAATAAAGGATGGCTTAATAGGGTCACACCCATTTTCCATTTCTTTTTATAATTAAAATGGAACATAAAAAAGTAAGTCACTTCAATTATAAAAAACTCAAGAGATAGCCATGGAAACAACCATACCATAAATCCAATCATGGAATAACACATATATCACTATTCCAATTTGAAGAAAACACACCTCTTCAAGGTGTTTTATTAGAAAACATGATGTTTTTATTCCAAAAATTCATTTTTTTCACTTTATGAAATCTAATACCATCACAAAGTATAACAAAATAAACTTGAAAGGTGTTTTTTTGAAGTATCCAAGAATCAGAATTTAATATATAAATCAAAATAACACATGTATGGCATCTCTAACAAATTACGATGACATATATAAATGGTTACAAATTGAACGCATTGTAAAGTGGTGGTTTAGGTGGAGGATATAACCTACAACCACAACAACAAGGGGCTAATAACATCATAAGGAAATCTATGTAATTTAATTCAAGGTGATTTATTATTTTTAAGTGGAAATGGGTATGTCCAGTGCAAGAAACAACAATGATATTTTATAATTTGGTGAATCTTAAGGAAAATATATAGATCACTTAACTCATTCTTAGGATTCCCCACATATCCAATATCATGGATTCATTTTCTTCGGTTAAGGAATAATCAGGTAAAAAGGAAAATGATATGAAAACGTGGTGAATTTTGTCGCACCAAAACAGTATCGATGATTATGAGGTAAACGATGATGCGAAAGAATAGTATTTGAGAGAATAATTCTATATATCCGATGAGAATAACGGTGTGAAAAACATACATAAAAATGGGAGCTCTCTTGAACCATAGGTGTGGTAGGAGGAGGTGCTACCAATCAGAGTTCCCTTCAATGTGTGATGGATAAAATGGGGCTCAAGACCCAAGCTCTTCTTTTTAGAATGATTTCATAGACATTACACAATGTGTAATTCTTACACTTCATTTAATGGTTATATTATGTTGAAAAGATACACACTGTGGATTACTAAGGCATTCCACCTGATCATTGTTGAGGTGAAATTTTTAGGACATGCCCCATAAAACCATTACAGGTCGTGTAAATCATTTTCACAACATGTAAACCATATAGATGCTATTTTTAGCAACCTAGATACCCTTTCTTCCTCTGGAATTTTATCAAACCCTTTAGACATCCAAAAAAACACAATACACATCTAAAATCACCTTATTCATATATTATTACCATTTAAACCTCAATTTGGTACAATGAATTCAAAATGACCAGTACACCGAAGGGAAAATTTTAAATTCCCTTGGAAATTCCATATGGGTCCAAACATGAGACACTACAATATCACTACCAAAAAACATATCATCCCCAAATTCTTTTAGAAATAAAGAAAAAAAAATCTCACTACTTGGGTCATGAATATGAATTTTGAAAATCTATGTTGCATTTCCAATTCCCAATCCACTACCATGATTCCATTTTAACATATGGATCATAATCCTTATAAATAAAAGGCAATTATCGAGTTCAAAAATTAAAACACAGATATGACGCTTAGTCGAGTTTATCCAACCCATGATATGATCATGACATCATCTATTTGAACATACTCACCAACATACTCACCAACATACTAGTATGTTGGTGAGTATGTTGGTGAGTATGTTGGTGATAAATAATACAATGGAACATAGATTCATGGTGTTTTAGATATTTTGACATACTAGATATTTTGACATACTAGTTGGTGAGTATGTTGGTGATTTATTGGAAGCTGCTTTCTTTGGAGGTTCCATTCGCTCGTACTCCTCTCTGGCCTTTGGGTCTATTGCTCTCTTCCTAGTCGGTTGGTTGTGTTGGCTTCCATGAGGCTCTAGGTTGGGTTGTACGTTGTGGTGGGGGGTTCCAGGTGTCCCGGAATGCGTTCAGGTGATAGTGAGTTCTTAGTTTGGTTGGGCGGTGTCGGAGAAGATCACAACTCTCTGTGAAGGCTCCTTTATACTATTACTCTGATCTGGCTCGGTGTCCATCTCTCCTACCTGATTCGGTCTGGCGAGGGGTTTACATAGGTGCTTTGGGAGATGTTGTTCGAGTGGGTTTGACATTCCAGGAGTCGTGATCCTCACGCGATGGTGTTCGAATAGTGACGATGTTGGTGATGGTGGTTTGGAGTTGATGATAGTCTTGATGTGGGAGTTAACAATGGTGATGATGGTTTCTGGTTCAGGTGGTGGTGGTGTAGCAGGTGGTGGATGACGGTGACGATGGTTTCTAGTTCTGCCAGCGATGGTATTGCAGGTGGTCGACGTTAGAGAGGCTGATAGTGATGATACGATGATGGTGATTCCCTTGGTAACGTGATGACGTGATGGTGGTGACTGTGTTTTTCGGTGATGTGATGATGGTCGTGAGTTGATCGATGGTTAATTTCTCGGGCACCACACCACGACACATGGGGAGATATCATTTTGGTTTTTGATTTTGAATTTTGAACATACACAATCGCGGTTCATAAAAGGTGGGTGGGAGATGCATTTTATTTTATTGATGGGTTGAATGTTGAATGTGGTGGTTTATTTTAGGGTTCAAACTCTCCCATAAAAGTGTCATTAGAAAATACAAAAAAATATGAATTGTGGACAGACCATGAAAAAGAACAATCACAGAATTACATCATCCCATACAATATTAAAATAGGATGAAGACCTCTCAAGTCAACATACACTAAATAAGAAGGATAATAAGGGATGCATGACCTAAAATATGGATGATCATTTCGTTGTCATGTTTAAACCATAACAGTAAACCATTACACAATGCTCAAACTCAAAACAAGGGTAAAGGAACCAGACAACCACCTACCAATGAAGAGGATTCATTTGGATACTAAGTGTCCTACATTGGGAAATGAAACCAAAATGACACCAAGCATCTATAAAGACCCATAATAATTTAGAAAGGATTAAATCTATGAGGGTTACACCTTAATTATTTTATATTGATATAGATAATATAAGACATCAACCCTACAAGGATTTCATGCTTGGAATTTTAGATGACTTCAGGGTATATCAATTATGTTTGGGCTATTAAAGGGGTGGGCTATACCTAACACACACATTCCAATTCTAAGGAATCTCAGAGAAGAAATTAAGTTACTCTTACACGAGGGCTGATACAAAAATACCTCTTAAGGATCTCTTTTTTGTAATTAACATAATCTAAATTTATTTATTTAAACATTCTAAATGGCCATATTAACATCATGTAATAGTAAGGAAAACATTTATATAATGTATTTTTCTATAAAAATCCACATGCCACTTGGTAAGTTTTATCAAATTGCATTTAAAACATTATGTATTCAATTGCCCTTCCATAATAATCAGGTTATTCACTACACATACCAATTTTAAACATCATTCAGTTACATATAATCTTTCAAAATAGGATTAGATAAATTAAATGAGAATTTCAATCTATAGTGGAATACCCCCTTTAGGTTGTAATTAAAATTTAGTTTAATAATATATCATATAAGTATGACCCAAAAGAAGAAAAGTTTATTTGATTAATTAAGGTAGGAAATAGTCAGGTAAGATGCAACTAAAAGTTTATAGGTTACATAATATAAGTGGCACGAAACACTTTAAATTACCATCCTAATATAACAAAAACAAACCATCAAAGGGTAAAATACAAATCTATATCATTACAAGGGAAACCTACTGGGGTCCTGATCAAGAAAGTATAAAGGCAACCTATTTGGTTATCATCAAATAAAAAAATATAAAATCATAAAACAGCCGTAATTCATTCATCATAGGTGACATTACACAATATTCTTACGTAGTTTTGGTTGTTCCTTAATAAATTTAGTCATAGAGGTTTTCATGCCCAAGGAATAAAGTTATAAGTCATCGTAAAAAGGAACCAATTCATTTAAAAGTAACAATTCAGAAGATTTTCTATTTATTAAATAGTTTTGGTATACATAAATGTTGAGCTCATAAACATTGATCGATTATATGGATCACCACACATAAATTTATAAAGATCCCACAAACACAACAAATTCCAAACTAGAAACCATATAATAAATAAAATGTTTTTAACGATGTATTCAATGATACATGAATCAAATATCATTATTGGTTAGTTATGGTTTTATACACAATCTTATGTGAGAAAACACCATTTATGTTAATACTATAACATTAATAACCAAGAGTATATTAATTTTATTATAGGCATGATAAAAATTTCAATTTAACAAAAGAAAAATTATAATAACCACAGAAGCATGGAATATAATTTTTGTAAAGGTTTACTAATTACTCACCTAAACATGGTAAAATAGTACAATATTTGGGAAACACCCTCATTATGGTATACACGAAAATCATGATTAATAGATCATAGAAGTGGGATAATTGAGAGTGGAACCAAAACATATAACCACAGTAACATCATTGCATGGTATATAAAGGTAAAAAAACCTAGTGAAATACCTAAATAAGAATTTAGAAATTCAATTTAATTCAAAATCTATGTTGTAAATGCATAAATATATAAATAAAAACATATAATTTTATATAAAAAATATACCTATGGAATACATAAGAATATATCAACTAATTGTGTTACTGAAATACCTAAAATAGTATATACCTAGAAGATAAATAATACACAATGAACAATAATAAATATCAAATGACCTAATAGTGAACCCTATGTGGAATTTAATATGCATGGAATGTGAATCTCTATGTTCCAATAATGATACATGTAATGCTACATCCAAGCCATACTAGGCCAACGGTAAAATACCATATATCATTAAGAAAACCAAAAGTATACAAATCGAACAGGGTGAAATCATAATAAAATATATTAGAAGACAATATGAACAAAAATACCATTCTTGACCACTTAGACATTTACCCATGTGTGGGGACATCACTCCCATACCCAAATATTTACCATGAACCAAAAAAATCACACTTCACTGTCTACCAACCAAAAGAATATGATAATGGAAAACAAAAAAATATATGATACTACTTTGTAATGTCATGAATAGCCTGACTATAAACTTTTATCCAGACCGGTTGCTACATGGCCATAAGAACACATTCCAATATGCTGGAGGATTCCGAATAGCCGTGAGGGACTTAATGAAATACGGTGGAGGGAATTTACCCGTATGATTAGAGTAACACAACATTATAAGAGATAGATAATAAATCAACCAATAGCATAAGTAGTATAGAGAATAAAAAGAGAAGTGGAATATAAATATTATAACTGAATAAAAATATCGAATTCCAAATATAACCATGAATTTAAATTTCGTGATATAGAAATAAACTAGGAAAAGATTGTGGCATTATAGTAAAATAAATCAATAGAAATAAAAGATAGAATAAATGTCCCAAGGGAGCTATCCTCAAGAATACTACGTACTTACTCATTCATGTGCTAATAAATCCCAATTATAAGAAGAGAAACACTATCTAGAGAACTTGGTGCTGCAACAATTTGGTATTATTGAGCACCACAGTACAATGGTGGACCAAACAAGTTGTTAGATATAATCAGTAGGCCACCACCAATGGTGAATAAAGAATAATGCATATCATTCATATAAAATTATCAGCTCTCATGTATATCAAAAGAAAATAAACAATAAAAAGAGTATAAATAAGCAAGTTAGTCTTAGGTTCCTGGCCCCACCATACTTGCTTCGGACTAAGACAGAAATGTATGAACTATAATAAACCTGTACAAATTAGGTATGGGGGAAGTGATAAAGAAATTTCATAAAATATTTATTATTGACCGATAGAACCCATAACTATGATTTGGATTGGTGGAAACACCCCTTGGATAAAAAATATTCATCATCATCCTTTAATATAAAAATATTACAAAAATTAAATAAACCTCGTCATGGGCCCATCCATGGGGAACCCTAATAAGGTTCTCATGTATCACACTAAGATCGACATAAATTCTCACTACTATTGAAATACATACATTACGATTCCTGAATACCCTTGAAAGTATCCCTCGTAGTCTAATGTGAGATAATAACCTATGATCTTATACCTGGTATCTCACATAGAGGATCGTGTCTCACTCCTGGACAGGTGTAACAATCTATCCATTGATCCCATCAACGGTGTCTCCCCTATTGAAATCCATAAATTATCACTCAGGATGTTCATAATTTATTTTATCAATACAAACAAATGGGTGAGTAGTAGTGGTTGTTTTTCATATTTTGTAAATTTGAACTTCCACTAAATAGTTCTATAATGATTTCAAAAAACGACCATGAAATCATGTGCTGACATCAAATATGAAGTGGTTTCATCAATTTAGTAGTTGTTTCTGGTAAGAATCATAGAAAGTGTATTTAGTTATGGTATTTTCCATTTTAATGGTGCTTTTCCTGGTGGGAAAAATAAGGATTTAATTGTGGTTAAAACTTCCACTATATCCAAAAAAATGTCTTCCCACAATATGATACTAAACTAATTACAACTGTAACTAAATAATATTGCATCAAATTTAGTGGTGATTTTAACCACCACCAAAAATAAAAAGACATCTTATAATTGCTATTTTAATCATCTTGAATAAAAATATACCATATGTAGTGGAAGATTAAAACACCACTAAATGTCTATTTACTAAAACAACCCATCTGCAAATTTTATAGCCCTAAGAACTGCCCTAATTAAAACAAATGAAAAACATATGTATCACCTATTAGTAGCACAAAAAATCCCTATAAAAGTACAAAATATTCCACATGTATAAATAAAATAACCCCAATAAAGAAGTATATTAGTTCACATACAACCATAAACTATTTCAGGTCTATTTCACAAATAATACATCAATAAACCCTCTCATTTTATATTAGTCCAAAAATCAAAAAATCCACTAATCACTGTAAGATGAACAGTGTTCATTACCCTCTCAAAATATATCTCCATATTCATCTCTATCAATATAAGCAATTACCGAAAAAATGTAAGAAAATTATATTGAAAATTAAATAGTGTTGTATATTTATAATCAAACATAAAACCAATAAAATATTTTAAACTATATTATTTTAAAGTTGTGGTATTTACATACTCAGCACTAGTCATCAATTAAATATCATGTGGACATATCCATTAATCTTATGATATAAATAAACCAATGATTTCAATTTTTCCTTTCCTTCTCTAAAATATACAATAGGAAAGTGGAAAAACATTTGTACAAAGAGCTTCATTTTTAACATATTAGAATTTGATAATATAATGACATTAAATTACACCATAGTGTATCAAAATTACCTTTATATATGAATCAAAAACCTCAATTTTCCTATATGGATGCATATATCTCTAATAATCATACATAATCGGAAGGTTAACCAACTCCACTACTAGCTAGCCTTGAATCTGGCCAAACAAACTCATGACATCATCTATAGAGAACTCATAGGTGTCAAATGTGACAACTATCTTTATTCCATCTAGACTCTAGACATCTATATTTTTTGTATTTTTCTTTTTAGTAGTAGTATTTCCCAATTCGATGTAAAAAAAGCTAGCATTACAAAAAAAATCAATAAATTTATCTATAAAAAGGTTTTACCTATAAAATACAATAGCCAAGTCCTCTCGAAGAACTAGGAGTGGCATGTTGCCTCACTACTAAGGGTTGACTAGTATCAATATATTTCTTCCTTGGAATTCCTGTCATTTAATCAAATAAATGTAAAATCCAAAAATATATTTCAATAAATTTCATGTAGAAAAAATTAGAATTGGTGACAGATGCACAACACAGACAAAAATACATATCTATGATAATGAATGACCGCAAAAATGATACAAGTGTTTGATTAATGAATGAAATACTGCACAAAAAATTATTTTTTCCTTTAACCATTTCATTTTATTACTCTATCTATACATCATCTAATTTATCAACCCTTTAAAGTCTAATATTTTCAATGTCATGATGAAAATATTAGTTTTATTCTTTTTTATAGATGGGATTTAATGCTAGATGAAAAATCGTCCACTTCATCACCCATTTCATACAAGACTCATTGTATTATTTGAGTAACTACACACCACCCTTAATATAGGATATCTTCCGCATAATATACCATTTAACTTGTGATTTTAAGATATAAAAATCTTGTATTTAATGGTCACCAATATCAATAAATTGAGATATGTTCACAGAAGTTAATTTCATGGAATCTCTCTTAAAACCCCTGAAAAAATTGACCTAATTAATTTTGATTAAAATAACTAAAAAATTTCCGTGGTAGTTTAATTCGATAATAATAGTCAACTTCTCATAGTATATCACTTCATAAATGGTAAAATTATCACTATTATGTTTTTTTAAAACCCTCTTCCCAACCGACTGTATGAAATTTAAAGCCATTCACATTTTAAGCATCAAACTTTCTAGCCTATATTAGAGGACCTCAAGTAAGAAACATCAAATATTCTGAAAAATCATCTCAATTATATGTATTAATGATCTAAAAAAATTAATACACATTAATATATATAAATAATATATGTGTAAACCTAATATCTATCTTGATTTCAATATTTATTAACTTACATGTCATCAAAACCATTCTATAAGGTCTTTATTAACAACTTTTGTTATATGTTTCTCAGTTCATGTTCAGCATATCATTAGTCTCATTATTTGTATCCTCAACTCTTAATTAAATGGATATGAAATTTCACTATTCAACAGAACATATCTATTTCTTGTGATAATTCCATTTATGTTAGTGTGACATTTGAGGCCCCCCAACAGATTATCCAACACCAAGAAAGATATTTGATTTTTCATTTTTCTGAGATTGAGTTAATGTGTCATCATCATGTAAAATTTGATTGAATCGTGTCCCAATATCATCATAGTATCTAGAAAAAAACGTAAGACACTCCTCTTCAAAATATCCTTTAGAAATAGATCTTTTTGGTTGAGCTTTGTTTTTCATGTGTGATTTCAAATGCCCAATATATCAGTGAAATAATTGAAAAAATTCACAATTGTGTATTTAATGATGTGACAATAAATTTTTACTTAAATGAAAAATATATAATTAATGTACCTATCAATTGGATACATCCATCTATAATGTACGAGGCCTCTTAAAGTAGATTCCACAACCATATGCATCATAAAATTAATCATGAATGTAAAAAAGATCAAGGAAAGATAATCTCCATTGCAAATATTTTCAATAGAAATATTTACTAAAGGTTTTCAAGATCAAATGGTTTTATATTTTCTCACATAATTTTCTGATGAATGTTCAAATTGTAGTACAATAGAGGTACCCTTTTTCATGTAATAATGTTCACAATTTCAATAGAAGCAATTGTTGTAACAAAATATATGAATGGAGACTTTTAAATCCATGTATCCAATGATGAATTAAGTGCACACACCATGAGATGTTACCTAAATACCCATCAGATACATTTAAATGTTTTAAAATGTTAAGGAATGTATCGTTATCCATATTTTTGATAGTAAAAATTTTCAGAGAATAATTTCCATTCTTATTTGGATATAGAGCATGCTTTATGTTCATTGCTTGTTGGTATTTTTTGAGTATTGTGGTGATCCTTTTGTTTTCCATGATTATTAAGCAATGTGAATATCAAATTCTCAAAAACATTCTACCCAATATGCGTCACATGAAGATTATGCCTAAACTAATTAAATTCACCATAAAAAATTTTGAGGAATATAATTTTTTCATCCACTTTTGCATTCCAATTTAACTTGATGATGCACTTAAAACTCATTTCCCACTATCATTAAAATGTTAATCCTTCCCAAATCATATTTTAGCATTTCCATGTAATTCCAATATTTCCAAACCTATCAATAACTTTAGAGGTGGACTAAAATCAATAGTTCCATTGAATTTTATGTTCTTCAACTGAACATTATGAGATGCATTGATAAATCTTTGATGACATAAAAAGAAACATTATCTATTGTGCCTTAGTCATTCAGGATCAAAATCAATATTATAAATAGGACATGAAAAATCCTTGTAAGTGTTCCAACCATCTCAATTCCCAAGTCCTGGGAGGTCACTGATGGTCCACATTAGAGAATCTATGATTTCGAACATTTTTATAGAAGTTGCATCTTATGTCTCAACATAATTGCTCCATAAATTCTGTAATTCATCAATTTATTGATGAAAGTATAAAACAATATAATTTCCAAGAATTTTGTTTCTAGTAATTATCATATAAATTATAAAATACATTTGTTTTATACACATCCATAATGGTAGATTATAAGGGATCAAAACAACTGACCAAATGCTATAACTAGGGATCAAAGTCGCAAATGGGTTGAATCAATTGGTAACCAACCCCAATAGAACCATCTGAGGGTCATATGATAAATATTTATGTAATGAATCAAACTTATTCCACAATTTTTAATCTCTTGTATCTCACATTAACACATCATTTTTATCATCTATAGAATACCACTTCAAGTGTTTACTAGTTTTTTATGGCATGAATAATATTTACAATCAAATATTTAATGGAATGTAATGATAAACCATTACATGTGTGTTCCTTTTCTTTATTTTTATACTATAATATTGATTATGACTTCCAACATCACTCATTGACTTCCATATATAATAAGAACACTTTTTTCAATCATGTATTTTTGAATCCCGTACCCAATAAAGCATACAATCTTTAGGACATAGATTCAATTTTTTATAATTCAGATCAATTTTGTTAATAACGTTTTATATCAGAAAAATACTCAGAAATAATTGTTTCTAGAATATATCACTCAAAAATTCAAATATCATGGAAATCACGTTTTTTGAAATTCCACATAGGAATTTGATAAGGTATAACATTATAAAAAAAATGTTATCAATAATTTGAACATCCATTATTTAACTACTAATTTACATAATTAAATAAACCATGAAAAAATATATCTATTCAGTGATGTTTACTATTACAGAAAACTCCACGGAATCAAGAGGAAGATCCAATAATATATTACAATATTAATCTAGTTGTCATATAGTCTCAAAAACATCAGTTGTCACATATATATGTGTATCACCCACAACTGGTTGTTCGGATATGTTTTGATGTTGATTTTGTTGTCTTCCAAAGCCAAATGCATTTTTAATAAGGTTTTTCATTTCATTTTCCATTTTTTAGGATGTTTGGATTCATTCTATCAATATATGTTAGTGCTAAATGTTTTTGTAACTATCAATTATCCATTCAAAAAACAACACAAATATTTAGTAGGGAATTGCTTCAAAATCAAAATCTCATAAAATTCATCTCCCTTCAACCATCTTCAAATTTTATATTTAGGACAGGGACATCATATTATTCTATCAATAGATAAATTGGAAATTGAAAAATCTAAAAAATCATCCAAACCCTTAGCATACTAATCTATGTTCCTCGGTATTGTGATCTATATTTTATCCATATATATCACAATGTGGCTACAAATTATTAAAAACAATTAAAACACTTAACTGTTACTAAATAGGAAAATATATTAATGGAAGTAAAAAAAATCACAACCCAAGTTGTTATAAGAAGAGTCACATAATTAGGGTCGTATAAGTACATGATGTGTTGTCACATAATGCTTCCATAAGATTTCAAGTGTTAGAGGAACTCATGAATAAATCAAATAAATTTTATATTTTGACAACATAATTTGTTTTAGTCATCATTAAATTTTATTATGCATATCTAGATGTTCTTGTACTAAATTTTTATTATTAAATGATGATGTTATCATAATATGATAATTTAATACATAGTAAAATATGCTTTTATTTTATTCCATGCTCTAAAAATTACCTATATCAATATAACTACTCCATGATATTAATGTAGGGTCAATGATTAAATTCAAATATGTAAATAATTTTTTTTTCAAATTTCAAGAATAATCTGATAATTTTTCTAAATATTCATAATTTACATATCCACGAAGAAAATAAATATATCTAATATTTTAGATAAAATTATGTTTACGAAAAATTTTCAATTATTTATCATGGGGATCAAATGGATTCAACTAAAAATACACACAAAACTGGGATATAATTTCTAGTGTTTATTTAGTGATTCTATATTTTCAGGATGATTGAATCTTCTTATTCTAAAGCTATACATAGTACTATGTGATCCTATTCCAAAGCTTTTCATAGTACTATGTGATCTTATAAATACATATGGTAAATAATGAAACATTTCAAAAAGGATAATAGACATATATAAAGACTATTTGTGAGTAAAAGGGTTTGGAAAAGAGTTAGTATTTTCATTTAAAATTCACTATGAAACCCATGATGAATATTACATGTTGAAAGATATTTTTAATAAAAATTTCATTTTATGAAATTATTGAAAAAAGTATCACAATTTAATGAAAATATATTATATTTAACTTGTGATTATGTTTCATGTACCTATGGGGAATACTTTATATCAAGGAAGATACATTGGTAAAAAAATATACCTCATAACAATAAAATAGATATAATAAAAGAGTTCAAATTTGGAAATTCTAGTGTCGAGTAACTACCAAGTGATCAAAGATACAGAAAAACTACCAAATCCAAGTGTTTAGGTCATATATAATGGGATATTCTTAGGAATATTAGTGATGCCATAAATTATAAGAAAAAAATAATAATTAATTTCTACATTAAAATTTTGTTCCTAATATGTACACAATCATACCTAGTTATAGCACACCTAATTCCTCATTGCATGTCCCTAACATTAATTCAAATTTATAAGTATATTATTCTTGTGGAGTGAGTTTGTAAATCTCAAAATAAATCTACACATTCTCATCATTCTACCATCGATTCCCCTTGACCAATCAAAGTGGTGAGTGTTTTTTCATGAAATAGGGATCCTGATAATGGTCCTCAATGTAATAAACATGAAAAATCAACATTCAGTAGTTATTTTAAAAAATGTATTAAAAGGTTTTGAAAGAAACTCTTAAAAACACAAATTTACCAAAATGGAATCATAAATAATAGATTGATTTTTTATAGAATAATATTTGGGGATAAGGAAAGAAAAATTTAATTTTTTCCTTTATAAACCCATTACAAAATATAAATAATATTAGATATTTATAAATAAAATGGTTTAAAATAACTAGTTTTGTATTTGAATACACACCATTGATCATATGTATGGGGTTAGTAATCATACCTAGTAGGAAATCCAACATAAATATTACCGCACACCACTAGAAATAGAACTTCTTACCTCACTATTCAAAATATAAATAAAACTATAGGGTGAAAAAACAATACAACATATTCATTTATTTCAATTAAAATTAATCATAAAAAACAATTTATTAATTTAATTAACATGGAATATCAATTCTACATTTATAAGAAAAAAAATGCATGCATACAAATATGAGAATTTATAACTCAGGATAATAACCTCATCCTACTAGTCAATTAATATCATGCACATGAATCCAAGTCTCCATTATCTAGAACATACCAATGATCAAACCAAAAAATTATATAAAATCAAAAAATATATAATATAAGGGTGAATTACCTTAAAAAGGCGTGTGACAGTGTGTTAAGGTAGAAATAGAATAGGGGGTCGATGGTGAGGGGGATAAGGGGGCCAGTGGTGAGGGGTTAGGGTTGGTGAGGAGATCAGTTTTGACATGATAAGGTTCTACAAGGTTGGTGGACTATAGAAAGGGGCTAGGTTTTAAAGGGTTTGAGTGATTATGGAAAGTTTATATGGTTCAACATGTCATGTTATCCTGGGTCGGGGGTCGACGATGAGGGGTTTGAATGGGTCAGTGTCCAGTGGCGAGGAGTTTTATGGGATCTGGGGTGGGCGATTAGGGGTTCAACAGGGTCAAGGGAAGGGGGTTGGGGGGGGGGGTTGGGATCCGGGAGGGCGGTGGGGTAAGAAGTGACATTCTTTAAAAAAATGTTTTTGGGGTTGTTTTTGAAAAACTACAGCTATGTTTTGAAAAAAATATAAATGGTATAAAAATCCACTGGTAAAAGAAAAAAAAATTTAGTAAACTTGGTGTAGTGAACCACTTCAAATAAACACTAAAAAAATGTCATGTTAGTGATAATTCAATAATATTAATCAAGGATTCCTTAAGAAGGACATTCTAAATTTCCATTTAATTTTGGATGAAAAATGTACACATACATAACTAAGTCACATAATGAATAAATAAAAAAGGATATGGACTTGAAAATATTTATACCATAATTCAAATAAAGGGAAAAAAATATACATCACTTTTACTATTTTAATATAGTACACCTCATAATGTGGATTTATTAGAGAATATTACACTGTCATTCAAACTGTTCATTTAGTTCACATTAGATAATCCAATTCCATCATAAGGAATAATGTAACTAACCTCAAAGGTTATTTTAAAATGGGAGAGAATCATAATATTATATATAAATAAATATAAAACAAGATGTGGTGGATATAACAATGGAAGATGATATATATATGGTGCGATTGAACAAAACCACATAAAGGGGTGGTTTAGGTTGAAGTCATAACCTTGAACCACAGCAGGAAGGGTCCAAACTCATGAACATTTAATCTCATAAAGTAAAATGAAGAAAATTTATTATTTTTAAAGTGGCATTGGGTATGTTTGGCTTGAAACACAATGATTATATTTTATAAAGCAGAAAAAAATGAGGGAAAATCTATAGAACACCTACCAAAAGATTATGAAAACAGATACATCTAATTTCAAGGCATGATTATGTATTGTTAAAGATTTGGTATATGAAAAACCTCCCAGATAATAGGTTGAATTGGCTTGATCCCAACACTACTGATGAGAGAGTGATTAACAAAGAAGAGAATGAAGTTGAGTTTAGAGATTACTGCTACACCTCCAACAAGACCGATGCTGAGGAAAATGAACATTCAATGGGGGAGAACTATTAAAGCCATGGTTTGTGAGGAGGATTCTATATCGAGTGGAGATCCTCCATCTATTCATTAAGGAAAAAAATGGGAGTTGATCCCCTAGATATTATTTTTAAAAAATGATCAATGCACATTACATGGTGTGTATTTGTTACATGTCGTGTAATTGTTATGTAAGTGTAATAGATAGATATAATTTAACCCTAGGGAAATGAGACAAATATTTACAATTGTGAACCTTTAGGTAAATACCCTATTAATCCATTAAATTACATATAAATAATTTACAATATTTGTAAAACTCGTCGTAGATGGTTTCTGCATCCTAGTTTCCTTTTCTTCCTCAAGTGTTATCCCAAACCCCTAGAACATCCAATAACCCAAACAAACATCTAGAAACACCAATTTAGGAAGTTATATACCTTTTCAACTCACTCTAGTTCACAAAATTATAAATTACCAATTAAAAAAATTGAAATTTAAAATTTACGTGGAAAATCCATATGGTTCAGAACACAGTGTGTTATAGGGCCAATAATGTAATTTTTGTCCCCACGCAAATGGAAATGATTTATAGTGAAAGAAATATTTAATTTATCATTTAATTTAATTATATAATTATGTATCATATGGTTTCATAAATTTTGGGTATGTGTTCATTCTCCCAAAACCTATAAATACTCAGATACCCCCCTCCTAATTAAAAAGGATGAAGGGGGGGGGATATAGAGAAAGATAAGAAATGGATGAAAAATAAAAGCAACAATATTAGAGAAGAATGGGTAAAAAAATCTAATTTGGTTAGTAGAAAATTTATCATATACATTAAATTAAATTTAAATACAAAAATATAATCCTAGACTAAGAGGCTTTACACAAAATCGGAGTATAAGTTTTGAGAAGGAGAACTCTCCTCGTTTTCTTCAAAGGGGAACCCATGATGAAAATCATTCATGAAGAAACCTCCTTTGTGGATGAGCCCAATCAAAATAACATTTACT
This sequence comes from Viscum album, assembly GCA_963277665.1. Classification (NCBI taxonomy): domain Eukaryota; kingdom Viridiplantae; phylum Streptophyta; class Magnoliopsida; order Santalales; family Viscaceae; genus Viscum; species Viscum album. The sequence continues at coordinate 1,380,975,688 of OY728134.1, read as the reverse complement.
GCATAGATATAATAATAAATAGAAATGGATATTATTAGTATATTCACTGGTTTGGTCTTAATACCCTCCCTCCTCATAATCATTGAATTCGTATTAGTCTCCATATGAACTACCAACAAATGGATACCTCTAATCTATACCAAAACCAGAGACTTCCATCATCAAGACCTCCCTTGTAGCCACCACATCCAAACATAATGGGTATGATACACACCATAATGACCTATTGATAATGAATTAACATGGTAAACAATGTCCCACATTTATCCTTTTTGATATATAGGGTCCTCAGAATGGTTAGAATCATGCATTATTATGATAAAAGGATATCAAACTTATGGACGGTGGTAGTGGTTCTGGGAGTGAAATACAATCCCCATATACTGCATAAAATGTGAAGTGAATTGGGAATTATCTTCACAATCATTGTTTGTGTAATCCCCAATATAGGGATTAGATAAAGGAATGAAGACTAGAATGGTTAATCCAAATCATTCTTGTCGAGTACCTCATCGTAGTCTTAAACGGGTCTACTAGAGGATGAGGAGAAAATATCCATATGAGGAATCCTTCACATATTATTCCCTTATCCATTTATGTTGGATATCACAAATATTATTCCTTCTGTATTTCCCCATGAATACACCAATCAGAGAGGGAGACATTCTTCAAAGGGAAACCAATTCAGGTGTAAGTACCTTCCCAAGCATTATAGTGTTACATGATAATCTTCAATTGTCTCTGATTTCTCACACTAAGTTTAAATCACATGGGAATAGATATTAGTGATGATCACAGCATGAACATGATTAAAATATCCCCCAAATGGGCCTCCCCCATAGGTTAATTCCCCAAAAAATCTAATCTACATTGGCCTTAATTGTTCTCCTAATGTGATATGTTGGAAGCATCAATAAGGTTCAAACTCAACATATTCAATCAACCATCATACTCATTGGGTCATTTTTCTTTAATGATCACACCTAACTCATGAGGAAATATTCATTTTGGGTACCATAGTATCATCCTCACATTTCCATATTCTGAATGAGGTTTATTTTCATAGATATATATTCTATGTAAGATCCGACTAATACCATTTAGACATATTCCCTATAGAGACCCTACTATTTATATATTAAAATTAAGTCAATTTTATGATAAACAAAATAAAAGAGAAAAAATTCCATGGTCAAATGATTTACTATCTAGGAAAATTTGGATCATACATAATCTAAACTTAATAAAACAAAATAATTTATTTAAATACCTCATCTATATAATTAAAAGATCACGTTATCTATAATAAAAGTAATCACTGAAGGATATAAATCAAAAAAAGGGTGAGATAATTTCCCAGTAAGGGGATTAATAAGGAACGCAAATCAATATATTATGGGTGATTATAGTAATAATTATCATAATATAAATATATGATCACTATAATAATCATGAGAGGAGACACTTTATATTGTCATGTAATGTGGTAATAAAATTAAATGAAGCATCATGTCTTAGTGGTCACATACAACACATAATTGTGATAAAATATAGCATATTATTTGTGAATAACATATATACATAATCATAACACCATAATTTTGAAAAAAAATATATTTAAGTTCACTCATATTATAAATTACCTCATGATATACATCTCATTATCCAATGATTTGGAGGGATACATAATTCTGGGACCACCCATCACATCCTAACATTTACATAATCATGCATGGAATATAGAACATATACCAATTATTGTCCTATAATAAACTATGTAATGGAATGGGTATTATATGAATTTTATACATAATTCATTCATGAATAATATTTTTGTTTAAAAAATGAGTGAGAAAAACATAGTTGGTATAAGAATCATCATCCTCTAGTAAAGAAAAAACAATCACATGGAGAGTAAATATGTTCTTTAGAAGTATGATCTCTTTTGGTAATACTATATATATTTCCTAATACCATGTTGGATATATGTATATCCTTGAATAGGATAGGTGATTGAAACTAAATTATATTTATGGAATGTTAAAGGAATATCCATGCTAATATTTTTAATGAATGAGGTATACCCCAAAGAGAGGGAGTTGGGCTCGAGAATCCTCTTACCATATGTTCGAAAGCTTTCTGCAATTGAAATAAATATCATAGATAAAAAAATTATATTAATTTATTAATTAATAACCTATTATAAATTTATTTAATTTATTATAATTTTATTAAGTTCATTTATGGACATTTTAATGATTTATAGAGTTCAGATTCATAATTCTGGGAGTGTTTTTTCCGTGGTTTTCATGATTTGTTCAGTTATATTTAATTATGGAGGTTCTTGTAAAATGTAAATAATTTTACAAAAGAGAAATTATGTTTTGTCAATTTATTATATAGATTAAATGGTCTCATATATCAATTTTTATTGCATGAAGATGTTTCATTTGACATAAAAATATTGTTAAATTTTTATATTTCTTTGGATGTTATTCGGTCCATCAAAAAATAATAATTTTTTATTATATATTATAATTATAACTTTTTATAGAAAATTTAACAAGTAACAATAAGGATATTAAATTCTTATTTTACCATAATAATGGTATTATGAAAATACTTTAAGGTAGTTCTGTAAAATAAAAACTCACCATCCATGAAGGTGGTGAATTTACACATCACAAGTGATGTTTTTATTTATTAAAATAAATGAAAGAGAGAAGGTATATGATTGTGGATATTCCATTAACACAATTAAATAGAAACATTTAAATTTAACCCGATTTATCAGGATACTTTTGATAAGTGTATGTAAGGATAAGACAAAAAATGAAAATAAATTTAAAGAGAAGGATTATTGAGTTTACTTATTGAATGTTGTCTCCTTGAGTACCTATTTAATGCACATAGATTTGGTCATCTTTTGAGATAAAAATCTCCTAGGCATGGGGATGGAATTGGTTATATTTTTTCAAAGATATAAGGCTCTCGATGTTTGAGGATAAGAGGTGGTGATGGGTGGTATTTATAGTTGATGAAAAATGTTTTATTATTATTATTTCTCAAAATATACCAATTATATTTATTACCATGAATAAATATAGTTTATTTGGGAATAATATTTTGCTATAACATTTATTACATAAGACACACTTCATCCATGATTCTATAATTCATGTAGTTACCTTTTATTGATAATTTTTTTATATCACATTTCAGTAAAAATTCAACTATTTTAGAAAAATCCTAATAATACAACCAAATAATTCTTCAATGTGTATTTTTCAATAATGGCCTCAATTTTATGAAAATAAATGTCTACATATGTAAAATTTAATTTTTAATTAATATCAAAATTTATTTGAAAGTCCCTAATTTTAATATTATATCCAATTTTATGGAACACTGAAAAACTAATTAGTGTCACATAAAATTATATTATAATTACAAGAAAAAATATATTAATTGTTGTATCAACTTAATGAAATTATATTTCCTTTTAAATAATTATATTACTTATAATATTAACAAAAATGAATTTCGACTCACAAAAATAGAAATATATAATTTATCATTTTTAATCATTTAATTACTTAAACCATGATATAATTATATAATATTATCATTTATAAAATACCTAAATTTTATTTATACATTAATAGGTTAGGATAATATTATATTGGATGGGTTACTATTCTTAGTGGTCATATTACTATTGCAATGGTGAAATTTGTATTCCATTAATATAGGTTCCTTAATTTATATAAATACAACTAATTTGATTAATCATTCATTAGAATAATGTATTTATTGGGATCTCTATGTTATGTATGTGTTTTATACTATATTACATAATTATAATCAGGGAAGATTCATTGATAAAAAGTTGTATTATTACATTCTCTATAGGATCAACCACACAAGGATGCATATGTGAATTACCCAATTAACATTTTCTAGCCATAATTCACATATAATTTCCTAACGCATGCCCTTAAACCGAATAGTTCTATCAATTTCACATGATCCTAAAAGATAATACATGTTCTATTAGGTGGAACCTTACTAGGTGTGTTCTGATTCCTTTCCTAAGGATATATAGGAATCCCTTCTCAAGGGTCTGATCCAAACATCAAAACAACATTCTTCTCCATGGATAATTATAGATAAATGAGATCCCCATTGTGTGTCATAAAATCAGTGTCACAAAATGAAAAATTAAATAATAGATAACCTCTATAAAATAAATGGTACAATTAATAAATATCCTCATATGCATACATATGGTTCAATTAGTGGAGAACCTTAGATACTTGCAGATGGTTTCAGGACAACACATGTTAACAATTGAATGTTAGAATAAGGTAAGTAGTCCAACACACGAGATTTGGGAGGGACTAAAAAATACATATTGAATATTAAATATATTCTTAGTGTAGCAAATAGGCCCCCAAAATGGTGTCATTATACTGCCCCATATTCTCTAAACTAATTAGTGTTTCTTTCATCAATGGTAAAATTGTCCAACAGTAAACTGTCTTTAGATACCATGTCCATGACCCAACATAGATTTACAAACCATTGGGTGTTTCTAGTTTAATGAACCATTATTTTTGTCAACAAACAAAAATGGATTGTGAAACATCGATTTATTTACTAAAAATGTTAATGTTATATTGTTTGTTTATTTCATCATTTTTACCGATCATTAGAGACTAGATTCATATTAATAAATTAAAATACTTTTAGTTCTATATAGAATATGAAATAATTTATAATAAACTTATTATTATATTATTCAATCATAATATTACTTTTATGGACATCCTTGAATATATTGGAGATATGAATTGTGAATTGTTCATGGAGGTGGTGATCCAACCCTAATATGAACATCATTTTGTTTTAAAAATAAATTGAGGTAAGGCTAGAAGAAGGATGTTACACCACAAAAATAACATATCTATATATTTATTATACTAAAGTTAATATATTTTTGTGTAAGGATAATATATACCGTGGGTAGAAAGTTAATAATATTGAAATAGGTTTAGTTAATAATTTTACCTCATATTTTAGTTGTGTCCTATGAGGCTACCAAATAAGGCTCTATTAATTCGTATTTAGTGTGACCAAAAGTACTAGTATATAGGGGAGAAGACTGGGAAGAGAATTGGGATGATATTTCAAAATCTCTAAGGCATAGAAAATCTGAGAATAAGGGGAAGTATTTATATGGGTAGGAGAGAGGTTTTTTTGAATATTATATTAATTTGTTTTTAATTTTGGATCCATAAAACCAATACAAAAGATTATTAATAGTATTAATACCATATGTAACATTTGAGTTTGACATAATGGGTAATTACATCTCCCATTATAAAATTAATCATGTTTTTATCTTGAATTGTTAAATACCATATTTTATCTTGTTTCATTATTCACCAAAAATTGAAATATTTTTCAAAAATAAAAAAATTTCACACTAACCAATTTTTCCATCTAGAATTAAATTATGAAATGCATATTATGAAAATAATTTACTCAATATGAAGATATTATTTTTTTAAAATTAAACACATATTCATTTGAAAAACATTTATTTAAATATTATGATAATTCTTAAGATCATTGATAAATTATTAATTCCCTCATAAAAAATATAATAATTATAATAAAACACAAATTTAGTTATAAACCTATCATAGGAAAAAAATTATTTTAAATCAGTTTGTCTTTCATTAAAATAAAATTAAAACATTTATATCTCACAAAAATAAAAACACTTAATTTTTAATTTGTGAAACTGTTATTTACATTTTTAATGATATAATTGTGAAATATGTTAATTTTATATGATACATGAATATTATTTTACACTACCATAGATGAATATAATATTTAAATATTTATGTAATTATTCAAAATAGTTATGTTACTTTTCTAATAAAAAGATTACTATTCTAACTATAATATTTTAATGGTTTTATGTTTTCCATTCTTCATATAAATACTACACATTCCATTCATTCGTCATTAAATTATATTTTTCTCAATGTTATATTTATTTTAATATTAAAAATTTATATTTTTTTACTAATATTATAATTCACTTCTATAATGTTGTTTGTTTGTGAAATTATTTTAGGGGAGCAATAAAAACCAGATGTTTATATTACATATATCTTTTTATTTATTACCCCATATTAATACATTCAAATCATAATTCCATTTCAATTATCTAAATATAATTTTCAAATTAATAAAATATTTTTTGTTTTTTCATGTGGTGAATGTTTTCTATAATATACTAAATTACTAAATATGACACAATTATATAATGAAAATGTAAATTGAATTGATAAATATTTTATTCATTACATGGTGTGAACATGTTTATCAACAGATCCCTCCCTAACCTTTTATCAAATTATGTATTTTAAAATGTCTAAACATAAAAATAATTATTTCTAAACCTAATGATTTTAAAATAAAACACATTCTATGCAAAATTATATTAAATTTCCTCATCACCATCATAAATATAGAGGGAGGGAGGTAAGAGAATGACCATCTAATAATATCTGAATATCTTCATGGCATATTGTAATTATATTGTAATTTTGATGTAAAAAAACAACTATATGCTTAAAAAACATAATATCATAAACAACATAATCAAATATATTCCACTAATAATATCTATTGGGTTACATCAATCATTTTGGAATGGATCTCTCTACAAAAATCTATTATGTTATTAAACAAATGGATTTAAAAATGATTCATACTCTAACCATCCATAATGCCATTAATTTATTCAACCTAGGATATCTTCAATATATGTTTAAGGAATATAATTATCATTAAAATCAATATTAAATCCAAAAAAATATCCTCCTTAATAAAAGTATTTTGAATTTTAACATCATTCATCTCTCTAAAAACCTAGGAATTGATATTACGTTTCACAATGGAAAAATTAGTCATATATGTGATTGTAATAAAATATCAATTAATAAAATATATATTAATCCATCCATATACATTATGAGACCCATAAGAACACACAAACCAATTTATATTGGTTCATCATGAAATTTATTAGAGTTTTATAATATATCATTACAAATTTTATGAAAATATTCACATTAACATACCCATGTTCATTAAATAGAAGAAAGGGAATGAAGATTACTAGGTGGACTGATACCATTATTTATTAGGTATAAATAATTCATCAGAACACCTTGTATGGGTATTACATGAAATTTGTAAATGATTCTTTTGAATTCTCTTCTGAAGGTATATGAGACAAGGCACCTATGTTATATGGTATAATACTGTTGTAGATATTCAATTATCATACAAATGATAACCATAAAAAAACACTATCAAGGGATATATTGAAACATTGAGATGATCCCATTCGAAAAGATGAAAAAATTGTTTAATGAAACATATAGAAAACTCAATCATTTTATTAAAAATTTCTCAAAACAATATATTTATGGTAAATTTTGTTACGATTAATCATTTAAAATAAATTTCTACCACCACCATTATCATAAAAAATTACATCAAAATTATCCCCATGATTTTCTTAATATAAATAAATATATAATATAATATATATTCAAACATCACTTAATAAATTCAAATATAAGATAAAATAAATTTAACCTCTTTATATAATACATATATTACAAATTTATATTTAACATTACAATATCAAACACATGTTTCCAACAATAAAATAGAAAAATAAAATATAACTTAATTTTTATAATTTATATTGGATATTTTTCATTTTAACTAATATTTAAGTTAATATATATTATTAATATAATTATTTATTATCTAGACATGTTGGAATAGAAAAAATTACAATATTATATAGTTAAAAATCTAGGAAAAATTTGAGTTAATAAATAAAATTCCCAGATGTTTCCCCATTACTCGTCACCTTTCTTGATTTTCCACTATCCATTTGTCATCCACCACCCACAATTTCACATTACAATTAAAAACTCAAAGAATATGAAAAACTAGAAAACATTCAATTTTTTTAATGAGTTAAAATGAGAGACCATGACAAATATCGGTAAACAAGAAATCGTAATCCACCAGTATTTTATTTAACAAAATGAGCCATTAGTATGAGAACACCCATTTTAATTTTAATACTAACTTTCCATTAAATATAACTAAACATTTCATTATCATAATTAAAAATAAAAGTTGTCATCAAAGGATATATCCCCAAAATCATCATAATTTCATTCCATAAAAACCATCAAAAAATTAGATTGTAATATTTAATGATAAATATAATGTTTAGAGAATTATTTTAATAATTACATTTCATAAATTTCTATTAATATTTTAAATTAATTCAATCAAAAATATTTCTGAAAATAAAACCAAAGAGCATTAATATCATAATAGTTATAATGATATAATCATACTCTTATTTTAATTCTAATAAAATTAAATTTTTACCTTTCATAACTATGAAGTTAAAAATAAGCGAAATCTATTCATAAAATAATGAGAAATTATAATACATGATTTGTCTTCTACAACCATCAGAATGTTTCACTAATAAAATCATAAATATAAAAAATCAATGAAAAATAATCTCAAAAAATTCACATTACTTTACTATTAATTTTTATATTTTTCTTCCAATAAAATAGATATACCTAAAAAAATTGGTTTACTGGACTATCTAACAAGATTCCATATCCCATGTGATTTCACATATTCCACCTTTTATCTAATGAAATTTACACTAATGAAAGAGACAATCTATTTATTTTCTCACATTGAGGGTCTTAATTATTTATAATATGATAAAAAAATCTATATTGTTCTCAATGAATTCATAATAATTTAATAAATCATAACTGATCATGATATTAACTTCGAAGTAAGTTCACATGAATAATTTCATGATACCTATATCATATGGATATCTATGAAAAATGGCATGATAAACATATAGTACATTCTAACACACTAAATGATTGAATAAAACGTGATAAAATATTATATCTTCTTTTAAACATGTATGTTACATTCTCAGGAGAAACTCACAAGAATAAAAGATTTATAAAAATAAATGTTTTTAATGATCTTAAATGGGACATAAATGATTCCTATCTATATTGAGAAGTACTCATATGAACAAATAGTTTTTTCACATAATCCATTTGTTGTAATTAATAATTATATTTTAATAATTATTTATTCCAAAATAGCAACTCAATATAGTAGTGAATAATGTGGTAATCCATATTGTTCCTTATATGATTAAAAACCAATAAAAAATGGTTTCTAATACTTTATAAAAACGTAAAAAAATTTATACAATCTATATATTCTCCCAAAATAATAAAATATTATTTTTATTATTATATATTATAATGTATCAGACGTCATGTTTATTTTAATATTGGTTTTGGGAATTTTTTTACATATACCCAATTGTGGTTCGTATCATGATATAATCCCCTATATATATAACAACGAGACCATAAATCATGTTTAGATACTATAAACTAAATAAATACAGGAAATTATGTAATTTATTTCATATAATGATGGGGAAAAACTCAATGGATTTCAATTCTGAGACTGATAATATATGTCGCGATATTTTCAATTTCCCTATAATTACACAAATAATATAAAATATTCATAGATAGTGAGGTAATTTTGAAACTTAATCCATGGAAATATATTCTATATTATCCGAATTTATCCTTAATGGTCATATAAATAGAACAACTAAATTATTCCCATAATTTAGCAATTGTAAATAGAATCCTTTATACACATTATATGATATTAATCTATTTATATTAGTTGACCCTAATTGTTTGCAAATGTCATGATACATATTCAAAACAAATTGCAAGAATATTATATATCTGATATGGAATTCCCATATTTAGGTGAAATAACATAAATAAAAACAATTAATATATTATTTTACATTAATAATCATTCTTACGTACAAACATACATGTAATCCCATTAACTAATGGTTTAGTTTCAGGATAGACGAGCTACATAAACAAATCATTCAATAAAATTGAAATAATTTATCCATAATCATAAAATTCTAAAATACCATGCAATCATATCACATGTAATAATAATATTTATAACTAAGGGAATGAAAATAATAAATAAGGATTGAACCCGTATTCCTTGTAAGGAAAAATAATTCATTAGTTATAAGTATTAGATCATAAACATGAGAAAAATACTCAATAAAGGAAAATATCTACTTAAAAATATCATGGAATTGAAATAAAAATTATATATCATGATAAAATATTAAGGACCATTTAATAGGTATATAAAAATAAATAAATCTCATTATGGAATAAATATAGATAAAAGATATAATACAGAAATATAATAGAAATTATGAAACATAGATTCATAAAAAATAAATTTGGAATATCATTAAAACATGAAATATCATAGATAATTTGAATATATTGGAAATAAATAAATTTTTAAAAATGTGAAAAATCATATTAAAACATATTAATGAATAACATTAATGACCACACCTTTGAGGACAAATCTAATCTCATCCATTCCACTGTAAACAAACTCAAAATTTTCCACACATTATAATCTCATTAGATATAAATCCCTAAGAATATTATTGTAGGTTTATATAGGACACAACCCGTCATCACCTATACAAATGAGTTCCCCTTGAAATCAATATTTCATTATATCATACATAACCCATGGAATAAATGTGTTTTATAACTTTTCTATAAAATATCATTTAAAACGAATTTCATGATTGGATCAATTAATAACAAAAACATGATCCCAATAAATAATTATTTTATATGGTAAAATGTAGGGTGATTCACTGAACAAAAATATCTTGATTATGATTATTTTTAAGATATAGAGAAAAATATAAGGGAAATTAGAAATGAGTTTTCCTAGAAAATATTTCTTACCAATGTTGTAAAATGATGTCATGATGGGTCACAGCCCAAAAATATTTTTTCCAATGTGATGAAATGGATCATTAAGAAGATATTTCCAAATAATGTTCATTAATATGACCTCGTTATGTTATAATTATTATATCAAAAATTATGGTGTTGAATAGAAAAGGATATGAACCTAAAATGAAATGAATTTTTATTATTTTATAATATAGTTATTGAAACACATATCAAAATAAATTATAAAAAATATTACATTGCATTAAATGGAAACATTAATTTCATCAGAGATAAGAAAATATTTTGGTTTTTAATTAATAAACGAGAACATTTTTTGGAAGAAAATGATTGATTAAAATGTATTTGAAATTTTTTTAATGAAAATATTTTTTACAAAAAAGAGATTTTTCATCTATAATGCATTGATATGAAACATAATTTCTCTAGAAAATAATGTGTAAATTTATTATAGAATAAAAATAAGGATATATTTATCATTATTGAAGGATCACTTTTATAGATGAATGACTATGACCAAGGGAAATACTTGAACCATGAATACCCTTTACATTATTCATACATAGTTGAAAATTTTCCATCCTTATATCTAGTAAAAATAAATATCTTAGTTACCCATTTTAAAATATTTATGGAATCTATAATTGTTTATATGTATAATTTATAATTTTTTAATACATATATATTGGTTATATATATAATAATTTCATCATTTAAGGATATTCATTTCTACAGTTTGTTTTATACTATCATTGTAATGTATGTGATGATTATTGTTAATATGCTAAACATAAATCATTATGTGATCATTAATTGTACTTGAATATATGTTATAAAATTTTCTAACTTTATTTCATAATTATTTAATTATGGCTCGTGACAATAATGTTGATAATAAGGATTCTTTAGTAATTTTAATGAATGTGAGGTGCTATATTAATAATGTCTTGGATAATAATATTTCAAATATAGTACTACAAATTTAATATTAATATATAAGTATGTAACATTTTACATAAATAAAAGTCACTTTTATGGACCAAAACATTAATTAAAAAAGTCATAAATAATATATTGTAGTCCAATATCTTTGTAAAAAATAAATTACTCATCAAGATGATCAGTGGACCAGAAACAAAAATTAATATCAATTACATAAAATTTTTGAATTCATCTAGGAATTTTGTTTCCTAAATTTTCAATTATTGAAATTTACAATATTCTTCGAGTCACCTGTAAAAACGGACCAACAAATAACAAGCTATAATTGAAGTCTGAGTATGGTGAGAGAAGTAATTTTTGGGTATAATATCATTGTTATAAGAAAAAATGATATTATTTAGAAATTATAAAGGTAGTGAATAATATTTTAATCAATTTAAATTAATAAAAAACAGAATATTGAAGATGAAACACATCCGTTTTGTAGAGTAGGTAGAAAAATATATATATATATGAGTTTTATATTTAATTATCATTGAACTAGAGGAATATTGGGAATGAATTATAATCTTATAATAATAATAATATAAATATCATATTTATCCTTCAAAAAATTCTTTTAATCCATCCATGTATGGTAGTTATGAAAAAAACAGGTTATTCTTAGAGACGACAGTCTTCGTTTACGAAGAAAGTTTTTTTTATTTTCTAAAGTGGTTGGAGGATAATGGATAATAGATATTACATGAATATAATGAAATTTTATTATTCCTCCATAGTTGGTAGTTAATGAATATACCACTACATATATATCCTCCAATGAAGTGGGTTTCTCCACATCATCAGATGAGGAGGAATCCTCCCATGATGTAAAGGATAAAGAGGCTAACATTAAATTTAAAACTATTAATCATTTTATTAAGGAAGGATACAAAAATGAATTACATAATATTATTGAGGAATATAAAAGGCTTTATTTTATAATATATCATAACTATGAGATTCATTTTGATGATTATCGTAGTATTGGAGAACATATGCATGATAGAGTGGAATTTTAGATTGATCAAAATCCTGATTATGATTATCTTCAACTTAGGTGGGAATAAATCTTTTATATAGTCTATGAGTATGATTTTTCCTCATCTTTAATTATTTAATCATTACATGAATTCATAATAATAGAATATCTCTTATGTTTCTATTACTATTTAATATTAGTGGTGTGTATTCCTAAAGAGTCTCCTTAGTAGAGATTGAACTTCTAATAATTTATAGTGGTGTTTCATGAGAAATGTGATATTGAGAAGAATTTACTAGGATATAGAGACACAATTTAGATTAGTATAGTATAAATGAAATCTATGAATCCTTAAATTTTTATCATTAGTTTGAGTGGTATTCTCTATTTATGGAATTTTGGAGGCCTCATGGAGTTATTTTTTATCCATAGGCAATGAAATTTGGGAAAATCCTATTTTTATTGAGATTTTTGGTTACTTTAGAAGTGGTGACTGTGAGAAATAAATAGTTATCCAACTGAAATGGAACTATCATATTATGAAAAAGAGATTAAAGATGTCAATTCCATGGTTTGTGGCCCGAGAAATTTTTTCAATGAGTGTATAAGGTTAGAGTCTAAAAATATTTAAATACCATGGAGAATATCATTAAAATCCGTTAATAAAATTGTAAATAAATATTTTCATTTCTCTATTTTAGATAAAAATGAGAATTTTGACAATGATGGAATATTGAAGGCTAGGAATGTTTTTATAACTACTGATATAGATTCTTCTACTTGTGTTGAACAACATTTTCACATTAAAAACCAACATTCTAAAAGTTATTCTTCCCAAATGGGCCTCAAGATTTCATATTATTGTATAGGAGATTTAAAAGCTGTATGATTGTTGGATTTATATTTTTGTGACACATTAATATATTATGATATATATTATACCTTCCTGGTTATGATTTTTATCATTAAAACGTGAATTATTGAAATAATTTTGATGATGAGTTGGAAGAATATGAGATCAAGTGCTTCTATTATCAAGTGTAGACTGTGTTTTTCCATGATGTAGTATAAAAGCATCTTGTACAACTTCAAATTTCTATGAAATTGGTCCATTATTATTCTATAGATCTGTTACATGATGAGAATACACCATTTATGAATTAGATTATATCCCCTGAATTTGATAATAAATAGAATGTGGTCTTGACTAGCTATGCTTGTTTGATGCAAATCTCTTTTTATTATAGACTATCATTTTGTACATATTTTTTTAGTGAATAGCTTGGAATTATAGGATTCTATACTAGGGATTCATTAATGTATTCTTATATATCTATCACATGGACATTTAGGGATGCATTAGAGGCATTCCTTGTAACTTTTTTTCCTCTGTTCAATTTTCCTCTTGTAGAAACAAGCTCATTGTACTTCATTTAATCACCTGACTTTTATATTTTTTATTAATAAATATTGGGTAGTAATGATTTTTATAACACTCTGATAAATTTTGAGTAAAATATTATTATACAATTAATAATAATGACATTATATTATGATGGTTTTAAATAGATTTGTAGGATTTATAAAAGATGATTGAATAGAATACTTAATCAGTTGATAATTCACACCCTAGAAACATTATCATCTATTGAAAGTATTCATCGGAGCAAAAGGTATAGGATAATTTCACATGACTAGTGGACTATTGATGTTTAGTATTCTTCTAGTAAATGTGTAATGGGTAGATCCTCAAGGAAATTAATAATGGGATGTGTGGCCTGATGTGGGTGGTATATAATGTTTTTTTTAAATGTATATAATGGTATTTTTGGAAATACTCATTTCCTTTTTATAATGGACAAAAAATAAATAATTAATGTGGATCCAAAAAGGTATAATAAAGTATTTTGAGATTAATATTCATCAAGTATTCTACCAGTATTTTATTTGGAGACTAATTTTGAGTGTTTTTTTACTTTTCCTTTCAGTTTAACATTTTACGTTAATTAAATTATACCAAAATAAATCATTTTTTGAATTTTGTATTTAATTTTAATTAAAAAATATCAATTGAATATATCACATAGTTTTAATAATATTATTAAAAGTCTGAAAATAATTTTATAAAAAAAATTCTACTTGTAAAAAATGCTAATTTTATATATAATAGAAATAACATGTGAAAACAGTTTTCATTAGAAGAGTATGATAAAGAATAATAATAAATTTTAGGTTATGAAAATAAATTATCAATATTTTCATGAAATAAATTATAATATCAAAAAAATAGTTTTTAGGATTTAAAGACAAATTAAACATGAATTTTTTTTAAAAATAATATACAATTAAATGTAAAGGCTAAAAAATGTTTTCTTATTTTAATATATAACTTAATTCCATAAAATGTTAATAAAACATTTTCTAGTTAACCATGAAATTTTTAAATGAATATTTTGTCTTATTAAATACATCTCTAACTAATTAAAAGGTATTAAAAACCATTAGGTCGATCTTATATTATTATAATTGGGGAAAAATTAACAATTTTGGTAATAACTATATATTTCACTATTCATATAAAGATAAATTATTTTTAAAAATATAAAAAAAATCCGTCATTTGGAAATTTACATATTAGTAATTTATAAATGAAGTTAATTTTTTAAAAATTAATGTTCTAAATATTATATGAATTAATTATAACATAACAAGGCCTATGTGAAATAAAAATTTATTTTTAAGAAAAATTAATGACTCAATTATTAATAGATTATTTATAAGGTGGTTTCATATATTAATACTAATAAATTTATAAAATATATTTTAATGATTATATTAAAAAATGAAATTTTTTTAATATATCATTTCTTTTGATTTTTTTTCTTGTTTATTAAAAAAGATGCTTATAATTATATTTATTAAAGGGAATTCATTTAATAAAATAATGTGTTATTTTAGTATATTACCTATATAAAAAATTCATCCATGTATTATTATTGATAAGAAGAAAACCTTTGAGGTTAGTTTTGTATCATTATATCATTAGCTTCCCATGTATCCTTCTCTAAATTCTTATTTCTCTATTGAACAATTACCATATGAGTGGTCTGTTACACACCCCTTTATCTCATTAATCGAGGTTATCCACTAGTTATTCCACATATGATAGATCATGTTCCAATTTCCGGGCTTGAGAATTAATTATTTGTCAATTTTCCTATATGTTCTTCCCAAAAATAAATATGTTGGAAATATCATGTAATTTGGAGGGGTCTGGAGGGTGTGTTAAGTGATATAAAGCCAGCTAATCATGATCAAGGATCATGAAGAGACTATGTACATAGGTCTTGACTTTCCCTTCATCAAAAATATCATAATACACGTCCATTGAGATACTCATATGAAAATAATATCACTAACCTCAAATTCGAGTTCTCATCAACAATTGTCTATATAATACATTAATTGACTTTTTGATTCTTACATATGTTGTGGAATGGTTTAAAATTATCTAGAATTTTTGGAGAATGATTAAGACTATTATATTCCTCTCTATAGATTCAACTGACCAGGTTGGAGTCCATCATCTCTACACATGCATAGCCATATATGCACAATCTAAATTTTACAAAAGAAATTTTTATTATATGAGAACTCTACCTGGAAGTGTTGTTGATCCCAATATTATTGGAATTACATTCAACAAGGTTTCTATATATCCTCTAGAGTTTTAATGGTTATTTTAGATTAAAAATATTTACAAAGATGATATGATGGGATGAAAGCCAACTCTATCTCCAACAATTGGAGAAGGGTTCTCTAGAATAATTAGGTAATAATTATTCCATGCATAATTTCTAATTACCGTTTCGTATATCATGTCGATATATTTTCAAAAAAATTATTCTATAATAGTTATATAATATTCTCACTTTGTAAAGTGGTTAACTACAACCCAAATTTCATTATGACATTTATATTTATTTTGGACTCCCATAAAATAATATATGGTAATATTTTTCCACTTCCATACTAGAATGTGTAATGTTTTCTATATACCCATGAACATCCTTTAATCAAACATAACATTCTATTAAATAGAGTATCCATATAAAAATTCTACAATCTCCCACCTCATGTTATCCCATAAGAAGTTTTACCTTATACCTATATACATCATCATGATTCTTATATAAATTGAGAAAGATGACCTTTTAACACAATCAAATTGTTCCTTCTTGTGATCTAGTTTTTTTGCGACACAAATTCAGGTTCCAAACTTTATAAATCCATCTCTATAAATGTGTAACTGTAAAATAATTTTTAGTCTTTTTCGTATCTCTACATCATCTTTTGGGAATAATTAGTCTTTAAATGAATGGATGATTGAAAAATAATTTGGGAAAGAATGGATTTTTATTATACCCAAATTTTTTTCAAAATTTATCTACTAAAAATCTGTATTTATTGAGTCATTTCGGATCCTCATCATGTATACTATAACATGATATTTCTTGATTAGAGCATTACCCAGATTTTTTAAATTAAATTATTAGTATTTTATTGAGATGTTATAACTATTTATAAACTATAAACATGCCAATTTGCACATCTTTAACTAATTCACTGTGAATATACATTTTACACTATTATGAATAGTATATATATAATTCTATGAAACTTAGAGATAATACCAGTAAATATACAATGGAATAATTAATACTGTCAACTCTAAATAATGTGTTGGGTTTTTTCACATGGGTACTAAATTGACGTGAAGCATAAGAAATTACCTTGTCATTTTGTACATGTAAAAATAATATTCCCTTCAACAAACTATCACTGTATATTAGAAACAAATCCACCTAAAGGGTAATGTATATACATGTTTAGTGACCAACCACTATTTTAATTCCATGAAAATTTATTCGTAATACTGTAATAAATGGAAATACACTGATTTCAAAATTAATTTTATTAATGGATTTTAAAGGCATGATAAATTTCCCTCAAAGGATATATATTATTAATAAAATACAATAGTCTCATATGTTTTTTCACAGTATTCAATATAAGATATTTATTGATAACATCCACCATTAATCGGTCTAAAAATATTCAATTATTTTTAATTAAATTACTCATGAATGATACCTAATACTTCTAGAATACCCACTTTATAAATTAGGTATATGGTTTTTTACATTCTTGAGGAATTTATGATAGTCTAAAATGAACTTCTTGGATTAATTTTCCATTTGATCAAATAACAATATCATCTATAATGAGAATAAAAAATTTATCAAGATATCCCCTAAAGACAGTACTCATTAGATCTATAAAGATAACATGACAATTCAAAAGATCTAATAGAATCACTATAAATTCATTGTGTCAATACCCTGTATGTAATGTCAACTTCGATGTTTCCTCTCATTTTACTATAAATATATTATTTTCAAATTGAAGGCTAATCGTCATGATGTATTATTCTACTCTATGTTGATTGAATGGATCATCGATATAGGGTTGATGATATATATTATTGATCCTGGTCTTATTAATATCATGTTAATCAATTCAAAGATTTATTAATATATCCATATTTTTTACGAAGAGTTTAGTGTAGCTCATAGATAACGTTATAGGGAATATAAAAAAATTGTCTAGATCATCTTGTTAGTATATATATAATTCTTATAATTCAATGAGATCCATTTTATATGGTCTCTTTGCTATATTCATAGATCTAGTAATTGTTTTTATTAAAAATTGAGCCTCACACACTAGGGTAAAACAAGGTAGTTCATTCATATATACATAAATTTATTCTTATACAATATATTTATAAAAAATGTTTACTTCCTCCTTTATCATATGAGTTAAATGTACCACATTTCATGGTAACCAGACCCATATAATTTAATTATATTTGAATGGATTTCATGAAAAAAATTTCTATTTTATTTTATGATATGTAGTTTTGAGATATGAAATAAGATCTCCAAATCCCAAAAATTCATATGTTTTATGTCTGGGGAAATCCAATCCATACCCAATAATACATCAAATTCAACCTATTGTTGAATAAATATATTTACAAGAAATTTATTCCCACAAATAATGGCTAAATAATAGTTATATATCTCTAATACAACAATATTTCAACCTTTGGATTTAACATATTGTTCGATATACAAATCATGGTGTGATGAATCATCTTTCACAGAAAACATATGTGATTTTGAATAATGTGAAGAAAAAAATAAATAATTTGATGATATAGGGAATAACATTAGTATACCTTAATATACTACATTATCATGGAATACCTCTACAGTTGTGATAGAATAAACTCTTCATTGATTCTTTGTTTTAAGAGATTGTTGGTGATTACTTTCATCATTTAATATGGGGTTAGGTAATTGATTTTCATTATTAATAAAATCATTAATCTTGAAGAAAATATGTGTGGGTGGAACATTAGTTGGGGATTTATTATCCTCCATTGTGTAAATGAGAGTCTTATAATTACTTTAGTATTTATAAGCATGATGGATTACATTACCACACTTAAGACAGTTCCCATACCCATTTTGGAAAATTTCTCAGGGGCTTCTTCTCATATTTCTAACATATAAGATGTTGTAATTTCATTGAAAATGTTTCTATTAATCAGATATTTTTGGATACACCACATTTAATTTCTTTTCCCCAAAATGGTGGAAGTACCCATTTTCCATCTCTATCTTTTCCTCACATCAATGAACATTTTTTCTGTTTCTAAAGACTTTTCTAGATAATTACTTTTATAATCTTGGTTTGATGATACTAATTAAATGATCAATATTTCTTTTATAGTTAGATATATAACCAAATTCCTTCCTCTATATTATTGTGAAGTTTACTTCATATGTATAAATATATTCTACCTCATTTTGGATCAACTCTATGAATTCAAACTCTATTTTTGTGTGAATTGATCAACAAAAAATCATCATAAAGAATACATTCTACAACACCTACCAATTCATAGATTCTAATTTAGTTGTCTCTATTTTATTATTAATTAGAGTACATGTAACATCCCAAATAAGTAATGAATAATACATTTTCTTATCTATATCTGTTTATAAATTAGATAGTGTTTTAGAGGGTTAAAATGAAAATAAATCCAATCTTAAGCATTGAATTCTCTAATATTTTTAAAAGACTGTTTTACGGACTTTTGATGGAGAACCATTTTTAAATATATGATTTGACACTTTTATAAGATCTATTTTTCAAAATAAAATTTATTTCTTTATAATTGGTACATTGAAATTTACTTTGGATAAACTTTTGGTATTTTTCTAACAATGTTCATTTTTTAATTAATAGTCAAAAATACTGCATTTTACTTCAAAACTACTTTTTCATCTAATTTAATTATATGGATAGATTATATTTTTAATTGGTTTTAAAGTTTCAATAGAATATATTTTTACTATTTAATCCAAGGTGGTCATTGTAATTAATTACACTTTGAAATTGGACATAAACAATTGTCAGACTTTTGAAAGATATTGTTTCTAAAAATCCCGCTATTTGTTTAGACAATGATACATATTTTTTAAATTAATTACTACAAATTTGGTGTTTGGAATTTGGTAAAATGGATTCCATATTTGGAATCAGAAGGTCAAAAATATGTAATTAAGACTCTTTTGTTTTTTGGACATTATGAATAGTAACGACAGTAATTATCTTTAATTATCGTGATTAATTAGAAATCGGGAAGTTAATTGTAATTAAATACTATCATAATAATATAAAATGACCCCAAAATGTTTCATAATGCTACTCTTTGTGTCATGTCCGACCATGGGATGCCTTGTGCCAAACGTTGGGACACCATGGAATCACTTTTGGGTGATAGTGACACTTTATAATTTTATGTTTTTAAAGGGAAAGTATAACCAATGTATGTAACACCTAAATAAACCAATTTTACTTTTGTCTACTTAAATGATCTCTCAAAAAATATATATTCATTGGAAATCTAAAAATATTATTACATCATAGATTTTTTTTTTGTAAATTTTAGACATTAAATAAATTTATTTATTTATGACAGCATGATGATGCAGCGATTACCTCATTAACGAATGATTTAAATAAAATGAAAAGATAATGTAAAATATAAGACATACACTTGTCAAAGACCTATTGGATGGGTGGATTTCGAACCTGTATCACCTTATTCTCGAAATATATAATTGTGGGACCTTTAAAATCAGAAACTCATTATATAATAAAGTAACATTTCTTGAATTACGAAGAGTGCCCCATCTCCCTCTTATAAAAGGCCCCTACCTCTACCACCTTACCCACAAAACTCAATCCATTGGATCAGACACTCTCTTCACATTTTATCTCTCCACATCCCACTATTCATCCTAGAAGACTTACTTTAGGCTGAAAGCTCTTCAAGAAACCCTTTTTGGTTCAAACCAAGGGGAGTTACCTGATTTAAAGGTAATGTCTTCACTTGTGTTCTTTTGTTTAATTTTGCTTCTCAAACCCCCTAAACACTTTCTATTCCTTTCAATTGTAACAAAATAAGTATCATAAATATACTAGGTTATTGGTATGAGAAGTATTTGATTTACACTTACAAACACCTCCGTCTAATGGTTAAAGAATATACTGTTTCTATGGATGGTGAATTTCTACCTCACAAAACAATGTTTGTTCAATATTCTTCTAACCCCTTTCATGGTGGACATTATGATGTCACTCTATTTATATATCATATATATTATGTCTATTTTTTCCTTATGATTTTGTATTTTTCATTTATGGCATACCTTACAGTTTCGTTTATGGGTAAATGCGATATCTTTATTTTAAGAAGTGTGGACTACCACCCCCTCAAAGTAATTGGATTCGTTAATTCCATATGAGGGACTTATAAAGGATGAATTTAATGATATTATATATGATATTAAACTTTAATTATAATATAACTTTATATCATTATGATTTCACTCCATTAAATACGAAATAGAAATGAAAGTAGTGTTCATGCGTACGTACGGCTTACCGTCTCCCTGAACGGTGCATTTCATTTCTTACCTCTAAATGTTATGTAATATTATAAATGGATGTATATACTAGATATATATTATATATGTGATATATATATATAATGAATATAATTCTGGATATAATGGATATTTTACCACATAAACAACTTGTAATTATAAGAAGTTTATTTTTGGCTTGAGTACCAAAGATCGACAAAACGACCATTATTAACTTAAATAACTAAATAATGTTCCTAACATGGTAATAAGTGATATAAAATGAATAATTAACTTGATAAAGGTTCTTAAGTAAGTATAAATTAACTCGAGTTGATTATTCAGGATATTAAAGAGTGATCGAGTTAAGTCGGACACGAGGTATGGGACTTCGTCTCAATATCCAATCATTGAGGAATATTTTGTTTTATACACAACCTTATTTTATATGGTTTATAAACATATTTGAAATTTACTTCTATTCAAAAGGAATATTTTTTATACGAATCATTTCACTAAATGAAAAAAGGGAATGTTTTTTCGTACGTATGCGACGACAACGACTTCTCCGCCGCCGTGACCATTATTTGAGTTTCTACTTCCTCTACAAGCCATACCATTTTTTAAATGAAAAACAAATACCTTGTTTTAATTTTATTTTATTTTGGTATTTAAAAGGGTTTTGATATTGTTTTTATTATATCATAGTGTTTTTGATATCATGTGATTGAAATGTGTGAATGTTATGTTTCCTTTATGCATGATTTATGTGATACGATTATATTGTGGTTCTTGGGCATTGTTTATGAAGATGGGTGGTTCCATGATAAACTAAGGGCAGGTGAGACCGTGATAGCTCTCTAATTCATTGGGTAATGCGAAGGAGTTAAACTCTAGGGTTTCTCCGAAAAGATTTAGGGAATATACTGTGATGGGTATTCCAAACGTAACCCTGAGAGTTACTACCTATTTAAGAATGTTACGAGTGCCTCAAGTTACCTTTATGTCTTATGTTTTCTATGAGTTATTCATAAATCTTATGATTTCATGAGGTATGATAAAGTGATTATGTTTTATGAGTAATGTCTGATTTCATTAATTCTTATGTATACATGGACTAATGTTTTCATTCCGTAATTTTATATCCCATACTGAGCTTTTTATGCTCATCCCATGTTTTGGAAATGTTTATCATAGGTCATGGGAAATGTACATGATGTGATGATACTGTCCAGGATGTGTGATGATAAGATCCATGTTTTATTTTAAATATGTTTCCTTTGATGGGAAAAATGAATACTATATTTTATGTAACCACCTTGTGTAAATGTGGAATGTAATGCCTGATTTATGATATAAATCTCTAAAATTGTAAACCTGAAATGATGCTCAATGTGTATTCATGAAATAACTCAAGATTAAGTAATTTTTAAGGCTGGGGCCTTATAGTTGGTATCAAAGGTCAGTTTAGGTAACTATATGAAAAAATCAATTAAATGATTATCCATAAAAATATTTTTTTATGGTCAAATTGAAATGATATAGAATTTTAATATTACCATGTTGCTTCATCTAAGACATGTTTGTTCAGAATGGTTTTCCATAGAGGAAAGAGGGAAGCAGTGCTAGGAAGGGATACAGAAGGAAATGACCTTCCAAAATAGAATCATGAGATAGTCGGAATTGAAACTAAACAGTTTGTTGCAGTAATGGCGCAGTTGACTCAAGCGATAAATGGTGGTGGTATCCATGCACGAGATCTGCCAGATCAACTGCAGAGGAACATGTAAGTGGTGGAACATTTCATGAGGAAACATGCCCCATTATTCAGAGGATCATCAGACCCTGTGCTAACTGAAGGATGGATTAAATCACTGGAGAATATTTTCAATTTCATGGAGTGTTCAGAAAATCAAAAGGTTAGTCTTGCTATTTACCATTTGGAGGCTGAAGCATATCAGTGGTGGTCGATGGTTAAAAATTTTAGGGACTCTAATGAGATTGATGCTCTTTACGGGGATGAATTCAAAGGTATGTTTCTTGAGAAATATTTTCCTAAGGTTGTTTGACTTAGGATGGAAAAACATTTCTTGGAATTGAGGCAAGAGGATGACTCAGTGGATGCTTATGAAGAATGGTTTACTCGTTTTGCAAGGTATGCTCCAAATTTTATTCGAGAACTTGATAGAAAATTCAATCGTTTTTTACTCAGGGTTAAATCCAAAGTATCGAAGGGATTTAGCTTCTCGTGAGTTCAAATGTTATGAAAATCTTGTTAGATGTGCTGAGAAGGTGGAAATGGATTTTTCCGATGATCAAGTGTTCTATAACAACAAATAGAATAAGAGACATAGGTGGCAGGATAAAGGGAAGAATCCTCCAAAGAGGTCTGATGGTAAGAAAACTATGTTTTTTAGTTTGTGATAAATGTGGTAAAATGAATTCTGGGGAATGTCTTCTAAATTCTAGAAAGTGCTACGGATGTGGTAAGATGGGACATAAGGATCGTGATTTCACTGTAAAAGATACGGGTGATAGTAAGACCAAATTTGATTTATAGTTAGTGAAATGATTCAAGTGCAATGAGATGGGTCATTATGAAAATGAGTGTTCGACCAAGAGATCAAATGATGAAAATCAGTCAGACTACAAGAAGAAAGGTGTGGTGAAATCATATGAAACTACTTCAGTAGAAGTTGGGCCATTAAATGAAGTGGTATTAAGTACATTGTTAGTTTTTTCAGATTATGCCAATGTGTTGTTTGATTCGGGGTCTACACATTCTTTCATCTCTGAAAAATTTTCTAGTAAATTATGAAATCCATCTCAAGAAATGACTCCTGAACATGTGGTAAGAACAACTGGGGGAAATGTTGAGGCAAAAAGAATTTATAAAAATATTCCTATCCTTATTCGCAGAAAGAACCTAATTGAAAACCTTGTTGTTTTACCTCTAGTAGAGTTTGATGTTATCCTGGGTATATATTGGCTCTCTGTTTACCATGATAAGATATATTCTAGAGCTAAATATGTTTATTTTCAGAAAGACTTTCAGTTTGTTTACAAGAATGAACCCTTCCTATTGATAAAATATCAAGAGGATGAGAAACATGTAAATGATGGAAATGAATTTCACCTTGAACATATTGTTGAAAACAAAAGAAACCGTCCGGATTAATGATGTGCCAGTGGTAAATGAGAATCTTGATGTTTTTCTTGATGAGTTTCCTGGAGTAATACCAGATCGGAAAGTTGAATTTACTGTGACTTAGTTCCTGATGCTAAGCCATTTTCAAAACCCCCTTATTGAATGGCTCAAATTGAACTTTTAGTGTAGAAGGAGAAATTTCAAGAATTATTAAAGAATGGTTTTATTCGACCTAGCACATCCCCATGGGGTGATCCTGTCTTATTTGATAAAAAAGATGGTTCTATGAGACTTTTCATTTATTATAGAGCCTAGAATAACATCACTATTAAGATCAAATATCCTTTGCCTCATATCGATGTTTGTTTTGATCAGCTCGAGGGAGCTCAGTATTTTTCAAAGATTGACCTGAGATCGGGGTACCATCAGTTGAAGGTAAATGAATCAGATGTTCTAAAGACTACGTTTCATATAAGATATGGCCACTATGAATTTTTAGTAAAGCATTTTGGGCCAACCAATGCACATGTTGTATTCATGGACCCTATGAATAGAATTTTCAATGAGTTATTGGATAAGTTTTTGGTTGTTTTAATTGATGTTATTTTGGTGTTTTCTAAAATTATGGAGGAGCATGAAAGTCATTTAAGTGTTATTTTGCAAACCCTAAAAGAAAATAAATTGTATGGGAAATTCAGAAATCTTGATTTATGGTTACAAACAATTTCATTCCATAGTCACATTGTTTCTAAAGATGGGATAATTGTTGATCCAGCAAAAACAAAGGTAGTAGAAGAATGGCCAATACCCACAAATGTAACCGAGATTCATAGTTTTCTTGATTTGGAAGGCTATTACCGAAGGTTTGTTAAAAAAATATCACATTTATCTAGTCCAATGACTATGCTAACTCTAAAGGGTGTTAAGTTTATCTGGACAAAAGAATGTGATGATTGTTTTCAGGAATTGAAAATAAGATTGGTGAATGCTCCAGTTTTGGAACTACCTTCCAAGAATGGTGAGTTTGTTTTCTACAGTGATTCTTCATTGAAAGGACTTGGTTGCGTCTAAATGCAGAATGATTAGGTAATTGCTTATGCTTCACATCAGTTGAAAACTAATGAGGTAAATTACCCTACACATGATTTTGAATTAGCTGTTGTTTTTTTCGCTTTAAAAATTTTGAGGCATTATTTGTATGGAGTAAAGTGTGAAATATATACTGATCACAAAATTTTAATGTATATATTCACTCATAATTAATTGAACATGAGACAGAGGATATGGCTTGAATTAATCAATTATTATGATTGTACAATTCATTAACATCCGGGAAAAAAAATAAAGTGGCTGATGCATTGAGTTAAAAAAGTAATGCATCATTAACCATGTTATGTTTAGAACATGATCCTTTAGTTAAGGATTTGAAGAAATTTGGCATAGAAGTTGTTGTTGTAGGATGTTCTTCTAATTTGTTTGAATTATTAGTGAAATATTCTCTATCAGACATAATTAAGCAAGCACAAAAGCAAGATAGTGAGT
This sequence comes from Viscum album, assembly GCA_963277665.1. Classification (NCBI taxonomy): domain Eukaryota; kingdom Viridiplantae; phylum Streptophyta; class Magnoliopsida; order Santalales; family Viscaceae; genus Viscum; species Viscum album. Next base: position 1,380,948,958 of record OY728134.1, on the reverse strand, counting down.
TTCAGAAAAAGGTAGAGCTGGATTAGAAGGGCAATTTTCTTGAATTCAACATTGAAAATGATTGTGTTTTTGAGATTTGGGAAGAGATTGTGTGTGTCGTGTGATTTAAAATTGAAGAGAGAGTTGTTATGTGAAGCTCATAGTTCAACGTTTTCAGTACATCCAGGCAGTACTAATATGTATAGAGATCTTTGAAAGTATTACTGGTGGGATGGAATGAAAAGAGATATTACTGATTTTACTGTGAAGTGTTTGACTTTTCAAGAGGTTAAAGAAGTGCGGTAGTTACCAAAAGGGATGCTTCAGCCTTTATCAGTATTATAGTGGAAGTGGGAGAATAAATCCATGGACATCGTTGTGGGATTGCCGAAGACACCCCGAGGTAATAATGCAATCTGGGTTATTGTTGATCTCTTGACTAAATCTACTCATTTCCTTTCTATACAAGATACTTTTTATCTAGATAAACTTTCTCGTTTATATCATAAAAAGATAGTTAGGATACATGGAGTTTCCCTCTCCATTGTATCTGATCGTGATCCTAGGTTTACTTATAACTTTTGGAAAGGCCTTTTGAAGTCGTTGGGTACTGAATTAAATTTTAGTACAACTTTTCATCCCCATTAAGATGGGAAGTCATAACAAAAAATTATGACTTCGGAGGATATTCTACATGTATATTCAATAGAATATCAGGGAAGTTGGGACCAATGTCATTCTTTGGTTGAGTTTTCTTATAATAACAGTTTTCATTTCAGTATATAGATGGCACCATTTGAGGAACTATATGGGAAGCAGTGTCGAACTCCAGATTTTTGGGATGAAGTGGGTGGAAGGAAGTTGATGGGACCCGAATTGGTAGACGAGTTGGTAGAAAAAGTTCAGATGATAGAGAAACACATGAGAATGGCTCAGAGCAGGATGAAAAGTTATGCAGACAACAGGAGGAAGGATCTCTCTTTTGAGGTAGGTGATCATGTTTTTCTAAAAGTTTCACCATGGAAAAGTGTGATGTGATTTGGTAAGAAAGGATAGTTGAGTCCACGGTTCATTAGACCATATGAAATTTTGGAGAGAGTTGGATCAGTTGCATACCGAGTGGCTTTACCTCCGAGTTTATCTCAGGTACACAATGTTTTTCATTTTTCAATGTTAATGAAGTACGTGCCAGATCCATCTCATGTTTTGAGTCTAGAGGTAGTTCAGCTAGAAGAGAACCTATCTTATGAGGAAACTCTGGTCCAGATTCTTGACCACAGGGAGCATGTATTTCTGAATAAGGTGATTCATCATGTAAAGGTTTTGTGGGAAAACCACATGATTTAAGAGGCAACAAGGGAATCTGAAAATGCAATGATGGATAAATACCCCCAATTATTAAATAAGTAAATAAATTGCGGGGACACAATTTTCTAAACGGGGGAAGGATGTAACATCCCAATTAAGTAATGAATAATATATTCTCTTATCTATATCTATTTATAAATTATATAGTTTTTTAGAGGCATAAAATGAGAATAAATCCAATCTTAAGCATTGAATTCTATAATATTTTTAAATGATTTTTTAACGCCTTTTGATGGAGAACCATTTTTAAATCTATTTTTTGACATTTTTATAATCTCTATTTGTCAAAATAAACTTATTCTTTATAATTGGGAAAATTAAATTTATTTTGGATAATTTTTTGGTATTTTTCTGACAATGTTCATTTTTTAATGAATAGTTAAAATTTCTGCATTTTACTTCAAAACTGAGTTTTCATCTAATTTAATTATATGGATAGATTACCTTTTTAATTGTTTTTAAAGTGTAAATAGAATATATTTTTACCATTTAATTAAATGGTGGTCTTTTTAATTAATTTCACTTTGAAATTTGATATAAACAATTTTCAAACTTTAGATAGATATTATTTCTAAAAAACCGGCTATTTGTTTTGACAACATGAATTGTTTTTTAAATTAATTACTAAATTTTTGTGTTTGGAATTTGGTAAAATGGATTCCATATTTGGAATCCGAATTTCCAGATTATATAATTAAGACTTTTTTGCTTTTGGACATTATGAATAGTAAGGACGGTAATTTTCGTTAATTATCATGATTAATTAGTGATCGGGTAGTTAAGGGTAATAAACAAATATCATAATAATATAAAATGACCTCAAATTTGTCCTTCTTCTACTGGTTATGTCATATCCGACCATGGGATGCCTTGTTCCAAATGTTGGGACCCCATGGAATCACTTTTTGGTGATAGTGACACTTTATAATTTTATGTTTTTAAAGATAAAGTATAACCAAAGTATGTAACACCTAATTAAAACAATTTTAATTTTATCTAAATAAATGATATCTTAGACTAGAAATATTCTTTGGAAAGATAAAAATATTTCCTACATCATAGAATTATTTTTTTAATTTTTAGACATTAAATAAATTAATTTATTTATGACACCATGATGATGCAGTGATTACCTCATTAACGAATAATTTAAATAAAATGTAATGATAATGTAAAATCTAAGACATAAACTTGTGATAGACCTATTGGATGGGTTTATTTCGATCCCTTATCACCTTATCCTCGAAATATATAATTTTGGGACCTTTAAAATCCAAAACGCATTATATAATAATGAAATATTTCTTGAATTTACAAGAGTGCACCTCCTCCCCATTATAAAAGGGCCCCGCCTCTACCACCTTACCCACACCTCTCAATCCATTGGCTCAGCCAAGATATGATCATTTTATCTCTCCACATTCCATTATTCATACAATAAGCCTTACTTTAGGATGAAATCTCTTCAAAAAAACCTTTTGGTTCCAACCAAGGGGAGTTACCCGATTTAAAGGTAATGTCTTCACTTGTGTTCTTTTGTTTTATTTTTCTACTCCATCCACCTAAACACTTTTTATTACTTTGTTTTGTACCAACAACAGTATCATAAATATACTAGGATGTTTTTATGATAAGAATTTTATTTACACATACACACACCTCCTTCTAATGGTTAAAGAACATACTGTTTCTGGGGATGGTGAATTTCTACCTCACGAAATGATGATTGTTCAATATTATTCTAACACCTTTCACGGTGGCCATTAAGATGTCAATCTATTTATATATGATATATATTATTTCAATTTTTTCCTTATGATCCTGTATTCTTTAGTTACGGCATACCTTATGGTTTCCATTATGGGTAAGCACGATATCTTCATTTTAGGAAGTGCAGACTACCGCCCCCTCAAAGTGATTTGATTCATTAATGCAATATGTGGGACATATAAAGGATTGATTTAATGATATTATATATGATATTATACTGGAACTATAATAAATCTATATATCATTATGATTTCACTCCATTAAATATGAAATAGAAATGAAAGTAGTGTTCATGCGTACGTACGGCTTATCGTCACCATGAACGGTGCATTTCATTTCTTACATCTAAATGTTATGTAATATTATAAATGCATTTATATACTGGATATATATGATATATATGATATATATATCATGAATATAATTCTGGATATAATAGATATTTTACCCCATGAACAACTTCAAAAAGGTTCTTAAGTAAGTATAAATTAACTTGAGTTTATTATTCAGGAGATTAAAGAGCGATCGATTCAAGTCAGACACGAGCTATGGGACTTTTTCTCAATCTCCTTTAATTGGGGAATATTTTGGTTTTATATAAAACATTCTTTTATATGGTGTATAAAACCATTATACATTTACTTTTATTCAAAAGTAAACTTTTTTTTATATGAAGTGTTTTACTAAACTAAAAAAGGGAATGTTGTTGTCGTATGTATGCAGTGACAACGACTTCTCCGCCGCCATGACCATTATTTGAGTTTCGGATTCCTCTACAAGCCATACCTTTTTTTAAATCAAAAATAAATACCATGTTTTAATTTTCTATTATTTTCTTATTGGAAATGGTTTTGATAATGTTTTGATTATATCAATGTGTTTTTTATACCTTGTGATTGAAATGTGGGAATGTTATGTTTCCTTTATGCATGTTTTATGTGATATGATTATATTATGGTTCTTGGGAATTCTTTATGAAGACAGGTGGTTCCGTGATAAACTAAGGGAGGGTGAGCCTGTGATATCTCTCCAATGCATTGGTTAACACGAAGGAGTTAAATGCTAGGGTTTCTCTGAAGAGATTTAGGGAATATACTGGGATGTGTATTTCAAACGTAACCCTAAGAGTTACTCCCTATGTATGAATGTTATGAATGCCTCAAGTTACCTTTATGTATTATCGTTTCTATGAGTTATTCATAAATCTTATGATTTCATGAGGTATTATAAAGTGCATATGTATTATGAGTAAAGAATGATTTCATTAATTCTTATGTTTACATGGACTAATGTTTTCATTCCGTACTTTTATATCCTTTACTGAGCTTTTTATGCTCATCCCATGTTTTTGAAATATTTTTCACAAGTCAAGGGAAAAGTACATGATGTGATGATAGTGTCGAGGAAGTGTCAATAAAGAATTCATGTTTTATTTTATATTTGTTTCCTTTGATGGGAAAAATGAATACTATCTTTTATGTAACATCCTTGTTTAAATATGGAATGTAATGCATGATTTATCATCCAATTATCTAAAACTATAAACCTGAAAAGATCCTCAATGTGTATTCTTGAAATAACTCATGATTAATTAATGTTTAAGGTTGGGGATTTATAGTACACCATTGGGTAGTCTCTCCTTAAAAATGATAGATATCCAAATTGAGAATTTCATTATTAATTTTTTGTAGATAATGTAAAATATTTTCTATATCACATTAATCCATTACCCATCAAATATGGGAATTCGATGATCCAATTTGAGGTGGCTGAATATTGTCACCTTAAAGACTCGATATCAAGTTTCTCCTTTCTTGGTGAATTAAGGATATCAATAGGATTCATGTTATTATTTAGATCTTTTGGCAGCTGGGAGAGTATTAATAAAAGTTTTTGTACAATAGCTCATATCATAGTTTCTAGTTCATTGGGAAAAATGCTATATTTTCCTTAATAACCATTTTTAACATATTTCCTCCTTTATTAAAACATTTATTTCAATAAAAAAATATTTTGGGATGAGAATACTTTAATTAAAAACATTATAGTGTAAAAAAAATTAGATTACGAGAAATAACTAATAAATTATTATCATACACAAACATATGGTTCTCTACGATCCAATAGAGGTAATACATGGAAAAAAATTATGAGGTTATTTAACCAAAAGAAATTCTAATACATTATAATGGTTTACAACGAGAGTGTAAATTAACCAAAGAATATCCATCAGGATTTTCAAACTAGGTGTGATGAATTCTTTATCATGCATCAGGTGAAGATCAAGTTAATAACAAATTAGCTATGTTAGGGTTACTAATGATAGATTCATACTTACCAGAGCCTAAATTTTCATATAGAATACATATAGAGATTTCATTACATGAAAAACCACTAAATATTGAAATTAAAAATATTTTTTTTATGATATTCTTTGGAATATCCCTTGGGTTTTTTAAAAAATTTCTCCCATCCAAATTCCAAAATTAATCCATAACTAATAACACAAATAATCTAAAAATAACAAAACTCAGAACTGATACCAACTTAGGAGACCTAAGTTAAAATAACAGACATTATACATTATTTTTCCAGATAATTATTTTATTTTCCATATATTTACACAATCCTTAGAACCAAATGTTTAGTCTCTTAGATTATCTATATAAACTACTTATTTTACAATACTTGTGATAATTTCGGTATAATTGAAAACCTATAAATTAATTTTTAAAAATCACACATTTAAGTATCATTTTCATGGAAAAGGGAATAAAAAATATATCAAAGGGATGATATTAAATTCTTGGTAAAGGAATATTATTGGTGAGTCATAATAGTTTTATCATAAAAATGATAAAAATATAGAATAGTGGAAAAACTATGCTTCAAATATTTTGGGATCATATATTAATATAATAAAAATATATAGAACATTACCGATCATGTAATAGATAAATTAGTCAAAATAAATTTGTTTAATGAATAAAAGTAGTTAAAACCAAACATACTAGCATATAATAGTTATCAATAAACATGGAAGTATATATTACAAATATAAATTATCATTATGACATGGAATATCAAAGATATTTTCATTGAATTGAAATATATCACAATATAGAAAACTATAAAAAAATTATTCATCATAGAACACCGTGAAAAATCTCAATCATTCCCATGCATTCATGAAAAAAATTAACATTGTCTATACATTTAAAAAGCGATAAAACGAAATATTTATCTTGCCCTTGTGAAAAAAATTTATATTGTAAATGGAATGTTGTATTAGGAGATATAATTCCATGAATAATTAAAAGGAGGAATTTTATAGTACTACAATCATCATCATCTATATATATGAGTTCCACATGAAATCAATCATTCAAAATATCATAAAAACCCATGTATAATTGTGTTTTATAATATTTAGAAATCATATCACATAAAATAACTTCAATGATTAGATCAATTGTTACCAAAAACATTTTAACCCAAAAATAGTATTTTATAAGATCAAATATAGGATAATTCATTAAACATGACTCTAATATATAAAAATTATTAGGAGATAAATAATGAATTAGATGAAAAATAAAAAAGAGGGTTATATTAGAAAAATTTATGCAGTACCATTATAAAAGTTCTTAATTCAAGTGAAACTCAAAAAAAACTTTTTATTAAATTTGAAGAGTTGAAAAATATGAATTTTCTTCTGAATTAATCCCAATAAAAGTACCTTCATAAGAAAAAAATTACATGTTACCAAATAGGTCGTTTAAGTGAAATGGATACAAATGTGAAATGATATTCCATTTAAAACAAATATTACCTTTATTGAAATCCACACCATTGAAAAAATAAAAAAATAAAATTTTATTGGAAAATAGATGATAACAAGAGAAAAAAATTGTATTTTTATTCAATTAATTATGTAGAAACTTTTTTAGACAAAACATATCAATTAAAAATAATAGAAATTGTTCTTAATGAAATTAAATATTTATAAAATGTAGGATGTATCAAGGGAATAACATTATATTGATAGCTACATTCACTAAAATGGAGTAAATATTTCATATAGTCATCATTGGGTAGAATATATAAATAAGTAAATATCATTTGTAAATGTGAAATATAATGACATATGGACAAAACATGAGTCAATAAAACCCCTTAAAATTATTTACGGACAGTCGAACATCCCCTATTATCTTATACGTAAATATTTACGATACTAAACAGCCATTTAATAATATGTTTCGTATTTATAAACATTTAAAAATTTCAATTATAATCATTTATTACAAATATACTATCCCATTATAAAATACTACCAAACTGGGTTTATCCTGTGCTAGGGATTTAACAACGCTAGCTAAAAACACTGTTAAATACAACTTTATTAGTGATAAAAATGGGTCCTTAAATTGGGGACTTTAAAAGTGAATTTTTAGAGCTCTTATACGGGGTATCTAACAACACTAAAAAATTGTTGTTAAATGGGGCATTTATCTGTGCTTTTTTAAAAGAACCAATAAATCGGGACCATTATATGCGCATGTAAAAAAGCGATGATAAATTAGGGTTTTATCAGGGATTTTCTAGAGGCACAAACAAAAGAGCCCCATTTATCACGGCATTGTTTGAAGTATTTATAATAGTAAAATTAAAAAATATATATTTCATTACAAAAATATATTAACAGATAAATATATTTATATTTATATAAATAAAATTTAATTTTATAAAATATGTTTTAGATAAGGTAAATTAGAATTTACAATAAATATAAATGATATTTAGTGAAAATAACCAAAAAAATAATTTAAAAAAATTAATTAATAATTTACATATTATTACTGAGTAATGGTAATTTTTTAACTATTTAATGAACAAAATAAAAAAAATAAAAAATTTAAAATAAGTTGAAAACGTAACTCTTACTTTAAAAGACAATAATTTTTTATCCAAGTGTCTTTTTAGGCTCTACCATATATGAAATCAAATCAGGAGATGAGATATACTCAGTGTTGACTAGGGGACATTACTCAATGAACATTTAGGCTAAAGAATGCCCATATGTAATCCAAAGTTTAGTTTTTAGTCAGCGTACCCTGAGTTTTTAACATTCCCAGACTCGTAAGGCTCATTTATGGGGGTCTTTTTTCATTTTTTTGATGGGTACATAATTTATTCCCATGAATTACATTCATATTAATATAATGGTTTTGATATTTTATAAATTTTATCAATTTAAATTTATTTATAATCAAATATATAACAATATATACAAAAATTTTAAATATTCACACATAAATATTTATATTATAAATAAATAACTAAACTTATTTAAATATAAAATATATTTTTGTGTATATAATATATAAATATAAACATATATAAACATATATATATAGATATAAAATGTAACGAATTATATATAAATATATACATATACCATAATATGTGAAACACAATAGCATAGTTGGAGTGGAAAAGGATTTGATGTATATGCTAGAGGTTTAGGGATCGAAACTCGGTTGAGGAAGGGTCTACATAGGAGGGTTGGAAAGGTGTGAAATGACGATAAAGGGGTGGGGTGAGAAGCGCAGATGAAGGTAGGTTGGTGGGTGTGAATATTTTATATTATACCCTTTACCAGTGGGGCTTTTATCTTAAGAAAAAAAGAGCTATTAAAGGACCCATTTACCAGTGCTAAAAAATAGATGTTAAAAGTGGGCCTTTAATAATGCTAAATAAAGTGCTCTAAAAGGCACCTATTCTTGTGTTTTTTAGTGATGTTAAAGGATTCAATTAAAAATGATTTTTAAGTGCTGATAAAAACTATGGACCTTTACTAGTGGTAAAATTATACACACTTTTTTATCACTAATACATGACTATTCTATTTCTGTTAATGGCCATTTTGTTAGTAGTGATATTTTATTTCAATTATTGGAATTTATTAGTTTAAATAGATTATTTTTGTACTATATCAGTAATTAAAATTTCAATTATTGAATATTGATTTTAAGTTAATAATTTTCAGATCATTAAAAGTACTATAATTTCTATTTTAAATTTTTTATAATTTTTTATTATCATTTCATAGTTATTTTCGTTACTATTTATGATGATGAAGACAATGATGTTCTTGTTTCAGTAATTTTAATGATAGAGAGGTTTCATATTAATTCTATGGATAGATATTATCATTAATATTCTAGAATAAAAAATTATATTTACTTATTATTTAAAAATATCACTCGTAATTATTATTCCTCAGTTATTAGTGGTATAAGTTTATATCACTGTCCAAGTAAGTGGATAGATTGATATAAAATATAATGTGCTATAATGTATTGGTGTACATGGATCAGAAAGTGCATATTTTAGAAAACTACCAATATAAAAGGATTTTAATGATATTATTTATATTTTACTATGTATTATAATTATTTTTTACTATAATTTTAAAAATATTAATTTTAAAGTGTTTAAAAACAAATACATCATTTTTGTGGAGATGGTCATTTTCATGTACACATGGGCAACACTTTTGTTTATCATAAAATCAGAGGAATATGATAATGGTTTATAATTTCATATTATTAATAATGTTATAAATATCATATTTATATATTAATTACCCCTATTATCCCTCCACTCAATTCGGTGACAAAAAATAAAACACATCATTCATGGAGGTTGTAGTACTCATGTATGCACAAACAATGTTTTCATTTTTAAAGGGTTGAGTGGATAATTTATAATGTATATGCATAAATAAAATAAAATTTTGTTATACTAATCATACTTATTAATTATTATTTTCTATCATGAAATATATTTTTTGTAGGAAGATATTAAGTATAGATAATAAATTTTTATTGCAGGAGAATACTCATGTTATAATCAAGATCATCAATTGAAAGTCATCCTAGAAATGAAAGTATTATAATAAATCCATGTTACTAGGGGCTTATGTGAAATAAATTTTACTTTATTATAGGTCAATTTGATAGCTATTTAATGAAAAATTTCAATGGGATTATTTGAAGGAAGTGGGTAGAATTGAACATCTTTTATAAGAGAAAGAAAAAGACATTTTTCAAAATAAAAATCACTTTTTTACAAAGGCATGACACGTATCAAGATGGATTCTCAAAAATATTGAGTATTTGATTTTTAGATGAATATTTGCGTATAATGTTTTTGAAAAATCATTTGGAGATTAATTTTGAGTGATTTTATATTTTTCTAAGTTGATTTATATTTTTAACAAAACTAAAATCCTCCACCATAACTTATTTTTTAACCTCATAAAAAAATTTTAATTTCCAAAATTAAAATTTAATACATTACATTGTAAGAAAATCCTAATTTTAAATATCAAATTAAATTGTCAAAATAAAATATCATTGTTTCATAAATGAAAATTATAAAATTAAAACACGCAATGTCAAGGAAATTTTTTTAAATAAAAATAATATTTTTAAGAAAAAATATAATTGTTGGATATAATTTAGAATGTTGTTTATTTTCATGAAATAAATACCTATGTTATACAAAAAATAATAGCACATGTCTTTTATTAAATCCTAAACAATATTTTTAAAAAAATATTATTTAAATAATATGAAATACAACAAAAATTTATTGGAAAATATGACATTGGTTGTCAAAACTGTAGTCATTGGTTTTATAAATTGAATTTTTTTTCAATGTATTGTTTTTAGATCAAAAATAAATCTCTAATATACTAATATTTTCTATAAACATATTGGTAGGTTTTATATCATGATAATGCAATAATGTTTTTGTTACTCATAAAAACTATAATTTTTACAATTAATATACAAATATAATTTTGTATAAAAAGACCAAAAATTCATAAAATGATAATTTTGATATGTATAATTCAGAAAATATTGTTTTTTAATTCATGTTATAAAGGTGATATAAATGAATTTTAATTTAAAATGAATATATGGAAAATAAAATTATTGTTTCTGAAGATGAATTGACTGATATAATAATATAGTTTTGATATGGTGGTTTCTTATTTTGACACCAATAATTTCATATCTACAATAAAAGTGTCATAAAAATTATTTTACTAATGTTTGAAAAATATTGTGTTTTGTGTAAGATAAGTTTCTTGTCATAATATTTATTTAATAAAAATTATTTATTAAAATTGTGTGGTGAAATATGTATTTCATCACTATATACCACATATAGAGTTAATCAATATCACTTTTATATAATTTTATGAACACCAAAATCAATTTTAAAATATATATCATCATAATAAATTATTTAATCTTTCAATACCTTAGTCTATTGATTTGTAAACCATCTCTACATACCTCATTATTGAAATATAAATGATAATTACATTTAAAATGATATATAAATTTAACCAAATTACATTTCAGATAATGAGTCTAGAACATAATTCCTAGTCATTTAATATTATAAAAAATACAATTTCTTATATTTACATCCTCAACATTGTTATACTAATCTCAATATTTTCTCTTCTTTAAAAAATGAAAGAACAATGAATCTAATGGATAACATATATCATGTCATATATATATGTAATTATTTATTAAACAATACATTATTTATTAAAAATACTCTATGTTTTTATAGAACACCATTTTTACTATATAAATCCTAAAATAATTGATAATTTTAATGTTGGTTGATGAAAAAATAAAATAATTGTTAGAAGCCTTATGATTTATTAAGAGTGAAACCTCAATAGTCAATTTATACTAATAATATTAATGGATGATTTTTAAAATATTAGGATTAAAATGATTATTTAAATTTAATATCTATATGAAAATATATTTTATACCCCTAACAATATCACAATAAAATATTAATACCATGTTATATTTATGAATGTTGTTACACACCATGTCCAGACATATAATGCAATTTGAAATGAATTTATTTATTTCAATTTAGTAGATGGTATTTATCAACATCCATGACTCAAATTGAGCTTCCAAGGGTTCATAAATCATTAAAGGGTATTTTTTAAAAAGTAATAAGGATTGTATTGGAGCTCGAGAGCTAAGGCGAGGTATGAAGAAGAGGCCAATGTGGCGGGCCTATTGAAGGAGTCACCAGGTGACCAGTGTTTTGGGATAGAGTCCATTTGGATACCTAGAATCATTTTTTTATCTATTTATACCCTATATGGATTTTGAGGATGGTAAGGCTAGCCATAACAGATTTTGGTGTTTTTAAAATGGGTGTTTTCCACCATTTTTGGGAACTCCACGTAGGATTTTATAGGTAGAGTCAATTTCATGAGGTCCATTATACTAACTCTACCACTCTCATTACTCCATTGATTCCCCTTGATCTTAGTTCATTCTATAAGAGTCTAATTGATGATTTCAATTTAATATCAACAATTATTTATTAGTTCTTTATTTTTTTAATTAGACGATTCTCCTACAAAATTAAGTAGGGATTAAATGATTATTTCCATATAATATGGTGAAATCACCGATGATTGTTGGGTAATTGGATACACATAGATTTTGAGTTTCATATGATGGTGATTTAATCTTATCACATTACATTATTATTAAGATATTTTTTCCTATGTGTTTTATTAGGGATATTGATGATATTGGGTGAAACTCACCAAAGGAAAGGACATTTAATTTTTGTATTATACATTTATTGTGTATAAGAGGACCCAAGATATTTTATAAACAATGTATACCATTTTTTTGAAGTAATGTGCTTCAATAATATTATGTTTGTGTTTAATAACATATGTTAAAATTGGATATAACCTTGTTTCCATATGAATGGCCTTTTCTCTGAAATGATTTTGGGGATGTGTTATATACTTTCTATGAGTGGTTGTTCATAGTATGACAAACATATATCATCTGTTATGATTATTTAAATTCCAAGTATTTTAATTATATTTTTTAGTCAATATGATTTACATTACAACTATTTTTTGGATGTATCGATAAGAGACAGTGCGTCTAAATTTTTTATGATAGATGGTTGAGTTATGACATGATTTGAAGGGATCAAGTAGAGTGTTTTGGGATGTGATATAGAAGGCAATGTATATATATTTAGGATTATTTTTTCTATAAGAGTCCTTATAGTTTATGAAGCATTAATAGATCTATTAATATGACATTTGATATGTCGTATTTCAAAGATAGTGATTTTCCTCCATTAATTAAATAAACCATATCATTAAATTTTTAAATGAATTATCTATAATATAATACCAAATGATGAAGGATGCTAAAAGTATGTGACAAAGACTCTAATGACACCTTAAACACTAATGGGACATCCATAATACTAATAAAATGGATGGTAATTTTATTCATGAACCTTATGACACATAAACCCCATGAAATAGTATATGAAAATAATTTTGTGATCCTGGTTGAAATGATAGGAAACCATGGATCCAGTGAGTATAGATTTGTTATGAATTTGTGCAATTCCAAGATTTTTAATTATGTTGTTTTGTGATTCTTTAGTGTCATTGTTATATATGTTTAGATAATTTAATGAATAAACAATGCAGACAAATATATGTACCATAAGATTTATATCTAGATTCATAGTGATAACAGATATGTTTTGGGCCACCCTTGGAGTAACCGTAGACCCAAGAACCAGATAACGGGAGTCATGGGATCATAAAGATTATAGGATGAGTTTAGTTGGGACTGAGTAATGCATACCCCTATGTAATGGGTGTGGGTCTAAAAACAATTGTTGGATACTGATTAATTGAATATCTTAATATGCTTCTATACTATCATGTATGTATACCTGAATTCATTTTGGAACTCCTTGTTAATGTCATTGGTTGTTTTCCCCCTTTTAATATATAGACTATGGATAATGGCCATGGTTCTAAGGATCATTTATAGACAATATTTTTATATTTTTCCATGGTATCATTGACATGGTCCATGGATATTCTATTATCATTTTGTATATATGGATGGTGGAATATGGGTAGAGTTTTGGTAATCCTGAATTAAAAATTGTAATTATATATAGTTGGGTGACCTATACCATGTTTCCATGGATATGGTATTTCATAATGTTTTTATAATATTTTCTGGGACCTTGAACATGTTACATTGGATCCAACATTGTAACACTATGAGAATTTATGATTTCTTTTTCAAATAATGTTATCTTCCTTGATAGTTTGTGATACTCGAAAATCTGAGTTTAAATGTATCATAGTATAAATTGAATTTTTAAAATGTGCCCATTATGACATATCCAATAAAATTTGAAGTATTAATATTAATAAATATTATATATATATATAATTAATATTGATCAATAAAACATATTTTTTTGGTAAAGACCTTATATGCCTAAAAAATAATTTTTTTCGAAAAAGGGTTCTGATTATTTTTTGGAGAAAATAATATAATTACTTTAAGAAAAAATTATGAAATGGATATAAAAAATCTAATTAACTTATTAATTCATCATTTCAAAATTATCTTCGAATATATTATGGATAATTTTCTAAATATAATAATTATTTTATTAATAGTCAAAATAGTGAATTTTATTTAAAACTACCATTTTGTATAATGTATTTAAAAATTTTAGTTATATTATTATATATTTTGGACATTAAAATAAGTTAAATTATATTATAACTAATCTAAATTATGTAATTGAGAAAATTTTATGTTCAATTTTTATATAATAACTTTTAATTTTATGAAAACTTTTCCTTTGAAAAAACACATTCTCATCATGTCTATAGGTTATATTTTAAATTAAATTAATCCAATCATGTGAATTAAAATTGATAAATTTTTTACAATATTTGGACTCTGAGTAATATATATTATATAATATGTTCAACATAATTATTAGTTCCTAATCAATAGTAAAAGTAGTAAAAATTAATTATCAAGGTAAAAGTTAACAATGGGTTATGTGGGTAACATTCACTTGTGATAAAATGAATTTTCCCCACAAAGAGGATAATAAATTAATATATTTAATTTCATAACTATAATATGTTTGTGAAAAATATCTAATAAGGATCATTTTCTATTATATTTTTTCTTAAAGGATAAATTACCTGGGTAAAACAATTTAGTTACTCTGGTGAAAACCGAAATGGTAAATGTGAGTAACCTTATAGGTAAAGGAAATAAAATGTTTTAAAATGTTTATTTATTTTAAATGGTATCTATTATTGTTATATTTCATATAGTCCATTAATTTTCAATTTTATAGGAACTTGGGATGAGAATGACTTCCCGTTATTGGCTAGTTTTAGCCATTTACCAAAAAATCCCCTCCACCACAATTTTAAAAGGCCAACCCATATCATATCTTATCTATAGTTCATGAACACATTGATAAATCCTATACCTTGAATAAACCTTAATTACATCCATTCACACATTATATATGACTTCGTTTGATTAGTAATCCATTCTAATTTTCTTTTGTGAAAACCTAAAGGGATTATCTAAAGAAAAGGAAACATTAATAACAACATGTTTTTATATTTTTTCTTATTATAATCCATTAATATAATATTATAGAATAATTAAATAATAAACCTATTATCTAAAATAATATTTTATTTAATTATGATTATTTAAAACCCATATCAATAACTTTTTTTCATCATATGAGAAATGAAAGTGTTGATCGTGTGTATGACGGACTACCGCCTCATGAACCATTTTAATTCATTTTCCATCACAACCCGTAATTAATGATGATAATGATATATTTAATATATATATATATTATTTATCTCATAGTTATATTTATATAATTATATTATCACATTTAACTTCTTACCTTCCAATCTATAGTAAAATGATAATGTTGCTCGTACGCGTGACTGAACTACGTCCTCCATGAAGAGATGTGATACATTTTCATTTTATTTTTACATGGATGGTAATAAGTATATATTTTATAAATATATATTTTGTATATAACATAAAAATAATTTTTAATGGTGAATTATTAATTAACATTATCTTCTTTCATTAGATAAAAAATGGAAAGAATATTCATACAAACGTACGACCTACCATCTTTATGAATGGTGAGATACAATTTTCAATATCAAATTTTAATAAATAAAAATAAATGAAATATATTTACCACATTTATAATTATTGATATTATGGGACCATGATCAATGTAAATCGACTAAATAAACTAAACCAAATTATACAATAAAAATGTAGTTGTTACCTGAAAAAAGATTTTAATAAGTGATTTTAAAAAAATACGTCGTAAAATGTTATAATTAAATCATATATGGTTTAATATATATGAATATGGGTTCTAGTATTTTAATAATAAACCAGTATTTATTATATTGGTTTTTCGAATATGTATAATGAAAATCAAGACTTATGGTCAGATATTTTCATCTCACTTTTTCTTCTATTAGATACATGACATATTTACCACATTTCTCATTTATGTGTTGTATATTCATGTAATGATTGTATGTTATGATTATTCTCATGAAATTTACGGGTATTTAATAATACATCAGAGTTTATTCCTTTCATGGGGATTACAAACCAAAATTTATCAAAGTGTTAAAAGATTTATGTATCAATATCATTTTAATTGAGATTTTTATGCTTGAATTTCCATTAAAAGAAATTATGTGATACATTAAGGATAAAAACCTTTTATTTTTTTAATATTATTATTATAGGGGAATACATGTTTTCATTTTATTTTCAAATCTTTATGAACTCAATAGTCCTAAATAGTATTTCATTGAAATTATTTATCTCAATGTTCGATAAAACATTATATAGCATATACATGATTTATAAAAATATTTTCATGAATTTTTTTACTCCCCTAAAATTATTTCAAAAATCAATTATTAACCATGAATTACTTTTTACAAATTTTTTTAAAATAAATCCTGTTGGAATTTTATGGACAAGGGAAGTTTTACCCTTTTATAATACAGTGAATATAATTTTTTCCATTAACTTATATAACACAAACCAAATTTTACACCGTCATGAACATGATCACATCATGATTCACTATGTCATATTCACCATTATGCCACTGTCCTAAACTATATTTTTATTTAAAATTATAAAATTAATAACAAATTTAACATCATTTTTTTATTAAATATATTTTTGTTTATTATTTTTATAAAGTGGTCATTTATTAGTTTTTGTGATTTTGTTGTAGGAGGAGGTGATTAGGAGGGTTGGATATGACCTGTAAGGGAGATGGGCCAAACTGCATGGATTCCCATGTATATTTTTTCACTTTTATACAATTTTAGAGAAATCGATGCCTAAAAATTGGATGATATTTTTTGTCATGATCGAGTACTATATCTGATACAACTCTTATGAAGTGACAGAAGACCAATTATTTAATTATGGGTAAAATACAAACTAATTTTTCCATGGAACTGAATTTGCACAATGTCAAATGTGGTGTTCCATATTCTATCAATATCACCAAATGTAATTGTCAAAATAATTCCAAAAATTTAGTGGAGATATTCAAGAGTTGGGAATACACATTTTTATTTTCATGAAAAGAGAGATAAGACTTACTTTCTATAAAAACCCCTGGTGAAATTATTATTAACAAATCTATGTGCCCATTCAAACTTTCCACATTTATTATAAATTGTCACCATTGGCACCTAATTTTAAAGTTTGGACAGGAGGTAAGGCCTTCATTTTTAATTGATTTTTGATAACCCTCCTTTCAAGGGATGAGGGGGAACCCTTACAAGGCCTATAAACTCAGAGATTACATGGGCCGTAGGCATAGGAGATTATATGACCCAATGGTCATATGTAATTCAACCAGACAATCTATAAGGAACTACCCCACCCCAGCATCTGCATCATGAAATTAGCTCTCCACCATTGCATGTCCGTCTAGCCAAGCTTCCCGTGTAAGCACATGATGGTCACAATGTCATAGCCATACCCCCTCATTCCGACAAATCCATTTGGCTCTGCTCTGGTGAGTGCACCTGCTCTAAATACTTTTTCAGGGATTCTCTATTTTTTTAGTATGTCTGGGGCAACTACATGTGGCTCGAAGGCCTTGTGGTGGCCCGAAGGCCTTAAAGGTGGCCCGAAATCCCCACTAACCCAAATACCTGGGTGGCCTGAAATCCTTATGGATTCCAAACCCAAACCGGTGGCCCAAGTTGAATAGTTCCTACTGCTATAGTACCGAACCGTACTTGCTACAATAACTTCTTTAGTTCTTGCTAAAGTACTCGCATAATGTACTTTTCCGCTACAGTACCTATATAGTGTATTGTTTTGCAACAGTATCTGCACAGTGTACAGTTATGCTATAGTAGCCACTATAGTACTGCTACAGTACCCCCAAAAATATGCCTCTACCAGGTTTTTAACCTTGGTCTCATGGATGTACATAAGGATACCTCACCAACTGGGCTGAGGCTCATGTGCAGATAAGAGGTATGGTGATGTCATTTTGGGGTCCAAAAGTATTCCTCTCACCAATCCTAGATGTTCTGCAGGATATGGGATTTCATACCTAAACATATTTATCTTTTTCCCTCCAATGAATTCCTAAACACATTTTGATCACCTGGGGAGGAACATTATGTAAATCCCAGGCATCATGTTTGTAGTATTTGAATGACCTTTTTTGTTACTGGTTTTTATGTTGTTTTTCTTCATCATCTATTATTATTTTATTGAGTTGTGTACTGGTATGTCATGGTCAACTCATATGATCCTGTTTTGGGGTACCCATTCATGGGATGTATCACAAACAAATCACCATTTCTTTCCCATTTAATAAGTAGTGTTTGTGTGGTTTATATTGTTTAATTGAACTCAAATAAAAACTATATTTCCATGTAATTTAGATTTATGGTAACACATTCAAATAATTTAAAAACTTGTATTGTGCATCTAGTTATTTATGTGATTCATTGGTGTGTTTTAGTTATAAAGTCGAACAGAAATCACAGAATCATCAGCAGTATCCATTAAATCATTGTATATTTCCGACTGAACCCTAAGAGGTATCCTTATATAAAATCTGTAACATTCTAGTTCTAGGTGTTACAAACCAGGGATTAAAGGATCATAACCCTATCTATTGGAGCGATGATGGATGATAATCACAAGATTTCTCCAATTTGATCATGTTTGATTACTTGTGTTAACATCCACACTGTTTTTATCACTTTCCACATTATTTTGAGATATTAAATCATTAAACCCAATGTTATAGAAAATCCCATTACCATTGTATTCTTCTAATAAAAAAATATTTTTGAATAAATGATCTATGTATCTTTTTAAAGATGACCCAGGGCTCCTTCTATATTGTATAAATTCTAGTAAACTAAACATCTAATTTGACGTGTTCGACAATAAGTTCAAATTTTTGTGGTGTTTCTATGGAGAAAATATTATTTTTACCTCATACTCTTTTATTTTGTTATATCGTAAAATTTTTACGATCCACACCCCTATTGGTTGTATTTTGTATTATTTTCTGGTTTATTTTTGCGTTTTCTTCTTCTCTCAATCTCTCTCTCTCTTATACTTCTTCTTCTTCTTCTCTCTATCTGTCTCTATTTTTATATAATATAATATTAATTTATCTTATCCTTTCACCCATTTTAAATTGTTTTATTTTATATAATCACCATAATAAAAATAAATAACAAATGAAACAAAATTCACAACTTTTATTTTCATTACCCGATCATAAAAATAAAAACTGGTTCAATTTGACCCAGAAATTGAAGATAAACACCACTAAAAAATAAAGAAATCTAGATTTGATAAATTAATAAAAATTGAGGAACCCCTTTCTGAACCTCAAGTAGTCCTAAAACTATAAAAAAAATTCCAATGAAACCCAAAAATTCATAGTTGCAAATAATCAAACCTTAAAATAACTGACCACCTAGGATTAGAGTACCAACCTGCCTACATCTAATATCCAAAGGAAGCATCAAACATTGAGCTGAGATCATGCATCATCCACCAACTTCCCAAATACCATGTTCTTCCTGGTGAGGACCCTCATGAACATCTCAAAGAGTTTCATATAGCATGTTCCACCATGAAACCCAAATTTTTTTCTGAGGCCTTAATTAAGAATAGGGCCTTACCTTTATCCCTTGGTGGTGTAGCCAATGACTGGCTATACAATCTTCATACCACAGTTAGTGGATTTATTCACCTTGAATGAATATTTCTACAGATGTTCTTCCATTCCTCATGAACTACATCAATTAGAAAATAAATTTATGTAATTAGGAAATCATAATGATAGACAATTCATGAATATTATGAGTGATTCAAAGGACTTTTCTCATGTTTCCCCACCAAAAAATTAGTGAAAATTTTCTAATTCAATATTTCAATGAGGTATTTTTACAAATTGTGTGTGGATTGATAGATTCTATAGCTAGAGGTTCCATAGTTGATCAAAAACATTATGTCTCTCATGAATTAATAGCCAATATGGTTGAAAATGCACAACAATTTTTTACATGAGCAACTGCACCAATCGAAGGAGTTCATGATGTAAGTCATTCAGACAAATAAAAATGTAGATAAAAAACATGTTGAGATGCATATTCCTCTAATTCCATTATCTTAAGCATGAGGTAACTCACACTCTTCTTCTATTCCACCACATTATAGTATTTTTTCTAATAAAAATCATTTTTCAATCCAGTTCCTACATCATCATGATTCATCTGAGTCCTATGATGTAGAATTACAAGGGCATTATTTTCTACAAGAACCAACCATCCCAAAAGAACCATTAAGGAAAAAACCCCTAGGTGGATATAACAACCACAGTACCGACAAATAAGCATCCCAAGATACCCCAAGAAAAATTGGTATCAACAAGGCCAAGATATGGAACCTATTTATCCCTCACCTTCTTAAAACAATCCTCCTCCTGCTACAAAATATTAATCAAGCCTCAGGGAAATGGTGAAGGAAATGGAAAACCAAAACCTCCAGCTCTAATATACCAGACAATCAATAATTCTAGACCAGCGAACTGAATTGGGGTGATTGGAAAACACTATCAGTGAGCGTAAGATACAATGGTTTGGACAAATACTATCTCAACCCATAGCAAATATGAAGAAAAAAGGTAATGTATATGTGGTTAAACTTCATAGTTGTAACAATGTTTCTCATTCTACTAATCATGCCCAACAGGTATGTCCCCCTATTTAAAACTATATTTCCAAACCTTCAAAAGATTATAGTGAATAAAAACAAAACAAAAAGGGTGAAAAATTATTGTTATGGATTCCCATGAAAAATCCATTCCTCTTATATTACAATAACTACTCTATAAATATAATAGATTTTTTGATATTTATATTGATAATGAAAAAATTGATGGATTTCAAATATATCATGTTAATATTCCATTATTGGATGTAATTAATCATATTCCCTATTATAAAAATTTTCTCAAAGACCATTGCAGCAATAGAAAAAGGCTAAAGGGGAATGACAGTGACAACATAGAAAATAATGTATTTTCCTTGATTCAACAAGAAATGCAAAAATGGTAGCACCATACCTCTTGGCCAAACATGCAAATGAGGAGCCCAAGGATCCAATTTATAAGAAATGTTGAAGGTGGTAATGGAAACACAGATTTGAAAATACCCATTTTCATATGGTTTTAGATGGAAAGGAAGTATTATCTCGGTTTCCACATAACAATAAACTTTTATCCCCACATAATGAATATATCCACTATTTGTTTATAATTATTTTGATAATTCCATCCAGAGATATGTAATATATATATAACACCATTTTTGACTTTGTGCAAATTCGGTGTCTTGGATAGATCAGTTCATATAGGACCCTTAATGGAAGAATGGGCTTCTATGTATTCATATGAGTTGTATCCCATATTTTTGTGGATCATAACACATAATTTCAGAGCATTTGGAGGTACATATTTCTCATTCCATATAAATCATTGGAAAAATGTCCATGGGATTCAATTCAGTTTGACCCATCTCCCTTATGCATCATCTATGACCCTCCAAATCACCTCCTCCTAGAATGAAATCACCAAAAAAAGTAAAATAGATCATTATAACATTGATAATCACAAAATAGTTTAGTCATACAAGAATTTAAATTTGTAATTATTTTTATAATATTCATTACAAAACTAGTTTAGCAAAGTTGTGTAAGGGTGAAAATGAAACAGTGACCTGTCACTAGTATTTTCATCATCTTTCTTCTTTATTATCGTTTCAATTTCTACGTGGTATTGTAACATGCCCCCCCCCCATTTTCACCCATAAATTTTGTAATATAATGTTAATTTTCGATTCCCATATTATCATGAGAAAAGATTCCCCATGAATAATGAAACTAAGAAAGAAATTAAAAATTCATGATGACATTCCCATATTCATATTATTTTAACATTTAAAAAATGTCTCAGGGATAAAATGTGTGTTTTAACATCAATCTAACATTGATGTGTGAATTTTTCTTGAATTTTAGTGGTTTTTCAATTAAATAAAAGTTTTTATCATTTTGGATCCTTCTAAAAAACTGCTACACTTTGTGTGAGTAATTAATGGAAAAATTGTGTCACTCTATTTCTCCACACATATTTTCACCCAACCGTTAACTGTAAATTTTATTCACTTAATAAAAGGTAAATATAAGTTAGGATAATATTTATTAGCTTTCTATAATGATTTTTCCATTCCTCTATTCCTTATCTGATCTTTTTCTTTATTATACAGTATTGTTCTATGTGTGTGTACTTGTTATCGGACTATTGTACACCCTAAATAAGAATAAAAAACAAAACAAAAAAACCAAAAAAAAATATTGTATCATTGGAAGGTCAAAAAACCCCTTTCCTGACTTTTGATATTTTTATAGCTATTATAATTATTGTACTGGGGAGATCAATACAGGGTTGAGAGAAAAGTGTTATATTTTTTATGAGTACAAATTTTGATAAAAACCCCAAAATAATAAAAATAAATTAGGGGAGTGATGAAATGTAAAACACATGGGGATATCATGGTCATGATCTTATGGGTATCCATTTTAGAATGCTTAATTGAGTGGGTCTTGAAATTTTATTGCAATGGATATAGGATGGTTATGGTGGAAAAATAATTTAAGTAGAATTTTTTTTAAATAACCTATATTTACACCATAGAAAGTGGAACTAATTTAATGGAACGGTTTTCAAACACACATGTGGTGAGTAAGTGAATTTTTTTTAATTTTATGTTACTTTCTCAAATTGTTATCATTCATCTCCTTTAATTTCATTCTCATTCAATTTATGAGAATTATTTTTTCATTATCATTGATATAAACTACGAGGTGTGATTTTTTCATTGATCATGTTACTATTGAAGTTTGGATGCCAAATCATTATGAAGTTGGGAACATATAAATGCATAATTTTTTAAATGTGTGTTTTCCCATGATTGGTAATGTTTAGCTTTGGGGGTATGTTCACATAATGGTTCATTGTTTCATTTTCACCCTTACACCAATGTACTAATATAGTATTGCATTGAAATTTATAAAAATAATAACAAAATTTAACATCATTTTTTGTTAAATTATTTTAAATTTATAACTATTATAAAGGTAAATTTTAAAAATTTTAGCGATTTCATTATAAGAAGAGTTGATTTGGTGGGCGAGAGATGGTTAATAAGGGAGATGGGACAAATTGAATGGAATCATATGGACATATGTGTATTATTTTACATGGTCCTAGATATCTGTGCCCCAAAATGGTCCAAATATTATTCTGATAAACAAATATATGGAATAAAACTCTTATGAATACACTATCTCCCAATTCTTCTATTAAATGACCTATACAAACAAACCTTTCCATGAAACCAAATTCACACAATGTCACAATTGGCATTATGTATTCTATCCATATATCCAAATGTAATTTTCTAAATAATCCAAACATTCGATGAAGCTACACCATAGGTGGGGATAGACCTTTTTAGTTTTATCAAAAGTGACATAATACATCATTTCCATAAAAAACAATGGGGCAAGATGGTATTAACAAATTTGTGTTCGCATTACCACCTTCCACATTCCTGATAAATTGGCCACTTGGGCTACTCATTTGAATGTTTGTCTAGGAGGCAATGTCCTATAATTTTAGGGTCCCAATGGAATCCTTCTACCGAACCTAGAATTTCTATAGTCTATGGGAATTTCTACCTCAATATCATTCTCTTCCTCCCCTCCCATGAAATTCTAATCTCCTTTTGACCACCTTGGGAGGAACATGATGCAAATCCTAAGATTCAAGTTTTTAGTATTCGAATGATATTCTTAATTTTACTTTTTTATGTTGTTTTTCATCACACTCTATTTTTATTTTATTGAGTTATGTACTGGTATGAAATTCTCAACTTATATGAGTATGTTTGGGGGTAACCATTCATTTTATAATCCACACATCGTTCACAACTTCTTCCAATTTCAATTATATTTTCTGTGTAGTTTATATTGTTTAAATGAACTCATATAAAAACTATCATGGACATGTACATTCAAGTCATGGTAACACATTTAAATAACATAAAAACCTGTAAAACACATTGAGTCCTTCATGATTTTCTATGGTGTGTTTCAGTTATAAACTCAAGATAAAATCACCCAATCAACAATGGTATCTAGTGAATCATTATGGGTTTTCGACTGAATATTAGAATTTTTTCTAGTATAAAATCAGTAACATTTGGATTATAGGTGTTAAAAACTCGAGTGTAAAAGATCATAACCTTATCTGTTGAAGTGATGATAGATGATCATCACACGATTTCCCCTATTTGATGACATTTAATTACATGTCTTAAATTCCACTTTGATTTTATTGTTTTCCTCTTTATTATGGAATATTACATCATAAAACCCCATGTTTTCCAAATCCCATTCCCCTTACCATTTTATAATCACAACAATATTTTTGAATTAATGAAGTAAGGCTTCATTAAGAGATAACCTAGGGTTCTTTCTATACTATAGAAATTCAAGTAAACTAATCATCTATTTTGACGCGATCGACTACATGGGCACTCAAGTTTTTAGAGATTTTTTCATAATATTCCATGTTTATTTTCATGAAAAATATTTTATAGTGTTTTTTGGAATTTTTAATTTTAAAAAGGTGATTCCCAGTGTAGAATGTTTTTTCCACATATAATTTTTAATGATCATTCAATGGTATTTTTATTCAAAAAAACAACCTTGGGGGTTTCTTCTGTTTTAATATTAATATAATCCAATAGTACCATCCTTAATATTTCTATGAATGGTTATTTATTTTTTATGTGTATATTCTTATGAATCCAATTTACTATCCATATGCTATGATACGATGGTTTGATGAAATTATTATGAAACCAATTTTCATTCCCATGGTTATTCTATGATATAATGAATGTTTTAATATATTTTGGTAGACATATGTTTGGTTTTCAATATTTGAAGTGTTTTCCTTAAATTATATATAACTATAATGAAATGAGTTATGTATTATATCACATGAGATTACCATGGGATAGAAGATGATTTTCTTGATCTTGTATGGAAAACAAGTCAATATGCTTGATCAGTTATGGGAAATAAGTGGATGTGATTGATCCAATATGGGAGAGATGTTTATATGTGCTAGATCTAGTAAGGGAAACTGGTGTTGATGCCTAATCTGTTATGATTTGATGATCTCTATAGTTAACCTTTACATATGAAATGGTCTCTAATGTTATTATGGTATCCCACTTTTATTATGTTGAATTATGTTTCATGATTAATTTATGATGAATCATGACTCTTATGATACATGAATTTTAAAATGATAAAGGTTATTTCAATGACTCATGTTAACAATCTCTGATATAATGTGTATAAACGTTTTATGTTATGTTCATGATTTCATATAATTTTCCATGTCTTATACATCTTAGGATCATCAATTGAGATGTCAAATGTTTACACTTACTAATCATATATTTGATCAATTTATTTGGTTTCATTTCCCCATTTTATGAATTAATATGTTTTTATGGTATGTCTATGAAGGGTACACTAAAGGAATATTTTTTGGGGTTATGTTTAAGATATTCAAAGACATAATATTACTGGGTATATAGTATCCATAAAAATTAATCCCTTATGGTATGCATCATATATTTGTGGAATGTATTGAATAATCATATAAATGATATAAAAAGATATGTATGAAAATCCGAGGTCACTATAGTTATTTTTAGAGAAAAAAATTAGTTAACATTTGGAATCTTGGTTGAGAACACTTTAGTGAGAACCTCAAGGATAATTCAATGTATATGAAAATGTCCTGGAATTTTTATATAGGATATAATGAGTGGTTTTCAATAAATCACATCCCTATTAGGATATATCATGTGGATGTGGGTCTGGAATAGTTTTACCTAGGGGAAATTACTCTAAAAAGTGTTCATTTTTTGACCCAATCATCACTTGGTGCACGATAACAAGCCTTACTATAAACCTAGTTTGACAATCCTAGGTTATATGTATTGTATATACAAAAACTAGGTATGACCCACAATAAAGGATTCTTAATAGAAGATAATAATGAACAAAGTATGTTAAACCTATGTTTTCAAAGATTGGAAATAAATATTAATGATTTATACATCTTATGAATGATATATCACTCCGATCAAATAATCCCAACGATCATGCTGACCATTTTGGTTTAAATAAGGGATTAAATTCTGAAAATAAATTTAGGGCGGTGATAGGTATGTTTAAATATTGAGGTATCTTATTTTTTCTAGGTTATATAAATTCCTATATATCCTGAATTGTATCGTGAAATGTTAATTCATACACCCTATATTTAGATGTTAAATTATCATTGAGAAGATATAATGGTATGATGAATGCATCATAAGTCTACTATTTTTCTATTATTAATGTCTATAGGAATACAATTCGAAAAAATCTTATCATTATACATATGTTTGATTTTGATATTATCTTAGTCATGGAATAGCTTTCTCTACACAAATCCAATATTACTCATCAATGAAGTAAAGTTTCATTTGATAATCCAAACCAACTTACTATTGCATATCGGTGTGAAGATAAATTTAAACTTTCCATGGAAATAAGATGTTGTAAATGTGAATTGATTCCTATGAATAAGGGATGTTTATCTCTTTTGTTTTGGGAGAAACTCAACATAAATGACAATTCTAATGTGTAGTATGTTGTTGATATACTCTTGGAAGAGTCTCCTTGTATTATATTGAACATTAATGATTATTTATTAGTAGAAACCATTCTTGGTTCTATAATCATCTTAATGAAACCATATTTATTTTACTCAATTTAGTTGTAGGATTTAAAGAACCAACTCTAGGGGAATCATGAAAATGGATTTAATCAGGCAATTGATCATTTTGGGTTCACCTTTTCTATTTGTTTTGAAAAATGATAGAGTAATGTAACTTTTTATGTATTATAGAGAGATTTACAAGATCAAAATCAATAAAAATTATCTACTAACATATATTTATGTCTAGTTTGAAAAAAGTTAGGGAGCTAAATATTTTACATGTTAGATACATGTTTTGGATATCATCAACTACAGGTAAATATGGTTGATATACCCAAAACAATAATCCTTGCAATATATAGAGACTATGAATTTATAGTGATACCATTTTGTGTTACTAATACACCATATATCATTGTGGATTTAATGAATAGGGTCCTTATAGAATACCTTTATCAGTTTATGATAATCTTTATAGACATTATTCTAATATATTCAAAGAGAAAAGAATAATTTTAAGATCCATTTATTATTTTACTAAGGACCCTATGGAAGGAGAAACTATATGTGAAATTTATAAATTTTGAATTTTGGATATAATTGTTTTCATTTTAATTCCTATAATATCATGTAAGGGTATATTAGGTGATCCATTGAATGAAGAATCCATTAAACATTGTCCAAGAGAACTATGGTTACTGAGATCCATAGTACTCTTTGTTTGGATAGATATTATTAGTGGATTATTGAGAATTGTTCATGGCTATATAATCCATCGACCAAGATAACTAGGGATGGATCCATGTATATTATGAATTATGAATGTAAAAGAAATTTCTAGGAACTATATATAATATTACTGAACAGACATGTTCTTACATTAAACTATAGTGAATAATAGAAAGAAATCTTTTTTGATGACTATAACAAGGGTTTGGGAAGTATTCTCATTATGATGGACCTTTTTATTGAATATCCATCATGAAAGATGAGAGTTCCTGAGAAAAATAACCCATCACATGATTGGGAGTGAGATATTTTATTTTTTACATTAAATATATTATGGATTTATTATTTTGGGGAAAGATGAGATATATAGAAATCATAAAAGTTTAAATTGTATATTCACTCAAAAATAGATGAATATGAGATAGAGTAGATGGTTTAGGAATATTAGAGGCAATGATTCCTCAATACATTATCACCCAAAATGGTTAACAAGGTGAAACATTCTTTGAGTTGAAAGGACCATTCTTGCCAATATATTATGATGATAAAGAAATATCCAATAATTTTGGATTTGAAAAGCATGGATATTGAAATTATTAATATATGAGATAAAAATATATTTATTAAATGAATATTCAATAATATATCAATGATAGGATAAAAGAGGTGTAGTATAATGATTTGATTTAAAAAATAAGGAATGAAATGTTCCAGAGTTCAACATTGATTGTGATGTAATGATAAGGTTTTAGAGCAATGTATGTGTTATAGCATTACCAAATCTGAAGGAGTTGTTGGATGAGGTGTATAGTTCATTATTATCAAATCATAGTAGAAGTATGAAGATATATATAGATATGAATGAAATGTTTATGGTGAAACAATATAAAGAGAGATATTTAAGAGTATGTATCTCTGTTCTTGGTATGTTAAAATGTTATGGTAGATAGAGATTAGTTTAATGAGATGTTACAACCATTACACATACCGGAATGGAAATGTTAAAAATTCACCATGGTTTTTATCATAAATATCAAAAACCAACTAATGGCCTCAATGCTATATGGGTAGTTGTCAATTTCTTTAAGAAGTTTCCAATATTGTTTTCTATTATAGAATAATTTTATCTTGATAATCGTTCAAAAATATATAATAAAGAAATGGAAAGGTTTCATGGAATACCACAATCTATAATATCTGATCAGGATCCATTGTTTTTTATAAGTTATGGAGAAATATTCAGTAATATGTTGATATATATTAGAGTTTCAATACTACATATCTTTCATAGATAAATATTAAATCTTAGTGAACAACCACAATCCTAGAGGTTATTCTAATATGATGTTTCATGGATTTAAAAGGTGGTTAGGATCAACACCTTCCTATAATCATGTTTTCATACAATAATAACTTTCACTTGAAAATTATGATGAATCATTATGAATCTCAATGTGGAAACAATTATAAAATTACCACATTGTTGAATGAATTTTGAGAACAAAACCTATTGGGTCCTAAACCATTAGAAGATATTTCATATTAATTTAGAGCCATTCAGTAGCACATTAAGGTAATGTTGAGTTGACATGATAGTAATTATTAAAATCATCTGTGAGAGCTAGGGTTTGAAGTGGGTGAAAATGAGATTTAATGAATTTTTCAGTGGAATAATGTAATGATATTAGGGAACAAAGGATAGTTGAGCCCTAGATATAATGGAACTTATAAGATTGTTGATCAAGTAGGGATGATTACTTTTCTCTTGGTGCTTCCACCAATCCCCTCTCAGGATCATGACCTATTCCAATCATATCTCGTGAGGATGTAAATACCTGATCCATCACATGTAAAAAACCCAAAGGCAACCAAAAAATGAAATATCATTCATATTAGGAAAAACTGGTGGATATTATATTTTATAGAGGTAATTTTCAGAGAAACAATACGACTCACCTAGTCAATGTTTTCTAGAAAAAACAATAACATGAGGAATATTTGGTTGAACATAAAGATGCATTGAGGTAGAAGTATCATCATTTGTTTTTATCAATGTTATAGAATTTAGAGGATAAAATTATTTTATGGGGGTAAATTGTAAAAATCAGATATTTTATGAAATATTATTTTTCAAATAATGTTTGCTTCATTGATTGATTAAAATACAGAAAAAATCTTGTTTAAATGAATAATGATATAAATATTATTATTTAAATGATACCATTAAAATTATGACATTAATATATGAATTATGAATAGGAATAACAATATTTTAAAAACTGGAAAAATGTTTATATATAAAGAAAATATATTTTCCATCAAAGACATTATATTCTTCAAACAAAATTCTAGGTAAAATGGGTTTTATTAATTTTTGTGAGAAAATAGTATAATTAAATAATTAAACTATTCTAAAAAATATTTTAAAAATGATTTTATTTTTTTAAATTATAATTTCAACAATACCTTATAGTAAATTTTTGACGAGTATTCTAAAAGATTAATTTTTTTGATTATTCATGATAAGTACTATTTTTTATTAAAAAATACGGTTTTATTTATTATATTTACATGGATAAATTATATTTTTAAATGGATTCAAAATAAAAATAATTTCAATTTTATTATAATTAATCAAATTTTGGCCATTGAAATCAATTTTTGTAAAATTTTCTTATTAAAACAATTTATACTTATGAATAAATTTCCTTTGAAAAATGGATTTATCATCATGTCAGTTGGTGTTATTTTGAATTAAAATACCTCATTTATGTTCATAAAATTTGATAAAATTGATTCCATATTTATATTCATCATAATTTATATTATATAAAAATGACAAATTATTTGTTGGATTATAATGGATTGTGAAAATAGAAAAAATTAATTATCATGGTCAAGGTTAAAACTGGGATTTATGTGTTACATGAGCTTGTGTTAAAATTACCATTCAAAGAATATGGTATTTTTATTTAATAAATCAGATATAATAGTTATAATAAGTGGTTAATAATTTTCTAAAAAATATACATGTATTTGTTTCATGAAGAATAAATTACCCAGGTAAAACATTTAGTTATTATAATGAAATATAAAATTGTAAAAGTGAATAACTTTAGTGGTAAAGAGAATGACATGTTTAAAACATGTTTATTTTTAGATATGGAGGTTTTTTTAATGGCCTTATATTCACTATAATCCATTATTTATCAAATTTTTGGGCACTTGGGTTTAGTGTGACTTCACATTATTGAGTTTTTTAGGGTATTTACAAAAATATAACCCACCTCAATTATAAAAGGGCACTCCCCATACTCTATTCAATCAACATTATGACCCAGGTTTTTCATAAAATAACTACCCAAAACATTGTATACATCCCATCACATGTTCTTGGGAATATTTTCTTGATTAGAAAACCATTCTAAAATGTTTTTTTTGCAAACATAAATGTGTTGTCTGAAGAAGTTGTATCATTATTAACAAAGTCTTCTCCTTTTATTCATTATTTTAACTCTATATTATATTATTAAAATGTTATGATATAATAACACCGTAAATTTACAATATACAGATATTTTGTTGAATTAATTTTAAAATACATATCCAAATCATCTTATATGAAATGGGAAATGGAACTGTCGATTAACTATACGAAAAACTAGTAACTTTCAAACCACTCTAATTCATCTAACATCATCACCACTCAAAGATGGGGTTATTGATGGATTTGATATTTATATATTACATTAATAACATAATTACACTTTTAGAAATATAATATTACATCTACCATCACATAAACAGAGCTGAGGATACTATCCAACCTAACACCTAACACCTGACACCCGACACGGTCCATGACAAGGCCTGATGGGTGTTCTTGATCCCCACGGGCTAGAAACTAGTGCCTAGGTATCAAAAATGAATCTTTGGAATAATTTCAGCCATTTAAATAAACATAGACAACCAATAATAATTAAAAACACATAACCAATATCTGTAACCAAACAATGAACAATAGTTTTTTCATATTCAAGGATTATAATTTTAAAATAAAACTAATAGGACTCCAATGAAAGGATAATGACGAAACCATTCCAAAAACATCCATGAAAAAAGAGGAGGATAATTATCAAGACCAAACCACAAATATCCAACATGGAGAAAACTAGAAACCAGAACCTCCAATGTCTCTATGATACATCTTTTGTTTCGTTGGGCCACATATAGTAATATCTACATACTCCCAAATGTGTGTGTAGGGTGTGAGATAAAGCCCAATAGGATAAAAATCAAACAAAAGATCCAATGCCAAAAACATTATATGAAAAATTCTAGAACATTTTTATAGAAATTATTATGAAGGAAAAAATTTCAAGGAAGTTCATTTTTAAATCAATGAATTGTTTAAATAAAGGAATTTCACTTCTTATAAAATGAATAAAAGTGCAACACATTCCAATGGTAAGTAAAATATCACAATATTACACTATTTTATTGGAGATAACTATATGTACTACCACTCATTGGACATTGGGTAAAACATTTATTGGAAAAGCATGGTATAAAAATCAAAACCCACAATATTCATGTGCAAGATCCACTAATGTGGAATCCATCCAATGTTCTAATTGTATCTATTCATCATCATGATTTAGTTAGTGTTGTAAATTATAATCCTTATAGATTAATCTGTGGAAATGCACTTATGGATCAACTAGAATACTTTTCCTTGTCTTCCCAACTAGTCAGTAAGGATTCCCTTGTGCTGAATTTCAATTCCACATATCACACACACCATTACTCTCACATATACACAATCCAAATAGCATAAAAACCTAATAAACCACCATTTCTAGATAAAAACTCTAGTGAAACCTAACACACTCCAAGTCGATATGAAAACATGTTTTTCACCATTTACACATTTTATCCAACTCCTTTAAGGAATTAAATAGTAAAGGATAGTTGAAACCCACATAGATCACAACCATTTAATTTATAAAACCATATTTCATGATAAATGAACCTTGAATCCTTTTAAAAATAAATTTCCAACCTCATAATAAAATTTTAAAAAATAATAAATTTGTGAGGAAAGAATGTCAATATTGGAAAATAATGTCTAAGAATGGAACGACATATCTCATGTGTAGAATTTTCAGAATCTAGAAGAAAAGCACAACTACACCCAAAGATAACACTATAAAATAATTATTGAAACATAAACATAAATATTAAACCTTAAGAATCAATATTCAAACCTATAAAAGACTCCCAATATTCTAGAGATATGAAAACCCAAGAGGGAAGAAATAGAACCCTCTAAAAGAGCGGAAATCAAGAGAAGATGGCACTTAATTGATGAATCATGGAGAAATAAAACCAAGATGTACACCAAGATGGAGGTATAAGTGAGCAAGAGGGAGGTTATGGGGAACAAGGGTAGGAAATCCTATTTGGGGATGAATTTTGGGGTATTGGGGTTAAATTCGTTAGGGTATATTTTAGGAAATTCCAAAAATATAATGACATAGGTAGAAACATGGTTTTACAAACTGCATGACAACCACTCACACCTCTATGTCCAAGAGGAGCAGGCCGCATGATTTTATTGTATGGATTTACAAAATATATGCCAACCATTCAGTTTCCCACTATCCAAAATTTATATAACCCACAAGATTACCTGGACTAGGCCGCACCATTTGAAAATCCAGGCACTAACTATTATTCCCATGATGCCTAGTCCAAAAACACCATTTTCACCAAAATCTAAAAGTGAATCATCGGGATAAACAATATAATGATAAATAAACAAGAAATACCTCAAAATGATGACCTGGATGTGAAAATTCTCTACACTATAAAAACATTCTTCCCACAAAAAGTCACCGTGAATCGTAGTCAGAGAACAAAAATTGATAATCCTTCTCCACAAAATATTGTATTCCCAAGTATCATGCTCATAAATTCCTTGCTACAAAATTACATAGACTAAATGAATAGACTTACCAACAAGTACATATCCATGGAATCTATAACCCACAATGGATACTCGAACACTTAAAATTCATGCTCCAACTCCAACTCCTCCAATCTCAACACATGGGATGAATCTAGATTTTATGTTTTTCAATAGAGAGACATGGAAGACATTATGAATTGATGTAAATTGGTATGTTAGTGATAAAAATTATTCCACATTACCAACCCTCTCTATAATTTCAAAATGTTTAACATACCTCAACGTTTACTTCACTTTCTTACACAAATAAGGATGATCCGGGAGAGGTGCCACATTCCAGAACACCTAGATTCCCAAAGAAAACTATAAATCAAGTAACCAACTTTCAAAACAAGAATTATAACAACTCTGATAGGTAAACAACCATTTCTTAATCAGTTTGACTATATTATAAGTATCTTGAGAAATTATTAATACCAATCATGATGCCTCAACCACCCTAGTTCAACAAAAAGGATAATGAAATAGAAAACCATAAAAGAACCTCAGAGGGTTCCAATAAAACTTGTTTGGGATAAATATTATTATATGAAAACTTTACCAACCCCAAATATCAATCCCAAAAACCTCCAAAATCCAAAAAACATTCCTGATGCAAGATTTCTAGGTTATTACTTTATCGTTCTGTCTGACGATCCATTGGAAAATGGAATGCCTTGGCCAATTTAACTAGAGACCCCAATTACTTTTGGAGGCCTTCCCAAAACTAAGATGTAATATGAGGTCCTTAATAAAAAAATGGTCTCTTATGTAACACCTTGAAGCCTTACTATATCATGAACATATAACTGACCCAAAACATCCCCCTTTGGTTGAACCCTAGATCAGAATGAAATAGGCTTATTTGGTCAGACATTCAGTTACTACCCATATTAAAATTATTCCCCAAGGATTATGGTATAATTCAATAATGATGTCCACTGAAAACTCATCCCACTTCCGTATTGGAATATGTAATGTCTGAAGAAAAACATAGGGCCTTTGATTCTCTTCTTTCACATGATGCAAAAAATAACATTGAGATATGATATCAGGTATATCCAAGCCTCCTATGTGGCCACCAAAAGTAATAATGCACATCATATAACATCTTGGTGGAAATAGGACGAATTTCCCATAGAGACTAGGGTATATCCTACATCACCACTATCCTTTGTGATAATAACACCATGAAGAGACCCTTTCTGCAAAAATCTCCCTCGAGAGATAATGTTCAATCAAAAGGTGCCTCCCCACCAGGAAAAATCTTTATTGAATGTTGGCACAACTCATCACATGACTGCTTCGGTCGAATAAACTACATTAAAGAAGGTTTCAGCTGAGCACTAGATGGGATCACACCCCCACTATTCTCCACAGTCTAAATGTGAATTTGTGAATCGAGAAGCCTCAAAGTCCACCCATCAATTGAAATATTCAACTATTTCACTGAATAGTTTCTCCTCAAAGAATCTTCCAGAATGGTAACTTACACAGGGGTATAGAATATATCAAATTAAAACCCTTGAAGGTACTAAACGAAGTGATATTGTCAAAAATTAATGTCATTTTGTGAGAAAATGTAGGATATTGTCTTATAAGCTATGTATTCTACAAAATAATAACAAAAATAGGTAGTGGTGCCACATCATCAAGGCATGCATCATTGCCACCAACTCAGGATCATGGGGTAGATATTACATTTCATGTGCGTGGAGTTGATGAGAGTTGTATTCCACAACATATTATCCTACATCATCAAACACCCTAGGCCCATAGATGATGCATCGCAATAAACCACATAACGTTTTACTGATTCAACTAAATAAATATGTGGGTGCTATTCAACCACCAATTAATCTCCTCAATCTATTATTGGAATTTATAACACTATTCAAAAACCACACCCTTAAAGGTTAACACCATCATGGGTGAAGTAAGTTCAGAGAAATATCTAATAAACTACCTAAAATACCCTCCAAGCCCAAAATGATTCTGATATCTAAAATGTTATTCAATTACTACTATGAAATTTATTCCACAATATTCTCATGGCTTACCAAAAATCCTCATTCTGAGATCACATGAAATAGAACCATTACCTCCTTGATCAAAAATGTTCACTTAGAGAGATTAGCATAGAGATGATGATCCCTCAAAGTGTATGTCACAATTTTCAAATAATGATCATGCTCCTCCTAGATCATAGAATATATCAAGAATTACACAATGAATGAGTTGGGATAATGCTTAAACATGATGTTCATAAGTTCCATGAAGACCATGGAAGCATTAGTTAACCATAAAGGCATGACCAAATAATCGAAATGTCTGTAACTTCTTTTATAAGATATATTTGTGATATCTGCCTCAATGTTTCTAGCATAATGATTCCCAGAACACATTTTAACCATAGATCACCACCTCTCCCCCTAATGCTGATAAAAAAGACCATCAATACAGTGAAGAAAGTATTTATTCTTGATCATCACCTTATTCAGCTTCATGTCATCTATAAACAACTTGATAGACTAGTCATCATTTTATTATAAATATAGATAAAATCTAGGTGATATTATTGGGAGAATGAATCCTTGCGATGCCAAATCCTCAAATTGTACCTTTCATTTCCTCATCTTGGTGGTGTTCATATGGTATGAGGGAAGAGATATTAGTTGTATTCACAGTTCCATTTCTATAGTGAACTCCACTTCCCTCTCTAGAGGAAACACAATGAGAAACAATCCATAAATACCATTGGGAACTCATGCACCATATGTGGTAAACCATCCATAGAGCCACTAACATCATCCTCCATCATGAGCGACAAGAACTTATAAACAAGACATCCCAAATCCGGGAGTGGAGGTCCAACATGACCTAGAAGAGGATCGCATTCACCTTGAAGGACTATGGTATTTCTGTAAGGAGTTAGAAAACTTACTCCCCATTGATAACAATTGATGAGTGCATGAAAATTCACCATCCAATCCATACTGAAGATTACATCGGAGAGCTCCATTAATAAAGACAGTAAATCCCATTCTAGTTAGATCCCTAATATAGTGAGAACATAAGATCGAAACATGAATACTTTCTACTTATTCTTTCCAAATAATGTGTCCAAATCCATCACAAACAATATGATCTCAATTTTAAAATTAAGAATATTTAAAACAGTATCATAGATAATTGAAACTGAATAACCATTTTAAAACAAAAAGATAGTTATAATTGATGTAATCAAAATGGTACCTGATCTCTTGAGGGCCCTACATCTAGTTATATATGTTTTAGGCCAATATCATGAAGATATTTTGCCTTAACCCGATCATAATAATAACTAATAGCATTAGGTTATTCCATGAACTATGTCTTCCAAGAATATGATCCAGTCCCGCTGCCACAACCACCAAATCATGAACCCACTAATGTAGAAGGTTTTGACTAGGATTAAATCCCTCCAAAAGCTACAGATACTATACAAATCTGATAAAGACACACACTCATATAAACTCGTTTAGGTGTACAATAGATCCACATAAATGAAATTCTATAGGATGAGATATGAATGTAGGTAGTATGAGCCCCTCCTTTCTGCACTAATGGAACATGTCCAACCTAGTATCAGAAGAGACATATGAAGGAAACTGGGAAGGATGGAAAAAAATACCACCTCTAATATTACCCTACCGATCGAGAATCCTCTTATTCTATGAAAGATATATAATTCCCATGCTGATGTTAATCCATTGCTGAATGGATTTTCACCATAATCAATTTCCTCCATCACGACATGGTCAACCACTTTAGCCTAGGTTTTTTGCTCAATCAAAAGGACCTTAGATCAGATCTATGGTCACAAAACATTCCATAACCGTTGAGCCTTTACTAACATATTGGAAATCATATCTTCTGGATATCAAACTAGATCAAAAAATATATAAGAGCATTCCATTATAGACCCATTTCCTTATCTAATCTGTATAAACTCCTAACATCTGGTGCAATCCAGTACCTTAGGAAAATACTAGATTCTGAAAATGATTGTGATATATCTCAAATATAACTTATCGTTCATTCTTTTATAAACCACTGAGTCCCACAATGTCCAACCGGGACCTTCCAACATGAATGAATCACACTTAACCCTGAAAACATGAGGATTATTAAAGAACTCAAAAATCCACTATATCTTCTCAAGCCACTCAAATGCTTCATGAGGTGTCATGCTTCCTAAAATAAAAGGAGATTTTTTATTGAGGAACTCCTAAGTGTTTTCCTTATAAGGACCTTGTTTAACTTACATAATGTTATCATGACTAGAACCAACTCTCTCTCCCAATGGTTTGACATCCTAAACCATATAATCCCCTAGAATTTGATAAATTGGTGATAAAGAACCCTCTCTGGACACTTCTTGAAAATGAACATGAAGACTTTAAAGTGGAATCATTCTAAAAATTTCAATAACCACATTGAAAACCATCAATAAAATCATGATTACATGATCTGAATTAATTTAGAAATAATAATAAGTCTCAAAAACATCCATAACTCAAGACATGAACAATTCAATCACAATAATCATCCAAGACAACCAAACACCTACACCCCCACCTAGTGTCCAAATAGAGTATATATCCATTAGGTCTCACCTAGATGACAAGTCAAACAAGATCTTGACATCCCAAGGTGACACGAGTCCTATCAAAAGGTGTGCTAGCTAGGAACCCTACTTTTTTCCAAATCATCAATCCCCAAAAATCTTAAATACATTATATCTAAAATCATTCACAATATATCATTACCCAAAAGAGTAGAACCATATATGATGCCATTTTTCACAATCCAAGT
Source organism: Viscum album (assembly GCA_963277665.1). Classification (NCBI taxonomy): domain Eukaryota; kingdom Viridiplantae; phylum Streptophyta; class Magnoliopsida; order Santalales; family Viscaceae; genus Viscum; species Viscum album. Next base: position 1,380,909,804 of record OY728134.1, on the reverse strand, counting down.
CGGGGATGCCATCCAATCCAGTGCCTTACCCGGACCATGACAAGGCCCAACAGAAAATTCCATTCTTCACGGGATGGAAACTAGTTTCTAGGTATCAGAAATGCATCTTGGAAAAAATGTCACTTATTTACATTAACAAACAATCAAAAATAATTAACATCACATAATCAATATCCATAACCAAACAAGGCATGACAGTTATTCAAATTCACGGTTTAAAATTTTAAAAGAAAATCCAATGGACTGCAACAAAAGGGTAATGAAGAAACAATCCCAAAAATAATCCATTGAAATAGTGGACTATCATCCTCAGGACACCACCACTAATATAAAAAATAGAGAACACTAGAAACTAGAACCCCCAATGTCTCCATGATACATCATTCATTTACCTAGGTTATACATAGTAAAATATACATACACCCAATTTTATATGTTGGGTCTGAGCCAATTCCAGTAGGACACCAACCAAAAAAATATTCAATACCAAAAGATTTATATGAAAAATTAAAATATGTGTTTTATAAAATGGATAGAAAATTTTTATAGAAATAATTTTAGAGTAAAAATATTCAATTAAGTACATTTTAAAGCCAAAATATTTTTAAAATAATTACATTATATTATTATGAATGAAACACAAAGTGCACCTTATTTCGACATTAAGTATAATATCCTATGATATCATTATTTCATGAGATATACCAATAGGTAATAGCACTAATGGGACACTACATACACCATATCTCAGTGAAACATGGTATAGAATCAACAACCCACAATGTTGTCATGCACAAGATATAGAGAGGAATCAATAGAAATTTCCAGTTGTCATCAATCATCATCATAATTTAGATAGTTTTTTAATCATCAATCATTCAATATGAATCCATGAAAATCGACCTTTGAGTTAACTAGAGTAATAGTCATATTATTCTCATCTAGTCACTTTGGATTCCCTTGTACTCACTTTCCTTTCCACATATCACACACACCATCAATATCACATATACACGAACCAGGAAATGAAAAACACATAATAAACAACCATTTCTATATCCAAACCCCCTTTTGAAACCAAACACACACTAAATCCATTTGATAACATGTTTCACACCACTCACACATTTTATCAAACACATGTATGTCACGATATGATTAAAAACAAATGAAAACCACATGGAACATAACCATTTCATTTGGAAAACCATGTATCAACAAAAATTCTCCTTGAATACTTTTAAAAGAACATTTATCACCTCATACACAATATATAGAACACAAAAATGAAGGAAGGGACGCATATCCAAATCACCAAATCATGTTTATGAACGGATCCACCTACCTCACCTGTATAACATTATAGAATCTGACTGAAAATTAGAACCACACCTAAAGAAAACCCTATAAAGGAAATATCGAATCTTAAACATCATGAGTCAACCCAATGAATCAATATTCGACACTAAAAAAAGAATCCAAACAGGTTGGATAAATGAAACCCCAAGAGAGAATTAATGAAACCCTTGAGCAGAGGGTAAATCAACAGATGATGGAACTTTCTAGAAGAATAATAGTGAAATCACACCAATATTTACACCATGATGGATTTACAAGGTAGAATTATAGAGGTTATTAGGTGCATAAGGTAGGAAATCCTGAGTGGGGAAGAATTTGGGTGTTTTTATGTTAAATTAGAATGGGTAGTTTATGAAATTCTTAAACATTAATAAGCTAGGAATACATATAGTTTTACCACAGATTTTCCAAAATGTTCATAAACCACTATAACCTCTCTTTCCAAGAGGATAAGACCACACCATTACATGGGCTAGGATGCATGGTTTGATAAACAATGAACCAATGGTGCACCCCATGCTCTCAAGTCCAAAAACACTATTTTTAATAAAAAAATAAATGGGTAGAACCTGGATGAAAAATGGAATAAAAAATATAAGTAATACCTTAAAATGAATACATGAATGTGACATAACATATTTCCTTCCAATACTTTTGAAAATGATAATGTCTCTCATATGTACTAGTGGATTAAATCCATTATAAAGAGTTGTTATAAAATTTTCATTTTTTACATGGATAGTAATAAGGATATATTCAATGTATATATGTGATATATATATATATATGATATAAAGAATATTAAAAAAATGAGAATTATGAAAGGTAAACGAGGGCTGAGTATGGATTTGGGACCTTCCTTGAGACCCTAGATGGTGATGGTCAGTGAAAATGGTCCTCGCTCTTCTATGGGGGTGGGAATATCATCAACCATTGAGGGAGCCCAAACCCACTATTTTCTCTATTTTCTAAACCATATAATCTTCCATATATCCCTCATATCTCTATTTTCCCAAATTTTCTCAATTTATGTGATGACCATCTAGAAATAATGCTTTGTATATCCATGATCAAGTAATATTCTTATCTTCTAAAGTTGATGTTGATCGCATAGTTCAAATACCCATTCCCTTTGGTGGAAGATTTCTATAGATTTTTTATTAGATCATGGGGGATACATAAAATATTTATGGTGGGGTTCTTGACAATAGACACATCAAGATCATATTGGAATCCATAGAAGACCTAATTGAAGTGTAGTTCTTCACTACTTGTATATGAAACAATTTTATATTCTTTCCTTTTAGAAGGATCTATGTGTTCCACATGAAGCAGGATTTCTCGACTATTTCTATCTAGGGTAGTTTTCCTCACCTCCAACTACCTTTTCAAAACCCCTCAATTATTTTTATTTTAGGGAACTCGGTTGGAAGATTATTTTTCTCTGATAGACAAACCCAGCACATCTTCCATCCCATTTTCCTGTAATTTTTATGGAATTGGATGTTCCAAACGTACAACATGATTTCGTTTGGATTTATGTTGGAGAAGAACTTTGGTATAATCAATTTTTTTTGCTATTGATTATTGAAGGGTATTCTGTTTCTCTAAAAGATGATGGTTAATTATAAAAAATGTGTTTGCATGGGGGTAGGAATTAGTTCTAGGAGCTAGACGAGGGAATGTGCAGTAGGATGTCTATACCATGTGCAGGTTTGATGGAGATAGTCTTGTCTGATGATCCAATAGATAGAATCAGAAATTCAGATTCTGTGCAAGTTACTTTTCATGAGGAGGGGGAAGTGGAAGGTTCTAAATTTTGAATGGGGAGTTTATTAGACCATGATATTTCCTTTGGAGTAGCAAATGATGATATAATCTAGAAGAATGATCATGGGTTGTTTTTGTATCCAAAAGAATATGATTTATTTGGAAGACTGAAACATGATTTGAAGGGTTGGGCTGAAACATGAATGGTGGATACACAATCACACAGTATAAAACTAAGGGTACAATCTATTTTGGTGAAAATGGTAGTGGGGAGAGATCTTGTATCTGAAGATAATTTCATCATCATGATTGAGAACTCCAACGTAGGGGTTTTGTGGGCTAGTTGTATAAATCCTTTTTATGTGGTAAATCATGAACCAAATGAGGGTGTGTCAAATGTAATTATGGGGAGCGGGTTCTCAGAGTTATGACTGAATGTGGTGGAAACTAATATGATATGTCCTATCAAAGAAATATATCACTAAATCTATGTAATTGGTTTCATGGTCATGTCGAGGAAGGGTCAGAGCATGTACCATGCCTAGTATAGGAGATGGACCTACAAGTTGTAGTGGCAGTGCATGTTCCACATTTTTCTATGGCCTATTATGAAAAAGATCTCTCTATCCATATCAATATGGATACATTGGATGGAACTAGATTTAGAGGAATTTTTAATTCAATTATTAATAAGGGACAGAAGGGGATACATGATGTATGAGAATGTATTTTGGTTAAGAGGAAGAAAGTAAAATCCTATAAGGACTATTCTATGTTTTTGAAGTTAATGTAAACAGGGTAGGCCTATAGGGTAAAGGATATGGACGATGGAACAATAAAGCATGCCCAGTAAAGAAAAATAATGTTACATTAAAAAGGAAACAACAAATCGAGGGAAGTGATTCTAGAAAAAAAAGAAAAGGGATGAATTTTGAAAGGTGGAAGATGAAAATAGAAAGGAACATCAAGAGCTCCTTATCACATCAAATGAAGAATTAATGGACGATATCATAAAGCTCATAGAATTAGATGAGGATAGTGATAGAATCATAGAGTGGGAACATAGACGTGATTTCAATAAATAATAGAGGGAGTGGATCCATAAACAAGACTGTATTTTACCACACAACTTCAACAAATGAAAGATTAAGAAAAGGGAGTGCTTCTAAACATTGGAAAATATTTCCAGTCACATTTTAGGTCTTCTCAAATTTTACTCGAATAAATAGGTCCACGACTTCAATGTGGGAAACATAATATATTTAATTTCATCATTTTAGTCTAATTATTAATTACTTTGTGATTTATTAATACTTATCTATGTTTTATCCTTAATATTGTATGATTTCCCACTTTTCCTCAAAATTTACTTTTGAAATAAATTCAATCTTTTTTATATTGGTTTGGAATAAAAAAAGTGAATTATTATTCAACTTTAATTAATTCCATCCATTTAAAAATTTAAAAAACATTCATCCATACGTACCACCTATAGTCTCCATGAACAATGTGACTCATTTTTCTATCCATTATTTTTATGAATTATTCTAAATGCATATTGTAAGTCCCCACCATTAAACAATACATAATCTTGAAATAGGTTAATAATTCTCATTTAGGATCTTTTCAGGTTTAGATCTTTAGATAATTAGGTCATAATGTATACATAACAACATGAATACTAAAGTATAAATTTCTACTCACAATCCATTTTTCATAATACAAAAACTCTTTAAAAAAAGTGACATCTTTAGTTCCATGATTTAAATAGCATGACTTTTCTGTGATCCCATCATTGACCCTATTCATCTTTAAGGCATGTGAAAAACATTTCAAAATGTGTGATGAGAATAAAAATATTAGTAAGGGTTATAAAACAAGGTAAGAAAACATTAGTCCATCAATATATAAAAATAAATGAAATCATACTGTTCAACAATGAAAAATATTCTCTTTAACTTACCTAAGAAAAACATAAGATTTTTGAATATCACATAGAATCATAAATAATATAGGTAACTTGTGTCATCCATATCATAATTACATTCTAGATTTCATGGCTACATAGGGAGTTATGTTTGGAATACACAGGAGAGTATATCCCCTAAATATATTATGAGAAATATTAATATTTACCACTGTTATGTTACCCAATGCATTAGAGAGTTATCTCGGGTTCACCCACCCTAGGATTATCACGGAATCACCTGTATATGCAAAACATGTCCAAGAACCATAAAATAATTATAACATATAACACAAGCATAAAAGAAAGATAACATTTCTATATTGAAATAAAAATATATCAATTCAATATATTGACACAATAAATCCATTATAAAAAATATTTTCAAAACCATAATACATAAAAAGAGTATATTGTATTTATTTTTCCTTTTCAAAACACTAAGGCATGTAGAGGAAGAGAAATATCATATAATTCTCATGGTAGTGAAAAGGTCGTTGTCACCGCGTACATTAAAAATAAACAATCCCTTTGTCATCTGTACAATTCTATGTAGAAAAAATATTCCCTTTAAATTAAATTAAAAGTCAAAGGGGATTATACACCATATAAAATAATGTGATGTATAAATCAAAATTCGCCTCAATGGAAGGATATTGAGACAATGTCCCATATAATGATTATTTTTCAAATAAAATAGATCTATTATGTGTATTCACTATAAGTGAACATAAACCATGTATAAAAACAAGATAAGATATCAAAATTTATTTTTCACATAATTATAGCATGACATAATAAAGACGTAGAATTTTAACCCAAATAATGAAAATTTTGTTAAGAAGTTCCCTTATGAAAATTTGGTAACTTAATATTGTCATTCATAAAATGAGTTGATGAGTGAAAAATGGGACTCTCATAAAAATGATGTAAAATATATAGAAATAAGGATATATAAGAACATATCCCAACATAAGAAAATGGAAATTAAAAGACTTAACAAAAAAGTAGTCTTTGACTAAAAGAGGAGGGTGAACGGTTCCCATACATTGAGTTTGAGTCGCCATGTATGTTCCTTGTTCTTCCTGAATAATAAATATAAGTTAATTTCTACATGATTCCGAACCTATTAAAAGTTTATTAATCCATTTTTATCACTTAATAACTTTCTATAATAATCGTATAATTAGTCATGTTCATATCGGTTTTATGTCGATTTTCAGTACTTGAGTTAAAATTGAACTTGTTATAATAACATATTGTCCATGTGGTCAAAAATCCATTTTCACCAAAATTATATTCATGATTAAAAATCATAAATATCCAGTATGAATATATATATTTATATCCAGCATACATGTATTTAGAATACTCCATAACGTTTGGATATAAGAAATGAAATACATCGTTCATGGAGATAGTAAGTTGTACGTACGCAAGAATGATACTTTCATTTCTTTTTCTAATTTAAAGGAATGAAAAAATTATGATAGATATGTATAATATAATTAAATTATAATATATATGTTATATATGTTACATATGTTCATTACTTCCATACTTTATATGTTTCATGTGTAGCATGAACAAGTCATATCACTTTGAGGGGGCGGTAGTCCGCACTTCCTCAAATGAAATTGTCATATTTAAATAACACAAGAAGAAAAAACGTATATTACTAATGAGAATTAAATTATCATAAAGGTAAAATAAATATTATATATATCATATATAATTACAGTTCTATCATAATGGTCACCATTTGATGTGGTAGGATATAATTGAACCATCATCGTTTCGTGAGGCAATAGTTTGTCGTCCACAGAAACAGTATGTTCTATACCCATTAAATGGAGGAGTGGGTAAGTGTAGTTATAATAAATATAAAAGAAATTACTATAATATATATTATACAAATTAGGTTGTGAAATAAAATAATAAAAACAAAATAGGGAGTGAAGAAGTAAAATAAAAGAAGAGAATTTGATAGAATATGTTACCTCTAAATCGGGTAACTCCCTTTCCATTTAACCATAATACATTCTTGATGGTCCTTATGAATAAGTTAAGGATTATATGAGGAATTGATTAATGTTTTCTGCTTATTTTTTTAGAGGTTGGACAATCCACGGGGGCTTGAGAGTTTTGAGTAAGGGTTAGAGATGGTTCCCTTTTATAAGAGGGAGGAGGGGCTCTTTAGGAATGTTTGAAAGTAGTTTTTTAATTATAAAATGGTTTTCTTTTTCAGAAGGTATAAAACTAATTAAATTATAAGTTAATATGAATATATGTTTAAATAAATTAATCCAATAATAATTGAAAATGTTTTGGGTATTTTTTAATCCTTATCTTGTTTTTTAACCCTTTTTTACTCTTACCATTTTATCAAGAATTTAACAATTTGAGAATCAAAATAGTTACCCAAACATGCAAACATCTCTAATTAAAGATACATTAACAAAATTTTGGAGTTATTATAAACATTTGGGAGAATAATATAATTTTTTTAATTTTATAATACTTATAAATATTTTATATTTTAAAATAAGAATTATGTCAATTTTGATACTATTCATATCAAGACTGTTTAAAAAGTCCAAAAAAACTTTATTAAATTGAAAAAAACATTAATAAAAAAGATAACATGTAATTATATTCCAATAAATTCATGTATGAAATCAAAATGACCAAATTACATTTATTTTATCATTTATAATATCAATTATTTGAATCCTTTATTAATGAAGCAATCACTGCATCATCATTGTGTCATAATTAAATTTATTTATTTAATGTATAAAAATTATAAATAAAATACCATGATTTAGGAAATATTTTTATATTTCCAGGGAACATTTATAGTCAAATATTTGACTTATATAACCTCATATAAAAACTAATTTACTAAAAGATATATGTTTTTGTTACATTTTCCTTAACATTAATTTTATTTTTATAAAATTTGATTTTCAATTAAATGTCGATCCATGGGGTCTTAAAATCAACCAATGGATTCCCATGGTTAGAAATGTTTCATAAAATTGGATTAGAACAGATGTTAGGATAATTTAATATTATTATAATATTATTGTTTTACACTTATTTACCATATTTACCCATTAACCATGGTGAATAAAATATTTACTAATGTTACTATTCATACTGTCTAGAAATAAAATTTACCTATTTACACAATTTGGACCTCATAATTCCAAATATGGAATCCATTTTTTTAAATTCAAAACACAAAAGTTATTGAAATCAATTTAAAATTAATTCCCTTTGTCAAAACCAAAAATCATATTTTTAAGAAATAATAACTATCAAAAGGTTGACATGAATTTATGTCTATTTATTAAGTAAAATTACTTTAAATTACCAATATTGAATTAAATGGTAAAAATTAATCTAATTAATCTTTAAAACGAACTAAAAAGATAATATAACCATATAAATAGATTTAATTAAAAGGTATCTTTGATTTAAAATTCTGTATTATTTCAATAATCATTAAAAACTATATTTTATCAGGAAATATCAAAATTTCATCCAATGTAAATTTTGATGTCCGTATTCTAAATAAAATATTAATTAGTAAAATAAAACATATAAAAGTGACTGAAAGTAGATTTAAAAATGGTTCTCCATAAAAAGTTGGAAAAACTGCATTTATTAAAATACTTATTTATTTTGAAAAATAAATAAATTTATTCTTATATAATATCTAGAAAACATGTATGATCAATTGAAGAAATTTCATTGAATATATATCATAAATTGTTTCATTAAAGAAAAATATATAAAGAGTGATATGGAAACACAAGTATTCTATTTTATTTTATTTTCATAAAAACACATCCATTATATTCAATTGGTTTTTGTTTTCATTGATAATAAATTTGGTAATCAATGAATCAAATTTTAAACATGTGTAAACCATATTTCAAAATTGAGTTGATACTATTCATTTTCTCCATTCCAACGAAAAGGAATTAACTACCATTTAAAATAATAAAAAATATTATTGTATTATTTTTCAGTATAACTCAATGTTGTGTACTATGTATGATTTTGGAGAAGCCTATTGTTGTTTATCGAGTACAATATTAGAAAAAACATCTCCTTTAACTTAAAATTAATATCTTATTCATAAAAATTAATTTAAATCAAAAAGTATTATTCTATAAATACCTTTTTTGATACATCCTTCCCCCATTTTGGAAATGCATCCTCACAGTATTAATATTGGGCTTAGAAACTTCATTGAAATTTTCACATTGGAAAAAGAGTCAATAAAACTACCATGTTAAAATAATGAAAGAGAAGTTCAAAGGTCACCAGAGATAACACATACTAGGATTCCATTAAAACATGGATATGTAGGAGACAATATGTGTCATGTTCTGATGGGGAGTGATAGAAAACATGATCCGGGAAAAGTTAACCAATATAAAACCACAAACTTATGATAGGTTAAATGGTCTTTGATTCACCAGTAGGAAAGGTAAATGGAATTTTTTTAGGTTCCATTTCATAATGGTAGATAATTAATTTTTGAGACTAAATGATGAATATTCAAGATGAATTGGTCACACCTGAAGTGCTAGAATAAACTTTTATATAATCAAATATTATACAAAAGATAAACCATATATTTATACTGTCTTTAGAAATTAACTAAAACAAAAAAATGTTAGTATAAGATCAGAAAATCCCCATAAGGGATAATCTTTTATAAAAAATAAATATTGTTCATAATATAAAAAATTGAACAAACCATACCCAAAGAAATAAAAATACCATTTAATACACACTTTTCCTTAAAATTCTTCAAAATAAACCAAACTATGATTGAAACCAAAAATTCATAAGGATTTGATCACAAAGTCTTCTACAAAAATATTCACATTTATCTCCAAATAACATCAGCTGCTCTTAAAGACTCATACTGAAAAGTAATTAACCAATTCTCATATTCCCAAAGATAGGTTAATCATTTCCATAAATAACCCAAATCACTATCAGTCCAAAATAAAATTCCTCCATTACTCCTAAATGAGAATCCAATAATATTCTATTTTTTTAGACTTATAGTGTTCCCAAAAGAGCGAACTTCTTCAAAAACAACATTTATCACTTAATCACAAAATCAATTTCCTATACTTGGGATATATATTTGATGGAAAATAAGTTCCCAAATTCAACTAAATATTTTTCCATAAAATCATTTACCTAAAAATAATAAGTAATACTAATCAGGGGAATCATGCAGGTTAGTGTTAGGTGATGCACCCTTATCGCCCTTCGGTTGTGGGTTAGATTCTCATGGCCTTACCGGATGCGGCGGGTTGTCACCAATCCTATGATTTTTCATTTTTCTAAAACCATATCATTCTAATAACATTATCAAAAAATGATTATTTCCTAAAAAATAACCATAACCTATTTTTTCCTCAAAGGTTATCTAATACCTTTCATTTTGCATCTCAAAATGTAATAACCATTTATCACATCCAAAAAAAGATCATTTTAACTCTTAAGGTTATCCATTATTCCCACACAAGAAAAAGTAATTATTTTTTAAATAACATTTTCACATATCAATATTAAGGGTCACACATACTAGAAAAAGTCTTCCAACGTAATCCCATCATCAAAAGATACTTAATAATTTTAATCATTTCTTCATCCTAAAATCTACCAAAACTCTTGAATCCCTTATATATAGACTTTTCACTCATTCAACGTTATTCATGATCTATTTACCATTAATTTTCAATGTGTTATGTTATACTTATTTTTTACAATGAAACTATGAATCATATCCTAAGATTCAATAATGTCAAAACATCAGCTATGAAATAATCCATACCTTTCATCGGTCATTGTCAGTTTCCTCATCCAAAATTGGAATGGACTTAGATATTGTTAGACATATATTTGTACGAACCTACTGATCCCATTCCAAAACCATCTTCACAGGACATCAATTTTTATAGTGATTATTCACACGACATTTAAAACATTCAATTGATCCTTCAGAAAGAACTTCTTTCCCTATCCTATATTCTACTGAACAATTCCTTTTTCCATGGAAGTTTATTGCTTTATGACCTTAATTAACACATACGAAACATATTCCCTTCCAGTTGAATCATTTTCCTAACTGTTTCTTTCTACAACCTTGACACATAGGTTTTTGAATATACTTACCTTTATTATTATTACCTGAACCTCTTTAGGGATTTTTTTCTCGCGTATACGATGACTTAGAAAAATAAAAAAGGTTAAAGTGGTAAATAATGACTCTAGATAGTTGTTTAAAGATAACCACAATATTTATCAGTGATGATCCCATTTCATTTAGTTTAACATTCAGAAATCCACCAGAGTTTCCTTCACATCCTTTGTTACTTTAGAACCTTATAGATCCATCCATTTACTTAAACCAAAAAGTTCAGTGTGATTATATCTGTAAAATCATAATATAATATCTTATGACTAGGGTAAACACTAAGATATACTTATTAATGTTATCTTAAATTCATTTAATTTATATAAAATGACAATTACTCTGCCTAATATGCTAACCATTATGGTTATGTCACTTATGAAGGAATAAAACCCTAACATCTAATGTAATTTAAATCGACCTCTGATACTAAATGTTTGTTCCCAACCATAAAAATTAAAAAATTATGAATTAAGTCAAAAATTCACATTAAGGATATTTTCAGGTTTAGAGATTTAGATAAATATGTAATAACTTATATATACCAACTTGAATATTACATGTAGACACATCTACTCAGTATCCATTATTTTCATAATAAAAAAACACTGTAAAAAAGACACATGTTTATTTCCATGATTTAAACATTATATATGTTCCTTGATCACATCATTGACCATATTCATCTTTAAGTCATGTGAAGAACATTTCAAATCTTGGGATGAGTATAAAAATCACAACAAGGGATATAAAACAAGGAATGAAAACATATGTCCATGAATACATAAAAATCATTTAAAGCATAACCTTCAATCATAAAATATTATGTTCTTTAACATACATCCGGATATCATATGATTTATGAACTACACATAGAATCATAAATCATAATGGTAACTTGTGTAATCTACATTATACTTACATTGTATTTGTCACAACTACATAGGGGGTTATGTTTGGAATACCCATCACAGTATATTCCCTAAATCTATTTGGAGAAACATTAATGTTTAACTCTATAATGTTACCCAATGCATTGGAGAGCAATCTCAGGATCACTCATCCTAGTATTATCATGGAACCACCCATATACCTAAACAACTCACAACAACCATAACATAATCATGACACAAAACACATGCATAAAAAAAAGATAACATTTCCACATTGAAAATCACGACATATCATTTCAACATATTTTATATTCAATCAATTATCAAAAACCAATTTTCAATACCAAAATGAATATAAATATTTTATGGTGTATACTTTTCCTTTTAAAAACACTACTTCTTGTAGATGAAGCCAAATATCAAATAATACTTGTGGTGGCAGAATGGTTGTTGTCACCTCTTAAGTTAAAAATAAACATTCTCTTTGTCATCTAGTAAAACACTATATTGAAAAAATATTCCCTTTGAAATAAATTTAATGTCAAAGGGTTTTATACATCGTAAAAAGTAATGTCATGATTAAATCTAAATAGGCCTCAAAGAATGGATATTGAGACAAAATCCCTAACAAAGATCATTTTTAAAAAAACATAGATCGATTATGTCTATTCACTATAAGTAAAAATAAATAAAGTATAAATATAAGATATGATATAAAAATTTATTTCTCACATAATCATATCATGACATAATGAAAAAATATAAGTATAACCCAAATAATGGAAATTTGTTTAAGAAGTTCCCTTATGAAAATTCGACAGCCCAACGACAACATTCATAAAATGAGTTGATGAGAGAAAAAAGGGTCTCTCATTACATGGACATAAAATTTACAGAAATAAGGTTATATAATAACATATCCCAATATAATAAAATGGAAATTAAAATACTTAACATAAAATAAGTATTTGACTGAAAGAGGAGGGTGAAAGTTCCCTTACCTTGAGTCCGACTTGTTACGTATGTTCCTAATTCTTACTGAATAACAAACAGAAGATAGTTTATACTATCTTTACAACAGTTTTCTCATTTATTAATCCTTTTATATCGCTTATTAACTTGTTATAACAATAATATAATTATTCATGTTCATATTGGCCATTTTGTGGATGTTCAGTACTTGAGTCAAAAATGAACATGTTAAAACTAAATATTGTCCATGTAGTCAAAAGTACATTTTATCCACAATTTTATTCATGATTTAAATATCATATATATCTATTATATATTTATTTTAATCTAGTATATATGTATTTAGAATATTCTATAACATTTGGATATAATAAATGAAATGCATCGTTCATGGATACAGTAAGTCGTACGTACGCATGAATGCAACTTTCATTTCTATTTCATATTTAATGGAATGAAAATATAATGATACATAGGTATATTATAAATTCAGTATAATATATATGTTATATAATTTCATTAATTCCATCCTTTATACGTTTCATGTATAACATGAATGAGTCATATCAATTTGAGGGGGCGGTGGTCTGCACTTTCTGAAATGAAATTATTGTATTTATACAACATGAAAATCATAAAGGTAAGCTATAAATAATAATTAAATAATAATAGAGATAAAATAAATATCCAAAATATCATATATAATTACAGTTCATTCATAATGTCCACCATGAGAGGAGGTATGAGAGAATTGAATAATCATCATTTCGTGAGTCAATAGTTCGCCATCCACAGAAACAATATGTTCTATACTCACTAGATGGAGGTGTGTATATGTGTAGTTTAATTATTTTAATAAAAAAATCCTAGTATACTGAGGATAATGGTGTTATTATGTAATCAAATAATAATAATAAAATAGGGTGGGAAGAAAAAAAATAAATGAAGAGAACTTGGGAGAAGACGTTACCTCTAAATCAGGTAACTTCCTTTGGATTGAACAAAAGTGCTTTATTAATGATCCTTATTTCAGTGGAAAGGCTTCTAGGATGACAAGAAGTATTTTGGGAGATTATATGGGCATATTTTGGATGATACAAGGGGGATTTAGAGGTATGAGTAAGGGTTATAGGTGGTTCCCTTTTATAAGTGGGAGGACGGGCTCTTTACTAATGTTTGAATATATTATTTTATTATAAAATGGATTTCGGTTTCAAAAGTTCCAAAACATGTTAATTTAAAATTTAGTATGAATATATGTATTAATAAAATCATCAAATATGAATTTAATAAGTTTTGGATACTTTTTAATCCTTATATTGTTTATTTAACCCTTTTTTACTCTTACCGATTTTCAAGCATTTAACAATTTTTGAATCAAAATAGTTACCAAAACACAAATAATATCCAATTAAAGAGTCATTAAATAACTTTTAGACTTATTATTATAATTTTGACTAATATTAAATATTTGTTTAGTTTTATAATAATTTATAAAATATTTTATATTTTTAATATGAATTATGTCAATTTTGACACTATTCATATCATTAAATTTTAAAAAACCAATATAAACATTATATCCTCAAATAAACATCATTAATACAAATATATTATGTAAATATCATCCACAAAATTCGTTTATGAGATTAAAATAACAAAATTACATTTATTTTAGCAGTTATAATATAATTTATTCGTATTCCTTATTAATGAAGTAATCACTGTATCGTCATTCTATTAAAATTAAATTTATATAATTAATGTGAAAAAGTTATAAATAAAATACGATGATGTTAGAAATATTTTTATATTTTAAATGAATATTTATAGTCGAAAATATCACTTATATAACCCCATATAAAAATTATTTTACTAAAAGATATATGTTTAAGTAACATTTTTCTAAACATCAAATTAATTTTTATAAAATGTCATTTTCACTTAAAAGTAGCCCCATAAGTTGTCAAAATAGAACCAAGGATTCCCATGTTAGCATATGAATAATCTAATTGTTTTAATACATGTGTTATGATATTATAATAATATTATAATATTATTTTTTTTACCCTTATTTACCAGATTTACCATTTAACAATGGTAAATAAAATATTTACTGATGTTACTATTCTTAATGTCTAACAAAAAATGTTACCTATTTAAAATATTTGTACCTCATGAATGAAAATATGGAATTCAATTTCAAAATTCAAACCACACAAGTTTTAAAAATTAATTTAATATTAATTATCGATGTCAAAACCAAAAATCGTGTTTTTATTAAAGAATAACTATCAAAAGATTGACATGTGTGTACGCCTAATTATAAATAAAAATTATTTCCAATGACCAAAATTATATTAAATGATAATAATATAATCTAATTACACTTTAAAACCAATTAAAATCATAATATAACCTTATAAATAAGTTAGAATAAAAGGCAATTTTGAATTTAAATTCAGTATTTTTGACTATTCATTAAAAACACACTTTATCATAAAAATACAAAAATTTCATCCAATGTAAATTTTTATGTCCATATTCTAAATAAAAATAATATTTTTTCAAATAGAACTTTTAAAAGTGACAAAAACTAGACTTAAAAAGGGTTCTCCATCAAAAGAAGGTAAATCTACATTTTTAGAAAAATACTTCTTTTATATAGAAAAAATGAATTTATTCTTATATCATATCTAAAAAACATATAAGATTAATATAGAAAATTAAATTGGATATATATCATATATTTTCCACTAAATAAAAATCCATAAAGAGTGATATGAAAACACAATTATTCTCTTTTAAATAGGTTTTCCTAAAAACACATCCATTATATTCAATTTGTTTTTATATCCATTTCTATTAAATCTGGTAATCAATGAATCATCATTTAGACATGTGTAAAAAATATTTCAAAATTGAGTTGATATTATTCATTTTCTATATTCCAACGACTAGGTGTTATCTATAATTTAAAAGAATAATAATATTACTGTGTTATTTTTATATATAAATCAATGTTTTATGCAATATAAGAATTCAGAGAAGCATGTTGTTGCTTGTCGAGTACGCTATCTGAAAAACAGTCTCCTATAACATAAGGTTACTTTCTTATTCATAACTATTAATTGAAATCAAAAAGTATTATTCTATAAATACCCGAGTCTTTATACATATATAATGAATATATATTATATTTATATCATATTAAACATACTATATATGATCGGAACATTATTAATGTAAAAGTATTGAAACTACCAAACCAAAACACACTAAAAAATGAATAATTAATTACCCAAAACGTGATATTTACAATGAATTTTAAATAAATAGGTGATAAAAGAATATAATTAAATCATATATAGAATTATATAATCTTATGGTTATATAATTAATTTATAATAAACTTATATTTTTATTATTATAGGTTCTAATGTTTATTCACATATTTGAGGCCTCTGGTAAGGGGTTTTCATCTCACATTTACTTCTATGAGATAAATGAAATATTCACAAATTTTATCTTTTTTCCCATGAATATACAACACATGAATATATTTTATTATTATTATCACGAAAAAATAGGTTTACAAAACCATGTATTTTTATTCCTCCAATGGGGCTTAAAATTGTAAAATTAATAGACGTAAGGGATTTATTTATCAATACCATTTTATTCATGATTGTTTAATAATGAATCTTAATTATTGAAAACTATGTGATCTGTTAATGATAAAAAATTCAATTTATTCTCCTATGGTTTTGCTGGGGAATACATTTTTTCTTTCTTTTTCCTCTCTTAATGATATTTAGAGACCAAAATAATGTTTTATCGACATTATTTTTCTAATCAGTTGAAAAACCTTTCAATTCCATATCCATGTATTCTAATAATGTTTTTAGTATTTTTTTTACAACCATCCAATGATTTTATAAATTAATTATTACCCATGATTTACTTTTTAAAAACTTATTTGAATGAAATATTCATTTAATTATCTGAATGAGGAACTTTTTATCTTTTTACCAATGTGGTAAAGGAATTTTTTCATTCAACTTGCATAGAATGAGAAAAATTCTTGTGGCTATGAATATTGAGTGGTTTAAAGATCATTTTTTATGTTTCAATGTTTATTTTGAAAACTATTATTTTGATAATATTATTGTAAATTCTAAAATTTAAAATTGTTATTTCCAATTTGGAACATTATTTTCCTCTCAAATGTTTTAATCATGTTACAATGGAATTTATATTTCTCAATGATAACAAAATATAGTGCAGCATATGTTTTTCTGATAATATATTGCAATGGTACTATCATTATTATTTATCAATAAGTTATATGATTATTGATGATGAGATGTTTATAAAACAAAATTATTTTTCAATGGTTAATGACATGATGTATTGATGAAATAATAATGAAATATTTTTTCCCATGGGATATGTTATGATATAATGAATTTTTTATGGTATTCTGAAACATATATTTATGGATTTCATTATGTGATTGGTTGGATTGGAATTATATATACCTCTAAATCTTTGGGTGATGTATTATATCTCATGTTATAACTATGGAAAACAAGTTTATGTACTTGATTCGCCAGTGGAAAAAATCAATTTTTGGTTTACACAGTGGGAAATATTTCTATTTCCTTTATCCATTTAGGGAAATAACTCAATTTGATTGATCATCTATGAAAAAACAAGTTTATTTTCCTGGCCCACTATGGTAAATATGTATTGATGCTTGACCTGGTATGATTTTATGGTCTGAATAGTTAACCATCAAATGAAAAATTGTTTTCAAAATAATTATACTTCCACTCTTTTATGACATGAAATTATAGTGCATAATTTATTTCTGATGATTTATCAATGTTATGAATCATTTCATTTTAAATGATAAATAATATTTCCAGGAATCATTTTTACGATCCATGAAATATTAGGTATAAACTTTTTAATTTATGTCCATTATTTAGGAATCATTTTATTTTCGTATTCTTTCTTATGATCATCACATTACAGCTCTAATGTTCACTCTTACTCAGCACTTGAGATCACCCTTTATTATGTTTCCTTTCATGGATTATAAATAATGGTTCTCAGTAGGTTGTTTATGTGATGATTAATTAATTGGATGATATTAGTGGGAGATGTCTAATTTTATTCATGAAATAAAAATATTGTGTATCAATTCTACAAATAAACTACTACATTACAAGTATTGGGTGTATATTTCTGAAATGAATAGAATATTAATCTATAATGTAGTGATATTAATGTAGAAAAATTCCATTGTCTCTATATATGTTTTCTAATAGTGTTTATATATTTTTAGGGATATTTGACATAGTTTTCATAGATATAGTGTATCCATTATTCTTTGTGGGGACAGTTGGATAGGTTACATGGATTTAATATTCCAATATAATTATATAAATGATTATGATGTTATGGGAAAAGACAATTGGAATAATCCCAAGAAGGTATGCTTGATCATAATTGTCCCATTAGACTCTGAGGATCAATGGTAGGCTTTATTTATTTTTCTATAGTTAATTTACCATTCATGATTTTGATAATGTGACAGGTATATATAAGTAAATTTATAGGTTATGTATGGCACAATGTTTGTGGATACCTATGGAGCTATGTACTGACACCCTACTAAGGTGGCCAGTTCAATTCGGTAGTCATGAGACCTTTAGTATCCAATGTTTATGGATGGGAATGGGTTAAATATTGGATTAATAATGTAGGATATATCATATGGAATTGGATAGAGGGTCCCTAAGTTCAATTGTGATACAATATAGACTCAATTGTTTTCATTTATTTAGTTTATTCAAAATATACTTGTTTAGCCTAGTGGGAAATTAGTTATCCTATTATCACTATGAATAAATTTATTTATAATTGATTTATTTTTTCAGTTTTTTTATTCTATATACTATAATATTTATTTATTATTAGGGATGTTACCTGGTTATTACTTTTGGAATTGCTTCTTTGATATGAGGATATTGTATCCTCACTATGTCTGCATAGACCCTCATTGGTATTCCATATCCTCTACTGTATGGGGAGGTACACATGAGGTCATGTAAAAACCTTATATATTCGTTGACCAATGTATAATGGGGTTTTTATGTTACAATCTTATATTAGATATTTATTTTTTTTTAAATAACTATTTTTGAAGATGGTAGACATGCAATATTATCATGTGTCATAGCTTGAGATGGATATTGTAGTAGGGCATCATGAATACCCTTCCCCATTTTTTGTTACATATTATGGATTTCACATCATGGGATGAACATAATGCTTTAGTATTATGATTTTTTTAAGGATATTGACTATTGGACCATGTTTATAAAATGAACCATCATGAATCATGTTAATATGTAGTACCCCCTTTTCAAATTCTTATTTTGATCAGTATTGTTGATTTTTATTTTCTTGATAGATTATGATGAATATTTGGTGAGATAATAGATGATTATTATGGAACAATACCTCCATGTAAGGGATTTATATTGAACCTAGTTGGTTGATTGGTGAATAAAATGCCTTAGTAATAAAAATAAAGTGGGTTGACTTTGGAAGTTTGTGGATTTCTATATAAACAAACTTGTTATCCATGGATTCATTTGATGTTGATCATGGCCAGGATATGCGATTATATATATATATATATATTACCTAGATGATATATTTATCCTTCTTTGGAGTCATGTATATGGATGAATGTTGAGAATATGTTTTCTAGAAGGTGGTAAGTTGGTATGTGATACATGTAATATATTTTTAAATCCCATTATTTGGGAATAGTTCACATGGGGTACTTACTATTATATAGTACATCCATGTGATTCATATAAATTTTTTATATGATGGTAAAATTATATACAAAACCCTTTGGTATAAACAAAGGATTTCAAGGGAATTATTGATGGGATATATGACCTTATTGATTTGGTCTTCAAATCAAGAGTCTAGAGAGATCATGATCAATCAATTTAAATTTCTCTAATGACACATAGATCTATTGGTGGTCAGGTGATGATAATAAAAATGGTTAAATTATTAGTTTTGAAGAGGAGTGACTAGAGTGATTGAAAAATTAATTGTTATTTAGGAAAATTATCCAAGGTTTAATGAAATGGGACTAATTATTTCCTATATTAGTTAGTTCAAATTGGTCGTACAAGATAATACACCTATCACGTTTAGATGAGTTCAATATGGATTGATTTATAATCATTAAGAGAGAGTGTGATTTTTCAGTGTTTGTGGAAATTTTGAGGCACTTGGGGGGGGGTCATGTTTACCTATGGTTTATTTTATAAATGATAGTATTTTCCCTAAAGATAGGGTTTTCATTGGAAAATGTGTTGGTCTTTTCTGAGAATATAAGTGTCTCCTCTTTGATGATGATGACCATAATGATTATGTTGTGACAAAAGTTGGCAATTGATGATTATGTCATGAGATGCGGGACACCTGTGTAATTCCTGAACATTAATATGTTTCATTATTGGAGATATATATAGGCACAAATATTATTGGGACTACACCATTGACCACATGAGTTCATGACACTCATTAAAGAAAAATTTTCAACCAATTCTATTATTTATGGTTCTATAATAAAAAAAATAGTGTTTTAATTGATATTTTGTGTTAAACCTTCTATAACTCTGGGATAATAATTCCATTGAATTTTTTTATGTAACTGATGGATCATGGGTTATAGTGATCAAAAAATATATTCTGTTGTGTCAAAATGGATATAATCCCATGGATGGGAGCATTATATAGGATGGTAAAGAATGATCCACATCCTTGATATTTCACTGATGTAATTAAATCATTAAATGGATTTTTTATATGTCATTTCGATAAAGGGGAAAAGGTGAAATATTATAATATTGTGTTTTCTATGTAAAATATTACTGAATTAGATGTGGTGATGGAAAGATTTGAAGCATTGGAATCGAGCTCATGATTATTTGGAGTGATCTGAGCATGCGTTTGATGTTGGTACTCAAAATGATAGTATGGAAGTCATTGAGGATTGTGGAAATTATGAACTAGAAATTAATAAAATTTCATCTATATGCTTTGTGGTTAAAAATGATTACTCTCTGGATTCCCAAAGGATTTTTTAATAATGATATATTTGGTTCATGGAATGTTAATAGATGAAATTGATGTTTTTTAGGGAGGTTGACTTGAGTACGTTCGAATGGAACATTTTCTTAATCTAATTTTATGAGTTTTGAATCATTCTAGGTGCATGAAATTTGATACGAAGAACATGTTCCATGAATTGATTATAGTTTTTTATGAAATTTAAATAAGATAAGACTTGTTCTTGGTAGGTTGAGGTGAATCACATTTTTTAGAATCTTGATGAAGTGAAATACTAGATTTCATGACAATTTTCTATTTGTGGTTATGAGTATGTATATAGAAAATACATAGAATGGGTCACTGGACTGTGAAAATTTATTTTTACATGTGATTCTTATGGTAGGGAGTGTCATGAATTGTAATTGTTTTTATAGGGAAAGGAATATGACTAAGAAAACCAATATCATGGAGATTACTTTATAATGGAAATTTGTTTCTTTAGGTTGGTCATATATGTGTATTATATTATCAATGTTTTAGATATGATAACAAGCGATGGCTATATCTTTAGTAAATTGAGTGAATTATCTTCATAGGGGCACATTAGAAGCATGTTCAGTATTTTTAAATAGAATTTGGAAAACTAATGTAAAATTATTATACTTTATAGGCTTGAATTTATAGTTTAGTGACCACCAATACTTATTGTGGATGATAAGGTTTATTTTTGAGAGATTATAACACCCCATGTCCAAACGGGTTGAAAAATTAAAAAGTAACTTGAATTGTATAGCTATATCGATTGATTTTTTCTGGAAAATTGAGAGTCAAAATGATGTTCATTGGGTTTGTATATCTATTATTTTTAGTTTTGGATAAATAATAAGGGTTATAAGGGAAAGATATTGATCGTTATTGTGATAGAGAAAAGTATGAGGTGGTCCGGCAGCTACAGAAGCCACCAGCTATCCATTTTCCCACCACATTAGAGATATTGTGTTGGCCAATCGCACAACATATGGCCCGGGATCGTGTACTAGTTGATGATGTAATCATGGACAACCAGTAGAATCAGACTAACTAGCTGAGATGGATTCTAGGTTTTTTTAGGGGAGTTTTTTTCTATCAAACCCCCTTATGATTTAGCTGGCATGTGGGATTTGTGGGGAGCCATTTGACTAACTCTTCCCCCTCTTTATACATACATTTTTTCCATGACCTGATGTGACTCTAATGAAAAAAATAATGATTTTAAGGTATGATCACGGAAATTTAATCAGTCATTCTTTCATTTTTTTCTAATTCCCTTTCAAATTTAGCTATGAAATTAGTGATGATTTCACTAGAACTTTTTGAAATCATTAAAAAGTGATAGGGATTTTGTTCATATTGGTTTTAGGACATCAAGAGAGAATTATTTCATGATGTAAATTCTATTTTGATTTATTTATTTTTCCTTATGTTTTTTATTGTGGAATTTATTAAAATTAACTGAAATTAACCCTTGAACCAATAATTTTTTTATTTGTGGTTTTGTCCTCTTATAGAGAAGAAGAAATGAGTAGTTTTTTCGTACCATCCATCATTATTACAGGGAATTTATTTCAATAACATAATTTTATTTAGGTATTTTAGTAAAATAAGATGAAATTAAAAGTTATTTTTGTTCTGTGTTTAATAAATTGTTCTCAAAATTGTTTTGAGGATGTGTTATAGACCACCAAGGGTTTTTTTTCATGGATGGGTTGAATAAATATCATCAGATGAGTTTTAGGAAATTTTTCTTCTTCTAATTATATTTTTTAATTAATATATTTTTGTTATAATAAATTTTTTGGGATTTCGTGACATTAGATATGGCCTTAAATGGATAAAAAATGGATTTTTCTAGCTGAGATATATTGGTAAGAGGATAGAAAATGATTATTTGAGTTATGAAATAAAATTGGAAGGCTGTGAATTACAGTTTTTTGTACCTATGAATTACACTATGGTTTCTATAGTACTTACACTCAAAATATAAATTTTGATAAGTGGTATTGTAGTGTTTATGATTGAACTATAATAATTAAATGAACCATTTGAATAAATTTTATAATTTAATGGTTTTTATTAAAATATATTTTATAAGGATCTTACCAACTAGGTGATGGGGGCTCTGCTGAGCCCCAGATCATCGAATGGACAAGGTAGCTGAATGTGGACAAAAATATTAATTTAATGGTGTATTTTATGATATGTTATCCCCATTAGAGGAATGTACAAAATATTATGTGATCATATTTGACCTAATAATATAATATAAAACCCTTAAGTAAGGATGTTTTATTAATACTAATAATTAGGTATAGTTGGATTTATGGATTGGATATATTCCATAGATCCTCTAGTCTAGACGAGATGGGCATGGGATGAATGAATATAGGGGACCCAGATAGTTTAATTATTATTTTCCTCTAGGTTGGGAGTGATGATGTACTATTTTTTGATATCGTTTTTTATCATAGACCAATGTATTGGACTAAGGGAGACGTGGGATGTCATAGTGACTAGATTGATATGGGTTTGGATTGGGGACCCTTACCCCAATGAGATAGGCATTGTCCCATGTGATGTAAAAGATATTGAATAATTTATTATCTAAGGATGCATCATACATATCATAACACATGCGACATGGGATAAATATTGAAATCATATTTATTTATTTTTATTTATTTTTTCCATTATTTAAATATGGCTTGTGTATTGTGGATGTGGTTCTGTTGTTTTTTCTTTCTTATTACTATTAATTATGATTAGAGATAATTGATGTGATTTAATGAATATTTTGTTCCCATTATTAATATATGGTTGTGAGAGCATTTATATAGTTTCATTGATTTATCCTTCCTTATATTTTTATATTTTTGTTGGGTACCTTGGATGCATTTTATTTTTAATTATGTTTCCCATTACAAATAAATATAGTTTGGGGTCCAAGAACAAGTTACATTGGATCTACTATTTCAATTTATTATTTATATACTATGGGAGACTTTGGAAATAGATTACATGGATATAGTATTTTTATAATACATTGGGGGACCTAGGACATGGATCTTGGCAGATGTTGTGACAATATATTAATTTACATGATTATAGATCCATATATAGAGACATACGACACTATCCAAATCATGTATGGTCAATACCAAGCATCATATTATACTCATTGAATCAAAATTGTTTTGTATTAATTATTTAAATTTTATTTAGTAATTTATTATACTAATCATTTAACAAGCTCACATCAATGTATTTCATGTTTTTTTATAGGTCATCTTTGGTGGTTCCCTACTAAGATATGTTGTGACCCCAGTTTAAGAGGCAATTTTATGTAAGTTCCTAGTTAACATTCATTATTTTAGGTTTGAGTTTGATAGGGGACCAAAATTCAATTGGTCAAACATGATTGAATTGATAGATTTTAATATTGGGATGATGTCATGCCTGAGGATGTAGTAGAGCCTTAGTTTATTTAAATTCATTCATTATTCTTGAATAAACTTGTTTGGCCAAATGACTGACAAATTAATTTTGTGTTAATATTACTACATACATATATTATTGATGGATTGTGTATATTTATTTATTCCCTTTACACTAATGCATATCTATAATTATAGATGTTACATTGTTATTACTAATATAATTTCTAATCAAATATTTGGTCAGAGTCACCCCACTATCACATCCTAGACCCTTGTAGCTATTAAGATGGCTATAACATATGAGGTGACACACATGTGATCATGTAAACACCATATCGAGTCACTTATCATCATGGATCAAGGAATCTATGTCGCAAATTCATATAAAACCCCATTAATAAGCATTGGAAGAAAAATATTGTCACGAGGAAAACTCTAACAAATAATGACCCAAGATTCTCATACATGGATATTACATCTTTTTTATGCATATTTATTACTTTATACAAAAGAAATTTCTGATGACCATAATATCTTAGATACTTGGGATGATTTGAACACAATATTCTAATATGGTGGATGATCTTCAATGTCTCCCATAAAGAACATCAAATTTAGTACACATGAATGAAATTTTTCTTCATAACATACAGATTGGAAATGTAAGAATGTGTGAACTCAATTTCTCAATAAGAGAAAATAAATGAGATACATAAAAATAAAATGGTCATAAGGGCTTGAGAACATAAATAGAATATTTTCAAACCATAAAATTCTTATCAAATATAATAATAATGTGTAATTTTATAATGATTGGACATTTATAAATCATTAATCATAATGTAATCAAGATCCCATTCAATGTTATCATAACATAGTAATAAGTTATGGAATTTTGGAGGACACATACTCATATAAAATCATTCCCAATAAATCTAAGATTATTTCCAAACCTTATCAAGGAAATTCATGGGGGCTACACCTACTAGTCAAGACATAAAACCATCCATAGTCACAACCCTTTCCTTACACTGGATTTGGTTAACTCCCCAATCTATCATAATCGATAATGTATATTACTATAGTAGGTTCCCTACTCATTCCATAAATGATTATTTCATTAGATATAGATATTTACCAAATGAATTTGAGAATTATCTCCTCTGAACAATTATTTGAGATTCAAAAATCTCACTTGGTGATATCAGGGCCACCCTATGTTTAAGCAATAATGGCCTTACCGGATGATATATAGGCCACACCATGTGAGCATATAATGGTATTACCCCACACTGTATGATCCACCCAATGTTATCATGAAACGTTCTTACCTGATACTATCTAGGCTACCCCATGTTATGCTATAATGGGATTACCGAATGCTATATAGGCTACCCCATGTTAAGAAGTAACAGGCATACCTAATATAATATGGGATTCATTTTCATACAAGTAGTTATTTTAAAAAAGTGAACATGAAGGATATTTCATTAATAAATAATGATATTACACCTGCAAAAATGTAGGCATCAAACAATTTTCTCTATGTAAAATTGACAGTAGATCTCTAGAGAGGACGTTGGAAAAAGTGTCGTTCTCTTCATTACCACCCTTGTTGGTGATAGAATCTGAATGATTATTGGCTTCATAGAAGACATGCCTAACAATAAAATTCATGGAAGAACGTTGATCAAGATATCTGATCCATTTCACAATCAGTTTCCTGGAATGGTGTATTTTCCATTTCCTACAAGCATGACCAATTGTTGAGGAATCACATTCAAACCAGATGTTATTCTATCTTCATTGACTTTCAAATTTCACTACATTTACCAGCCCATATATTTTATATTATAATGACATGGAAGTTCAACAAGGGGAAAAATTATGACCAACATAATCACCTGGATAGTCCCTAAAAATGAATCCATACCCAGGTCACCTGTGATTTCCTTTCACGGCCCAATCAGTGTTTCACTTCACCCATCCAACAAGGGGAGAGTACTAGATAAATTCAATAATTCGATGAGACTGAGGATAGATAATAGGGAATCATAGATATTTGAGAACGATCAATTCTTCCACCGTGCTATTTCATTGATCCTTGTTGTACATTCTTTCTTGTTTCTTGATGTTGATAAACTCCTTAGGATCTTCTTTATTGCTGAATATGTGCCGCTCATGTGAGAGTCTATTGCGACCCCTTCAGATTTCATGCACTGGTTCAGTAAGGGCCACCATAAAGTGGTTAGAGAGATTCTTGGACAAAGAGAATACAAGTTATTTTTGGATGGAAATATTTAACAACAAATGTTTCTGGTAGATGTACATTAGAAATATTGAACACGAATTTCTAGAGAAAAGAGGTTTTTTGGAAGCATAAAAATAGATGGTCCACATATTCACAGTGCTGTTGACATAGAACACATCACGAAAATATACAAATACATGCTCTCTATATATTTTCAACCCCCAAAAAACTATTATGTAAAAGTCTCCATAACAAACTAAATTTGGTTAGGGACAACCAATATTTTATGCATTTACCAATCGATATGGATGAACAATGAGTCAGATGTTTGTAGATATTATTTGAATCAAGATGCCCACATGGGGAGGATTCCCAAATTTATTTACCACCTTGAATTAAGAAATCAGAACCGGAGAGCATATGTTTGATGTCCTCTAGAAGCTCAGATAGGTTGTTCATATAGCTCTTTATGGAGATCTAAATGTCAATAAGTTGGTCTATCCAAACAATATTTTCAAGAAGAAGTCTTCTAGCATAGTTATACATCAAAAATTTGAGTGACGAATTTTCTTAAACTAACCAGTGTGCACTTCTGAGAATATTATGAAAATCATTCTAATGTCCAAACCAAACTAAAGATTCCAAGAAGCATTGATATCCTTCAATCAATATTTCCATGAACCTGGATTGAGGAATGTATAGGGAATCAAAATAAATGTTTACTAGTTTTTAATTGAACTGTAATTGTAGAGATTGATTGAATTATGATATATTCTTTTTTCTTAGGCCTCCACGATCACATAGCCTATATCATTTTTTTCATGAGAGGGTGAGGTTCTTTCATTCAAATATACATCCACTCCAAAAAATCACATTAAGATGTTGATTGACTAAATAACCGAGGCATACAAGGAGTACACCAGGAAAGACAAACTATTTTGGATACAATCACATGATAGAAACGGCAAAACCTCCCATCCATTGAAAGTGATATACTATTCCATGAGGTTAAATACCATCGAAATTGATTCATAATATTTATAAATTATGATGAACAAGGCCATCACCAAAACGTAGGTACGCCAAGGAAGGTGAAGGGAAGTGATCCCTATCTTATACCCTTATCGTCTATCATTGATATTTTTTTGGAGATCGATATATTCTTTCCAAATTAAGTAAAGGATTTGTTCAAGATGACTTTTTTTCCTGATATCTCTTCAAAATGGAGAAGCGCATTATTTATGTTATTGATACTTCTCATTTCACAACGAATAAAAATAACCACATTGTCATCAAATAAATGATCATAAGGGGATGAAATACAATTAGTTTCCCAAATGGGTTTCATGTCAACATTCTCCACCAGGTTGAGAAGATGTCGGTTGAGTTAATCTTATGAAATTGAAAAGATAATGGCAGAGAGGGGGTGTCCTTGTGTCACCCCTTTTGAACACCATAAGTATACCTCCATGGATCCATTTATTAGAATCTAAATTTTAGTAGGGCCATGAAACTATATTATCTAGCCTTTAAACTAATCATTGATGCCAAAACTCATATGAACATTACAAATGAAGCCATATTCCATTATATCAAAAGAATTTTTTAGGTCAAACATGAGAATTATATTCCCCCCTTGTGCATTTTCTAAGATGTTTGATACATTCTGAGGAAGTGATCAGACGGTCTTTTATGTTTCTACCATTGAAAAAACCAAATTGATATCAATATATTATTTTATTCAAAATCTAAGAAAGCCTATTGGACAAAGTATTGGTAATTAATTTATGGAGACTGTTTACAATAGTCATATGTCTGAACTGACCGATGTCACTTGAATACTCAATCATCTGGTTGAGGGAAATGAATTAAGAGTTAAAGCCCTGATTAAAGGACCCTATATTGATGAAATAAATAACTTAATTTCAAACATCATGCTGAATAACCTCCCAATAATTTTGAAATATGTCGTTTGATAAACCATTTGTTCCATGATAGCTTCCTTTGTTGATGAAAAAAAGATCTTTTTTTCTAATTCCATGGGGGTGGCCATCAGGAATAATTTCTTAGCCCTAGTGATAATCATTTGGATAATTCCATCTTTTAGATCCACCTCCCTTTGTATTCCATTGAAGAGGGCCTTATAGTAGTAAAAATATGGCTAATCATGAGCTATCTTTCACTCAGAATGTGCTCCCAATTCTCCAAGAGTGAAAGGGGTTTGTTGGCCCATCTTGTTCCTTGGAGAGTGTTTAAGAATTTGGTGGTTTAGTATCCATTATTAATCCAAATGACCTTGAACAGTTCATTTTTGAATATTTCTTTTGAGTTTAATGAGATCATGTAATTGGTTGGACATTTACATTTCCTAAGTAACGCAACCAAAAAATCATTCTTTTTTATTTTCTCTTAAAGAGCGAGAAGAGTGATTTGCAGTGAATCAATTTCATCATACAAATGGATAAAATATTTTATGCTCCATTCTTTAATAATATATTTCAAACTTTTATGTTTAGAGATACATGCAACAAGGTTGTCATGAGATTCCCATTTAGCCCAAGTATCAGAAACTATTTGGCATCATTCCAAGAGGTTATTTCATGAATTGTTAAATATGAAAGTTATAAATAGATTATTTTTATTACCCAGGAGGCTCACCACTAGTGGGTGATGATCAAAGATTTGTTTTCCAGGATGATGCATGAAATTGATCTTCAATTCCCCAACGTCTCAGCGTTAAAAATTTTTTTGTCAATCCTACTAGCTCTAACACCATTAAGATGTATTACATACCAAGTGTACCTAGAACCTAAAATATTCACCTCAGTTATGTTGGCCTCCTCAGCACATGAACTGAAATTAATAATGGTGGTTGAGTTGAAAAGTGTCCCCATTTGTTGATCAACATGAATAATTGCTTTAGATTCTCGGAGGATGATCCATGAATCATTAACGGAGCTAGAATGATCATTGATTTGGTTTCATAGACATCATCAGTCAATATTGTTTTATAGAGAATAGAACACAGTATAAAAGATTATTGTGTTCTCTTTTGTGAAGAAACATGTGATGTGATGCTCTTATTCATAAATAACAATGTTGTTTTCCACATACATGTGTGAAAGAAGCCATAATATGTCACGCTGTGTGGGATTATCATACTTTACTATGACCATATATCCATTACTAGAAATGCATATTTCATATTTTCGGATTCTTCTATTTGGATCTACTAAATTGATAAGTTAAGGAAAAAAATTTCTTTCATGCATCCTTTATCAACCTTTTGTGCCACAGTTGGATAATCCTTGTTAGTTCTAGAAGATGATCCTCATTTTGGTCTTCTTTTAGGGGTGTTTTCACCCATTCCGTTGGCCTCATATTTCATATTTCCCCTAGATAATATGGAACTATGTGAGTCTACAGTAGACCAGAAGTTAGACCTTATGATAAGAGACATGGAATCAACGACATCCATCATATTATCCCCATTTACAGTAGCCCTGACATCTATTTGGTCCCTTGAGCTAGTCCCTGAGATAGTAGCCATAGTAGTAGTTGGGTCTCTGACGTCCGCCTTAGTGAATTTATTTTCTAATTTCTAGTATATCAATTGTTTAAAAGGTAGTGAAATCATATAATTTTTAATATATCTACAATCCAGCTGAGTACTAACCCATATAGATCATTTAGAAGGGTACCCCTGGATCTTCTCCACATTCTTCTTAGAACCATCATGAGAAGCGCAGTCCACCTGCATGCCCATATTGATTTCATGTAAGATAAGATAAAATAGAATGTTTGTTCACTAAAAATATAAAACCATGTAATTATTCTCAACCAACCACCATGATAGGATATCAGCACTGGACCATTGGTTGTAACCTATAGACTGTAAGATAATATCTATATGTTTCTCATTCAGATGAGTAGGATCTTGAGGTTCCTCCTCTTCCATAGTCAGATCATCCCAAAAGTTACTAGAGACATAAAATTTCTCCCATTTAATAGATTTGGCTTTTTCATGTCGGACTATGATGGGATTTTCCATTAAGAGTGGTTTTTCCAATTTGAAACTACTTTTGAGGCCATGTTGTTTGAGACTGATGCAACTATCTTCTTCAAAACTCTACATCTTTTGATCTCATGCCCTACTATCTTACAATGATCCAAGAAGGG
The DNA here is from genome assembly GCA_963277665.1 of Viscum album. Taxonomy (NCBI): domain Eukaryota; kingdom Viridiplantae; phylum Streptophyta; class Magnoliopsida; order Santalales; family Viscaceae; genus Viscum; species Viscum album. The sequence continues at coordinate 1,380,878,555 of OY728134.1, read as the reverse complement.
AGGAAAGGGCTCAAATTCCATTCTGATCTCCAACTTCTAGTCATATTCCAAAAGGGAAACTGGCCTAGGAAGAGGTAATTCTATTTTTATTTAAACTAATATACTTGCATAAAGACCTATATCACCATTAAGCATGCACTGGTCAATTTTTAGGGGAGTACCAAAGCAAGGCCATTGAGAATCCTGGGATGCTGATATAACCATGGAATCCCATGGATTATGGTCTACACATGTGCATGTTAGTGGATTTGAATGAAGTTATTTAAATCATTCTTCCATTTAGACAGCCATAATATCCTAGTGTCCAAATTAAGATTCCATAATCTCTAAATATAGTTAATATCATCTTTCTTCTCATTAATAATGTGGAAGTATCCCCTAACAATTAGGATGATCCAAATATTTTTATTATTCCATCAATACAATACCCTTTTTTTAGCTCAGTAGAAGAACATGGTTTGACATATTATTTTTGTATGAAATGTGGCCATGATGTTAGAACATATATAGATATATCATTTGTTTGACCACATCCGGATCACTGAGTACTAAAATTGTACCATAATTAGATATCTTAATGATTGGATTCAAATTGGAATCATTCAAGGATTTCATAGACCTATTAAGGGACTCTATGAATGAGATGCTCTTGAGTTCCACAATATAGGTTTTTCGATCTGATCACACAAAATTAGGAGAGGAATCAAAATTCATCTCCCATTCTGGATTGAATTAATCCACTGGGAATTAAGATCTGGAGCTATATTCCCATTATATATTATTTAGAATAATCACTACATGAAAAAAATTAAGTAGATATGTTATTATAAAAATCATAGAAATAATTATTATTATTTTACAGGATGATTGAAAAATGGAAAATAAATGTGTTTCATGTCAATCTCTTTGAAACATTATAAATCTATGGGAGAGAAATGGGTTTTATAAAAATCTCATGAGAACATGATTACCACATGGACATTAAATTTGATACAAAATAATATCATTGAAATTATATTAATCCATCCATAAAAAGAATCGTGATTATATCAATACAAAATATCCATAATGGATCATTATTAACAACTAGGTTTGTTGGTATTTATGAATAGAAATACCATTATAAGATCGTTAATTTTTTTTGATGTAAATTTCCTTTCAATTTTGAAAATAGATTTTTCAAACATAATCCATTTTGAAAATAATTTTATTTGAAAACGACCTTGGTAAAATATATAGTACTCTTTAAAATTCAATTAAAACATTTTGATGAGAATACCCCTTTCCCATTGAAAACACAGTTTTTGAAACATACTACATTTTGAAAACCTTTTTCTTTAAAAAAATCCTTGAAAACATATAAAGAATGATTTTAAATTAATTTAAAAACTATTCATACATAGAAATATTCAAAAAATATTCTTGTACAATTTTTACTAAATGATAATTTAACAAAATTGTTGATTTGTTTAGAAAACTAGGTTTTGAATGAAAATAGATTCTCGACCGAATAGAGTAATGATGTTAGAATTTCATAAAAACATTCTAAAAAATTATAAGTAAAAAGGAGGAAATTGTGTAACTACTTGAAAATATCATGGATAACTAGAGGATAATATAATTCATGATAATTATAATATTTTAACATCACATACTTAATTATACACAATACTGATAAATGAAGATATTGTAACGAAATACTCTTACAACTTTTGTAACATTGAATCATAATTCATGTGAAATAACTACATTAAATTAATCATATAAAATAATGAAATTATGGATATTCAAGATATAAGATGTCAATGGAGCAGTGTATACACCTCAAAAAATAAGATATCTGTATAACATAACTGTTATCAGAGAGAAGGGAAATTGAGGAAAAAAATCCTATACCGCTTTCATAAGATTGAAACAGTAAACCCCATGATAGGTAGACCATAATATAGATATTTAAATTTCATAGATTTATATATGATAATCATAAAATACATTAATGGGAATCTTATACACCATATAAAAAATTAATTAGTGAATTTGGCCTATGTCTCACAGAAATAGAATTTAGATGAGAAAAACCCTTACCATAAGTCTTGACTTCCATTGTACTCTTTAAAACCTCTTGTATTATAAATATTTGTTTACTGTACATATGTTACAGAACATTATTCAACTATATATTAACTTATCTGTATTTTATGAAATTTAATTTCCCTTTTATTAACAATTCTATGTTATTGTTCCATTTTGGATAAAAACTACATTGTTTTTCATATATATGTTATGATATGTTATTTTTGGTCCTCTTAGATTAATACTAATTAAATCTCTACATAATAATTCTGATGATATAAATATAATATATAATTGGTAAATATGTATATATAATATACTATAAAATAAATAAATATACAATTATATACAATGATCATGGAGGCAGCAAGCCTTATATGTGCATGAACACCATTTCAAATTTTTATTCTATTGAAAAGATAATTTCACACACACGGAGATATATATATATAAAAATATATATATATATATATATATATTATAATTACATTAGAACCATTATATCATATATATCTTGTTTTTTATTAAACCTGTCTTTAATAAATTCCATGTAAATTGCGAATGAATCACACCGCTTCACGGGGATGTAGTTCGTCACACAGATGGCGAATTTTTTCGTTTTCCCATAAAATGAAAAACCTGAAGTTATGTGTTATATAATAATTATATCCTAATAATAACATCCATAATATCATATATATTTTATTTAAACTATCTATCCATGATTATTGAACACCTTTCGAGGTTGTAATGAAAAAAAGAACTGCATCGGATCATGAGGCGGTAGTCCGTCGTACACATGAACAATGATTTCATAACAAATTTTATGGAAATTTGTAAATATTTATGTTGTAACCTTAAAAAAATAACATGTTCATATATTTTAGATACTTATGTTTTTATATAATCATGTAATAGTAATAATTGAGGGAGATTGAGAAGGAAATATATAAAACCTATGTTAGAAGAACATCACCTCTTCTATTGGTACCCTCTTTAGGTTTACAATGAAACCATAAAATGTTTTATTTATACGATAAATAATGTTTCTACAATGATGGTAGGGATATTTGAAAGTAATTTTTATAAATATTTCTCAAGAAAATGTCTTAAGAGGTTTGAATAACTGAGGGAAGTGACTTCTATTTTATAGTTTAGGATGATTTGCATTCTTGTAAATACAAAACATTGTTCACTTTTATGAGGTCTCCATTAACTCATGGTGATCCAAAATTAAATATTAATAAAATGAGGGTTTATTTGGTCTATACTGACCACCATAACACAAAATTAAATGTTTTTATAATATTTTTCATTAATTATTTGTTACCAAACTTTTACATTATTAGTTTTTCACTATGGTAACTAGTTTTGTAATCTTAGTAATTTTTCCACTAAGAATAAAATAAAGTGATATATCTTTAAAACATATAAAAAATTCATCCTAATTATTTTATATAATTTATAAAATAAAAAACCCACCTTTCTTGGAAATTAATTATAATACATGTGCATGTAGTGCGCAAAAAAACAACTTTAACCCTAACTATGCAAACAATGTTTTTACTATTTATGGGTTAATATTTTTATTATAAACGATCATTAGGTCCAAAAATAGACAAAATCTTATATCGATTGATATTTAAAAATTATTCTGATTATTATAGGTTATTTTTCTTAATTTGAATTCATTTAATAAAATATCTTTTAAAATAAAACAAGATAAAGGTCAATTTTGACATTATTTTTTAATTTTAATTTTGAAATATCATGAAAGTGATGAAATTTTTATATATTGAGTTAAAAACTTTTTAACATGATATATTTATAGAAAATTAATTAATTATAATAATTAATTCAATTTACTTCACATTTAATATTCTTATTATCCTTTATTTTTGTTAACTATTAATTTAACAGCTCCTACATTATCATATAGTATGAAATTAATGTTGTTATTTAATCAATAAAACATTAAAAAATAATTTTAAAATAAATCACTTATATTTAAAAATAATATTTATAAATGAAAGTATGAGGTTTTGTCCATTTATCAAATCAATATAAATATCAAAGGCAAGGAAGATTCCAGTTTTGTCGTTTTCATTAAAAAAATATATAGGTCTATTTGATGGAATAGAATCCCAATAAGTTATAATAATATTGAATAAGGTTTAAATGATCAAAATATGTCCATAAAAGGGTGTTTTAGAAGTTTTTATGTCTGTTTAAACCTTATATTCTATGTTTATGCACTATGTAAACTAGTTTTTACCATAATAACTATACTTCATTTTAACTATTTTCATAAGGTATATTGGTCCAAAAATCAATTTGTACTTATTATAGAATATAAATCATTATTATTCCAAATATGGAATAAGTTCTTCCAAATTCAACTCAAATAATTAGAAGGCAGTAATTTAAAATTAATCCTACAATGTGATGAAAAATGAGGCTTTTAAAGTGAAAGTGTTCAAACTTTTGACATGCTTTTATACCTATATTCAATAAGAAAATTATTATTATGAACTAAATTTTATTAATATATAACAAATTAATCTATTTATTATTTAAAATGATATAAAAATATAATTTTTATTATAAATTATTTAAATAAAATATTAGTCTTTAATTAAAATTCTGTATTTTTCATTATAACACAAAAAATGAATATTCTCAGAAAAATAAAAGAAATTCACAAAAATATTATTTTCATATTAAAATATAAAATATAAAGTTAAATTTTTAAAATAATTTGTTCTAAAAGTGTTAATGTTTTAAAAATTGCTTTCACTCTGCAAGTTTAAACCATCTTTTAGAAAAAAATATTTTACATAAAACATTTATTTCACTATTAAATGGTTCCTATTTTATTTCAAACAAATGGAAAAATAGTATACATTTGAAACTATAAATTTTCCTATGTTAATTAACACTGTCCATGCCCTCCACTATAACAAATATGTGTTTACTAACATATTATATAATAATATTTTAATAAGAAGTCAAATTTTGTTTAAACTCTCCATTGTATGTTACAGAAACTGAGCTCACTGTTTCATATAATGTAAGATAAACTTTTTGAATCTTGTATCATAAGACATACTCAATTATTTCATTTACAGAAAGTTATATAAATTTTTATTTCAATTGTAAAATATCTAAATGATTAATTTAATTTAATAAAAATCACAACATGTTAGGGTGTCACATTTTACACCTCCTAGAATGAATATTTCATTTGGAATGTTACTAAATACTCAATGGTTTAAAATTTTTTGATATTCTTTTATAGAAAATCAAATTGTACATCTTAATTATAAAAAAACTTTGAAAAGGAAATGTTTCATAAATAACAGTTTCCTACAGTAACTCATAACTAGGTTTCCATATATGACAACGTCGGTGGGAAGTAAAGATTATGAAATATAAGAAAAGAAAAAATAATATTATAGATTTATAATGTTAAACTATCATAAGAAATTGAGTGATCCAAATATAGTTATAATCGCAATACCATAAATTTGTGATGATATAAGGGATAATTTGAATAATCAAAAATTAGTGTTCTAGGTTAGCATGTTTTTTTCAAGATCCTTTTCCTAATGACGAATTATTTTTACAAGGTGATATACTTATATGATTTCATTCAATTTCATATGTAAAATCTCACCCTTTTGTTTTTCATGATATGATTTCACTTCATCTCTTACTCTATGAAATGAAGGTGATTTTTTTATTCATATAGAATTAACAGATCAAATGATCCATAAGTAGAATGATAATCCATTCTATATATTTTTATATATCATTACAACAAAATGTTCCCCATATGTTATCCAATATCCATATATCATCATATTATGAAGTAATACATTATTATTTAAACCCCTATCCATATTTCAAAATAAACCACTAAATGATTGGTTATCCTTATAACCCATCAAAATTATTAAAATCCAAAACATTACGAAGAAGGTCCCTATATTTCAAAAATAAACTTATCATTAATCCATTATACACAATAATTAATCTCTTTATTTTAATTTAAAAACATGTGAATACCTAATCATGTATTCTCTTAAAAGAAGGTAATAACATGAATTACCATAAAACCTTATTGAAATCATACATTCTTTATTATGCCATGAATAAATATGTATATTGTTCAATATTTTCTATAAATAAAATAATGTTTTAAACACCATCAATGAGATCACAAACTACATTTTCCTCTATCCATTATTAGCTTTGAGGTCATCACTACTGTCCCATTTAAATCATTGAGATCAATAATCTATTTATCCATAAAAAATCATTTTCTAATACTCAAGAACATGTTAAGGGTTACCTAAATTTAATCATGTTTTCCATAACATATATCCTTATCATTAAATCAACATTATACATCATTATTACCATTCAATTTATTCTTTAAAATCCACAATGAAAAAAATATTTTTAATAATAATTATATATTTTAGAAATAATAATTTGTGAAAAAAGCATATAAATACTTAAATCATTACACTTAAATTATTATCATGGAATAGGTCCTTCCTTGATAAATAAGTAAATTATTTTTTATGGTATATTGTTGAGTAATGACCATGATATCCACAAACAAGGAATTATCTATTTGAAAATATTTTACTTGACGACCCTTTTTCACACACCTACAACATCTTCTCTTCCCTTTGAGATATTACATTATATTTTTCTTCCCACAGTCATGAATAGTATGAAGATGAGTTTTATCTCCTCTATAACCACATGAAATTTCATAAAATTCCATCTTCCACTTATTCAATGTTTCATGAATCTTACTAATGATCACGTTGTTAATCATATATCATGTTATATTATTAGGAATAATCATAATATAATTATCTCCAGTCATCATCCTATTTAGTTCCTCATTATCACTAAATTGACCATAAGATTCATTGTTAACATTATTCGTTATGGTTCTAGCCATCGACTAAGACCAAAATCATAGTGTGAGACCCACTAATCATATTGGGGATCCACTTAATTGTGAAAATCACTTACTGGATGTCTAAATCATGGTACATTCATCAATAATCTATGGAACCTTAGGTTTATCCTAGGATATTCGTAGTTATTTTTTATTTAAATCTTTCATGAGGGTCCATAAAGTTTTTGTGAAGTTACAAATTATATCCCTTGAGAGTGAGAAACTAGATGTACCCAGAGCCCATTTTCATGCACCATTTAATGATCAATTCAACAACAATAGACTCTTTTTGGGCCATTTACCCCTAGTTACATCAATTCCAGGGCCACATCCACTTATAGTAACTAGAAGGAGATGTGTTTCTAGGAATCTACTCTTTTTATCTCTTACAATAATTCCATTATATTTTCCTATACATTAACTCTTACAAAAGCTAATCCACTGATACATAACATGATATATCTTTATAAATATCACTATTGATATCACAAATGCTTTCTCATAATTGTTTCAAAATTTTATGTAAAACATTATTATGATACAAACTTAGAAACCCAAGATTCTCATATGTTGATATTAGATGTTTTTATAGGAATTTACATTACATTATACAGACAAATTACTCAGGACCATAATAGTTTACTTCCATTGGAATCATGGTACAGAATATTCAAATATATTGAAATATCATCAATGTCTCCCATAAAGATTTTCCCCTATAGGAATCATACAAAAAACCATTCATTATATCATGGAAAATGGAACATAATAAACTGTGAGCTCAGATGATCAGTATGATTAAACGAAACATTTATATATGAATAACATGAACATAAGGTTATGATAACATGATAATAAAATTTTAAACCCATACCATACATATCAAAGATCATAATCACATTTCATGCAATAATTATTAGTAGATCATAACACATAAATCATATGGGAATCAAGGGAATAATCCATGAGATAATAACATAGTAAGAAGAAAAGGAATTTTGGTAGTCACATGAGAATATAAAATTATTTTCTTTAATCCATATCTTAATTCAATTACATTTTAGGGAACTTCATGGGGGATACACCCACTAGGTGGGAAACCCACTATCCAGAGTCACAAATCGTTATATATAGTGGAATGGGTTCACTCCCCATTATAGAAATTTTTATCTAATGAGATATAAATCCATACCAAATTAATTGGATTTCTTTCTAGGAGCACCCATCTCTTAGGCTATAATGGGATCATAGAGCTATATTTGGTCCACCCCCTATTTAATATGTAATGAGAATACTCAGTGATATCTAGGAAACCCTATATTAAGATAAAATGGGATTACTAGAGGTTATATGTTCCACACCATGTTAAGATGTACCGGGATTATTGAGTGCTATCAGAGCCAACCCATGTAAAGTTGTATAAGGATTACCCTATGCTATTTAGGACACACCATGTTAATCTGTAATGGGATTACACAATGATATCTAGGATACCCCATCATATAATATGAGCATGAACTAGAACATGATTAATGTTCTAACACCCCACCCCTAACTCATTGAATTTAGGAGGCGGTGAGGGACACTTGTCCTCAAGAAATGTTCCCCAGACACCAATGGCTGGAAATAAATGTCGAGGGCTTCAAGATCAACTTGTGGAATAATTTTACCATAAGAAAAAACCAACCAAACCATCCATTAACCAACAATATATGATTCATATCAATAAAACATTCCAACATGTATTCCAAAAGGACAACCATGTTGTTCCACCATACAACCCAAATCCAAAACAACAACCCAATATCAGAGTACAATGCGGATGACCAAATAACAAAGCACCACGTGCTATGATACCACCACAGGTCTTCACCGAGCTCCAAGCTCCAGGATCCACCAAGACATCACAATGCACCACTAAAGGAGGTTGATTACTTACCTTTTCCAATGTCACGGTACACAACATCTACAAAGACACCAAGGTGCCAAAGCTGGGGGTGAGTAATAAAACACAGTAGGTTTTCCAGAAATGAATTCCCTACACACACCACTAGGATAAAACTGTTAGAACATTTATATAAAATAGTTTACATAAAATAAATCACAAGTGAAACCATTTCCATAAGCCAAACACGCCCTTTCCAAGCAATCACACCTGTTGATGCTCCTTTCCGTCATAGTGTCTAACGAATTGAAAAGGGAAATACCTTGAACCCAAAGTGATTCATGCTTTGAAGAAACATAAAAAATTGACAAAGTCATGAACAAATATTCAAATTCCGTTGGATCACGAATGTTCCACCAAGGTCGTACAAGTATACTTGTGTGCCGCCCAATGGTCGCACAAGTGACTTGCACGACCTCTTTGAATTTCGCCCAGGGTTTCCAGTAGCCTATAAATACCCCCAGTGGGCCCCCCATTTTGAGGAAGAATAATTCCATAAACTCAGATTTGAGCTCTCGGTGCCCTAGTTTCTTCTGAAAGCTCCTGAACACTTCTAAGGTAATTTCTTACCTATAACAGAAGATCTAAAGAGGAGGAGTAAGGCCTATGTGTTGAAACTCATCAACACTTGCACGCCTAAGTGGCCAGCCCTTAAGGGAAATGTCCTCACTTGCGCGCCACCTTACCCCTTCAACAGAACTTTTGTGCCCCTCTTCTGGAAGCCACTAGGGATAGTACTAAGGGCTTGAGCCAAGTATTGACCAAGTATTACCATAAGGGTTTACAGTCATGCAAGTACCCATGTGTCGCGCAAGTATACTTGCACGACCAGGACTTCTGCGCCCACGCAGTACTTGGCACAACCTTTTTTTGGGTGTCCCTCCTACCTATTTCACCTCTATTATGCCTATCCAACTATCCTCTCCATGATTAAGCCTTACGAATTCTCTCAAAAGCCATTCATGGAATGATTTCCTTGTTGGGTCCCTTATCTGAAAGGAATTTTGTGGAACATCTCTTAAAACCTAGTGATTTACATATCTTTATGTTGCTATGGTCAGAGATTTCATTCATTAAACCTCATCCTTTAAGATGAGAGAATCCTTAACTTGGAACTCCTTTTCAGGAATACGCCCCAGTCGAAATCCCCTAAACCTGGGAATCCTCTTTAAGAGTAAGCTCCATCGCAAGTTTCTAAATCTGGGCATCCTCCTCAGAAGTAAGCCCCAAGTTCTCAAATATGGTCATCCTCCTTGGGAGTAATCCCCATCCATAATTCTTTTAACCTGGGCCTCCTCCTTAGGAATATGCCCCAATTTTCAAAACATTTAATCTGGGCCTCCTCCATAAGAATAAGCCCCAGTTCTCAAAACTTTTATCTTGGGCCTCCTTCTCAGGAATAAGCCCTAGTTCTCAAATCCTTTATCTTGGGCCTCCTTCTCAGGAATAATCCCCAGTCATAATTTCCCTTAACCAGCCTTAATTTAATTTTTATTTGGGATTCTTTATCAGTAGTAAAACCCAATCATAAGTCCCCTCCTAATTTGGGCATCTTCCTCATGAATAAGCCCCAAGTTAGAGTATCCAAATCTCCATAAAGTACACATACATTTATGGACCTTGTTCCTTGGTTTCTTCCCTGAATTAAATCCTAATCTTCATATATTTTGGGTAGTCATTCATACATAATCCCCACATCATTTCCTGTGATGGAACAATTGTCTGGTTTTACCAATACCTCTTGTTTCTCACACCAAGAATGAATCACGTGATCTTAGAGTGTAAAAGTAATTATGACATCTTTCTTTGAGCCATCAATCATGCATAAAAATCATACTCACTTACTTGAAATACGTGGGTTTTGAATCTTTTTCTAAACAAAGGATATGTAGGTATCCCATATGCGGGTACGATCCCAACTCCAAAATAATCCATGTCCTTCTGAATGACAATAAACTTCATGTGCCCCACTGAGTGGCTTTAAATCCAGTATGGACATCATAATGACCAAGAGACATTTATGTATTGAAGGATACCATTGAATAAGAATCTCTAACAAATACATATGATTATTTATCGATGAAGAACCTTGAATACATATAAAAGATTCTATAAAATTCCTACATATCAAATCATTGATTGTCAGATCTAAAGGAAATCTCATTTTCTATGTGGTAATTTAATAAGGATTCATGGACATAAATAAAATCTATAAAGAGAGTCCTGGAGTAGAAATTAATTCCCCTAAAAAGGTGTGATAGTCTGACCTCCCATCCTCTCGACCAATGAATATTCTTAAACCTCATGGGTCCACAACTAATGAGCACCTACCTTTGGGAAGTAGGTCCAAATGGATATAGAATCAATGGATTTTTCTGGTTCTACGAAAAAACCTGTTAAAAACTGATTGGAATGTTTGAACCTTAAATCAACAAGGTCATCCCAAAATCCAGAGGAAACAAAAAATGGTGAACCTGACGTGAATCCTTAACCATGTTAAAGTGATGTTTTACCTATTTGTTAGGCCCCTATTTAAACATAATGATAGGACCAACAAGACAATCAATAACATATGTGCTTATCCAAAAGATGTAGTGGTGGGACTTATCTTGATTACATATATTATATCAAATAAGCACTCTTTTCCAATATCTTATTCATTACAGAATTGGATTCTCTTAAGTTCACACCTGTGAATAATTATGCTGTGAATACATCTCCTAAGAATGTTACTATTGCTACTCCTGCTGGATCATCGCCGCTTTGAGGATGAAATCACCTACTCAGCATCATCAACGTTGGGTATCAAATGCACTGGTTAAAGATTTCCTTCAACATGGTACCATTCACACTCTGGAGGAAGCTGGACAAGCCCTCCAAGTGAACAACTCACCCTAGTCATCCGGACAGCGATGACCAACGATCAAGAAGCAGGCGGTGAAAACCACTGTCTCCAACCATTTCAGGTCATTATCCCTGGAACGCAATCACCATTCACTCCCAAATTCAGGGGAGGTGAATGAGAAGGTCCATCAGGCCCTTAATTCAAGGAGCCATGAGTCCTTCCCGAGGTCTCCCATCAACAATCGCGTCCAGTCTCATGTGGCGGTGCACCCTCAACATGATGAGGGTATCGTATCCAGTCATGTGGCTCAGGTTCCCCAAACCTGCGCAGGTAAGACGAACTACCAGAGGCAAAGTCCGGTAAACAGTGGGAAGGTTCTCATTTCTGCCATCTCTGGAAAAGTCCCCCAACCTAACTTTGTGGCAAACAATGAGTGGGCACACACACCCGTTCGTTTCAATTCCGCTGTCCAGTTGACTCATCTGGAAGCAACACACCAATCCCACCAAGAAATTCCGGCGGAGTATTGTAGACATGAACATAAACCTGTTTATAAATCATCAACTGGTCTGCAGGCTCGTCTGACTACATATGATGGAGCCCGACAACCCAATGTGTTGACATCTGGTAAACATGCACATACACTTGCTTACACTCATCAGTCCTACATGTATCCTCGTCTATTAGTATTGAAGAGGTTTAGTCAACCACATTCGGCGGAGTGTAATCTTCAGGCACATACACCTACTGGTATTGATCAAGCCTACACATAGTCTCATTTGGTATCACTCAGAGAAGTTAGTCGGAAATCTCCAACGAAAAACAGGAGGCATACTCAACTCTCTGCCCCCACACATGAGTACTGTTATAATTAAATGACAGGAAAAGAAGGAAAGGAGTAGAAACACACACCTACTCAAAGCACGGAATGGAAATATATCCCTGTTTCGGTAGCTGATGTCACCAAACACATTCTTTCAATGGTGAAAGAGTAGAAGAAAATTCCTGCTCATATTCTGGATGCCTGCCAGGATATTATAACAGCTTCAGCAGCATCTCACGGAAAGACACATAAATCTATCCCTACCAGTGGATTATCACATCAACATATCACTTAATAACAGAAAATACATTTGTTCTAGTCCAAGTAGGTTGTGGGGAGTACTCCCCCATTTCATACGGACAACCATGTCATGCACATACACCTGATTTGAGCGTAGATAATCAGCCTAAATTGATCATTTCTCTTGATCAGGCATATACACCTGCCCATAATAACCATTTTCATAAACAATTGGTTCTTAATTTGAGTAAGAAGGAATCTAAGAAGAAGAAATGTCCATCACCGTCATGAAATCAAGAGACAATCTGTAACAAGGCCTTACTCGATGCTGGAGTTCTTGATGCACTCATACAATTATCTATTGCAACTCAAGATTCTACTCTCTCAGTTCCCAATAGTGGGAACATTAATTCCGAAGGTTTGTATCAGATACTTTCTCATGAAGGCTTTCTTCTTGACAATTTGGTCAATTTTGATGTTTCATCTTCAGATGAGAGCCAAAGGAACCCTCTGTGTGGTTAGAAGACCAAGGAGAAAAATGATTCAACTTTTGTTGTAACCCACCATGGTGGTCCTCCCCATGATGATAAATTTTGCTACAAAATTCCTCTCCGTAGTAATAATGCACATTTCCTGGAAAATACTCCAATGGATAATGTAGTGACAAGAAAGACCTCTTATCTTGAGGAACTTTCAAATGTGAATCCAGTCATGTCTGACGCTTTACCGCTAACAGGTGAAATACATTCTCAATCAGAATATAGCTTGAGGTGTAGGTCATTCTACAAACCACACCTCGGACATTCATCTTGTAGTTTGATCAGTGAATTCTCTACCAATCTTGTTGAATCTGATGAAGCAACAAGGAATTACACACTTTGGTCCAATCAGGTCGAATAATATTCATCAAATGATAAAGAGGAAGTTCTGAATATGTGAAAACAACTAGGGAAAGGTGAAGTGCTAGTTATGTGTTGGCCTTTGGCTGACTCTCATTATGACATTCCAGAGATGTTGATGGAAGGTGGAATTCATGATATTCATCTCAACATATGAAAAACTCATTGTTAGTTGAAAAATAAAATATTATCTTTTCATGAATATGAAAATCATGTTAATATAATTGAAGGGTTACAACGCCAAATTGACATGGCATCTCTCTCAGTTTCCCAATATCCAAAGGCTAAAAATAAGCAGAGAGCCCTTCAGCGTTCATGCCTTGGTGCACTAAGAATATTGCACCAATTAATTGCCAATGCCCCATCTGGTTTATATATCCGGAGATGGGGTGTTCATAGAGCACTACATTTCACTATACTCTTCAATCAACAAAGCCCGCCAAAAGTGGTCTCATGCAATGTTATTGCCCATGGCCTTCCACAGCCAATGGGTTTTATTTGTAATCAAAGGCTTGCTCAAGAACAGTACTCAACTAGTTCCTCTTAAAATCATGAATACAGAGAACAAGTTGTTGAATTACTCCTTTATCATGCAAACGAGAATATTGAACATGCCTCTCGTTCGGAGCAAGCACATCATCATGTGATAGAAGTGTCAGAAATCATCCAACGGCCTTTTGAGCTAGGACATAAGAGTGGATGTAGGTTGATGCATCCATCCAATTTCTGGACTAAAGTCCATAAGATTAGGAGAGATGTTAATAAAGTCTCAGATATATCATGTCAAGAACCAACTCAGCTTGCCAGACTAGGTACACTTTTAACTCAACCATCAGAATCAACAAATAGGATTCGAGGTGTTAAGAAGAGATAGTAGGAACAGCCCAGGTCCACAAGACTCTGGACTTTTTCAAATCCTCAATCTCTTCCTCAGAGAAATTCAGTCTTCTCTTGATTAGGTAAGAAGCCTCAAGAGGAATGAAGAACCAAATTATCAGGAGATTCCCTCTCAATTAGTGGTCTTCAAGAAGTTCCTGAGGGATCAAATCGACAAAAGGCAATGTCTAATCAAGGACATGGAGGTAGAAAATATCGCAAAAATTTTGATAGAAGGGATGTAATGCATTATGAATCAATCAATTCCATTATTTCAATTGTTTCTGATCCCCTAGATGAGGCTCACTCAGAGGGATTAGATAAAGAGGTCTTTTCTCAGGAAGTTATACGCACAGATACAAATGAAGAAGGTGTGCGTACACGAAATCAAATGATTAGTCAGAATCTAGGTAATCATTCAAGTAACCCACTTCCCCCTATCCGAAAGGTGTCCAATAAGGGGAAAGGAAATAATCAGGTTACACACCCTTCCTCAGAAGAAGGCCAATGTCTCTCACTTGAGCAATGATTTTCACAATAGGAGGAAAAAATGAAGGAATTTAGGAGGTTGAATGTAGAACTACTTCAGGGTAGTCTTCCTCCTATGCATGTTGGAGTCAGTCAGCCAAGGGAATTTGTTGCGTCTACTGAGATGGATCAAGAATATCCTCCTTTATATGTACACCATCGCAGGTCTAATCCTATGGGTCAAATGAAACAATAATCGGTAGTGATTCCATCAGTTGCAGTACTAGCCACTACATCTATCCAAGCTCTAGTCATTTCACCTGCTCAGATCCAAGCTCAACAGGATGTTTCTCAAAAGTTAATAACTACTATTGATTCATTAACAGCTCGGTTGCAAGCTATGGAGGGAAAGCATTCTCAAATTCAACCATAAAATAGATCATACCTTGAATGGGTTGATGCAATTCCTCCCCCATCAAATTTTTCAAATACCACATTCTCAATCTGTAATGGTTCGGGAGACCGAGAGAAACACTTAACACATTTTGTTTCTCATTGCGACCCTATGATGGGAACCCCTAAGCAACAAGAACTAGTTAAGCTCAGGTGTTTTGTACTGTCATTATAAGGGCATGCCTTTGTCTGGTAGAAAAGCTTTCAATCCCAGTAAATTACAGGATGGGAGGATCTCTGTCAACAATTCCTTTCCAATTTAGCTCATCTTTTCCAAATACAATAGTTTTTTATCTTAGAAACTGTAAGAAAAGGGAAAATGAAATGGTTTCGGATTTCATTGCTCGCTGGAAGGGATTAACATATTCTCTGATCTTATCACTCCCTCAAGAATAATTTTTTCCAATTTGTGTGGAAAATTTGCATGATGAGTTGCACACACCGTTGATCCCTGTGAAATACATAGGAGGGTTTCAAGACCTTACTTCAATCACTCAACAGATTTACGATTCTCTTATGAAAACTATGGTTAAAGATCGTGTAGTTCCATCAGCTTCAGGAAAGAGAATGGGTAAAGTAGATATTGATACAGTTATGCTTAAACAAGCATCTATACCTACTTCTACATCAAAACCTTCATTGTCTCAAAGGGCTCCGCCTCCTGAGTGTCAACAACAGAGTCCGTTTCATCAAGATGATCGAAGAGATCAAACAAAGAAAAAAATTGAGGATCTAAAGAGAAAGGTTTAGTCTTTCCGAAATGAACAAGTTCCTGGAAACGTCATTTTGGCTCTAGAAAATAATTTGGTTCAATTCCCAAGGCCCAAAATGCCAAACAAATAATGAGATGAAAAATGTCCCAACTACTGCTCGTTTTATCAGATGTTGGGGCATCCCATTCCGGAGTCTTTTGTCTTCCAGGACCTCCTGCAAAAAATGGTCAACATGGGACAATTCAAACTGAATGGTTCTTCAGCTCAGGTAGCATGTGTTACTGCTACAGATCTAGAGGAGGAAGGCGAGTGGCAAGAAGTCAAGAACATAAATGCACAAAAATATTATGATTGGATGGTCAGAAAAATGATCAATCAAACTCATGCTATTTTTCGAACATAATTGAATAAACCAATTTTGTCTTCTTCCATGAATGACGCTGCAAAACCCTCTTCATCAGAGGGAAAATCAACAAAGAAATGGCATAATTCAAAGACATAAGAAGATTCAGAAGAAGAAGATTATGTGTCAAATCCCAAGTTGTCTTTGACTCTGGCAGATTTTAGGCCATCTACTACGAAGCAACGGGCACTGCCCCACCAAATGGCACATCCAAAATTGGATAATCAGGCAGAGTCTTCATCGAATGAAGAGTTGATCATTGGTTCTGTAAATATGATATATTTAACAGATCCTTATGCCAGTCGTAGTTTCGATTTTGATGAGCCTGAATTCCCTGTATCAAATAGAGGAATCATAGGGAGTTTCAGAGGCTCAGGGTACAGGGGAAGACGTGGATATTTAAGAGGCCACTATTCCAATTTTACCCCTACTAGACTTGTGTATGCAGCAGAAACTCTTGGAAGAGCCCTTCAAAGGGCTCAACAAGAACAAGTAAATTCTTCCATTAATAGTAGACTCAGTACTAGCACAATTATTCTGGAAGATCAGTTGGATGTTCCATCTTCTTCCTATCAGCAAGTAAATATACCTATTTGGTCTAATCTTCCAAAGCCAGGAGTATTTCCAACTCCTACCCCAATACAATATGCATCAACGTCCAAAGCATCAACTTCTATGGCACCTTTGAAACCACATGTACCTGTTGGGAAATGCAGACCTTTGGAACAAAAGTATGATGTATTGAAACACTTGGCCCAAATACCGACCAAGTTATCAATTTTGGATTCTTTGAATTTATCAAAGGATCTTTGGGAGGCACTCATCAAGGCTTTGTCAAGTCCTCAGGAGTTTGAAGTAGAAATCGTTGCAGCTGAAGTCTACCATGTAGAGAATAATCCTGCAGAATGCCATGTAGTGATATATTTCATAGATGAAGATGAAGATGATATCATTCATTGACAAATTAGACCTTTGTATGTATCTAGCGAGGTCAATGGTGTAGATTTTCGAAGAGTCTTCATTGACAATGGTTCAGGAGTCAACCTCATCCCCATTTGTACAATTCGTCGATTGGGCCTCATAGAATCTTATTTATCTTCTTCTTCTTTGATGTTACAAAGATATGATAGAAATGAACAAGAACCACTGGGTAAGATTACACTCAGAACTCAGTTTGGAGATCTTGTTTCCAATTCAGATTTCATGGATGTTGATCAAGACTCAGCCTTCAACATATTTCTTGGT